>JBBDGP010001482.1:0-1200000 GCA_037952835.1 Lithobates septentrionalis | reverse complement strand
TTGTATATCTGGGCAATCCATCCCAACATCTTCTCTCCCAGTCCTATATGTCTAAGGACTGTAAACATATACTCCCAGTTAACCCTATCGAACGCCTTTTCGGCGTCCGTGTTTAGGAAAACTGAGGGTTCATGAGTCTGGCTGGCTATGTGTATCAGGTTTAGTACTTTGGTTGTACTGTCTCTAGCTTCCCTGGTGGGGATGAAGCCCACCTGGTCTAAATGAATTAAAGATTGCATGTGATGGGTTAGACGGGACGCAAGGATCTTAGTGAATAGTTTGAGGTCTGTATTTAACAAGGAGATGGGTCTATAACTACTACATATTAGAGGGTCTTTGCCCTCTTTTGGAATGACTGTAATGTGTGCTCGTGTGGTATCATTTGAGAATGCAGTTTGGGGTCCTATTGCATTAAAAAAGGATATCATGTGAGTGTTAAGGGAGGGGAATAGCGTTTTATAATATGGGAGGGTAAGGCCATCTGGTCCAGGGGCTTTATCAGGTTTGGCTGATTTGAGTGCTAATGTCAATTCTTCTTGCGTGATTGGGGAGTCTAAATCCGCTATATCTTCTGGTGTCAGTGTGGGAATCTGGCTGGAGGACACGTATGCCTCCATTCTCGATTGTGCCCTTGGTGTGGACGGTAGACTATAGAGAGTTTCGTAATATTCCTTAAAGGAGTTAGCTATCTGACGTGGTAAGCTGACTTTCTTATCAGTTGCCGTTTTGATATGGGGGATATATGTTTTCGTTTTAAGATCCTTAACTGCTCTGGCTAGGATTCGTCCACATTTGTCTCCCGACTCGTACGTAGTGAGGCGACATCTCTGTAACGCTGCCTTTGCCCTATACCCAAGTAGGTCATTTATTTGACTGCGGGTGGAATTTAGTTCGGCTTCTATTAGGGGGTCTGGTGAGTTTTTGTGTTGCGACTCAATGATGTGTAGTTTGTTAAGAAGTGTCTCTAGTTGTTTCCCATTCTCTCTTTTTATCCGTGCGCCGTGTTTTATGAATATCCCCCTGATAACCGCCTTATGGGCTTCCCATATCGAGCCTGGGGTGCAGTCAGCTGTCGTGTTTGTGCGAAAATAACTCGTCAGTTCTCTATTCACTTCTTCTAGGACCTCCGGTCTCTGCAGGAGGCTCTCATTGAGGCGCCAGAAAGGAGTCCTATGTGTAGAGACGTCCGACAATGCATAAGATAACATTATCGGAGCATGGTCTGACCATGTCCTTAGGCCTATGGTCAATTCCCTAACTGCATGTAGTTGGCTATGGGGAATTAGGAAGAAGTCTATTCTTGAGTGTATTTTGTGGGGGGATGAGTAGAACGTATAGTCCTTTTCACCCGGGTGTTGGAGGCGCCACACGTCGATGAGCTGGTGCTCATGTAGGGTTTTGGTAATGTGTTTACGGGCTTTAATCGATATGGAAGACGATCCTGAGGAAGTATCTACGTTAGGAGCTAAAGGTGTGTTGAAGTCTCCCCCTAGTATCAGTTGGCCCTCGCAAAATTTGGTCAGTTTAGAGATGGTGTGTTGTATAAAAATGTCCTGATTTTCATTTGGAGCATAGATAGTCGCCAGCGTCAGGAGCTTATCTCCAACGAGACCCTTAATAAATGTGTATCTGCCCTCCCTATCCACCATAGAGGCCTTAGGGGTCCAATGTATTTTACTTGACAGGAGAATGGAGGTCCCTCTAGATTTAGTCTTGTTAGTAGAATGATAGGTCAGTGGGAAAGATCTATTTTTAAGGACTGGCAATTTGTTCTCTTTAAAATGAGTTTCCTGGATGAAGGCCACGTCGGCTTTGGCTCTTCTTAACTCATTCATAAGAATACGTCGCTTCTCCGGTGTGTTAAGGCCTTTTGCGTTTATCGAAAATACTTTCAGGCTGTCCATCCTCAACCAGAGCACTAAATGGGGAGGGGGGAAGAAAGGAAAAAAAAAAAAAAAAAAAAAAAAAAAAGGGGGGGGGGGGGGGGAGAGGAGGGGGGGGGGTTAGTTAGGTAGGGTAACTCTACTGCAAGCTATTAGCTTGCTTTTACACGTCTCTACGAACCTCAGTCGAGAGATGTGCTGGCCTATGTGGGGGAGTGACTGGGGACGGCGAAAGAGGGGTGCTCCCGGCCCATCCAGACCAACCCGGGCCCTAGGAGATATATAAGTAGTTCCCGTGTCCTTCACGTGGGTTAGTTTAGTCAGTTGGAGCATATATGTCTCGGGTAGGTTTAGATCATTTAGAGATAGTGTGACAAGGATCTCGGGTTGCATATGCATTTCAATGACATGTATCTAAGCGAAAGAACTCTCAGGGTTTCGTGTAGGCCTACTCAAAGGTGTGGAATACTGTACTTGTCAATAAATCCGGCCTAGCGCCTCTAGTCATCAAAATTGAGTGTCTGTCACAGTAAATTCCAGCACTGCCTCTTACACTAGTTATCTGAAAATCTATATAGGTATTGTATGCTCATTTTATCTTAGTTTAACTTGACATTTACTCTAGAGTTATTATTTAAACTGGTCAGCTGACTTGGCAAGGTTAAGCCCGTGCTCTAATATTCAAAAAAACATCATGTATTCTCATCATCTTATACATCTATGCAGCCTGTGGTAAAAAGACATCTAGAGTTTTGCCTCAATTATCTGTGCCTTTAGCTATAGTAGAATATAAATAATAGAAAACAATATAAACCAGTAACAAAGCCCCTGTAGTAGGAGAAACAAAAACCATTCCCCGGATATCTCAGTGGACTAGGAGAGTTGGGGGGGGGGGGGGGCTTTCATTATCTCCCCTTGCAACCTGGGTGGTAAAAAACTACTAACTTTAACATATGTAAACCTTGCGTTCACCCCTTCAACCCCCCCACCCAGTGTCCCCTAGGGGGTAAATCCCCCAAATCTTCCAGGCTCACCCGCCTCTTGTCTGGATGAAGAACGAAAGCTCGGTGGTGGACAGTGATATATGTGGCAGAGCCAGTCCCTATACATCTCAAACTCTCTTCTTCCAAAGAGGAGGGGCAAAATCATCCTTACTGCTTTGTTGAAGTGTTCCTGTTAGGGGACAGGCAGTCTTTTGGATCAATCATGAGGCATACTTTGGACTCTATCAGGGGGTATCTCAGCTGATAAAGGGAAAAACAGCAAAACTGAGCGTCCTGCCTCAGGGGGAGAACAGGGACCCCTCATGACTCACGACTCACGTGTCCCATCTGGTGTTGGTGGACGGGATCTCCGGCGTTGTCTCTGCGGCCTCGGCTGAGGGTTTGTCTGCGATGAGTGTGGGCCTGGTCGTCCCCCAGTTTGGGGAAGGAATCTCAGCCAGTTCGGTATCCGGATGGGGGTTGTCTCTAGGAATATAGAGAGGGCTGGTAAGTCTCTCTGGGACCGTAGCTGGAATGATCTCTGTCCTTTCTTGAAAAGCACTGAGAGTGGGTATCCCCAGCGGTAGGTGGCTCCTTGTCTGCGGGCTATCTCCAACACTGGACGTAGCATAGCTCTCCTCTGTAGGGTGGCTCTGGAGACGTCAGGTAGAATTTTAACCACCGCTCCATCAAAGTCTACATCTCCCGCTTCCCATGCTCTGCGGATGATTATTTCTTTGTGGGAATAGTGATGCAGGCGGCAGATAACATCCCTCGGTCTGTTAGGGTCTTGCGATTTTGGACCCAGCGCTCGATGGATGCGGTCAAACTCCATGTTTTGGGGGAGCGAATCACCCGGAAGCTTGCGAAATATAGCGATCGCGGTGGCAGCTAGATCTTCAGGTCCCGTTGCTTCTGGGAGGCCGCGCAGACGAAGGTTGTTGCGTCTGCTGCGGTCCTCCATTTCTTCCTGGTGCAGTTGGAGCATTGTGGCAGCGTCCACATGAGCCTCCTGGAGGTGTTCCAACTCTGAGACCCGTTTTTCCAGGGATGTCACTGAGGTCTCCCCCGCCGTCAATCTAGTGGATAGTGTGTTCAGCTCTCCCTTCACTTCTTGCATGTCTTTGCGGTGCTGTGTCTCCAGGCGTTCAATGAGGGATTCTATGTCCATCTTAGTGGGGAGGGCTTTAAGCAGTGCCCATAGCTCCGCTTCTCCTCCAATGCCCCTGGAGTTCAACAGGGGGGTCCCTGATCCGGGCTGCAGAGCCACTGGAACATCTGAGTAGGAGTCCGAGTCCAGTGAGGCAGCCGGCGATGCCGATCTGTTCCCTTGCGTCCCGCTCGTCTCTCCACGCGGTTCCGCCATCTTGGGGTCTGAGGCGGGAGTCCGGGGTTGAGTAAGAAAGTGGTCTATAGTTCCTCCGGAGTCCCTTTGTCTGGCCGATCTACCTCTCCCCTTTGTCCTCCTTCTCCTCGAGTACATGCCTTGCACTCCGGGTAGGTTTCAGAGCATAGTAGGCTCGGCAAGCCTGGATGAAGCCGGGAGCTCAGAAGCACAGCGTCCTCACCTCGCCATGTCCAGGCCACGCCCCACAGTATCCTTTCTGCCTGGAACAAGAAAGTCCAGACGCTAGATTTTCCGCTGCGCTTGTCCCCAATTGTGCGTCAGAGCCTCAGTTGGTGGTTGGTACCCAAGAATCTGTGGAAAGGGAAATCCTTTTTACCAGGTACATGGAAGGTGGTAACAACAGATGCCAGCCTTTCGGGTTGGGGAGCAGTTCTAGAAGAGAAGACTGTCCAAGGGAAATGGTCCAAAACCGAGAGGGCCTTACCCATCAACATTCTAGAGATTCGGGCGGCTAAAGGCCTGGACATTCAGATTGCGGGGTTGTCCTGTCAGTATCCAATCTAACAATGCCATAGCAGTGGCTTATATCAATCACCAAGGTGGCACCAGGAGTCGTGCAGCCCAGGGAGAGGTAAATCAGATCCTAATCTGGGCAGAACAGCATGTGCCATGCATATCGGCAATCTTCATTCCAGGGGTAGAGAACTGGCAGGCGGACTACTTAAGTCGCCAGCAGTTGTTCCCAGGGGAATCGTCGGGATGAAGAGACATCTTCCTGGCTATATGCCAAAGATGGGGGTTACCGGACGTAGATCTGTTTGTGTCCAGGTTCAACAACAAGATCGACAACTTTGTGTCAAGAACAAAGGATCCACTTGCATACGGAATAGATGCGTTGGTGACTCCGTGGGATCAGTTCTCACTGATTTATGCATATAAATGCCTATTCTGCTGCTACCATGACTTCTTTACAGGATCAAGCAGGAAAAGAAGTCGGTGCTTCTGGTGGCCCAGAAGATCTTGGTATGCAGAAATAGTAAAGATGGCGGTAGGGTCCAGACCTCCTATTGCAGGGACCAGTGTTCCATCCTACCTTACAAACGCTAAATTTAATGGTTTGGCTATTGAAACCCACAATTTAAGGAATCGTGGGCTTTCAGGCTCAGTAACTTCTACCTTGATTAATGCAAGGAAGCCAGCTTCCAGAGTCATTTATTATAGAGTCTGGAAGGCATATATCTCCTGGTGTGAATCCAGGGGTTGGCATCCCAGAAAGTATGTCATAGGGAGAATCCTTGCTTTTCTGCAAATGGGGTTAGAGATGAAGCTGGCCTTGAGTGCTATCAAGGGCCAGGTCTCGGCCCTGTCGGTATTGTTTCAACGTCCGCTTACTACGCATTCTTTGGTCCGAAGCTTAATACAGGGGGTAACGTGGCTTAATCCACCGGTTAGAGCTCCCCTGAACCCTTGGGACTTGAATTTAGTTTTGTCGGCATTACAGAAACAGCCTTTTGAGCCGATACAAGATATTCCCTTGGTCCTTATGACAAGGAAGCTAATTTTTCTGGTAGCCATTTCTTCTGCAAGATTGGTATCAAAACTGGCGGCTCTTTCTTGTAAAGAGCCATATTTAATTATAGGATAGAGTAGTATTGCGTCCTCGTCCTTGCTTTCTACCGAAGGTGGTTTCAGGTTTTCATCTAAACCAGGATATTGTTTTGCCTTCATTTTTTCTAGAACCCTGTTCTACGGAAGAAAAGTCACTACATTCTCTGGCTGTAGTGAGAGCGGTCAAAACCTATTTGGAGGCGACTGCTCAGATTCGCAAGATGGATGTTTTCTATGTGTTGCCTGAAGGTCCTAAAAAAGGACAGGCAGCATCGAAATCTACTATTGCTAAGTGGATTCGGCAGGTAATTATTCAAGCTTATGGTTTGAAGAGGAAAGTTCCACCTTATCAAATCGCACTCCGCCAGGGCTGTTAGTGCTTCATGGGCAGTGCATCACCAGGCCTCCATGGGCCGCAACTTGGTCTTCAGTCCATACATTCACCAGATTCTATCAGGTGGATGTGAGATGGCATGAGGCTATCGCCTTTGGGCGCAGTGTGCTGCAGGCAGCGGTACGAGGTCCTCAGGTCTGATTGCACCCTACTTTTGTTTGTGTCTCCCTCCCCTCAGTATTGCTCTGGGACATCCCATTCAGTAAATACTGTGGCTCTGTGTCCCGTGATGTACGAAAAAGAAAATAGGATTTTTATAACAGCTTACCTGTAAAATCCTTATCTTCGAGTACATCACGGGACACAGAAGTCACTCCCCTCTTCTAATACAAGTATATTGCTCTGCTACAAAACTGAGGTACTCCCAGTAAGGGGAGGGGTTATATAGGAGGCTTAATTTCCTGTCTAGGGTGTGCCTGTGTCCATCACCTAGAGGTGCCTATATAACCCATTCAGTAAATACTGTGGCTCTGTGTCCCGTGATGTACGAAAAAGAAAATAGGATTTTTATAACAGCTTACCTGTAAAATCCTTATCTTCGAGTACATCACGGGACACAGAAGTCACTCCCCTCTTCTAATACAAGTATATTGCTTTGCTACAAAACTGAGGTACTCCCAGTAAGGGGAGGGGTTATATAGGAGGCTTAATTTCCTGTCTAGGGTGTGCCTGTGTCCATCACCTAGAGGTGCCTATATAACCCATTCAGTAAATACTGTGGCTCTGTGTCCCGTGATGTACTCGAAGAAAAGGATAACAGGTAAGCTGTTATAAAAATCTTATTATTGCTGCGTTTAGTAGTGTGCCAAAAGAAATGTTGGTACAGGGGTATAACCATATTTGCATAGGCAGCGCAGTGGCTTGGTGCTTCCACCTGGAGGCCCTGGGGTTATCGGTTCAGATCCAACCATGCCATCAGAGTCCTGCATGTTTTCCAAGTATGCAAGTGGCGCTAAAAGTCATGGCTGGCAAAGGCAGAACATAAGGGTAGCAACTTGGTTGCATACCTTCTACTACTTTACATAAGGCTCTGACAAACACAGCAAGCAGCAGCGCTTACTCATCTTCAGCAATGATTGCAATAAGTGATCTGGTTGCAGGTGCAAATAAATACGCGCATGTGCAATTAAGCATATATGTGCTCCAATTAGCAGAAAGAGGGGTGCATTTGGAGGCTTGTTCTAGTGGATTTTTGGCATCCCATAATCTGTAAAGTACGGTTGTCAGGTCGGCATTTTAGGCAAACCCCCTACCTACTGCTTAGTCTTTTTTAGGTGGCAGTGGGTGCACCGTAGCTTGGGGTTTTGGCATTGCTTGGAATATCAGCGCTGTCTCCATATAACAAAGGTGTGTGTGTGTATATCACATGTTATTTGTGGAAATTTAAGATGGGTCCCTGAAGGGAAAATGTCTCAAGGCACGCGCTTTGTCACATTCATTTATAAGGATGTAGATTTGGGGGTGGGGGGGTGGGGGAGAGTCACTAGACGTATGTCTTTGTAGCAGATCCTTATGTTTATATTCTATATAGGATGGTGGTTTTTATATCTCCAGAATAGTAGTTGGGGCTAGTCTATATTGAGAATTTAAGATAACTGGGCCCACCATATCTATGATAATTATGGTATTTCTAAGGGTGGTAAAAGTCTTTGGATTTTAATGACCCTCCCTAATATAGTAAGTTCTTACTAATCCTCTTGTGGGCTGTCCTGGAAGACGACTGGGGAAAACCGGAGTTATGCCGCGTACACACGAGCGGACATTACGGCGGACTTTGCCCGGCGGACTTTTCGACGTACTTTCCGACGGACTTTGTGAATGAACGGACTTGCCTACACACAATCCACCAAAGTCCGTCGAATTCGTACGTGATGACGTACGACCGGACTAAAACAAGGAAGTTCATAGCCAGTAGCCAATAGCTGCCCTAGCGTGGCTTTTTGTCCGTCGAACTAGCATACAGACGGCGGACTTTTCGACCGGACTCGATTTCAACGGATAAATTTAAAACAAGTTTTAAATCTAATTCCGTCCAACTTTTGAGAAAACAAAGTCCGCTGGAGCCCACACACATCGAATTGTCCGACGAAATCCAGTCCGCCGGGCAAAGTCCGCCGTAATGTCCGCTCGTGTGTACGCGGCATTAGACTTACTGGTAGCTCTGTTTCCAGGAGTCTTCCAGGACAGCCTGGTTCCCGTCCTTATGTTAATGGTTATGTTTGTATATGCTTTAAGATTTTGTCCTTCAGTTCTTGTTTAAAACTGACCAGTTCAGCAGAGGGCTGCCTCTTAAAGTGTATTGGTAATGTGTTCCCTATTCCTTTTGGAGGAGGCGCTTCTCTCATGGGCTGTGCTGGAAGACTTCTCGAAACAGTTACTGGTAAGTCTAACTCCGGTTTTTTTGTGATGGGTTCATCTTATAGTGCATTATAAATTCTAAAATTTCTGTTCAAAATAATTTTTATGCACTTAATAGTGATTTATTTCTTTGTTTATATCCTAGTCATGTCCTTTCCTGCAGAAGGTGTAGAATCTGCCATCAAAAATAACATTGAAGATGTGCGCTTGTATCTGGATGCTAAGCATCCTGGGAGTTATGCAGTTTATAACCTAAGTTTAAGGAAGTACAGACCTGCCAGGTTCCATAACAGAGTAAGAATAACTGAACTCTTAGCACTGTTAATTCTAGAAGGTGTACCAAGGGGCATTCTACTAAAAATAACACCGTACTTTAATTTTTAGTAAATGGTAGTAAGTTGGGGTACCCTTTTATGGTTGCCAATTGTGATTTACTTTTTCCTACAGTGTTCCTGCTCCCCAAATGCTGCTTTTCTTTTGTATAGTGGACTGTGTCCCCACATACAGTGCCTTGCAAAAGTATTCACCCCCCCCCCCCCCCCTTGGCTTTTTACCTATTTTGTTACATTGCAGCCTTTAGTTCAATGTTTTTTTAATCTGAATTATATGTGATGGATCGGAACACAATAGTCTAAGTTGGGGAAGTAAAATTCGACAAAAATATACAATCAATAAAACTATTTTTCAGAAATAAAAAACTGATAATTGGCATGTGCGTATGTATTCACCCCCTTTGTTATGAAGCCCATAAAAATCTCTGGTGTAACCAATTACCTTCAGAAGTCACATAAATATTAAAATGATGTCCACCTGTGTGCAATCTAAGTGTCACATGACCTGTCATTACATATACACACCTTTTTGAAAGGCCCGAGAGGCAACACCTAAGCAAGACGCACCACTAACCAAACACTGCCACGAAAACCAAGGAACTCTCCAAACATGTAAGGGACAATGTTGTTGAGAAGTACAAGTCAGGGGTAGGTTATAAAAAAAAAATTATCCAAATCTTTGATAATCCTTAGGAGCACCATCAAATCTATCATAAACAAATAGAAAGAACATGGCACAATAGCAAACCTGCCAAGAGACTGCCGCACACCAAAACTCATGGACCGGGCAAGGAGGGCATTAATCAGAGAGGCAGCACCGAAACCTAAGGTAACCCTGGAGGAGCTGCAGAGTTCCACAGCAGAGACTGGAGTATCTGTACATAGGACGACAATAAGCCGAACGCTCCATAGAGTTGGGCTGTAAGGCAGAGTGGCCAGAAGAAAGCCATTACTATCAGCAAAAAACAAAGTGGCACGTTTTGAGTTTGCGAAAAGGCATGTGGGAGACTCCAAAATGTATGTAGGAAGGTGCTCTGGTCTGATGAGACTAAAATTGAACTTTTTGGCCATCAAAGAAAACGCTATTTCTGGCGCAAACCCAACACATCACATCACCCAAAGAACACCATTCCCACAGTGAAACATGGTGGTGGCAGCATCATGCTCTGGGGATGTTTTTCAGCAGTCGGGACTGGGAAACTGGTCAGAGTTGAGGGAAAGATGGATAGTGCTAAATACAGGAATATCCTTGAGCAAAACCTGTACCACTCTGTGTGTTTTGAGGCTAGGACGGAGGTTCACCTTCCAGCAGGACAATGACCCCAAACACACTGCTAAAGCAACACTTGAGGGGTTTAAGAGGAAATGTGTAAATGTGTTGGAATGGCCTAGTCAAAGCCCAAACCTCGATCCAATAAAAAATCTGTGGTCAGATCTGTTCACAAGCACCAACCATCCAACTTGAATGAGCTGGAGCAGTTTTCCAAGGAGGAATTGGCAAAAATCCCAGTGGTAAGATGTGGCAAGCTCATAGAGACTTATCCAAAGCGACTTGGAGCTGTGATAGCCGCAAAAGGTGGCTCTACAAAGTACAGGCATACCCCACTTTTAAGTAAACAATGGGACCAGAGCTTGTATGTAAAACGAAAATGTACTTAAAGTGAAGCAATACCTTTATTCACTTCTGGGGTGTCAGGGGCTGTAGAGGGGGGTTAGGGTGTGTGTTTCCAAGTAGTGGGGAATCTATACTATCCGGGCACGGATTACTCAGCTGCAGCTTTATGCACATTGACCTTTTCTGTTATTTTGTCCTGTTTGTTTGTTTCACAATAAAAAAAATAAAAGATCTTCAAAGTTGTGGGCATGTTCTGTAATAATAAATTATGCAAATCCTCAAACAATCCATGTTAATTCCAGGTTGTGAGGCAACAAAACATAGAAAATGCAAAGGGGGTGAATACTTTTGCAAGGCACTGTAGAACATGTTTTTTTTATTTGCATTGTTTTAATTTGTGGATATCTCTTCGGTGTCCTTTATTTATGTATTAACGTGGCTCTTCTTAGGATAAACTTTTAGTGAAAAACCTTGAAATATATAAAATTTGTGTATTAATAAAAGGGAGCTATAGCTAACTAATGACTGCTGGAGATGATCGGTACAGATTTGATTTTTGTACTCTTAAAATATAAGTCCAGGTTTACTTTTAAATAGTTTAGGCCAGTTTGGCCCAACCACACTATTTGCTTTATGAAGTGGTGTGTCTGCTGTCAGCACTGTACCAAACTGTAGTAGCATCAGCTACATACTGCATTGCAGCACTTTGTTCCAGCAGCATCTTGGGTGAAATGGAGTTGTGCTTCTCCGTCATTTACAGGAAGCCTTGGATTTTTATGAATGAAATCATGGTGTTATGGTCCTATCGTGTGTACTAATTCATCGCATACAGCAAAGCTCGATCCACGCTTTTATGTACAATATTCTTTTCCTTTGCAATATGTGTTTCTTATCCAGAATGCTTATTGAGCTCCATTTACAGTTATCTTTTACTACATCCTATATTTGTATGGGATACATCCTGTATTATAAAATTTGTTGAAAGTGAATGAAATCATGATGTCATCTGCCTGCCTCTCCACCTCAGCCAATCAGAGAAAGCCTTGTATGCATTCATAAAAACACAAGCCTTCCTCTGGCTCAGAAGTCCTCTGCTCAGCAGCCAACAAAGTCTCCTGAGACACTGCCTGTAGACAGTGCTGCATACTGCCTGTACACAGTGCTGCATAGTGTATGTAACTGATGCTGCTACAGTATAATACAGTGCTGACTGCAGTCACCTAACCTAGGAAATTGTTTATTTGGACAAAACAAATTATTTAAGTTAAATTTACCCTGGACTTGGGCTTCAAAGTGATCTAGTAACGGCCTTAAAAATGTCTAAAGCTGAAGTATACACAACTTAAAATGTTACTAAACTCACAACTGGGTGAATCATACACATAGGTTGGACTTGTGTCTTTCTTCAACCTTACCTACTATGTAACTGTAAAATCAATGTGTGTGTATATGCAGTAAAGCATGCTTGTTATACTCACTGAGGAACCTAAGGGGTTACTCCTTTGCATTGTGTAAAAAGGCTATTTGATTCAGTCTTCTCTGATCCTCCTCTTCTTCCACTGTCCCCAGTCCATCTCCTGAAAGTACAGTTCCTTGGGTGCAATCTGCACATGCTCAGTTTGGTGTGTATTGATAGAGGTGTTTTTTTGGGAGGGTGCATGCGATCGGCACAGGGCCAATCAGCACCGTCCAGACATGGGGTGAAGGGTCCTGCAGCCTCATAGGACAGTCAGAGTAGAATGAAAACTCTTCCTATTAGCTTTAACCAGACACTGATGGAAGTCATTAGAATGCTATATACTGCTGATGAGAAAGGGTATTTAACCACTTTCCGCCCGGCCTATAGCAGAATGATGGCCGGTGTCAGTCTGACACACCGCTACACCAATCTCGGTAAAGAGCCTCTGATGGAGGCACTTTACCACGTGGTCAGCCGTGTCCAATCACGATATAAACAGGAAGAGCCGTTGATCGGCTAAAGGAGAGCCGATCGGCTGCTCTCCTGAGGGGGGGGGGGTCTGTGCTGATTATCAGCGCAGCCCCCCCCTCGGATACCCACCCTAGACCACCAGGGATGCCACCCTAGACCACCAGGGATATGCCAATCAGTCCCCAGTCAGCTGCCAATCAGTGGCAATTAAAAATGCCTGCCAGTGCCACGTGATGCCCGTCAGTGCCCATGAGTGCCACCTATCAGTGCCCAGCAGTGCCGTCTATCAGTGCCACCTATCAATACATATCAGTGTCACCCACCAGTGTCGCCCATCATCCGCGCCACCTCATCTGTGCCGCCTTATCAGTGCAGCTTATCAGTGCCCATTAGTGAAGGAGGAAACTTAATTATTTACAAAATTTTATAACGGAAACAAAGAAACTTTTTTTCCCCTCAATTTTCTGTCTTTTTTTGTTCGTTTAGCAAAAAATAAAAACCACAGAGGTGATCAAATACCACCAAAAGAAAGCTCTATTTGTGGGATCAAAATTATAAAAATTTAGTTTGGGTACATTGTAGCATGACCGCGCAATTGACATTTTAAAAAGTGACAGCGCTGAAAGCTGATAATTGGCCTGGGCAGGAAGGGGGTGTAAGTGCCTGGTATTGAAGTGGTTAACAGTTTACATTTCCTAAAATGATTGCATTTCCATGTTCTGTGTACTGTGGGAGACCAGATATAGTGAATGCAGGCTCCTGGGTTTAGTAACACTTTACACTTTAGTAACTGTGTATTCAGATCTGTTTCTGTGTTCCTTTGGAAGGCCCAAACTTTGTTGCCAAGACTTTACATGTATTTGGTGCTTATACAGTGCATTCATACAGTATTCAGACCCCCTTCAAGGTTAAGGTTAAGCCACTTTGTGTTGTTGCTACAATCCCCTCTGTTATAATAAATGCTGTGCCCCAGTGTATGTTTTGTAATAAATCTGCCGATTAAATACCTTATTTTATAGTGCTGTGACTGGCCGCCTCTCTCGATCTGACAGCAAAGCGGGAGGGGCCGAGAAACCCCCGCTGACATCAGCCATGAGGAGGAGAGAGGCAGCCAGTTACGTGAGCACCAAGCAGCGCTATAAAATAAGGTATTTATCGGTGGATTTAAAAAAAAAAAAAAACATACACTGGGGCATAGCATTTATTATAACAGAGGGGATTGTAGCAACAACCCTAACTTATGATACCAGCAGGAAGGGAGGGATGGGCACTGGTACGAGCAGACAGGCAGGGAGAGGAGGGGAGATGAGGACAGAGGAGAGCTGCGGATGATGGAGGCATGTAAACTGACCACGGTGTCAGGGCTCAGCAGCCATGATAAACCGTGGTAAGTTTACATGGGGGGAGGGAAGAACCAGGCAGGTTCAGTCAGGTACAGTGGGGACGGAAAGTATTCAGACCTCCTTAAATTTTTCATTCTTTGCTATATTGCAGCCTTTTGCTAAAATCATTTAAGTTCATTTTTTTTTCCTTTTTAATGTACACACAGCACCCCATATTGACAGAAAAACACAGAATTGTTGACATTTTTGCAGATTTATTAAAAAAGAAAAACTGAAATATCACATGGTCCTAAGTATTCAGACCCTTTGCTGTGGCACTCATATATTTAACTCAGGTGCTGTCCATTTCTTCTGATCATCCTTGAGATTGTTCTACACCTTCATTTGAGTCCAGCTGTGTTTGGTTATACTGATTGGACTTGATTAGGAAAGCCACATACCTGTCTATATAAGACCTTACAGCTCACAGTGCATGTCAGAGCAAATGAGAATCATGAGGTCAAAGGAACTGCCTGAAGAGCTCACAGAATGGTGGCAAGGCACAGATCTGGCCAAGGTTAAAAAAAAATTCTGCTACACTTAAGGTTCCTAAAAGCACAGTGGCCTCCATAATCCCTAAATGGAAGACGTTTGGGACGACCAGGACCCTTCCTAGAGCTGGCCGTCTGGCCAAACTGAGCTATCAGGGGAGAAGAGCCTTGGTCAGAGAGGTAAAGAAGAACCCAAAGATCACTGTGGCTGAGCTCCAGAGACTTGTAGTTTCACAGCAGCTGGAGGCCCGCCAGTTTGACACCTGTGCCTTAGAGTATCGTTCTTTAAACTATGGCTTCGGGGGCAGGATGTGGCCCTTTGCATGCCTTTATCCTGTCTTTGGGGCACTATTCCTTTTGACACCAATAACAGGGCATAACTCTTGTCAATGGTACTACCAATAGCACACTGTGGCGCGATTCCTTCCCCTGATACCAACAGTGAGGCATTATTCCTCCCACAAATGCCAATTATGGGACATTGTTTACTCCCGTTGACACCATTTTTTCTTCAGTTTGATACAATCCCCCAGGCTACACCTATGCACCACCCTGCTACCATAGAGGTAATTCTCCCTACTCGGCTCAAGCGCATGCACAGACCCCTTTCATACTGAATCGCTGCTAAAGCGCCAGTAGTTTTTGCATCGCTAGCGGGGCGGTTTCTTTAAGGTCACGTGACGTGACCTTGAAAACAATTTAAAAAATACCCACTTTGCGGCGCTTTCTAAACGCTTTTAGGGCGCTTCGGAAGCGCTGCCCGTTCATTTCAATGGACAGGGGGCGTTTTTGGAGTGCTTTTTACAGCGCTCCAAACCCTCCCCAAAGATGCTGCTTGCAGGACTTTTTCTAACATTCCGCAAGCACACCGCCCGAGTGTGAAAGCACTCATGCAAATGAATGGGAGGCAGTTTTCAGGCGATATTTCTAGCGCTAAAACACCTGAAAACCGCGTCGGTGTGAAAGGGGTCTTAGAGCTGCACGATTCTGCATAAAATGAGAATCGCAATTTTTTTGCTTAGAATAAAGATCATGATTCTGAAGAACTCTTTTGTTTTAAAGATTAACAACCCCTGAACTTTAGGTTATCAAACAAGATGGTGATAAAATAGGACTATTTGCTTCAATCAAATTTAAAGAAATATAATGAAAAATAATGTAATTTGTAAAGAAATAAAAAAAAAAAAAACCTTTTTAAGTTATATTAGGGTCTTTTTTAGTACTCGCCGATACCAATTAACGATACCTACCGCAACTTTTTTTTGTTTACACTTCAGCGGTCCGCAATTTTAGCAAAGCATTGAAAAGTTATTTTACAAATAAAATAAATTTGCGCTTTTTTCAATGTGAAACGTGTAAATATATGTTAAAGTTGTAAAAATATTAATGAACAAAGCAAACAAAGTTTTAATTATTAATAGTTTATAAAATAGAAGTAAAAAAAACAAAAAACGTCGGGAAAATATTTAAATGAAGAATGAGAATGAGTTAATAAGGCTGATTAGCATAAATTAAGGGTTAAACTTTATTTTTTTACTTGACAAGGTTGCTTTAAATTGACTTCATTTGCAGACTGAAGTTCATCCCTTTGATCTGTACATGAATAAACAGCAAGATACAATGTTTCTTTTTATCTTTCAGCACTGAGCAATGTTGTTAATAAACATTGCCAGCTGCATTTTTTTGACAGCTGTGAGCAGGGGAACTGCAATTTTTACATGAATTGTGGAAATGCTGGCTTAAGAGCGTGTGTTTGTGGGGAGGACATAATGTAGATGGGGGAGGGGAGTGAATTTAGAGAACATCTACAGAAAATAACATTGACCCTGAATGTCCATGAACGTAGTGCAAATCGTGTGGGATGGGCTGCAGCAGAAGCTAGTTGCAGACATTGGAGAAAGGGGTGTGAAGAGTGTATTGCAGTTGGCGAGTAGACTGGTAATAAAATAATCTTTTTACCAGAGTGTACTCGTGTAATAATGTGTGTGCTAGGCACCTTTCCTTTGCAAGAAAAAGAGGCTGATTTCCTGCTTTAATTTATTTCTAAAATTGTAATGAGAAAGTTACAATTACTTTTTAATCTGTGTGCTGTGAACAGCTTTGTCAGGCTGGTCACTGAGATCTGAATTGTGCACTTTGTTATGAAAATTTGCAGGAAATGCTGGCAGAATATCCGCTTTTAATAATTATAGGACTGTAATTTCCTCACAGGTCTCTGAATGTGGTTGGTCTGGAAGACGTGCTCCAAATCTCGTGAACCTTTACAGCATCTGTAAAAATATGCATTTATGGCTTAAACAGGATCAGAAGAATGTTTGCATTGTACACTGTCTTGTAAGTAAACTTCATAAGGTGGCATTTTCTCAAGTTTGTTTTCCTTTATTTATTGTTGATTGTGAATAACTTTCCTCTCAGTTTACAAACCTTCGTTAAAATGCAACAATACTTTTTTGAGGAAGTAAAATCTTCTCTAGGGCATCTATGTACTTTGCAAGGATTTAAAGTGTTAAGCCAACTGTAGATGGTTCGAATTTAATCCGGTTCAGCAGGTACTGGCCAAGAGTCGGAACCATGTATGGGCAGGCTGAATGTACCCTTGTTGACCGATCAATCAACTTCGGTACAACCAACCTGTCGGATTTTTACATGCGATTATTTCTAGCAGCTGAGAATAGATTAAGTTCACCTTTTCAGAAACAATGAAAAGGTGAACTATTGCTCTACACCTTCAATGCTTCCTCCCTTCCGCCATCCCTGCTGAATTTACCTCCTTGAATGTCAGTGAAGCTGTCCAGGGATTTGAAATTCCCATTCCCATTTCCCTTTGGAATGGGTTAATGTGATTCTGATTGGCCAGCAGTGGGAATTTACACTTTAAGCAAAAAATACTGCTGAGACCTATTTCTGTACAGAACATATTAAGACTGTTAATTCCTCAATCTCTCAGCTGAGACAGAGAGCCTTCCTAATTTAATCACTTGACTAGTTCCACTGTATTTATGAAAACACTTTACAACCCCAGAACATTTGTAGATGAATAGGCAAGTTATCACCAATACAAAAGGCTTATTCTATTACAAATTACTTTTTTTAATACTTCTTTAATTTTTTTTTTTTTTTTTTTTTTTTAGATATGTTACATTTCATGTATTTTATCTCCTAAATATGCTTAAGTAAAACCCTGTTACTAAGTATAGTTTGCAATGGTGTTTGTTTAAATGTTTTGTTTTACCGTTTGTTGATTATCGTTGGACTATGCAGCAATCATTTTAATCTGACAATGATTGTAAATGTTGATGCTTAGTTTTTATGTATTATGCTTATTTAACGTGCACTTACATTGTAGGATGGAAGAGCTGCATCTGCTGTGGTGGTATGTTCTTTCCTATGCTTCTGCCGCCTGTTTTCCACTGCTGAAGCTGCTGTGTATATGTTCAGTATGAAGAGATGTCCGCCTGGCATATGGCCTTCTTATAAAAGGTATGTTTTACATTATCGCTCTGAGGTCTTGCATAACATATACCACTGTATTGATTACTTAACCCTTTAATGCCTAAGCCTATTTCTAACATTTCTTGCTTACAAGTTAAAATCCGTTTTTTTTCTTTGCTGGAAAATTACTTAGAACCCCCAAACATTATCTATAATTTTTTAGCAGAGACCCTAGAGAATAAAATGGCAAATGTTGCAATATTTTTTGTCATATGGTATTTGCGCAGCGGTCTTTCAAACGCAATTTTTGGGGAAAAAAGACACTTTAGTGAATAAATAAAAAACTAAACAGTAAAGTTAGCCTAATTTTTTGTATAATCTGAAAGATAATGTTACGCCGAGTAAATGGATACCTAACATGTCATGCTTTGAAATTGCGCACACTTGTGGAATGGCGACAAACTACGTTACCTAAAAATATCCATAGACCACGCTTTCAAAAATGTAACTGTTACCAGGTTAGAGTTACAGAGGAGGTCTCTTGCTCTTACTTCTGCCTTATTACATTAAAGCTAAGTCAACAAGTTCCTCTGCCAGATGAATCAGATGTTCAGATGTATCATTGCTTTAGCATATTCTGGTTGGCTGAAATTTAAAGCTTTCTATGTTTCAGGTATATAGAATACATGTGTGACATGATGGCGGAGGAGCCAATCATTCCTCACAGTAAACCAATTCTTATAAAGTCTATATCTATGACGCCAGTGCCACTGTTCAGCAAACTGCGCATTGGTTGCCGGCCTTTCTGTGAAGTGTATGTTGGAGATGAGAGAGTGGCTACTACCTCCCAGGAATATGATAAAATGAGGTAAGTGTGCATTTCAAATTGTTATGAATCTGACATGCAACTCTCTACTTCTGTAGATGGGTTATTCGTTAGAAGCTCAATTTAACAATTTGTAAAATAGGCGTTATTATTTTCCGAAATTATTGTATAGAAGAATTCGTTCTAAAGGATTTCGTTTGGAAATAGGATGAATTTGTTTTTTTTGTTTTTTTTTAACAGGGATTTCAAAACTGAAGATGGCAGAGCAGAAATTCCATTAGATGTTACAGTACAGGGTGATGTCCTAATAGTCATTTATCATGCCAGATCTACACTGGGTGGTAGACTGCAAGCCAAGGTAATTCATTATATTTTGAGAAGATATTCTCCTTTCTTTAATCGTACATCTTGGGACACAGAACCATAGTAATTACTATGTGGGTTATAGTCCACCTTCAGGTGCTGGACACTGGCACACCCTAAACAGGACGTTGCCTCCCTATATAACCGCTCCCATACCGGGAGCATCTCAGTTTTTTCGCCAGCGTCTAAGGTGTTGGTCACGAGTGAAGATGTGCTGTGCTGAGCTCCACTGGAGCAATCTTTGCTGGGGCTAGCTATGCAGCCGGATCCATTCAAAATGTCTTTTAGGTCAAATTGAATGGTGCCCGGGCCTCGTATCCAAAGAAACGAGGTTTTGCTAGTAAATGCTTCTCTTTTAGAGAGATGGACCCCGGGATCCAGTACTTTTTGGTATTAAGGCTATAAAGTTTTACTGGCGGTGTGCTATTACAGGTCCAGGATTGTGGGTTCCCTGAGGGTCCCCGATTCCTGAAGGTTTGTTAACAGAACCCACCGTGAAGGCTGAAGATTAGGTCTGTTGGTTTTGCCACAGAAAACCCTGCGGCGGGAAAGGTAAGTGGAGTTTTCTAAGGAATTTTTAAATTTTATTATGAAATGTCTCCTTTAACCACTTCAGCCCCGGAAGGATTTACCCCCTTCCTGACCAGAGCACTTTTTACAATTTGGCACTGCGTCGCTTTAACTACTAATTGCGCGGTCATGCAATGCTGTACCCAAACGAAATTTGCGTCCTTTTGGTCCCACAAATAGAGCTTTCTTTTGATGGTATTTGATCACCTCTGCCTGATATTTTCTACTTTTTGTGCTAAAAAAAATACAATAAACTCAATTTTAGTCATACATTTAGTCCAAAATGTATTCAGCCACATGTCTTTGGTAAAAAAAAAATGTCAATAAGTGTAATTTTATTGGTTTGCGCAAAAGTTATAGCGTCTACAAACTAGGGTAAATTTTTTGGAATTTACACAGCTTTTAGTTTATGACTGCCTATCTCATTTCTTGAGGTGCTAAAATGGCAGGGCAGTACAAACCCCCCAAATGACCCCATTTTGGAAAGTAGACACCCCAAGGAAATTGCTGAGAGGCATGTTGAGCCCCATGAATATTCATTCTTTTTGTCCCAAGTGATTGAATAATGACAAAAAAAAATAAATTACAAAGTTGTCACTAAATTATATATTGCTCACACAGGCCATGGGCATATGTGGAATTGCACCCCAAAATACATTCTGCTGCTTCTCCTGAGTACGGGGATACCACATGTGTGAGACTTTTTAGGAGCCTAGCTGCGTACGGGGCCCCGAAAACCAAGCACCGCCTTCAGGATTTCTAAGGGCGTAAATTTTTGATTTCACTTCTCACTACCTATCACAGTTTCCAAGGCCATAAAATGCCAAGATGGCACAACCCCCCCCCCCCCCCCCCCCCAAATGACCTAATTTTGGAAAGTAGACACCCCAAGCTATTTGCTGAGAGGCATGGTGAGTATTTTGCAGCTTTCATTTGTTTTTGAAAAATGAAGAAAGAAATGAAAAATGTATTTTTTTTTCTTTTTTCAATTTTCAAAACTTTGTGACAAAAAACGAGGTCTGCAAAATACTCACCATACCTCTCAGCAAATAGCTTGGGGTGTCTACTTTCCAAAATGGGGTCATTTGAGGGGGGTTTGTGCCATCTGGGCATTCCATGGCCTCCGAAACTGTGATAGGCAGTGAGGAGTGAAATCAAAAATTTACACCCTTAGAAACCCTGAAGGCGGTGCTTGGTTTTTGGGGTTCGTTATGCGGCTAGGCTCCCAAAAAGTCACACATGTGGTATTCCCGTACTCAGGAGAAGCAACAGAATGCATTTTGGGGTGTAATTTCACATATTCCCATGGCATGTTTGAGCAATATATCATTTAGTGACAACTTTGTGCAAAAAAAAGAAAAATTCTCTTTTTCCCGCAACTTGTGTCACAATATAAAATATTCCATGGACTCTACATGCCTCTCAGCAAATAGCTTGGGGTGTCTACTTTCCAAAATGGGGTAATTTGGTGGGGGGGGTTTGAACTGTCCTGGCATTTTATGCACAACATTTAGAAGCTTATGTCACACATCACCCACTCTTCTAACCACTTGAAGACAAAGCCCTTTCTGACACTTTTTGTTTACATGAAAAAATTTTTTTTTTTTTGCAAGAAAATTACTTTGAACCCCCAAACATTATATATTTTTCTTAAAGCAAAGGCCCTACAGATTAAAATGGTGGGTGTGTAATTTTTTTTTTTGACACAGTATTTGCGCAGCGATTTTTCAAACACATTTTGTTGGAAAAAACACACTTTTTTTTTTTTTAATTTTAATGCACTAAAACACACTATATTGCCCAAATGTTTGATGAAATAAAAAAGATGATCTTAGGCCGAGTACATGGATACCAAACATGACATACTTTAAAATTGCGCACAAACGTGCAGTGGCGACAAACTATATACATTTTAAAAAGCCTTTACAGGTTACCACTTTAGATTTACAGAGGAGGTCTACTGCTAAAACTACTGCCCTCGATCTGACCTTCGCGTTGATACCTCACATGCATGGTGCATCTTATCTTATTTTTAAACTGTTCCTTTCATTTTTTTTTATCATTTTTTATGTTATGTCAGGGAATATAAATATCCCCTATGATAGCAAATAGGTAGTGACAGGTACTCTTTTTGTTAAAAAAAAAAATGGGGTCTATTAGACCCTAGATCTCTCCTCTGCCCTCAAAGCATCTGATAACACCAAGATCAGTGTGATAAAATGCTTTCCCAATTTCCCAATGGCACTGTTTACATCCGGCAAAATCATAAAATGCTCATAGCTTCCGGTTTCTTAGGCCATAGAGATGATTGGAGCCATTCTTGTCTCTGATCAGCTCTATGGTCAGCTGGCGGAATCACCGGCTGCATTCTCAGGTTCCCTGTTGGGACAGGAGAGCTAGAGAAAAACATGGAAGACAGTGGGAGGGGGGACATTCCCTCCCACTGTTTGTAAAAGCAGTCTAGAGGCTAATTAGCCGCTAGGATTGCTTTTACATGAAAGCCGACCGCTGTCTGAAAAGAATGATAACAAGATGATACCTAAACCTTCAGGCATCATTCTGGTGTAACCACTCAAAGTCCAGCAACATACCAGTACGTTGCTGGTCCTTGTTGGGCATATATTGTAATCTATTTTTTTTTTTTTTTTTTTTTTTTTTTTTTTTATGCAGCCTGTGGGCTGAAGGAAAAAAAGAGATTGATGGGTATGCCCACCATTAGAATACCTCCCTTCATCCACCCACTTCTAATGATGGGCATATATGCACCATTTATATATGCTGAAGCATGGGGGCATCCGCCCCAAAAGTTAGGAGCAAATCGCTCCTCCGCCCCTGCTGCCCCCATGCTTCGGCATATATCGCCTCCGCTGTCACGGCTTTATATATCGTGGGAGCAAACGCTGTTGCTGTCAAGATAAATAAATCCGCGCTGCAGCTGAATGGCGTACCTGTAAACAAAAAAATGGTTAACAATAAAACACAGTAAACAGTAAAGTATAAAAAATTGCATACCTGAAAAGCAAACATGATAAAACATAACAATAAAACCTTGCAGAACAGAATACAGTAAAAAAGAGCAGAACAATGAGAGAGAGAGAGAGAGAGAACAATAAAACGACAACTATTTTTGTTTTTTTTTATTTTATATATTTTTTTTTTTTTAACACTTTTTTTTTGTAACTAACTTTTATAACTGTAACCGGTTCCAGGTTCGGGTCTCTCAAAATGTGATGCCATCTTGGGAGACCCTGTAAAAGTGTGCCTAGTCTGTGCAATGCTGTACCCTACGCTAATACTCGACTAGTGTATGGTAGCGTTCAAAACCTTCACCAATGCAAAGACCAGGATTGTCAGGACAGGAGGGACAATAATAGCGGGTGTCACGCCTATATCGCGCTTGCTGCAGACACGACATCTTTTTTGGGGGGGTTCGTTGGGTAGGAGTACTCGGGAGGACATAAAGAAAATGCCTCTCATGCAGCCGACTGCATTTGGTTGGGGATGTGAATGGGGGAAGTGCGGGTGCTGCAGAAGTGGTGGGTTCCCATTTAGGATTGCAGCAAGAATGCAGCAGGAAGGGCATTATGGGCACGACGGGCCTGTGTTTGTCTTCTTGGTGGCAGCGGGACACTACTTGTGCTTGCCACCTCACCAGCTTGAACTGCACTTATGGGACTCGCCACGTCACCAAGTGTTATTGCAGTGCTGGTTTGACTATGACCGGGGTGTACTAGGCCGCTGGTGCTTGCCAGTTCATCAAAACGCTACCAAAAAAACTGTTAGCGATCGCAGGGATCAGGCCTGACTCTGCGAACGCTGCAGTTATGCGTTTAGTGTTTTGTAAGTGACAGTGATCGATCGATACTGCACTTGGGTGGGCTGGGCCGGGCGGAGGGGCAGAATGCAGGTGCTAACAGGTATCTGGGCTGATCCCGCTAACACTGCGTTTTTGGGAACCCTAAACTGCTGGGGACGCTAGTATACATCTGATCGGATCAGATATTGATCCGTTTAGATACTATACCACTAAGGGAGGTGTATGGTGCGTGCGCGGGTGTTTGCGGTACTGTCGCTAACCTGACGCTGCCTGGGGCGATGCAGACCCTATCTGACCCTAAAACCTAACTTATATCACCGCCGGGCGATCAGGGGGCTCAACATTTATTAGGTAATAAACGGCGGGTGCCCTGACACTATAAAAAATAAACTAACCAGCGTCACCCGTAACAGTTATACGGCGATCACTGGTGAAAGGGTTAACTAGGGGGCAATCAAGGGGTTAAAAACTTTATTAGGTAGTATATGGGGGTCCCTGACGCTATAAAAAGCTGACGGCGAACCTATATATATTTAGCTCCCTAACTAGCGTCACCAGTGACACTAATACAGCGATCAGAAAAACGATCGCTTAGTGACACTGGCGACGGGGGGTGATCACGGGGTTAAAACTTTATTGGGGGGGGGTTAGGGGGGTACCCTAGACCTAAAGGGTGCTAACCGTAACTGCCCTACCACTTCTAACTGTCACAAACTGACACCAATGCAGTAATCAGAAAAAAAAAAAAAAAAAGAAACTGCTTGGTGTCACTGTGACGGGGGGGGGGGGGGTTGATTAGGGGGTGATTGGGGGGTGTAAAGTATGCCTGGTGTGTTTTACTGTGTGTGTAGTGTTTGTGCACTCACATCGATGTCTTTCCTCGGCGCCGGAACGGAAAATACCAAGCCAAGGAGCGATGACATCACTTCCTCTGCCGCTGTTTACTATACAACAGCAGAGGAAGAATCTCATTCGTTGGCAGCGATCACGAGGATGGTGGCCACGAATGAGTGGTCTCCCCCTCAGCCTGGATCGCTCCCCTAACTAAGCCATGATTTTGCCTGCCCGTGCCATTCTGCTGCAGTATATCTGCGTTAGGCGGTCGGCAAGTGGTTAAAGTAAATGTTATCATGCCTGTGTCACCACTGGGGGCTGTATAGAGCACGTACCTTTTTCATGCTTTGCTCAGAGTTCATGCTGTGTCACAGAAGCAGCAGGCTTTTTTCCTCTGGCTAGCAGGCAGACCCCCGGTAAGTTTGGGGGGGTTTTGCTTCCTCCAGACACCCCCACCTGGGCTGAACTCTCCCCCTCTTCACAAGGCTGAGTATAAGGGAGAACTAAAAATGATCGGCAATGCCGTTTTCTTTCACCGCCCCTACACGGCGGTGGCTTCCAGGTCTCTTCCACGTCATCCCTCCCTCACTCGCAAGCCGATCCCGTCGGATCAGAGGCCCGTGCTTGCGCGGGAAAACTCTTTTTGAAAGCGTGAGGAGGGGGGGCATAATGCAACGGTGGGGCGGAGCTTAGCGCGTTGTTGGCATCCAACGCGGGAGTGTGTTTTAGAAAAAAAAAAAAAACTCCATTTGTGCTGGCTGCAAAATTGTCGGAGAGGCATAAGAGCAAAGAGGAACATGAAAGACGTTGGTGACACAGGAATTTCCTATTTGACACATTTACTATTTGCATCAGGCTGAGCATTAATAACAGTGGCTATGGCTGGACTATTGCTCAAGCAGTGGATGTGATTTCTTCTGATAGTACCTCTGCTTTCTACTTCGGGCTAAGGTCAGAAGGGGGGGTTGAAACACCCACAAGAAAGAGCTAAAAGGGTCTTCCTCAAGCTCTGGAAAGCCTACTCATCTCTACAAATGGCATCCTCCCCTGAGAGGGGGTGGCTGGTCAGAGTGAGCATCGGGGCCATGAAATGTTTGCAACTGTTTTCAACACTGCAGTCCCTGTTTTTTTTACTAAAAAGATCTTTTTTCCTCAGCCATGATAGGTTTTGAAAAAAAAAAAAAAACACTTTAATCGCATCCCAGTGTGGGTCAGAATGCGACAGGTTCCCCTTCCATTACCCAGGCCCCTCAAACTGAGGAACTAGGGGCAGGAGAAGATGAATTCCATCAGGGGACCGTGGTGAGGCTGATGACTTCTCTTCTGAGGCGTCAAATGCGGGAGAATCAGCTTTTTCAATCTTAAGATTGATGGTGCAATTTCTTGCTGAATGGTCCGCTCCACATTTATGTACCCTTAACTAAGTGTTTGGGTTCACTAAAGCCTCCTCAAGCTGTGCATGCCTTTTCCTGTCCATTCATTGTTGGAAAAGCTTTTTTGTATCTGAGAGGATCACCCAGATAAGCATTATTTTCCTCCCTAAAAAGTTTTCACACTTTATCCTATGGTGGAAAAAATTCACTAACTAGGGTATACCAGCAATTAACGCTGCTATATCCTCTTTGAATAAGAGTTTGACTTGTCCGGCAGACAATGCTCAAATGCTTAGGGATCCAATGAATACTAAGTTGGAACTCCAAGCAGAGGTTGGGGTTTGGTTAAATCCAAATGGACATTCTGGATCTCAAAAATCTAAATTCAATTCCTGAATAAAACCACTCTTTTTTTTCGCATGGAGTCAATCCAATCAGTTATCTCCACCCTACAAGGAGGAGAACTTGCGTCAATCGACATCAAAGATGCATACCTCCATATGCCTATTTCCTCGCTCACTAGTAATATCTACTTTTTAAGGTGGCAAATCCTAATTTTCAGTGTGTAGCTCTGCTTTCTGATCTAGCTACTGCACCTTGAGTGTTTACAAAAGTTCTGGCCCCTCTTCTAGCCAGATTAATGGCCCAAGGTATAACAATTATGGTTTACCTGGACAATCTGTTCTTGATAGTCCAGTCGGTAGCCCGCTTAGACCAAAGTATGGTCACCACATTCAACTACCTGGGATATCTAGGTCGGATTCTCAACCTAGGAGAAATCTTCTTTAAAACCATGAAGAAGGCTAGAATACTTGGGTCTGATCATAGGTACACCCAGAAAAGGGTATTCTTGCCCCAGGCAAAGATTAGCACCATAAAGGAACTGATTTAGGTGGTCGAAGCAAGATTAATTTGTCTATTCAACTTTGCATGAGGTTGTTGGGAAAGATGGTGGCTTCATTCGAGGCCATTCCTTATGCTCAGTTTCATTCGAGACTGCTGCAAAACAGTATCCTATAGGCTTGGAACAAAGGGTTCAAGCTGTAGATTCCCAATGTGTCTGACTCCAAAGCCTACGGCCACATCACCCTGAAAGCACCCGATCTTGTCTGATCTTGGAGGCTAAGCAGGGTCGGGCCTGGTTAGTACCCAGATGGACCACCTGGAAATACCAGGTGCTGTAGGCTGGGTATGCCGGAGCCAAAAATCTGCTCAGGGGAAAATCCTTCCTTCAGTTACCTGGGAAGTGGTAACAACATATGCCAGCCTTTTCTTTTTGAGTTGGGGAGCAGTCCTGGAAGAGGCAACTGTCCAAGAGAAGTTGCCCAGATCAGGAATGGCCTTGCCCATTCTCATTCTAGAAATTTAGGCAGAGCACTTGGTTCTGAGGGCATGAACATTCAGTTTACAGTATTGTCCTGCCAGGATTCAATCTGACAATGCCACAGCAATGGCCTATATTAATCACCAAGGGGGCACAAGAAGTTGTGGGGCCCAGAGAAAGGTGAATCATATCCTTTCTTGGGCAGAAAACAATGTACTTTGCCTATCGGCGGTCTTCATTCTAGGAATAGAAAATTGGCAGGCGGGCTACTTGAGTTGCCAGCAGTTGTTCCCGGGAGAATGGTTCCTTCACCCCGATAGCTTCCTGTCAATATGTCAAAGATGGGGATCTCAGACAGATCTGTTTACGTCCAGGTTCAACTAAGAAATCAACAACTTTGTGTCAAAAACAAAGGATCCGCTAGCATGCAGAACAGATGCCTTGCTATTCCGGTGGAATCGGTTCTCACTGATTTATGCATTCCCTCCTATTCTGCCTGCGTCCACGACTTCTTTGCAGGATCAAGCAGGAAGGGAAGTCAGTGATTCTTGTGGCCCCCAGTGGGGCCCAGGAAATCTTGGTATGCAGAGATCATAAAGATGACAGTAGGGGACCCATGGATCCTATCGCCTTGGCCAGACCTTCTTTCGCAAGGTCCGGTATTCCATCCTACTTTACAAACGCTAAATTTAACGGTTTGGCTATTGAGACCCACACTCTGAAGAAACGTGGCCTGTCAGGTTCAGTGGTTTCTATCTTGGTTAATGCAAGGGAGCCGGCCTCCATAATTATATATTATGGAGTCTGGGAAGCATATGTCTCCTGGTGTGAAACCAGGGGTTGCACTCAAGGAAATAGGTCAAAGGTAGAATCCTTGACTTTCTGCAGATGGGGTGAGAAATAAAGCTGGCCTTGAGTGCTTTCTAAGGACAGGTCTCGGCCTTATCGGTATTATTTCAATGACCACTTGCTTCGCTTTCTTTGGTTCGTAACTTTATTCAGGGGGTAACACGGCTTAATCCCCGGTTAGGTCACCCCTAAACCCTTGGGACTTGAGTTTAGTTTTGTCTGCATTACAAAACAGCCTTTTTTTGGGCCTATGCGACATATTCCCTTGGTCCTTTTTGACAAGGAAACTGTTTGGTTTTTTTTTGGTAACCATATCTGCTGCAAGAAGGGTATTAAAATTGGCTGCTTTTTCTTGAAAGGAGCCATATTATCATTGTTCACAAGGATAAGGTAGTATTGGCTCCTCATCCTAACTTTTTACCGAAGGTAGTATCAGGATTTAATCTAAACCAGGATATTCAATAAAGTAAAGGGGGTTTGGGGGTAGGGACTTTCAGGAAGCTATGGCCTGGTAAGGTCAAGTTTTTCCATCCCTAGGGACTTTAAATGACATCATGGCCTGGTAAGGTCATAGATATCCATCCCATTGACATATAGAGAAAGAGGTTAGTTAACAAAAAGTTAATTAACAAGAAGGGTGGGACTTTGTGTGAAGCACGTAGCAGTAAGGAGGTAAATGAGTGAACATAAAAAGATCTTTTGTTAATAATAGTTTATTAAGAGCTGAATAATAACCATACATGATTCCGATAATAAAGATATAAGGTAACATACATGATGCATCTTGGCACATAGCACAATACATACATACATGTGACACTAGTAACAATGGTAACAGTAGGTAAGATGGTAGCAATAAAAATTGGTTTCTCATGAAATAGCCACACAATATTTTAGTTCACCACGTAGGAATTTGATTAAAAATTATTCATACGTATTGCCTGCAGGACCTACGGTCTCACTAGACCTGTGGGAGTTCATAATACATAGTAGCTTAAATAATCTGGTGAATTGGATAGAGACACGGCAACCAGTAGCTCTACGCGTTTCATGGCTTAAAGTGCCACTCGTCAGGAGCAGGCGCGTGTAGGATCTGTAAATATATGGTAATGGAAATGAGCAAAAAGGTAAAAAAGTAAAAAAAATTAGGATTGGAGGTAAAATGCAGGACCTCCTAAACCGAGGCTTACTTGTTGAAGTTAATTGTGTCAATGGTGTAGTGGCAACGCACCACAAGCGGTCCGGGCGGATCTCCGGCCGGGAGCTGAGGCGGACAGCCCCACAGGGATATAAGGGGTGATATCCAGGGCGAGCACAGCAGTGGGGACCTTCGAAATGATGAGTGGACAGTTAGTGAGCGAAAGAAGTGGAGGGAAAGAAGGGGAAGAGGAGAGGAAGGGAGGAAGGGTAAAGAAATGGGGAAAAAAAAAAGGAGGAGAGGATAGAAGAGGGAGGGGAGAAAAGGCGAAAAAAGGGGAAGGAGGGGAGGGAAAAGTGGATGAGAGAGATGACGGGGACAGTGGGGAAATTGAAAAGGGAGATAGAGGAAAGAAAAGGGGGATAAAGGAGGGGGGGGTAAGGGTGGAGGGCAAAGAGCTGTGCAGATAAATAACAAAAGACCAAGCAGCAAACAAGAGAGTAGCCTGGGTTAAGGTGGAAGGAGTGAAAAAAATTATTAGAGTGATGGAAGGCATAGTGACGGAAGTGAGAGTGGAAGGAAAGTGAAAGTGGGGAATGAAATCGTGAGTGGTGAGAGTGATAAACCAATTGGAGGTGAAATCCAAATAACGTTACCTCATGAGAATGAAGGACCCAAACATGGGTAGCAAGGAGTGAGGTAACGTTATTTGGATTTCCTCCCCCCCCCCTCATACTGTTACCATTGTTACTAGTGTCACATGTATGTATGTATTGTGCTATGTGCCAAGATGCATCATGTATGTTACCTTATATCTTTATTATCGGAATCATGTATGGTTATTATTCAGCTCTTAATAAACTATTATTGACAAAAGATCTTTTTATGTTCACTCTTTTACCTCCTTGCTGCTACGTGCTTCACACAAAGTCCCACCTTCTTGTTAATTAACTTTTTATTAATTAACCTCTTTCTCTATAAACCAGGATATTGTTCTATCTTCATTTTTTCCAGAACCCTGTTCTATGGAAGAAAAATCACTACATTCTCTTGATGTGGTGAGAGCAGTCTACTTAAGGACGACTGCTCAGATTCGGAAAAGGGATGTTTTATTCGTATTGCCTGAAGGTCCTAAAAGAGGACAGGCAGCATGGTAATCTACTATTCTAAATGGATTCGTTCTAGTTTATTGTTTAACCTCCCTGGCGGTATGATTATTTCAGATTTTAGGTGCTGAAAGCGGTACCATTATTTTGCATGGAAATTTGGCGTTTTATATTGTAGGTCTGTAATTCTTAACAATAACACACTTAAATCTGTCCAAACAAGAGTCTAGTAGATATCCCGGGTATGATAAAGTTTGAAACACAAAAACATAAATTATAATATAATAAATAAAAATAAATAATTAAAAAAAATAAAAATAAATAGTAATAAAATAAATTTCCCCACGATTCACTATCGCTCAATTCTGCAAGTGTTCTAATTTACTATCGCTGTTTTCTAGCTGGTCTAAAGCCATTTTTGACGTAAAGGGACACTTTTTGGTTGCTATGGACAATCTCCAGTTTCCAGGCAGAAAGAACAGTATATATAACATAAAACTGCATGCAGGGCATTGGCCAAAGCACTGGGGACAAAAGGGATGTGAAATAATTTCATACAGTACTGTAATCTGTAAGATTACAGTACTGTATGTGTTATGATCTTGACATTTTTTTGAATTTGCCGCCAGGCTCCGCCCCCGTGCATCGCGACGCTCGCAGGGAACGGAGCCTGGCACAGAGAGGCTTCGGGCAGAGGACGGAGCCCACGGACACTGCGGGGGACATCGCAGGATCCCAGGGACAAGGTAAGTAATGCCACACCAGGATCCTGCGATGTAATCCCGAGTGTGGCTCGGGGTTACCGCTAATGGTCCTGATTTTTAACCCCGAGCCACACTCGGGAAAACCGCCAGGGAGGCTACAGAGGTAGTTTCTACCCTCTCAAATCAAAACGCACTCCTCTAGGGCTGTTAGTGCTTCGTGGACAGTGCACCACCAAGCCTCCATGGCTCAAATCTGCAAGGCCGCAACTTGGTCTTCAATCCATACATTTACCATATTCTATCAGGTGTATGTAAAAAGACATAAGGATTTTGCCGCTGGGCGCAGTGTACTGCAGGCAGCAGTATAAGTCCTCTGATCTCATGGTGCCCTACTTTTGTTGTGTCTCCCTCCCCTCAGTTGGCATTGCTCTGGGACATCTCACATAGTAATTACTATGGCTCTGTGTCCCGTGATGCACGAATCAAGAAAATAGGATTTTTTTAACAGCTTACCTGTAAAACCCTTTTCTTTTGAAGTATATCAGGGGACACAGAGATCCCGCTTTGCTGTATTGCTTTGCTACAAAACGGAGACTCTCCCGGTATGGGAGGGGTTATATAGGGAGGCAACTTCCTGTTTAGGGTGTGCCAGTGTCCAGCACCTGAAGGTGGACTTTAACCCACATAGTAATTACTATGGCTCTGTGTCCCCTGATGTACTTCTAAATCCTATTATTGCTAATTTAGTACCAAAAATGTTTTTGATGTGTTAATAAGGTAATAATTGTTTAAAGAACTATGGCCAAAGCTTTCTTACATACATCTCTTATGGATCATAGGTGTGCAGTTTGTTCTGCACACACGTTCTGCAGGCTAAAGCCCACTGTGAGCTGACATTACTTACCAGGTCCAGGCTGGGAAAAGATCCTGACTTTACAATTGGGATCCACCCATATGCCTGGATCGGCAGCTGGCTCAGCCTCTCGGCTGCACTGCTGGTAGACTGAGCCAGCCACTTCTTTCCCTCCCCATTCCAACACTATGAGTACTGGGGGGCAGAGCAGAGAGCCGATGACTGACAGTCACATCTGTCTGCTCGCAGCGGAGGGGGAGAACTGAGCATTCATTGGTGTTTGATCGCTCAGTTCTCACTGCAGAGATGACAGGGGACAGATGCAGCATCGGGTCAATGCTGAATTCACATAGGTGAGTATAAGCTAGGGCTTGGGGCTTGACAAATCCCAGGTCACCATGGCGACTAGAAATTGCATCCTGGTACCTGTGCTTTTGTCAGCCAATCACTGTTGCAGGCATGAAAATTTTATATCGCCCAACGCCCGGAACATGCAGCTTTGGGCTCCTGGCAGGTGTTTTTTTTTTTTTTCTACTTTTAGCCCTGTTCTGCCTCTGCTGCCGCCTGATTGCTTCCACACACCTAGGTAAAGTATCCCTCCCAAGGCAATTTTTTTTTTTTTTTAGCTGGCTCCTAGATTCAAAGCAAAAATGTCAAGTCCTGCTTTAAGGTTTTTTTTTTTTTTTTGTTTTTAAAAAAAAAAAAAAAAAACATACTTCTCTTTTAACATGCATTACTGCAATGCATTGGTGTAAAGGGGCTCTTTACAAACAGTAAAGTGGTAGTAGGGGGATCTGGCCTCCAAAGTTTTAATATTTGTATAACATTTTAGCGTCCCTGTATGCAATAATCTATCACATTCCTTTTTATTATGTATGTTTGTATAGTGATTTAACTCTATGTATTGAAAATGTTTTTGTTTGTTTCAGATGACTTCAATGAAGATGTTCCAGATTCAGTTTCACACAGGCTTTGTTCCTAGAAATGCCACTACTGTGAAGTTTTCAAAGTATGTAGATATGTTTTAACTGCTGGGTTTTAGAACTGTGTACCACTTATGTTATGTATTCAGTCTTTTACGAAGCACATACAGTTCCTGAATGCAGTTATTTTCTTTATGTACTATGTCACCTGCCTTGTTAGTGCGGTCACTGACAAAGCCTTCTCTAAACTTGCCCAAATAACTTTTTTTTCCCCTTTAAATACATTTCATGTATAATATTCCAGAGCCTGACAACATTTTACTTGTAGTCATATGATCATTAATCCTGTTTAAATATTTCCTACTTTAACTTTTTCCATGTACTGCTGACCTTGCACTTCCCGAACATTTTTTTACTTCCTGTTTTTCCTGCAGTGTAACAGTTGGAATCTGCTGTTTTTATTTATTCTTGAATTCTTTTACTTTATCTGCATTAAACATCAAAAGTTATGACTGAGCAAAGAACAGGAGGAAGGCAAGGCAGAAGACTGGTATCTTACATTTCTATCTGGAATGGGATGTGATATGTCCAATTTTGGTTTCATTTCTATTTTGGAATCGGGATATACATTTTTTTTTCTGCTCTGTAATGGTTTTTCTGAAATGTATTTTTTATGTTTGACAACAACATGTTTAATTTAATTTTGTATTTTCCTATAGATATGATCTGGATGCCTGTGACATACAAGAAAAATATCCAGACTTATTTCAAGTAAATCTGGAAGTTGAAGTGTCTTCTAGAGACAAACCTGCAAGTGTCACTCCACCATGGGAAAACCTCAACACCAAGAGATTGACGCCTAAAATACTGTTTTCAAGCCGGGAAGAGCAACAAGAAATCCTGTCAAAATTTGGTAAAGGGACATGGGAATAGAGGGTTCTTTAAAACCACATATTTTATTATTCTAAAACCTTCCTGATCTCTGCTTTCTCAGTGTGACTTGTTTGCTGCTGCGGAATTCTTAAAGTGTATGTATAGCTAAACCTTATATATAACTTTAGATAGAGTAGGAAAGGATTAAACTCCTGTCAGTTTATTTTTGCAGTCTGTGTCCTGTTAGATTTCCTTCACTTGCTCGCTCAGATATGTAACCGGAAGTGGCTGAAAAGTGAGGGGAATTCCTCACTTGCCATTCAAATAGGTGTCCTGGTCTCACCTCCCGTTCTGGTGACAGCGGTAAAATCTTTGATTTCCCATCACTTTCTGTCTTGATGACAGGACACATAGTGGATGGATCAGCAGAGACACAGATAACTATGAAAGCGTGACAGGATTTTAATTCATCCCCACTATATCTAGAATTAGGAAAAATACACTTTTAAGGTTGCTCTTTTTGACAAGTTGAGGATTAGTGAATTGGATAACTGATTATTAATACGTACTCTGCATGTGAAAGAAGCAGACATTTAATAAAGATTAGAGATTGTGAACAATACAACTTGCTCTTTTAGGAAAACCTGAATTACCCAGACAGCCAGGATCAACTGCACAGTATGAAGCTGACACATGCCCAACAGAACCTTCTCCAGAGCCACCAAACTCTGATGCGCTAAAGAAGAACTTCTTCCAAACACTTGACTGGCACGGTAACTAAACAAAAATGTTTTATAGGGTAGTTTGAAAGTTTGAATATTTTATTATTTCAGGGTATTACTATATGAAGCATGTTGATTTAAAGCAGTTTCTTTTGTATTCATTATGAAATATCAGAAACTAGGTAGAAGGGAGAAATAAGATAAAGACGACTAACAGTAAAGTAGAAAAGAAAAGGGAGGAAAGAAGGGCAAAGGGGAGAACACAATAATAATTGTGAAATGCTTGTTTGCCTTGCATTATCTTAGACCAGTGTTTTCTTCACCTTTAACTCTTAAAAATTATGCACAACCTTTGAGACACCCCATTCTAAAATGTAGAAACCAAACTAGTAGTTTTATTTAAAGCAGCAACATCCAGGCATGTGGGTCACCCAACCTTAGATGCAATTATTCCTTCACCTTTGCACACTGCTACTAACTAGTATTCTAGCATTTCTTTTCTCCCTCAGTTTCTCTCCCTTTCTTTGCCAATGTAACCACAGTGCTAACAGGGGGGATCAAACAAGGATGGTGTGCTGGCGACTGATGTCCTCCTATCAACCGATTACATCATTGGTTGTCAGGATGCTAGTGGCTGGCCTATGCAATGCTCAGAGTTTAATAGCTGCACTATAAAAACCTGTGGCTTTGTGTAACAAAAATGCAGGCTTGATCCACTTGGTGGCTTGTTGACAACTTTTGGGCAATTTGTAGTAATTTTTAGGCATTTTACCAAGGTACCTCTGAAGAACCCAGAAGGCACCCTGGTTGAAAGAGGCGGTCTTTGACAAATGTATGTGTCTGTGCCTAGTATTGTATATAAATTAACAGATTGTTTGAGTACCTGTAGTCCACAAAGCTGTCTGTTTGTGTAAAGTCTTCAGCCTTTCCAATATCTTCAATAGGGATGCACTGATATTGAATACTCGTGAAGATGCTCCCGAAACCGATGGTTTTGGTGCGATTTGCATCCATACAAAATGAATGGGTGCAAATGGCACTGCAAAGATTCGCATGCAATTTGAACACAAAAGCAGTGCAATTCCTGTCTGAATCGAATGCAATTTCCTCCACCACTCCTGTGTGCATGAACCCAGTAAAGAAAGCAAAGCGCAACAAGGGTGCCCACTCTCCCCACTTCTATTGATCCTGGCACTGGAACCCTTGGCAGAGGTGCTCCTAACCCATCCAAACATAACAGGGGTAGAAGTAGCGGGTACCTCGCAAAAAATATCGTTGTTCGCAGACGATATCTTGCTGTCCATAACTAAACCTAGAATCACCCTCCCTAACCTACTTTCTCTCTTAAATACCTTTGCGACGTTCTCGGGCCTATCCGTCAGTCCTGCCAAATCTAAAGCTGTCGATCAACCTTCCACCCTCAGAACTGGCATCCCTACAAACTGCAATTTCCTTCCAGTGGTTGCCTTCATTGCCCTATCTGGGGATTAGGCTTACCCCAGCGTATTCAGGACTTTATCAAGCCATGTCTGGCACAATCCCTTCGGTTGTGGGACTTGGTTAAATACTCGGTGGGCCTGATCTCTCCTCCTCTTCCCCTACTCCGCCTCATTCATTGTCCATTATTCCCACCAGGGCGCGATAACCCACTACACTTCTCTTGGTGGACTGAGAATGGTTTTGTAGATATTCACTCCTTGTTCACCCCCACCAGGATAATCCCACTTGAAGCCCTACTTTCCTCACATGATATCCCCCTTCGAGAGCACTACAGCTATCTACAGCTTCATCATTTTCTCAAACAACTTATAAAATCTCGACCCACCCCTTATACTTTGACCCCTTTTGAAAACCTTTGCAGATCACGTCCCCATTCTTCTGGTCTAATCTCTTTAATCTATGCAGCCATAACTTGTTCCATAAAACCACCTTTGAGACCTTACCATCTCCAGTGGGAGACGGAGCCCGGAAAACAGCTAGATCCGGAGGACTGGCAGGTCATGACTATTGCACTATCCAAATGCTCCAAGAATGTTCTCTTCTTGGAAAATGCTTATAAAGTGTTTTACAGATGGTATTACACCCCGGCCAGATTGGCAGGTTTTATTCCATCCTATTCCCCCTTATGTTTCCGTGGGTGTTCTCAAGAGGGAACAATGGCACACATCTGGTACACATGTCCAAAAGTGTGCAGATTGTGGGTCAGGGTTTATACACTCCTTCGCAATCTTTTCCACACCAACCTAAGGCTCTTCTGTGGAAACTTTAACAAAACGTCCCACACTTCGCTTGAGTGCTGTCGTCATATACCACTTCCTCCCAGTCTGAATATAGATATTAGATATTCCAACTGCTAACAACCAGAAAACAAGACAACACTCGTTTGGTTGCTGAATGTGGGCTGTTTTATTTGAGATGACGCACATCTATATAGCAGGCTGACAATACAAACTGTAACCAGAAACCGAATTAACATTAGCTAGTTTACTAATCATTTACCCAGACTTGGTGACTCAGAGATATGACCTTTCAGGGTAGACTTGCAGTCTTCTAGCTCACTGACTATACAATACACATCATCATAAATATCAACACAGAAATCCTTCACACAAAAGCAGGGTTAATTGGCACAAAGAACAATGGGTGAAAGACTCTTAGAAGCCATACTAGTCTTATTTACATTATAGCAGACAACAGACAGAAAGGTGGCTGGAGTTGATGACATCAGCATCTTCTAACAGTATGTGTCCCAACAGTATGACTCCGTCACTATTTCTAATATGGCATATACAGGGTTCCCAGAGTCTGTGTGTCTTGGGGGTGACATGGACCTTGAATCCAAAGTAACATCACCTCAAGGGTCCCCAGGCATACAGCTCACAAAGGCACCGTTCCCCCAAAATCCAGGGCCCATAATCAGTAGGCAAGAGACCAGCATTCAGTCCCCTCCAAAAGCCTCTGTTCCGGGTGAGTCCGTCACAGAAACCAATTGCAGAACTACTTTGCCCGGAACGCCAGTTGGCGTTGCACCTTTTACTGCAACTAAATTGATCATAGCGAGGGCCTGGAAATCAGACTCTCAGTTTTGAAGAAGTCAAAATCTGCGTAATTGACATTATGGTAAATAAAAAATTGACAGCCATATTATCAGACACCCATGATAAATTCCTCGGGGTTTGGCAACCTTGGGTAGCTCATAATCACCCTTCTAGATTTGATCCACCGCTCCTTTCACTCTAGTATGCCTCTGCCACCCCCCCCCCGCCCACTCCTCACCCCCTTTCCTCACTCTCTTTTTCTGTTCTACACTCCTATCACTTCTACTTTCCTCCTCCTCTCCTCCTTTTTCTTCCTTGCTTTTCTTCGTATTTGGCCCACCAGGCTCAGCCCTGGATGTGATGGTTACTTGGTGAAAAACCATTCCTTTTTGACAAATATGTATACTATACTAATTCTTGAGAAAAGACAGGTTCTGTAGATATCGCCTGATCGTTTCACTTATGACTCTGTAAGATCGTTATTACTTATACCTGGTGCAGCGTGCTCTTATATCCCCAGGTCTCTTAAGGTGACAATAACCTCTTGCCGGTTATACATGATTGCCCTTGGACTTCCAAGGGCCTGCTCAAATCTCTACGACTTAGATTAGCTTTTTCACTTTTTGAAGTCTTCTTTAATTTTTTCCATGCTATGACCATCAATGCTACTGCATTGTTATGTATAACTGAACTTTAATAAAAACCCTTTGTACAAGAAAGCAAAGCGCCATGTAGTGCAGCAATAGGCAGTTTATGAAAATTTAACTGACAAATATCTAGTCAAATCCATATCCTCAATGTCCCCTTCCAACCGATGATAGTAAACCATGGCCGCTGGAGGTGCTCACAGGGCTGAAGGAGATGTCCGGGTGTCCGCCCCCAAGCTGACCTCACTTCTGTCTTAAACCCACAGGAGTCCTGTAACTTCTCCAGCCCTGTGAGCACCACCAGTGGCCATGATTTGCTGTCATCGGCGGGACGGGACACAGCTATGGATTTGACTAGATATTTACTTTGTGAGTTGTTATAACATTTTAATAAACTGCCTATTGCTGCACTACTTGGTGCTTCACTTTCTTTACTGGGTTCACACACACAGGAGCGGTGGGGGGAGTCGCATGCGATTCAGACAGGAATCCACGGCATTCCTGTACAAATCGCATTTGATTCTTTGCAGTGCGATTTGCTTTCATACAAAATAAAATGGGCGCACAATGCACTGTAAAGTATTGGTACTCGGTATCGGCGAGTACTTGACCGAAAGTATTGGTTCTCACACTCGCTGCTGCTGCTAAAAATCCCATATCCGTGCATTCCTAATCTTCTGATATAATAAAATTGTATATTTACCTTGCCAAACGGGAGCATATAGGAGAAATCTATTGTTAGAGTTTACATACACTTGAATTTTTTTTATTATGCGATTTGTAGGCAAAGCAACAGGTGTCTTTTAATGCATGGTCTTTATGTTGTAAAGGAGACTGAGAACTCTGATGTAAAGGGAAGATCCCATTTTGGACTGAGGTGCTTCAAGTTTTAGAGGACTTTTTCAAAAGGTGCCATTACTTCATATGCCAAATTCTGGCAGTCTGGGCCAAGTGAATGGTACACAACTGCAGATTGATCCTGGCTGATAGGTCAGTCTTCAAAAGATGGAGCTCCTCCCAGTTGCCTTTTGCTATAGCATAGACTGTTTGGCGGATTTCCAGTATCAAAAGGTTCTCCTGGAGCTCCAGTCAGTACAGATGCGCAGGATCCTCCTGGTTGTGAAATTGAAATAAACAATTTGAAAGAATTATGTTTGATGGGGAACAACTCTTGGGAGAGTCACTAGACAACTTTTATAACGGAAGTCATAGGCAGAAAGAGCTTTATTGCCTTCTAGGAAGAAAGCTTTAGATGCCTACAGCAAAGTCTGCCACTTCCAGATTTTGGAGGATTTTCTTTTGTCCAAGTGATACCTACACTTCAAAGCCAAGTCCTCCACATGGTCTTCTAGCAGTGCAGGCTAGAGTTCCACTCCTTACTACCTCGCCCACTTTTTTGCTACGAGGAAGGCTTGGGCCGGAACGCGTTAGCATTTCAAAGATGTTGTAACTGCTTCAGTGCAAAATAAGATTTCATAAGAAGGAGCGATTGTGTGCTGGCTTTTGATTTCTATGGATTCATGTTGGACGGGATAGCTAGAGCACCGACACACAGCCCATCATCCTTTTTTTTTTTTTGCAGTAGAGCTTGGGTCAGTTCTTATACTCCCCCCCGCTTTATCCCTCTCTGGCGAGTTTGAGGGCCCTTCAGACTGCCTTGCAGCACCTACCCTCTTTGGGAGTAATTGTTCCAGTTTCCTCCAAGGAATGAATTCAGGGGTTAAATTCAAACCTGTTTATGGTCCCAAAGCCCAATGATGGCCTTTGCCCCATCCTATATTTGATGGTCCTCAACACCTTCCTGTGGGTCCAAAAGTTCTGAATGGAAATGGAATTGGTCCAATCTGTAATTGCGTCAAGGGGAATCTCTAGTATTGATAGACATTAAAGTGTTTGTTAACCTAATAAAAAATGGATCCTGTTCCCTTAAAGCATGAATAACAGCACAGTACTTGTGCTCTGTAATTTGGCCCCCCATATCACCTGAAATGCCTGGCTATGCCCTCCTCTCTGTATACAGACCATGGTTTATCATGGCTGCTGAGCCCTGACACAGTGGTCAGTGCATGTGCCTCCGTCATCCGCAGCTCTCCTCTCTGCTCTCCTCCTGTGTCCTCCTCCCCCCTCCCTTCCCTGCCTGTCAGCTCCATCCACTCCATGATCCTCCTCTCCAGTTGCTATAGTATAAGCATGCCATCCCGTATGTTAAATAACATTATGTGCCTGTGCTGTATAAAAAAAGATGCCGATTTCTACCTGTATCAGATGGGTTGACCCTTCAAGCTTATGTTTGGACCTGTGCTCCAAAAATCTTCCAGTCCTCCAATTTTGCGCGAGGGTATGCAGCTTCATGGTGGCCTAATTCAGGGTGTTGGTGATCACCCAGTTGAAATCCAAGGCTCAATGTAGTGACTGCATTGGACAAGCTCCCTTAATTTCACTTTCAATTTCTTAATCTCACTTAGTCATTACACCTTAGTTGCCAGCCTGGATGTGGGGAGATGATCCCTCCACCTCTTGGTGTTCCAGGACATATGCCACCACTGGGGGACCCTGGCAGTAAATCTATTGGTATCCTGTTTTGACGACAAGGTGGGCCGGTTTCTGGCTCGGATAAAGGATCCAAAGGCCTTTGCGTTGGACGCACTGGTGACCCCCGGGAATCTGTTCTAGCTGATGATATGCCTTCTGTCCTACAGATTCGTTCTTGACTGCTTCCCAGGATCGAGATGGGGGGGGCATTCCTCCAGTCCTACTGTCTCGAGCACCGGTGTACCGTTCTGCTTTTACAGTTGCTGATTTTGACAGCTTGACTATTAAAATCCAAGTACTGAGAGATCGGGGGCTCTCCGTTATGCCTGTGCTGCTTAGCACTAGGAAATTGACCTCTTGCAAGGTCTATCATTGCACTTCGCATGGTATGAAGCTTCGCAATTTCACCCTAGAAGATACTTTGTGGGATGTATTGTGTCCTTTCTCTGGTCTGGACTGGAGCAACAGTTGTCCTTAAATACCCTAAAGGGACATATCCTGGCATTGGCCATTCTCTTTCAGAGATTGCTGGCCTCTCATTCTGTGATGAAAGCCTTTTGTTTCATTGCATTCCCTGTTTGTATACCTGTCGTGCCCTTGGGATCCTAATTGTGGTTCTGCTGGCTCTACAGATGCCTCCCTTTGGGCCCATACAGGAAATTCTCTTGGCCAACCTTACTCCTAAGGTTTTTTCTTTTTGTCATAGTTATGTCTGCAAGATGGGGCTCAGAACTGGCAGTCTTATCTTGTGAAAAAAAAAACTTCCTTGTTCTTTATAAATAGGTGATTCTAAGGTCCTTGGGACCCTTTCTCCCTAAAATGATTTCCTCCTTCCGTATTAATCAGGCCATAGGTCCTGCCTTCTCTTGTCCTGTTCCAAAGCAACCCAATGGGATCTCTCTACATTGTTTAGATGTACAGTGGGTATATCACCCCCCTTTAAAATAATCACATTTTGCTGCTTTGCTGGCTGAAATGAAGACAGTTTTATCTAGATGTATTTACTAGTGCAACTTATAACATCCAAAGGAAAGATTTAACACCAACATGTAAAAAAAGAAAAACAATTAATAAGTTGGAAGGTAAACCTTCTTTCCATTGACAACTTTATGGCAGAAGGCAGCAGATTTTCCAAAAATTTGACAGTGTTATGCCCCATACATTTTTTTTTTTCAAATATAATATTTATTGAAGCCCACAACAGGCGAAAACAGGTCACTACAGACATTATGTGAAATCGGGTATAACATCAGACAATGCATTGACATAAAGATCATAGAACGATTAAAATAGAGTAATGTAGATATTCTGAACAGAGCCTCTCTCAATAATGGCAAGATGGTTTAATGCAAATGTATTCATTGTCAGTAATATGTAAAAAAAAAAGTGAAAAATTATTAGTGAGGTAGGATCCGAATTCGCCTCTTACCTATTTTCTCTTATTTAATAAAACAAGGAATAATTAGATGGAGAAATGAGAGGGGGAACACGAAGGACAGGAAGTGAAAGGGGGGAGAAGGGGGGCGGGGTTACATTAGCTCCAGACAACCAAGGAGAACAGGTCATGAAACTCATTCATGACATTAAGTTCCAAAGAGGGCTGTACCCTCTGTAGAGAGGACAAACTGATTCCAAAGCCCCATGTTTTAAAGTATTTTTCTTGTTGTTGATGCGCGGTGAGAACCAGATCCTCCATTCTATTAATATCCTCCACTTTATGGAGTCAGTCAGCAGCAGTAGTTGGTGGAAATTGCTTTTTCCAATGGAGTGGGATATAGGACATTGCAGCATTCAAGAGATGGTGTATGATGGATTTTTTTATATAGTTTGGCTGAAATGGTAGAGACATGCAACAGGAAAAAGGCTGGCTCACCAGGAATCTTGTATTCTGTGAATTTTTGGGTAACGTCTCTGTCGCCCAAAAATGGGTCAATTTAGGACATGACCAGAATACATGGAGCAAGGTCCCTCTATCCCCTAGGCATCTCCAGCAGCGGTCACTAGTAGCAGGGTAGTATTTATGTAAGAGGTGAGGAGTTGGATACCACCTTGTTAAAAGTTTATAGTTGGTCTCTTGAATTTTTGTACAGACCGAGGATTTTAGCGAGAATCTGAGAATATGTTGTAGCTGGGTGAAAATTTACGTTGCAATTCTATTTCCCATTTGTCTACAAACGGTGAGTGTGGTTGTGTGGTCAGACAATTCAGTAGGAAGTATGTTTTGGATAGGGCTTGTGTGAGAGTGCCCTCCTTGGAGCAATACTCCTCAAAGATGGTCAGTGGACGATCAAAGCTTTGCAGGTTAGGCAAGATATGGAGGAAATGCTGCAATTGGAGTGCTATCCAGAAGGGCGATTGAAAGGGGCCCGTATTATTATCCAACACTTCTATGAAAGGCCATCATCCTCCCATTAAAAAATGGGATGCTTGAACTCTACCTAATTGTTGCATAGTTTGAAGTGTATGGGGGTCAAGACCAGGGATGAATTGTGGGTTTCCCATAATAGGGAGCAATGGGGAGTCTGGAGAAGAGAGGGAATTCTGTCTGCTAACCTGTGAGCTTATCTGTAGTGTCATACCCAGTAGAGGGTGAGATTTCAAAGAGGGATTTATATGGTCGAAACACCATAGAGCTCTCTTCAGCAGGATGTTAGTTTGAGCCTGCTCTATCTGTACCCATAACGTAGAGTAGCGGTGACGCCACCAATCAATAATCCTACCAAGGTAAACCACTTGATAGTATTGCCGTATATCAGGTAGGGCTAGGCCATCATATTGTTTTGGTAAGGACAGCAAATGGCGAGGGAGGCGCGTTTTTTTTATGTGCCCATACAAACTTAATGAAGAGGGAATGGACCTGTTTAACCACTTACCGACCGCCGCACGACGATGTACGTCCAAACTTTGAAAGGGGATATCGTTGTTACCCCGGTATCCCCGTTTTCGTGCAGGGGCCGGCTTTCAGATAAAAGTGGTCCCGCCGGCGGATTCGCCGCGAGATCACTTTTTTATCGGTGGCGGTAGAGGGGCCCCCCCTCCTGCCGCGATCCGGTGCCCTCCGCCCCTTACCGGAGCTGTCTGTAGCGGCGGAGGCGATCGCGTCCTTCTCTGGTGTGCCTGGAGACTAGTGAGGCTAAGATGGCGCCCACTCGTCTCCATGACACTGCTGGGCGGAAGCGACGTCAAAACGTCACTTCCGTCCACGCCTCCTAAAGGCAAATTTTTTTCAATGTCATTTTTTTAAATGACTTTTTTTTTTTTTTTTTTTTTTTATTGCATTTTAGCGTAAATATGAGATCTGAGGTCTTTTTGACCCCAGATCTCATATTTAAGAGGTCCTGTCATGCTTTTTTTCTATTACAAGGGATGTTTACATTCCTTGTAATAGGAATAAAAGTGACACAAATTTTTTTTTTTTTTTAAAAACAGTGTAAAAATAAATAAAATAATGTAAAATAAATAATAAAAAAAAAAAAAAAAAAATTTTTTAACCCCCCCCCGTCCCGACGAGCTCGCGCGCAGGAATGAGCGCATACGCGAGTAGCGCCTGCATATGAAACCGGTGGTCAAACCACACATGTGAGGTATCGACGCGACCGGTAGAGCGAGAGCAATAATTCTAGCCCTAGACCTGCTCTGTACCGCAAAATATGCAACCTGTAGAATTTTTTTAAACCTCGCCTATGGAGATTTTTGAGGGTAAAAGTTTGACGCCATTCCACGAGCGGGCGCAATTTTGAAGCGTGACATGTTGGGTAACTTTACTGTTGTCTTATTTTTTTATTTAAAAAAGTGAATTTTTTCCAAAAAAAAGTGCGCTTTTAAAACCGCTGCGCAAATACGGTGCAAAAAAAAAGTATTGCAACGACTGCCATTTTATTCTCTAGGGTGTTAGAAGAAAAACCATATATAATGTTTGGGGGTTCTAGGTAATTTTCTAGCAAAAAAAAACAGTTTCAAACATGTAAACACCTAAAATCCAAAACGAGGCTAGTCCTTAAGTGGTTAAAATAGGCAAGAGGTATTTTAACTGGCAAGGCTTGTAATAAGTAGAGGAATTTTGGTAGGATGCACATCTTTAGTAGGTTGCATCTGCCAAACCAAGAGTGTAGGCCCTTATGCCAGGGGTCTAATAAACTACGGGTTCTGGCCAGTGGGGGGGGGGGGGGGGGGGGGGAGTTCATACGGATTCTACAGAGAAATGGTTCAAATGATAGAGCAAATAACGGGGGAAAGCTGGCACCCCTGTCTGGTCCCATTCGTAATGGGAAAAGGTTCGGACAGGACTCCGTTGGTCTTAACTTGAGCTGTAGGATTGGAGTAAAGTCTTGTGATCCAGTGATATTAATGATAGTGTTCCCTAGGCCAAGGTGTCGAAGGACCGAGAACAAATATTGTCAATTCGCCCGATCAATCGCTTTCTCCGCGTCTGTACTAAGAAAGACACATGGCGTGTGCGGGTTGAACTGGCAACATGGAGAAGGTTGAGAACTTTAGTCGTGTTATCCCTTGCCTCCCTGGTGGGGACAAAGCCCACTTGGTCCAAGTGGACTAAGTCTTGTAAGTGTTGTGCTAAACGGGTCGAGATGATCTTGGTGAACAATTTAAGGTCAATATTCAGGAGAGAAATGGGCATATAACTGGCGCACGAGGACGGGTCCTTTCCTTCTTTATGGATGACGGAGATATACGCCCGCAATGTGTCTCTGAGGAGGACCACTGATGTTCCAAGGTCGTTGAGCAGGTTCAACATGTGAGGCCCCTGACTTCTTAGAGAGTTAAGTTTGTTGTCTAGGGTCTGGGAGGGGTTATGTTTGTGTTGGGATTCCAGAACATGAAGCTTGAAAAGTTGCACAGTCAACTGTTTCCCTCTTTCCCGTTGGATTTGGGCACCGTGCTTAATGAATATACCCCTGACCAAAGCTTTGTGAGCCTCCCCCACTATCCCCGGGTCACTGTCTGGTGTAATATTCGTCAGAAAGTATAATGTCAATTCTCTAGCGATCTCCACCAGAATTTCTGGCACCTGTAGAAGGCTTTCATTGAGTCACTATAGGCATGTCACCGGGGAAGCAATCTCCGACAGGGCATAGGTCAATGAGATAGGGGCATGGTCTGACCACGTTATCGACCCAATGGAGGTTTCTCTTACAGCATGTAGTTGATTGTGTGGGATCATGAAGAAATCAATTCTTGTGTAGACTTTGAGGGGATGAGTAGAACGTGTAGTCTCTTTCCCTCGAGTTAATCAGTTGGGCTCTATGTAGGGCTTGCGTGATTCGTCTGTGGTAGCCTGGGGGGATAGAGGAAGAGCTCGAAGAGGTATCAACTGCAGGGGTCAGTGGGACATTTAAAGTCTCCGCCAAAGAGATCAGCAAAGCGTCCCTCTGTATCCAGCATAGTCCCACGGCAGGTCCATGGGAGTGTACTAGATAGTAGGATAGAAACCCCCTTAGATTTAGCGGATCTGTTAGTAGAGTGATAGGTCAGGGGGTAGTGTCTATTTTTCAGTATTGGTAGTTTGTCATCCCTGAAGTGGGTCTCTTAAATAAATGCTATATCAGCATGAGATCTCTTCAGATCGTGCAACACCATTTTTCTCTTTTCGGGTATATTGAGACCCTTTGCATTTAGGGAGATGATCTTTAGTTGATCCATTGCCGGTGGGGGAGAAAGAAAAGGGAAGAAGGTGTAAAATAAAAAAAATAATTTTTTTTTAAAAAAGGCAAGAGGAGTGAAGGACGGAGGTAAAGTTTGTCGCTCACTATTCCTTAATGCTAAAAATTGGCAGCCGCCAATTGCTGAACAAAAAAGAAAAAACCACACTCCCTGACTGTCGTCGACTAAGCGTGCTATGGCCTATGTGGGGGAGCAGTCAGATCAGGCTTCCCCAGACCACCCCAGCCAAAATGAGTTAACATAAAACGGGTATGCATACGGCATTAACAGTAAAACAGTATCTGAGGAGGTAATAGCAAGGAACACAACAGAGCAGGGGTCAACAACGTCTGCGCCTCCCCCCCAACAGACCACCACCTTGAGGAGAGAGAGGGGGATTTCGGTCTCCCAGGGGCGAAGCACAGACACCGCACAACTCCCAGCCGGCATCTAACCCTGCAAAATGCAATAGACAAGACAGAAGGCGAGCTATCATTCTCTCAATAGCTAGTGAGGACATTGTAATGCATATAAAGGTATATCAGTATCATAGCATTAGGGATGAAACGAGGGGTATATTGTCCTAAGAGGCATCACAGAGTGGCATCACCTGAATACTATGCATATGTGAAAGAAGATACAGTAATAACCCTCTGATGGTCCTGCTCGTAGCCCCAGCATGGAACGTCGCCATGAGAAGGAGGGCGGTAGCTCCAGTCATCCTGACGCCAGTTATAGGGGCCGATGCATAGTACAGCATATCAGGGACAAGGCAGGCCCGTCCACCTCCCCCCCCGGTGGTAGCTATATTGGGGGGGGGGGTGAGATCGCCCTCCACACCATCACAGGAGATGCACTCCTCTCCCTCCTCAGGCAACCAGGGGGGAGAAGGAGAAACAACTGGAGTCCGTCCCGTGTCCCCAGTAGCCACACATGCATGGTGGGATGGCTAAAATCTCTGCATTACAACATATAATCAAAATTATCAAAGGATCAGTAACAAGGCGAGAGTGTGAAAGTCATCATATCCTGCAATACAACTGTAGTGAGATAAAGCGACTGGGACAGTCAAAAAAACATTGAGGCACCAAGACCCCCGCTGAGATTAAGGGTATAGGGGAGTGAGCAACATGTCAGCGACTTCCGGGCAGCGACTGCAAAAAGTCCTGGCGAGTAAGTTCCTCACTGGTAGAGATGTGAATGAGATGCACCTTCCTGAGGAAGGCAAACATATTTGGGAATTCAGCCCACCAAAAACATTGCTACAGAAGCCGTTGCAGCGCTTCCGGTGCACCGGCACTTACCCGCCGCCAGTGACGTCTAATAGCAGGGCTCTGCGGCACTCTAAAATAGAATATGTGTCACCAGGTATTGTGATGGCAGTTACCTTGGGTAGCAAGTGTAAGGTGCACAGAGAGCAGCAATAGCCGCTTCAGGACTCGCGTGGCTCCTCCGGGGAGTGCAGCCTTGATCTCCATCCAGATCGATGTGCCCGTGAATGAGGATTTCTCAGAGGTGCCACCGAGCCCGGTTGGCCCGAAGGCTGTGGGAGAAACAGCAGCCAATTGGGAACTGTAATAGGATCCGCCTGTAAAAACAGAAAGAGCCGGGAGGTCACCAGGGGTGTGGAGGGTGAAAGATCATTGATTCTTCCTGAAATGTACAGAGAGGGGGAACCCCCACCTGTACATAGCGCCAAGTCTGTGGGACAGCTCCAGGACCAGGCGGAGCAAGGCACGTCTGTGCAGGGGGTAGGTTTTGAAAGATCGGGCAGGATTTTGACAACCGCCCCATCAAACTCGATGTCTCAAGCTTCCCACGCTTTGCGGGCGGTGAACTCTTTATGCCTGTAATGGTGGATTCTACAGATCACATCCCGCGGTCGGTCAGGATCAGCGGGTTTGGGACCCAGGGCTCTGTGGATCCCATCAAGATCCACGTCCTATCATCAAGGTATCATCTTATCTGCGGAAAATGGCCACTGCCGTCACCGCCAGGTCCTCAGGTCCCGTCGCCTCGGGTAGACCCCGCAGCCGGAGATATTACACCAGCTCCTGTCCTCCATGTGAAGCTGCAGGGTCACTGACATGGGTATCCTGAAGGGATTCCAGGGTGGTCACCCATTGCTGCGATGATTCCCCAGAGGTGAGCTGGAAAGAGAGGGACTGTACATCCTTCTTGACTGCCAGGAGGTCTCTACGGTGCTGTGCTTCTAAGCGATCAGTTAGAGGCTCTGTCCGTCTTGGTCGGAAGGGCATGGAGGAGCGCCCGCAGCTCTGCATCCACACTCAAGGTAAAAGGGTGGGGAGAGGGACCTGCTCCTGAGTGCAGGGCCGCTGAAGTGTCTGTAAACAAGTCCGACTCCACAGAGGTGGCAGGGGAGGCAGGATGGTCGAGAGAGTGCCGGTCCTCGCGTATCGGGCCGCATGGCTCCGCCATCTTGAGTGTAGGGGAGTCCGCCTGGGGCTGTGTGAAGTAATGGGCTATTTCCCCTCCGGATTTAGCCGATTTGGCTGCTTTAGTGTTGCCCTTCATCTTCCTCTTAGTTGAGGGCATGACATAGCAAAAGTAATGTATCGGGCCGGGGTATATCGGGAGAGGACCGGGAGCTCTGTAGATGTACATTGGGGACGGAAAGTATTCAGTCCCCCTTAAATTTTTCACTCTCTGTTATATTGCAGCCATTTGTTAAAGTCAAGTTCATTTTTTTCATCATTAATGTACACACAGCACCCCATATTGACAGAAAAACACAGAATTGTTGACATTTTTGCAGATTTATTAAAAAAGAAAAACTGAAATATCACATGGTTCAGACCCTTTGCTCAGTATTTAGTAGAAGCACTCTTTTGATCTAATACAGCCATGAATCTTTTTGGGAAAGATGCAACAAGTTTTTCACACCTGGATTTGAGGATCCTCTGCCATTTCTCCTTGCAGATCCTCTCCAGTTCTGTCAGGTTGGATGGTAAACATTGGTGGACAGCCATTTTTAGGTCTCTCCAGAGATGCTCAATTGGGTTTAAGTCAGGGCTCTTGATGGGGCTATTCAAGAACAGTCACGGAGTTGTTGTGAAGCCACTCCTTCGTTATTTTAGCTGTGTGCTTAGGGTCATTGTCTTGTTGGAAGGTACACCTTCAGCCCAGTCTGAGGTCCTGAGCACTCTGGAGAAGGTTTTCCTCGAGGATATCCCTGTACTTGGCCGCATTCATCTTTCCCTCGATTGCAACCAGTCGTCCTGTCCCTGCAGCTGAAAAACACCCCCACAGCATGATGCTGCCACCACCATGCTTCACTGTTGGGACTGTATTGGACAGGTGATGAGCAGTGCCTGGGTTTTCTCCACACATACCACTTAGAATTAATGCCATAAAGTTCTATCTTGGTCTCATTAGACCGAAGAATCTTATCTCTCACCGTTTTGGAGTCCTTCAGGTGTTTTTTTTAGCAAACTCCATGCTGGCTTTCATGTGTCTTGCACTAAGGAGAGGCTTCCGTCGGGCCACTCTGCCATAAAGCCCTGACTGGGTGAGGGCTGCTGTGATGGTTGACTTTCTACAACTTTCTCCCATCTCCAGACTGCATCTCTGGAGCTCAGCCAGTAATCTTTGGGATCTTCTTTACCTCTCTCACCATGGCTCTTCTCCCTCGATAGCTCAGTTTGGCCAGACGGCCAGGTCTAGGAAGGGTTCTGGTCGTCCCAAACGTCTTTCATTTAGGGATTATGGAGGCCACTGTGCTCTTAGGAACCTTAAGTGCAGCAGAAATTTTTTTTTTTAACTTTGGCCAGATCTGTGCCTTGCCACCATTCTGTCTCTGGGCTCTTCAGGTAGTTCCTTTGACCTCATGATTCTCATTTGCTCTGACATGCACTGTGAGCTGTAGGGTCGGTTCACACATGGGCAACACGACTTTAGCGCGACTTTGTACCGCGACTTCAACGCGGCTTTAGCGCGACTTCAGCGCGACTTTGGCAAATTACGAGGCGACTTGAAGTCGCCTCCATGACAGGCGACTTCGCCTGTGGCCAATCACCTCTCTGGGAGGGAGGGGGGGAGGGAGGGGTTTTCTCTGCAAAGTCGCTTGACTTTACAGAGAGATCCGACTTGCAGGCGACTTACATTGAGTTGAATGGGTACAAGTCGCCTACAAGTCGGATAGAAGTAGTACAGGAGTCTTTTCTGAAGTCGGAGCGACTTCAGTAGTGTCAATTAAGACGCTCCCATTGCCTACCATGTTAACCTAAATGCAAAGCGACTTGGGGCGACTTGAGGGCGTACAAGTCGGATCCCAAGTCGCCCCAGTGTGAACCGACCCTTAAGGTCTTATATAGACAGGTGTGTGGCTTTCCTAATCAAGTCCAATCAGTATAATCAAACACAGCTGGACTCAAATGAAGGTGTAGAACCATCTCAAGGATGATCAGAAGAAATGAACAGCACCTGAGTTAAATATACGAGTGTCACAGCAAAGAGTCTGAATACTTAGGACCATGTGATATTTCAGTTTTTCTTTTTTAATAAATCTGCAAAAATGTCAACAATTCTGTGTTTTTCTGTCAATATGGGGTGCTGTGTGTACATTAATGAGGAAAAAAATGAACTTAAATGATTTTAGCAAATGGCTGCAATATAACAGAGTGAAAAATTTAAGGGGGTCTGAATACTTTCCGTCCCCACTGTATGTCCTCAGTCAGCCATGTCCAGGCCATACTGGCAAGTGCTCCAGTCCCTGCTGCAGAGAAACACCCCCATAACAGGATATTACTACCTCCATGCTTTACTGTAGGGATGGTGTTATTTGGATGATGAGCTGTATTGGATTTCTGCCAGACATATCGTTTGGTGTTTGAAGCCAAATAATTCAATTTTAGTCTCATCTGACCACCTTAAATGCACCTTGAAGAATCTGAGGCCACATGGAAAAAGGTGTTATGGTCAGATGATTATCCCTCTGCCAGAAAGTTGTTGATGGGAAGGAGGTTTACCTTCCAACATGACAATGACCCAAAGCCACACAGTAGTTTGAAGTAGAAAAATGTGAATGTTCTTGCATGGCCTAGTCAGAGCCCAGAATTAAACCCCCATTGAAAATCTGTGGAAGGACTTAAAGGCTGCAGTCCACAAATGGTCACCATCAATTTTACCTGAACTTGAGTAGTTCTACAAAGAAGAGTGTGGAAATATTGCCAAGTCTAGATGAGCAAAATTAGTAGAGATATATCCCAACGGACTAAAGGCTTTAATAAAGCAAAATGTGGTCCAAAAAAATACTGACATAAGGTTGGGTGATCCTTTTTCCAACTCATTTCTATTTGTAAATATTTTTTTCTGACATGTTGGTGTTCTATCTTCCACTTGGATGTTCTAAATTGCACTAGTAAATACAGCTGGATTAAACAAAAAGTGTGTCTCTCTTCATCTCAGGCTGCAAAGCAACAAACTGTGATTATTTTAACTACTTGCCGCCCGCGCTATAGTCAAAAAAAGCTGCAGTGCGGGCGTTAATTGCTGGAAGGGCGTCCATGGACGTTCTCCCGAGTAAGCGCTGTCTGCGCGACGCTGCAGGTCGCGCGCTCTGCGATCAGAGTCTGAGACTTGGCTGATCACAGATCCAAGTAAGGGGTCGATCCCGGCCCCTTACCATGTGATCAGCTGTCAGTCAGTCAGCTGTCAGCCAGTGCCCACTGTGCCACCTACCAGTGCCACCTATCAGTACCCACCAGTGCCGTCCACCAGTGCTGCCAATCCAAGCCCATCAGTGCTGCCTATCAGTGCCACCTATCAGTGCCCATTAGTGCCACCTTATCAGTGCCGCCTATCAGTGCCCAATGCCCATCAGTGCAGCCTCATCAGCGCACATCAGTGAAGGAGAAAAATTACCAGTTTTCAAAATTTTATAACAAACTATGAAACAGTTTTGTTTTTGTTTTTGTTTTTTTTATTTAGCAAAAAATAAAAAAAACAGCGGCAATTAAATACCACCAAAAGAAAGCTCTCTATCTGTGTGAAAAAATTATAAAAATTTCATTTGGGTAAACTGTAGCATGACTGCTCAATTGTCATTCAAAGAGTGATGGCGCTGAAAGCTGAAAATTGGTCTGGGCAGGAAAGGTTTAAGTGCCCAGTAAGCAAGTGGCTAAAGGGGGTGATTTATTTTCTATACGCACTTTAGTATGCACAGTACAAGTATATCTCTGGGCCATGGCTTCCCTCTAAACTTCGGGTTCTCTGCTCATCTTGCCTGTGGACTCTCACAGGGGGCTGTCCTGCATCTTGTTCCACTAGCTCTAGGCAGATTAGGCAGGTTATCACTACGATTTACACCTTAAAGAATAGGAACCCTGCTTTCCCTTTTTAAGGCCCACTTGACTTGTTCAGTTGGTTTCTCTTGGGCTTTTTTCGGCGATGCACATACGTTTCTCAAATTTGCAAGGCCGCCATCTGGTCTTCTGTTATCACATTTGTGACGTTTTACCAGATGGATGTTCAGGCCCGTGCTGACACCCAGTTTCAGCCGTGAGGTGCTTCAAGCTACTTTTCACTAGATTAAAAATAAAAGGACTTTTTACTTGAGAACCCATTTTTTGGAGTACAGAGCACAGGACATGTCGGTTGGCTTTAATTTCGCCTTGCGCATGGTACATTTACAGATTCTGTGTAAACCTTTGCATTAGGGTTGTCCCGATACCACTTTTTTAGGACCGAGTACAAGTACCGATACTTTTTTTCAAGTACTCGCCGATACCGATTACCAATACTTTTTTTTAATGTCACGTGACGGTGTTTTTGTTTTTTTTTTGTTTTTGTTTTTTTTTAGGGGGGGGGGAGTGAACGGTGTCTGTGTGTTTGTTTGTTTTTTTTTTGTTTTTTTTTTTTCATTTACATTTATTATTTTTTACAATTTAATTTTTTTTATTCTTTATTGCACTTGCATGTGTGTGTGTTTTTTTGCTAATCAGCCCTGTTGGGGGGGGCTTTGGTGAGATATCAGGGGTCTTAACAGACCTCTGATATCTCCCCTTTGAGACAGAGAAAGCGACCGAGGATAGAGATTCCCCAGTCCCTTTCTCTGCAGCCTCAGCTGCACTGAGAATGAATGGAGAGAAGACAGCGGCTCCTCTCCATTCATAAACTGACACATCGTAATCACAGGAGATTACAATGTTTCAGTTATGTGAATAGAGTCAGCTGACTCTGTCCATTGACACAGCGGAGAGAGACAGCGAAAGCCGGAACGGATGGGGACAGCGGAGGGGGACAGAGCAACGGAACAGGACAGCGGAGGGGGACAGAGGAACGGAGGGGGACAGAGCAAAGGAGGAGGACAGCGAAGGGGGACAGAGCAATGGAGCAGGACAGCGGAGGGGGACAGAGGAACGGAGGGGGACTAAGGGGGATGAGGTGACAGTCAGCGGTGATCGTGTGTGGGGGAGTTACAAGCACCGATCACCGCTGTATGTCACTAAAGCCGCTGAAAGCCGCGGGGGGAGAAGCTTGTAACTCCCCCATGCGCCGATCACCGCTGACAGTCAAGGTATCGGGGGAAGCATCGGGAGCATTTGCCCGAGTACAAGTACTTGGGCAAATGCTCGGTATCGGTGCCGATACCGATACTAGTATCGGTATCGGGACAACCCTACTTTGCATTCCTAATAGTAGACCTGTTAGGTCACCTTTTATATCCCTGCAGGAAAGTAGGTAATTTAAAGGACAAGTATAGCCAAAGCTCGTTTTGGCTGAACTTCTCCTGTGGTTCACAGCAGTGCAGATTGTTTTGCACTTCCGTGACCTGTTTTCCCAAGGCATCTTTCAGGACAGCACCTGAGAGATAGCGACTCCACCCACCGGAAACAGGAAACACCTTCTTCCTCCAAACTTTAAAGGGAGGCGCCTCCCTACAATACCTCAGTTTTTGTGTTTCCTCCGGCCCGGAGGGAACATCTTTTTGAAGGGGAGTCAGGGTCTCTCATGTGCTCCTGGGAGACGGGGCTTCCTTTCTTTTTTTCCTCCTTCAGGAGACCCGCTGTCCTCCCGGCCTACCCAAGCCTTTGCAGCGGTAGCAATTGGGCTCCTCTTCCCCTCCTGGTGCTCGGTGAGTGCCGTAGACCCGGTGATCCGCGCGGTCGTAGGAGCGGCGGTGCGCGTGCACCACCGCCATGTTTTTTGGCCGGCAGGCGCGGCGGAAGTGACAAGGCGGGTCACTGGGTCAGCAGAAGCGTCATTTCCGGCGTGGATGCAAGGGGGGAGGAGGGAGGACAGGAACTGGCGCCTACTTCCGGTCCGGTGCAGATGCACTATGGGAGTCCGGAAGCCACATATGAAAGCCACAAGTGAGGAGCTGCACACCAGAGATGGAGGACTCAGCGTCTGCAGCGGTGGGGACAGGCACAGGCGCCAGTAAAGCTCAGGTAGGAGCAGCAGTTTAAGTCTGCCTTTCTTCCTTTTCCTGGGTTTGGTCTATTTTCTTTTTTTTTTTCCCCCTAGTGGCAAGGGGCCTGTCTGGGCACTAGAGGCTGACTGGTTTCTTCTTAGTGCACCTGTGGGTGATTCTTGTGTAGCTGAGACCGGGTCTCACTAAAAGGTCCCCTGGTTTTTTTCCCTTTTTTTGTTTTTCTCTCACAGGCTAAAAGCTCTGACCCAAAAAAGAGATGTCCTTCTTGCAGGGCCAAAATGGGAGAAAATTGGAAAAAAGTCTTATGCAGTGCATGCATCACTTCTTTAGTTAAGGAGGAATCCGCTTTGGTTTGTGATGACCTGGTTGCCTCTGTAAAGAAGGAACTATACGCCACGATTCAGACCTTTCGTGACTCTTTAGTCAATCCAGCTGCTAGTCAGCCATCCACTTCTGAGGCTTCCCAGGGTTCTATTTCTATCCCCATGGTAGAAGCTTTACCTGAAGGCCCCTCTATCAGGGAAGAGCAGTCCCCTACTCCTTCCGTTAAAGATTCAGAGGAGGAGGGTGAGGAAGCGGAGGTGGCTCCTTCCAAATTTAGGCTTTCCCTAGAGGAAGTAAACGGGCTCCTTAAGGCTATCCATGTTACACTTGGCTTAAGTGAGGAAAAGGAGTTATCTCTTCATGACCGCATGTATGCAGGGTTAAATGAGCCAAAAGGGCCAACATTTCCGGTTCATTCGGTCATTTCTGACGCCATTAATAAAGAATGGCAAGATCCAGAGAAAAAGCCCTTTTTTTCCAGAGCCCACAAAAGGCGCTTCCCTTTTGAGGAGGACCCTTCTGCGGTGTGGAATAAGGTGCCCAGGTTGGATGCGGCCTTTTCACAGGTCTCAAGATCCACAGACCTGTCTTTTGAAGACATGGGGGTTCTAAGGGATCCAATGGACAAACGCATGGATCTTTTGCTCAAGAGATCATGGCAATCAATCATGAGCAATTTAAAACCAGCAATGGCCACAACTTGTGTAGCCAGGAATCCTGGAATACTGGGTGAACCAACTTAGATCTCATATAGTGGCAGATTCCCCCAAGCAGGAGATCTTAGATTCCTTTCCTACCTTGATTTCTGCGGTTGCTTATATTGCAAATGCTTCGGCTGAAGCTATCAAAATGTCAGCTAGGTCTGCAGCTTTGGCAAATGCTGCGAGAAGAGCTTTATGGCTAAAAACCTGGCCAGGTGATACAGCTTCAAAGAGTAAACTTTGTGGTATTCCCTTTTCAGGTGACCTTCTTTTTGGCCCTGATCTAGATAATATCCTAGACAGAACTGCCGATAAGAAGAAATCCTTCCCGGTCAAAAAGAAAAAGCAGACCCCAAAACGTCTTTTTCGACCTCAAAAAACTCAACAGCAACAGCAGGAAAATAAGTTTCAGGGCAGGAGGAAAAATTGGTCCGCGCAAAAGGCGAAGGGCAAAGGCGGAATTCTCTTCCGTCGTCCTTCACAGGCCGAAAACTCACAATGACTCATCTCTGTGGGTCGGCGGATGATTACGAGAGTTTCTTCCGCAGTGGTCAGGGATAACTTCAAATCCGTTTATTCTGACCACTCTCTCGCAGGGTTATACTCTCGAGGTTTCCAGAAGCCTCCCAAGAAGGTTTCTGGTAACAAATGCTCCTCGAGATCCAATAAGGGCCCTGGCCATTAAATCCTCTCTGGAGGAACTGATGCAACAGGGTGTAGTAATCCCAGTGCCACCAGAAGAATGGCACGAGGGCTTCTATTCACATGTCTTCCTGGTAAAAAAACCAACAGGAAGATTTCGTTTAATTCTCAATTTAAAGCCACTAAACAGAGCCATCAAATACAGAAGGTTCAAGATGGACTCAATTTTTACCGCCAGAAATCTTCTGACTCCAGGTTGTTTCATGGCGTCAGTGGATCTAAAAGATGCATACTTGCATATTCCAATCTCATCCCAGTCCCAGAGGTTTCTCAGGTTGGCGGTAAGGTTGGAAGGCAGAATTCAGCATCTGCAATTCAGAGCCCTACCCTTCGGGCTATCATCCGCACCCCGAATTTTCACCAAAGTAATGGCAGAGGCCCTAGCTCCGCTGCGTCTTCAGGGAATCGCAGTAATTCCTTAGACGATCTGCTATTTTTCGCCCCCTCAAGAGAGGAATTGAGGAGCAATTTAAGCAGAGCATGCAGCCATCTGGAGTCTCTAGGTTGGATCCTAAATCTCCAAAAATCTTCCCTGGAACCATCTCAGGAGATTTGGTTTCTAGGGTATATAATAAATTCAGTAAGCCAAAGAATTTTTCTTCCTTCAGAGAAGAAAGGAAAAATCCAGGATACAGTGTCTTTCTTGCAGACCAACCAGCAGCTGACGGTAAGATTGGTCATGTCAGCTCTGGGTGTTCTGACTTCGTCAATGCCAGCTGTTCAGTGGGCAAGACTACACTTCAGACATCTGCAGGCCTTTCTTCTGAGATCTTGGGATCACAATTTGGAATCCCTAGAATCAGAGGTAAAAGTTCCAACCCAAGTGAAGAGGTCACTATGGTGGTGGAAAAGGCAGGATATCCTATCGGAGGGGTTAGTCTGGGCCTTTTCAATCGGGAAAAGGCTGACAACCGATGCCAGTTCCTGGGGTTGGGGAGCCCACCTAGAAAAGGGTTTCACTCAGGGAAACTGGTCCAGGAAAGAGGCGACAATGTCCTCAAACTGGAGAGAGCTCAAGGCGATCGACTTGGCTCTGAAGTCATTTGCTCAGGGGCTCCGGGCCAGCATGTTCAAATACTAACAGACAATACCACGGCCGTGGCTTATATAAACAGGCAGGGAGGTACAAGGAGCAAATTGCTGCAAGTACTAGCCATGAGCATTCTCCGATGGGCAGAAGGACACTTGCTGTCTTTATCAGCAGTCCATCTAAAGGGATCCCTGAACGGGGTGGCGGATTTCCTGAGCAGAAACCCCATTCAGGAAGCAGAATGGTCGCTGAACCCAGAGGTTTTCGCCATGATTGCCGAAAAGTGGGGGCTGCCAGAGGTGGACCTGTTCGCCTCAAAAGAGAATGCCTTAGTTCCGCAATTTTTTTCCCTAAACAATCACGACGGGTCACTAGGAACAGATGCCTTGGCGTATCCATGGAGATTCCATCTTTGCTACGCTTTCCCCCCATTCCAGTTAATTCCCTTAGTATTAAGAAAAATTCAAAGGGAAATGGTACCGGTTATCCTAATCACACCCTTTTGGCCAAGAAGGGCCTGGTTTTCAACCGTTCTGAGAATGGTGGTCAGGCCTTATTGGCATCTGCCCCTCAGACACGATTTACTATTTCAGGGTCCAGTAAATCACCCAGAGGTAGCCACTTTGGCGCTCACAGCCTGGTATCTGAAGAGCAGCTCTTAAGGAGCAAGGGTTTTTCCAACCGGTTAATCTCAGCACTATTATCCAGTAGGAAAAGGGTGACTAGAAATATCTATTCCAAGGTCTGGAAGGTTTATAATACATGGTGTAATTCATCTGCCCAGGACCCAGGGAGTCTTGTTACAATTCTGTAATTTTTACAAGTTGGTGCTGACAAGGGACTAGCAGTTAGTACCTTGAAGGTGCAGGTGGCTGCGCTAGCAGTGTTCCTAGAAAGATCTGTAGCCTCAGATCCGTTGGTAACCAGATTTTTTAGATCCCTTACGAGATCCAGACCAGCACCACTTAAGTTGTTTCCCAAATGGGATCTGTCGATAGTCCTTCAGTCTCTAACAAAGAGTATAAGATAAATTGTAGTGCTAAAACACACATGTATTAATAGTGAATAAAGTTCAAAGTGCATGTAGACGTAATGTCCCAAGAAAAAAGGGAATATATAATCCAAATAGGACAACAGTCCGCAGTGAGATTAAATAATCTGTGTATCGATCCTGTCTGCTTCCCAACCGTCAACTTGTATATCATCAACTTTAGCGAATAGATGGAATACGCTTACCAGAGAGGTTGGATTCCACTGCCATGAGCATAGAATCAATGGAGCTTGATGCCACCCTGGGCAAAGTAGTGAAGTGTTGGAGGCAAGGGTAGAGCCTCTACAGGGCCGGGACGTCCCCTCTATGTCCACCGAAGCAGAGCCAAAATGGATTCCAAAAAGCAAAGTGGTTTCTCAGTTCTCTCCTCCTCTCTCCTCCCGACAGCCTGATCCCTAACAAAGAGTCCCTTTGAACCTTTGGAAGAAGCGCCACTCAGATACCTCACTTTTAAGTCTGTGTTTCTGATTGCGATGGTCTCTGCACGCAGGATCAGTGAGCTTAATGCTTTATCAATTAAGGAACCCTATTTGTCTATCTTCCCAGACAGGGTTATACTTAGAACAGATCAGAAATTCTTACCAAAGGTAGCTTCAGTACAGAATCGTGTTCAGGACATTGTACTTCCGACCTTCTGCCCCAACCCAGCAGGGGAGAAGGAGACTTGTTTTCACATATTGGATGTTAGAAGAGTTTTGTTATGTTACTTGGAAAGGACAAAGCTCTTTAGACGTTCAGATTCTCTGTGCTATTTTCGGGCAACAGGAAAGGTTGCCAGGCTTCTAAAATTTCTTTAGCAAGGTGGCTGAAACTAGTCATTTCAGAGGCTTATTCGCATGCAGGTGTGTCTCCACCAGCAGGAATTTCTGCACAGTCAACAAGAGCATTAGCGGCCACTTGGGCAGAGAGCTGGTGCCACCCCTGAACAAATTTGCAAGGCGGCAACATGGTCGAGTTTTCACACATTCGTGAAACATTACAGGCTGGACCTCGCATCTGCTAATGATCAGGCATTTGGCAGAAAGGTCCTGCAAGCTGTTGTCCCGCCCTAAGGGGGTAAGTCTCTGTTATCGTTTCAGGTGCTGTCCTGAAAGACACCTTGGGAAAAACCAAGTTAGACTTACCGGTAACTTGTTTTCCAGAAGTCTTTCAGGACAGCAACATCCCGCCCTATTGTATTGTATATACTATGCTGTGACTAACGTATGTGTTTATGTGTTCCAGCCAGGTCCGGAGGTCTTCTCTACTACAACTGAGGGATGGTAGGGAGGTGCCTCCCTTTAAAGTTTGGAGGAAGAAGGTGTCTCCTGTTTCCGGTGGGTGGAGTCGCTATCTCTCAGGTGCTGTCCTGAAAGACTTCTGGAAAACAAGTTACCGGTAAGTCTAACTTGGTTTTTCAGCAGAGAGCAGGCTGAAGTCCACTCTCAGCCGATGTCACAGAAGTCAGTCCAGACTCCACGTCATCACGACCACAGAGTCGGGATCCACTAGATCCCTGGATCGACACCCGGCTCAGGCTCTCAGCGAGCCTGTCAGTCTGCAGCTCTCTGCTCATGAAGCTGTGGGAACTGAATGATCGGCGGTGTTAGATCGCTAGGTTCTCAGTGTAGAGGCGCTGGGGGACAGATTGCAGCATCGAACCGATGCTGCATCCACCTATGTAAGTGTGAATCTTAAAAGATGTGGTTTTTTTTTTGTAATTCATCTTGTAGTAATTCAACTGTGTTCTACTGGGTATGCATAATTCCAGGGAGTGTAACCCCAACACAAACTATAATTTTCATAGAACTGATGGAATTCCTTATTTCGATTTTATAATTGGAGCATTGCGTTTGTATATTTTGCTGTAAGTCTTAAAAAAAACTTTAATTTGGACTATTGTTTCAGATCAAATGGAAGGACGGGATGTTCACATTGAAGCCCAGGAGCGTTCTTCTAGAGAGGAACTTGAAGAAGGCACAAGTGATAACAAAAGTGAACCCTCTGATGAGGAGTTCTTTGAGTTTTCCCAAGTGCACAGCGCACTGGAAAGTGAAGAACGAGGATTAGACAATGTAGTAAATGAAGAAAACACTAACGATATGTTGGAGGCTGACATTAATACACAGCTTCCAGAGCCAGAAGAAGAAGCAGATTTGTTGGGACTTCATTCAGGCCCTGTAACTGCAGAAACCAGTACTGTCCCTGGAGAAATGAAGGGTTCATCCAGCAATGCAGTTTTACTAGACAATCTCTTCTCTGACAATTTGTTCAAGGATGATTTAAAAACTGACATCCAAACTGATAACTTACTAGGATCTGGAGAGGACTATTTCTTCAGCAAACAAACCTCAGCTGAGTCTGATTCCTTATTCAACGCCTCAAATTCTACTTCTGGTATGCAGTAGCATTATGTTTGTAGTCTTTTTAATGCGTTCTTTTATATATGCATGTGGAAGAGATCAGTTAGATAAAATTCCATACACTCCATGTTCAACAACCACACTCCTGGTTATAGTAGCTATCTATGTATAAGGAAAAATGACAGCAGCACAGTGATGAGTTGAACCCCATGCATTCTCTTCTTGAAGCATCTTTATAATGTAAACCTAAGAGCTAAGGTAATGTAAAAAGATTCAGGTGTTTATACTAGTCATATGTAAGTGTACTATTTGTGTTTTTTTGTTTTTATGTAATGAATACATAGGTAGATTTTTTTTTTTTTTTATCTGCCATCTGTAAGACTTGTATGCAAGCGTTTACATTCAGTTAGACTTCATCATCGCAGCCTACTGAAACTAGTTGGAAACTGCACCAGGTAATCAACATATTCAGTATGTACTACCTGAGAGATTAGTTAGCTTTTTTTTTTTTTCAGCCTTCCTATATAGAGCATGGATGGACAAACCTCCTGCTGTGCCTATTATATTTTTACAGGCTTGCCTGCTAGCTGTCAGGATACCTTTTAACATCCGCTGCATCTGATTTAGATGTAGCTGGGTTTTGGCCTTCAGTTTTTGCAACTGGTCAATCGGCGCGCGCGTCCACCGAACCTCTTGCACAAACCAACGTACAGTGATTCGCGCAGCCGAGCCACCTTGCCACAGTATAACTGCGGCGGCTGGTTGGCAAGAGGTTAAAGTGGATGTAAACCGTCACATATACCCAGTGAAGTGAACAGCCTCAGATAATACATACATTTTCTCTTCCTGTTCACCACTGGGAGTGAAGTCTGGGCACAAGGCCAAGACAGCTGATTGGAGAAAAGGCACGCACTCCCTCTCCTCATAGGCAGAGACTCTCAGAGCTGTTCTGTGAATAGTTTAGCTCAGGAGTAGGCAACCTTGGGCCCTCCAGCTGTTGTGGAATTACATTTCCCATGAGGCATTGCAAGGCTGGCAGTTACAATTACTCCGAGAGGCATGATGGGACTTGTAGTTCTGCAACAGCTGGAGGGCCCCAGGTTGCCTACCCCTGGTTTAGCTGTCTGCTAATCTATTTATAGCAACCTCCCCGACACAAAATTCAGGCTGGTTTTATCTCCTGTTACTGAGAACTTGTCAGAAGTTATCAGGCTGATAGCAGAAGATCGGAGCAGGAGAAAGCCACAGGACTTAGTGCTTTGAAGAGAGGAGAAAACACTGCAGACATCTGTGTCCAGCTCAAATTTCATGAATTGGGTTTACATCCACTTTAAATACTAAACATGTTTGGGGAATTGTTATCTACAGCCCTGCTGCTACATGACTGGTATAAGTTAACTGCACTATGATTTCTTGCAGTAGTTTTATTAAAGCAGCAAATTTCAAAATCTAGCTTTGCAATAAGGAAATCATTTATTCATTTGGCATTTTAACGGTTTCTGGATAATAATTTTACATTCATGTTTTTTTTGGGTTCTGTGTGAAATGTAGATGGATTATGTTTTTTGTTAACAGATCTATTTGACCCATTTGGCATAAATACATCAGAAAGCAAGTCAGGAGGTCCTGAGCTATTTGATTGTTTCTTGAGCCCACACTCTGCTTCCACTCCTAATGTATATCCTTCTGAAAAAAATGCTCCAACCTCTACCTCCAGTGTGGACTTCTTAAACCTAGGTAAGAGTCATAGACAGTGAGTCCTATGAACACTGTACACTTTAGGCCTCATGCACACTGGATGTTTTTACAACTGCTCCTAGAGGCATCTGGCGTTTTTTTTTGTTTTTTTTCCTGCCTCTAAGCTCCCCTGCATGTTAGCCTATGTGTACATGCACACATAGGCAGAGGCAGGTTAAAAAAAAACACTGCCAGTGTGTCCAGGAGCAGCAGGAAAAACGCTTGACACTTACAAATGTGTCTAAACACTTGTTGACACTAGGCACGTTTAGTGCTTAAGCGTTAATTAATTTCAGTGGCCAAAAAAAATTATTTATACTGGCCAGCGAAATTAAGCAACACCCAAACACTTGACGTAGGTAAACGCATTACACACTTTTACAAGCTTCAGGTGTGTTTTTTTTGTCAAAACTCTGCTGTCAGGAGGAAGGCTTCTAGGAGAGTTTAGAAAATGTCCTGTAAATGTATTTAACTCTTTTGGGGTTCTGGCCAGTAACAAAAAATCTAAAAGCTTTATTTCAGGATTTATGGATATACATAAGCAGGTGTGTATGCTAAATAGTTTTAAACTTTATACAAATTTTATAGTTCCGAACAATATCGTTAAATGCCAGAAAGCTACAATAAAATTACTTTTATTGATCCATATTAAAAAAAAAAAAAAAATCTTACCCATCGTATATGAGACTTGGGGGGGTGGGAAATCCCTTGAGGACATGTTGCCCATAAGCTTTTCCCGTTTATACCTGCTTGCTTAAAGCATGACCTGGTTTTACCTGCATTCTGCATCATGTGGCTTGAAGTCAACTCCTTTCATGAAACACAGCAAAGGCTGTTCTACAAGAGGGAGGAGTACACAGCGCTGTTTTCCTTCTGTTTGTTGGTGACAATGTGGGTTAATGATGATAATGGCTGCTGCAAAGGGAGGTGAGACCTGTACTTATGGACACTGTGAAGGGTGAGAGTTGGGTTGTTGCTCTTACAATTTTTGTGCTGGTTCCTATATTTTGGGAGTTTCCTAGGCCTATAGATAAATTAGATTTGCATCATCAGAGTGGTACTGTGGATACGGGGAATAAGTAAACATATATACGGGGAATAAGTAAGCAATAAGTATTGGAAAATTTTCGATGATGGACTTTATAGGCACAAAACTAACTATATAGTTTTGTAAAAAAGTATATACATTTTATTTACAAAAATACATGTGAAACAGTTTGTGTCGTGATTCAGCTCTGCTCTACATATTACGCTTCTTCAGGAGCTTGGGGCATATTCTATGAATAGAAAATCAACAATAAATTTGTAACATATAATCATAAAAAACAATACTGTTAATACAGCAGTACATTAATAATAATAATTTGCTGTTCAGCTTTCCCAGACCACATTGTACCAGGTACCACAGGTCCAATCCCACAGAAGGACATTGGGACTATGGGAACAGGCAAAACATTGTATTGTTATCTATAACAGATAGTGTATATATGATTTGACAGTGTATGTGTGTTTGTGTATGTGTGTGTGTGTGTGTATGTGTGTGTGTATGTATGTATGTATGTGTGTGTGTATATATATATATATATATATGTATGTATGTATGTATGTATGTATGTATGTATGTGTGTGTGTAAGAGAGATAACTTGCATTATTGTAGTCAAAAAATATAAACAAAGGGCAAAGTCCACGGCACAGCCAGAGATGCAGGGATATCTCATCAAATGAATTCCAAGCTAGTCTGTATATATGAAGATATTTTTAGGGATATATAATCGGTATTAATAAGGGCAACAATGTATGCAAAGTTGATCCTGTCATTACAATAATCTCTAAATAGAGGCAGGGCTGGCTTATCTGTGAGGTAACGATCACACAAAAAACTTATGCTGATTGAGGGTTAATTCCATAGCCAGCAAGGAAAAAAACTATTCAGGATATTTTTGAAAAACTTGTATGATAATTCTGGAAATGCAAGGGCCCCCCCCCCCCCCCAAACAAACAAACAAAATCCCCTTAAAGAATCCCTTCTCAAGCTAGCACGTACCATCAAGGTGAAAATCCACTGCAGAGCTCCGCTGTGTTGCAGCCACAAAACGTGGTAAGAGGTGGCTGTATGAGAGGCCAAAATGGGCGTCCCTTTGTATGCCTGTGCCGGTCGTGACATCAGAACGGCGTGGCTAGAAATGATGCACAGCGACCCGGCCCTAAGCCACTGCTCATGCGCTTGACACCAGAGCTGCTGCACCGTGATCATTAGATGGCAGCAGACCAACATGACACCAAGCTAAATGACGCAGAGCACATAGAAAACAGAGGGGGGCGAATGTATGCCCTCCTCCAGATGCTAAAAGCGCCGCAGACTGCCACTCAGAGAGAGGCTAGGTCAAACGGCGCTTTGTGGCCCCCCCCCATAGTCACAGGAGTAATGCCCAAACCTGCGACTGGAAACCATAAGGGCCAGGAGCAATCAGGAAGCTGGACAGCAAACAATACCAACACAGCAAATAATAGAGTAGGAATACCAATATATTTCTTATATAACCTATAATATAGAAAAACAACATAGGCAAAATATATCTTAATGTCTTAGGAATTCTTTCCTTTTGAGGCTAATAGTTGTGTCATAATCGCACACAGTATGTATAAAAAAGGAAGAAGAGAGAAAGAAGAGGAAAAGAACTGGGGAAATGATCAATCAGTTTGTAGTCCACCTGGATTTCTATTACATGGCCACTAACAAAAAGAGAATTACAGTCGCAAATGATGAGATGTGTAGTAGATTCTTATAACGGAATTATTCATCATGAATCTATAAAAAAGGGTTTGTACAACTGAGTCTTATTAATTCCAGGGGCATGAGTGGCATCTAATCGTTCGATCCATAGGGTTTCTTTTTGCAGAATGATTTTATTCCAGTTTCCCCCTGGGGGAGTTTGGGATTACAGCTAAGGCAATAAAGGAGACACATGACGTGTCAAACCTATGCTAGATCTAGTTGTCTGCTTACAGGAGTAAGCATCTTGCCATTAGTTGAACAGTAGACATGATCTTTGATTCGTTGCCAGAATTGTCGGGCCGTTTTACCAACGTAGAAAACCCAGCATATACAGGACATTAGACAAACCCTGTGTACTGCAATCTGCCCTGAATTTAGGACAGAATTGTTCCCCATTGGGAAGGGTGAACCTGGTACCAGGGCAAACTCATGAGCAAAAGTTGCAATTCCCACTTTTGTGGATGCCCATACTTTTGTTCATGGAGATGGGGATTGGAGAATAATGGCTGGATACCAATCTGTCACGTAGTGAGTTAGCTCATCTAAACGTTAGATCGGGTCCCACGCCCACATGTTTCCTCACAATGGGATCCTGATGCAATAAATGCCAATGGTTAGCAAGTATGCTTCTAACCTCAAGGTGTTGTGATGAAAATTGTGTGACCATCTTTAATGTAGATTTAGATTTGGGTTTTTTGTTTGTTTTGATAAAGCAGGGTGTTTCTTGCCTGTTGCAATGCCTTATTAAAGATTTTGTGCAAAAGTGATTTGCTGTAACCCCTACCCAAGAGGTTCGCAATAGATTGGTTTCGGAGTTAAAATCAGCTAGGTGTGTACAGTTGCGGCGAAGTCTGATATATTGCGCGTAAGGGATACTACGGATTAATGACGATGGATGTGCGCTGGCTGCATGCAGCAGGGTATTTACAGCAGTCTCCTTGTGGAAAAGGCTGGTTGCTAGGCAGCCTTCCTGATCATTAAAAATTATTAAATCCCAAAACGTAACTTTTTGGACATCAGACCTAACCGTAAATCTGAGGTTAAACGAGTTCTGGTTTAATGCCTCCAAAAAGGCGGTCAATTGGTTTTGTGTGTCAGTCCAGATAAGGAAAATATTGTCGCTGTATCGCATCCAACACAGCACTTGGTCACTAAATATAGATAACGTTTCATCTGAAAAAAATATTTCTTTCCCACCCCTACAGGTACAGATTGGCGTATGCCGGGGAACAACATTTGCCCATGGCAACTCCCTGTACCTGGGAAAAAAAAAGATGAATCGACAAGGAGGTACCGTCTGTATAGATAATGCAGTGGAAGGGAAGTGTAGCAATATCTTATCAGAAATAAAAATAATATGAACACTAAACCCACCCAGGGATAAGGGGGTCTATTGCCTATAGCCCAAATAATTAAATCATGATAATAAGGCTAGTAAAGCAAGTTCCTCTGAATCAAACCAAAGTATAAACAAAATTCCAGGGACGGGAAGAGACAAGGAAAGAAGCCCAAAGGGCTGGAAAAGGATTCTTCAGGGTGGAACACCCACGTAATATAATAAACAATTCTTTATTAGAAAAAACACAAGAACAAAAAATGACACCCACAATAAATATGAGATATCAATACCTCCACTGTAAATATAAAATTAATGATAACGTTATAAACAGGTGATCACCACGGACAACACCCCCTCAGTCATACATGCATTTATCCACCATACAAAGCTAATATTACAAACTGAAGAAAATTAATGCAATGATTGGCTATAATAAGTTAAATAAAGGTCAACAGTTCATAGAAAGCAATGTAGTTGATACACCAGGTAGTATAGAGCCTGCCCTGATAAAAAAAAAAAACCTCAAGGGGAGCAGACAAAGAAATGAGCAGGGGGCTGTAGGAGTAGTCCTGAATGATAGTAGAGGTCCCCTGATATGAGAGCAATTAAGGACGGTAGATATACCTGATGCAGCAGCACTATTAAATATAGAAATCTGTTGGTTGAAATAGCAAGTGAATAGGGGGGTAAAACTCCTTCCTCTGTCACAATCTGTGTATGGAGGCTTCAATTGAAGCTAACTTCATTAACATAGCTGAAGCACATACTCACAGGTACAAAGGTAAGTGTATGTTAAACACCCACAGTCAGATATCCCTTCGGGGGCTCCAGCTCAGAACATCCAGATAGGATCCGGTTTTAAGGAGCTTACTGGTCCGTGCATGGCTGGTTGCCGGTTTCAACAGGACCAGACCGCTCCGCTCACAAGCAGATTCACTCACCGGCCGTACAGCACTAAAGATGAAGCCCACTAGATAGGGGTCTCAGCACAAGCTTACCGGTCCTTGCAGCAGTAGTCAGCGATTTCACAGGGACCGGACTGCTCAGCTAACAAGTGAAACCACACACTGGCCGTACAGCGCTGAAAGGAAAGTCCACGTGATGAGATTCCAAGAGGAGGCTTTTTTTTTTACATCCACTATACGCTGGTGCTCAGGTGTGTGCGAGGACTTGATAATCCTAGATAGATTGAGTATCTCCTTGAAAGTCAATGGACCCAAAATAAATTCATTTATCAAGTTATGAGATCAATTCATCCATGGAGAGTGCTAGCTGTTTTTAGGCTGCAGACATCAATAGGCAGTGCGGCTACCCATGCTCTCATAGAGACGGCTGCTCCCAGGGCAGGGATGGTCGGAGATAAAGGGGTGAGAAGTCCGTGGTGGACACTGTAAAAACAGGGGCGTGTAGCTGACGCGTTTCTATCAGCAAGCGAAATTCATCAGGGCTCTGGCAAGATGCTTACTCCGGTAAGCAGACATCTAGATCATAGGTTTGACACCTCATGTGTTTCCTTTATTGCATTAGCTGTAGTCCCAAAAAAACCCCAAGGGGGAAACTGGGATAAAATCATTCTGCAAAAAGAAACCCTATGGATCGAATGATTAGATGCCACTCATGCCCCTGGAATTAATAAAACTCAGTCGTACAAACCTTTTTTTACAGATCCATGATGAATAATTCTATTCTACTATACATAATTCTATTCTACTATTCTATTCTACTATACATCTCATAATTTGCGGCTGTAATTCTCTTTTTGTTAGTGGCCAGGTTTGTAACCTAGATCCAGGTGGACTACAAACTAATCGATCATTTCCCCAGTTCTTTTCCTCTTCTTTCTCTCTTCTTCCTTTTTTATACATACTGTGTCCGATTATGACACAACTATTAGCCTCAAGAGAAAAAATTCATAAGGCATTAAGATATATTTTGCTTATGATGTTTTTCTATATTATAGGTTATATAAGGAATATATTGGTATTCCTACTCTATTGTTGGTATTGTTTGCTGTCCAGCTTCCTGATTGCTCCTGGCCCTTATGGGTCCCGGTCGCAGGTTTGGGCATTACTCCTGTGACTATGGGGGGGGGGGGGGGGGGCGCAAAGCGCCATTTGACCTACCCTCTTTCTGAGTGGCATTCTGCAGCGCTTTTAGCATCTGGAGGAGGGCATACATTCGCCCCCCTCTGTTTTCTATGTGCTCTGCCTCATTTAGCTTGGTGTCATGTTGCCCTGCTGCCATCTAATGGTCACGGCGAGGCAGCTCTGCTGTCAATCGCATGCGCAGTAGCTTATGGCCGGGTGGCTGTGCATCATTTCCAGCCACGCCGCTCTGTTGTCACGACCGGAACAGGCATACAAAGGGACGCCCGTTTTGGCCTCTCATTCAGCCACCTCTTACCACGTTTTGTGGCTGCGACACAGCGGAGCTCTGCAGTGCATTTTCACCTTGATGGTACGTGCTAGCTTGAGAAGGGATTCTTTAAGGGGATTTTGTTTGTTGACCAAAGGCATTTCTGATCAATTGCTTCAATGTCTGATTTATACCTTTCCAAATAGGTTCAGCATGGGAATAAAAATTGATGAATAATGGAGATGTATGACTAGTGGGGGGAGGACCCCTTGCATTTCCAGAATTACCATACACGTTTTTCAGAAATATCCTCAATAGGTTTTCCTTGCTGGCTATGGAATTAACCCTCAATCACCATAAGTTTTTTGTTTGATCGTTACCTCACAGATAAGCCAGCCCTGCCTCTATTTTGAGATTTTTGTAATGACAGGATCAACTTTGCATACATTGTTGCCTTTATTAATACAAATTATATATCCCTAAAAATCTCTTCATATATACAGACTAGCTTGGAATTCATTTGATGAGATATCCCTGCATCTCTGGCTGTGCCGTGGACTTTGTCCTTTTGTTTATATTTTTTGACTATATAAATATTTTATTATATCTTTTCATGTGACAACACTGAAGAAATTACACTTTTCTACAATGTTAAAGTAGTGAGTGTACAGCTTGTATAACAGTGTAAATTTGCTGTCCCCTCAAAATAACAACACACAGCCATTAATGTCTAAACCACTGGCAACAAAAGTAAGTACACCCCTACGTGAAAATGTCCAACTTGGGCCCATTTAGCCATTTTCCCTCCCCGGTGTCATGTGACTCGTTAGTGTTACAGGGTCTCAGGTGTGAATGGGGAGCAGGTGTTATCGCTCTCTCTCTCATTCTGGTCACTGGAAGTCCAACATGGCACCTCATGGCAAAGAACTCTGAGGATCTGAAAAAAAGAATTGTTACTCTACATAAAGATGGCCTAGGCTATAGGAATATTGCAAAGACCCTGAAACTGAGTTGCAGCACGGTGGCCAAGACCATACAGCGGTTTAATAGGACAGGTTACACTCGAACAGGCCTGGCCATGGTCAACCAAAGAAGTTGAGTGCACATGCTCAGTATCATATCCAGATGTTGTCTTTGGGAAATAGACGTATGAGTGCTGCCAGCATTGCTGCAGAGGTTGAAGGGGTGGGGGCTCAGCCTGTCAGTGCTCAGACCATACGCTGCACACTGCATCAAATTTGTCTGCAAGGCTGTCGTCCCAGAAGGAAGCTTCTTCTAAAGATGATGCTCAAGAAAGCCCGCAGTTTGCTGAAGACAAGCAGACTAAGGTCAAGAATTGCTGGAACCATGTCCTGTGGTCTGAGACCAAGATAAACTTATTTGGTTCAGATGGTGTCAAGAGTGTGTGGCGGGAACCAGGTGAGGAGTACAGAGACAAGTGTGTCTTGCTTACAGTTAAGCATGGTGGTGGGAGTGTCATGGTCTGGGGCTGCATGAGTGCTGCCATCACTGAGGAGCTACAGTTCATTGAGGCAACCATGAATGCCAAAATGTACTGTGACATACTGAAGCAGAGCATGATCCCCTCCCTTCGGAGACTGGGCTGCAGGGCAGTATTCCAACATGATAACGACCCCAAACACACCTCCAAGTTGACCACTGCGTTGTTAAAGAAGCTGAGGGTAAAAGTGATGGACTGGCAAAGCATGTCTCCAGACCTAAACCCTATTGAGCACCTGTGGGGCATCCTCAAACAGAAGGTGGAGGAGCGCAAGGTCTCTAACATCCACCAGTTCCGTGATGTCGTCAAGGGTTAAGGCAGTGCTGGAAAATAATGGTGGCCACAGAAAATATTGGCACTTTGGGCCCAATTTGGAAATTTGGACAGTGTGTACTCACTTTTGTTGCTAGTGGTTTAGACATTAATGGCTGTGTGTTGAGTTATTTTGAGGGAACAGCAAATTTACACTGTTATACAAGCTGTACACTCACTGCTTTACATTGTAGCAAAGTGTAATTTCTTCAGTGTTGTCACATGAAAAGATATAATAAAATATTTACAAAAATGTGAGGGCTGTACTCACTCTTGTGAGATACTGTATGTATGTATGTATGTGTGTATATATATATATATATATATATATATATATATGTATGTGTATATATATGTGTGTGTGTGTATATATATATATATATATATATATATATATATATATATATATATATATATATATATATATATATATATATATATATAGTGCCAAATCATGTATACACTATCTGTTATAGATAACAATACTCTAATTGGTTATGCCTGTTCCCATAGTCCTAATGTCCTTCTGTGGGCTTAGACCTGTGGTCTGGGGAAGCTGAACAGCAATTAATATTATTACTGTATTAACATTATTGTGTTTTTATCATTAGATGTTACAAATTTATTGTTGATTTTCTATTCATAGAATATGCCCCAACCTCCTGAAGAAGCGTTTTTGAGTATGCGTAACTTGTAGAGCTGAGTTGAATCGCAACACACTGCCTTTCATATTTCACAATATAATATTAATCCTTGGAGAGTGCCCTTTGGTTTCTCACTACTAAGTATTCTAATCTCTGTGATACAAAACTATGTAGTTAGTGTTGTGCCTTGTAAAGTCCATCATCTAAAACTTCCTAGGCCTATATAGTTAGTCACCTTTTTTTGTAATTATTTAAATTTCTGTGTTGCAAACGTGTTTTTTTGTATTTTTGCCTTCAGATCATTTACCAACACCTCCATTAAAAATGGTTTCATCTGCAAGCAATCCAGATCTTCTGGGAGGATGGAATTCATGGGAAGAGACTAATAAAACCAACAATCTCTTTCTTCCAAAACCCAGTAAACCAGCATTTGAAGGTGCACTTTAAATAAACTAGGTCGTATGAGAGCTTAATGTATGTCTGGACAAATTAACAAACATATATTCAGTATATCCATGCAAGGCATGCACATTTTTTTATGTTTTGCCTCATAAAAAAACACTGGAAAAAAAAATGTGCCTGTTGATCTGGCCAGAAATCCCTTTGGCTCCTAACTTCCTGTAGTGATCTGACAATGCCTCCTCTGTTGCATTGAAATCTCAAACCGCATTCTAAGCTCTGCCTGAGTTCTCTGATGGACTACAAAACACCACCCCCCACACCTGCATAACATAGGAGGAGGTGTTCTTTACTCTATAAGATGGGAACTGGGCAAAGCTGATGACTCGTTGATTTTATAGTAGGCACAACTGGTATTTTTCTGCACTATACAGTACTATAAAATGCTTTAATATGTTTTAGACTTGCATTCGTAAACATCAAAAATGCAAATGAACTTTGTTTTTACTGATCTCTCCTCAAAGTTATGACTTTTTTTGTATATATGTAGGTCCTGTCTTGACGCCAGCCAGTCAAATGAGTACATCTTCAAGCTCATCCTTTAATCAGGCAAAGTCCTCAAGTCTTGACCCATTTGCGGATCTTGACCATCTTGGTTCTTTCCAGACTAAAGGTAATGATATGGATTATGCTTCAGAAAACATTTTGGTTACACCATTTATTCCTTTACAGAGGTTTGGCAGTAAATGGTAATAAAGGTGACTTTTGGCACCTGAGATCTAGTAATTACTGCATTATTTATAAGACCGGAACAAGTTACCATGCTTTCGATTAAAGCTGTACTTCAATTGGATATAAAAGATATAAATGAATGCAGCTTTGTAATCATTAAAGCTGAACTCCAGGCAAAATACTTATTTGATATTTAGTTATCTTTCACACTTGTCTTTTTTTTTTTTTTTTTTTCAACCCCATTTCCTGTGAAGGCGACCCCCTTCCTTTCAGGACGACTGGTCACCTAACCAACCCATTGAGATTAAAACTAGAAAATGCTAACCTTGTCTGCATAGACTGAGAGCAGCAGTATAGGCAGCTTCTCCCGGCCCAGCAACATCGCAAGCTTTATTACTCTGCCCTCAGCTGCTTCTCTACTAGTTTGTATCCTTAGAAGGGCTATCATACTGCTTCTTAGATGACAGGCAAGTTCTCTGCTCCCCTATCAGCACCCACAACGCAGCATCCACCTGCCACTTTGCTTGTTTCCCTGCCAGCTGCTCTGCCAAAGTCTGCAGTGTCCTTGCTTAGCAACTCAGGATGCTTACAGCTTCAAGTAGTGCAGCAGAATAACAGAGCTATGATACTGCATGCTGGAACAATGAGAGGAGAGCTGCATAAACAAACAGATTGTCAGATGGGGAGAGAACAAGCAAAGTGTTGACAAGGGAACCAGCTGTTGTTCAGATAGGTAGAGAAACAGTTCAGTGAAAAAAATAAGCCTAGTGCAGGGCCGGTACAATGATTTTTGTCTACATAGGCGAAGATGCATTTTGCTGCCTCCTTCACGTTGCGCACATAATGTAATGTGGCACAGCATGAAGGCCATCACACAGCATTGAAATTTGAGCTGTACTGAACTGCCACTAAATTGGGGGGGTAGGGGGTATGTATTCCCCACTTCCCCTCACTAGCTACGGGCAGCTGGCAGGTGAAGCAAACTAAAATTTCCACACTGCACCCAGTAGGAGAGAGGACGCGCAGCATTAAGGAACAGAAGGCAAGTGTTTTAAATCGTAAAGTATATTATGTAGGGCAATAAGACTAGGTTCACACATGGCCATTTTCATGTAATTTCCAGAGAACAGCCTCTGCAGAGAGCAGCCCCAGCAGAAACTGGCAGTGTGGGTGCAGTTCCACCGCAAGGTTAGAATGTTAACTCTTCCTGAAGTTTGGCTTTAAAATCATGCTGAGTTGTTAACCAGGTCTAAGATTATTATAAAATTCAAGTCTTACATAGCCCAGGAGTAATTTGTAGGCAGAAATGACTGTTATAATATATAAAAAAAAAAAAAAGAAAACCTATAGAAATGAGCTGTCCCTCCAGCAGAGGGTACTCTGGAGACACAGCCTGGAATGAGGAATGTAGCTTAACATAAGAGGAATACACATCAGGACTGAGTCCAGCATGCCGTGCCACATTCTCCTGGTGGAGAGGGGTTCCGGGCACCCAGGACAGTGCCAGCCTGAGCCACACAGATTGCTGCAACAAGGAGCAGATTGGGGAGGGAGAAAAGCCTACCTCATGGTTGAGCCTGAATACTATGCTGGTATTGAAGAAGCCGATCCACTGCTCCACTGTGTCTGGCCCAGCCCATCTCACTGGGAGAAACTCGCCCTCTCCAGGATCAGTCTGCCCAATTAACATGCCATCGCCTGCCTACTGTGACTGCTGTACCTGCTGGGAGTGATTACAAGGCTGGCGCTGTCTTCTCTTTCCTGTCAGCCTGTTCTGGTGGGTGACGAGCAGAATCCCTTCCCACCTTATTAGAGCAGCTGCCCCACCCCGGGCTGGTTACTCTTTTCACTGTCTATACACAGGCTTGGGAAGAAACCTGACCTGTAGGTGTAGCCAAACAGGAAAAGAGAGGAAATCCCTGTAAATTAAATTTGAATTTCTTGGGTACTCTCAGGTCACCAGAGTTAGTGTCCCTATTGGAAGATTTCCCCTCTATTACTTCTCTGGGGACAACCCAAAATGTGGGATTTTCTTTTACTTCACTTTCAATGATAATGGTAAACAGTACAAATCGAGGGAGTGAATCTCCTTAACAAGGGCACAGACAGAAATTAAAAAACAGACAGGTGTTGTAATCCCTCTCCAATCTATCCAAAACTGAAAAAAAAAAAGTTTTACCTTTTAGTTGTACTTTTAAGTGGGGAGCCTGACTTAGTAATACTACGTATACAAAATGTATTTTAACATTAGTAAATGTTAGTATAATTAATTTTCTTGTTATCAGGATCATCGTCCCAGTCTTCTTCACAATCCAGTGAAAAGTCTTTTCAAAAAAGCACCCCCAGACCGTCTCCAAAGCCTCAAACCACAAGTAACTCTTGGCAGTCCCAACCTAAAACTGGCATTAACATCAAACCTAACTACGGTGTAAATATCAGTGTTATTGGAGGCAGAGAAGAAAGGGGCATCAGGGCTCCAGGTTTTGGTAAGATACCTGCTGTTCAAAAGGGAGAGGAGGTTTAACACGTGCACATATTTATAATATATACATAATACTGTATTTCATTTCAGGGCCAAAACCAAAAGTTTCAGAAAGTGATTTTGGAGACCTGCTTTCTACCCAAGGGTTTTCAGCTAGAACTGACAAGAAGGGTCCCAGAACTATTGCTGAAATGAGAAGACAAGAATTGACACGAGAAATTGATCCACTGAAACTGAAAGTAGGCATAAAAAGTAGAACATTTTAAAGTGTGTTTTTTTTTTTTCTTTTTAATCTTGAGGCTGCATTCACACCTGAGCGTTTCAAAGTCGCGCGTTTTTACCGCAGTATTGATCAGGTCACCAATGTAAAAGGCAGGAAAACGCCTGTAATCTGCCCCAAAGAAGCTCATGTTCTTATTTGCGTTTTTCAGGCATTTTGCTTTAGGTGGCAAAACGCTCAGATGTGAACAGGCGCCATTGAACTGAATGGGATTTTGCTTGTTGGGCGTTTTTCGGATCCCCCGCAAAATCCGGATCCCCAGCCACTCGCTGGGGATTTGGATTATAAAAATACCTGCAGAACCAGCTTTTTTTAAATACATGCCTTAAGGTGCCAGCTGCCAGGCTAGGGGGCGGTTGCGCCTGTGAAGACATCCCGGACAACTCTTTTTTTTCCCAGCCTGCGGTGCCGCCCTAGCTGCAGCAGTGAGAAGATGCGGGGAGAGAGCCTGGACAAGGAGCAGCCGGCCGGAAGTGCTGTGCTGCATGATTGATGGAACCGGATAAGAGGGAAGCCCTGCATGTAACTACAGGCTTGCCGCGTTATCAAATCCCCCTCCTCCTGGACAGTCTTGGATCTGTTGTGGGAGAGATTGGACAGCAGCAGCGCTGCTCTCCTGGAGGTGAAGCCATCACCGCCGCTCGCTCAGGTATAATGGAAGCACAGGCAGCATGCTCGGGGCTGTAGCCTGTGCCCATTCACATGAAATAAAACATTTATTCTGCTGTCAAGATTATAGTGCATTGCACATGTGCAGGGGGGTACAGAGAGGAACTGATGTGTGTGGAGGGGTACAGATGTGCAGGGGGGTACAGAAAAACTGATGTGTGTGTGTGGGGGAGGGGACAGATGTGCAGGGGGGGTACAGAGAAGAACTGTGTGGGGGGGGGGAACGACACACGTGCTGGGGGTACAGAGAGGAGCCGATATGTGTGGGGAACAGATGTGCAGGGGGTACAGAGAGGAACCAATGTGTGTTGGGGAGGGGGGGGACAGATGTGCAGGGGGGTACAGAGAAACGTGTGGGGGAACAGATGTGCAAGGGCTTACAGAGAGGAACTGTGTGGGGGGGGACACATGTGCAGGGGGGGGTACAAGAGAGGAACCAATGTGTGTTGGGGGGGACAGATGTGCAGGGGGGTACAGAGAGGAACTGATGTGTGTGTGTGTGTGTGGGACAGATGTGCAGGCGGTACAGAGAGGAACTGATGTGTGTGGGGCAGATGTGCAGGGGGGTACAGAGAGGAACTGATGTGTGTATGTGGGGGGGGGTACAGAGAGGAACTGATGTTGCAGGGGAGTACAGAGAGGAACTGTTTGTGTGTGCAGGGGGGTACAGAAAGTAACTGGTTTTGGGGGGGGGGGGGGGGGCAGATGTGCAGGGGGGTACAGAAAGCAAATGGTGTGTGGGGGGGGGGACACGCCTGCAGGGGGGGTACAGAGAGGAATCAATATGGGGGGGCAGATGTGCAGGGGGGTACAGAGAAGAACCGATGTGTGTTGGGAGGGGTGACAGATGTGCAGGGGGGTACAGAGGAACGTGTGTGTGTGGTGGACAGATGTGCAGGGGGGTACAGAGAGGAACTGATGTGTGTGTTGGGGGGGGGGGGGGGACGACAGACGTGCAGGGGGGTAGACAGATGAACTGATATGCATGTGGTGGGGGGGATTTGAGGGGTACATAGGGGAACAGAGGTGCGGGGGGGGGGGGTGTGCACAGAGGGGAACATGTGTTCAGAGTGATACAGTGATGGGGTGATCTGAGGTGTGAAGGTGGAAGAATTGTGGTGATCTGAGACTTGAAAATACAGGGATTGGGGTGATTTGAGGTGTTCAAGTCCACCTTTGTAAAAAAAAAAAATGCAGATCTTTTTGCAGGTAAAAAAATGTGCATTTAATATTATTTTAACTAGGAGCCTGTAAAGCATTGTCAGTGTATCTGATCTGTCTGCTCGTACAGACACTGCCTGTCTGTATACTGCCCTTACCTGTGGACCACAGCTGGCGTGAGGAAGCGAGTCGGTGCCGCCACCATTTGTCTTCAGGCCGGGTCCAGATGTGCAGGTCCAGGCCTGTGGACCACGGCTGAAGAAATAGATGAAGAGGTGCCGCAAAAATCAGTGACGGGCGGAGCCAATTGTGGGGGAAAATGAGGTTTCACCTAGGGTGTCAAAAATCCTTGCACCAGCCGTGATGTGATCACTGTGTGATTGGTTATCATGGTGGTCCGGCTGGCCACCAATCATTAGTGGGGACAGAAGGCTGTCCTCTACAGCTGGGGCTCTATGCTGGGAGCACACAGTAAGCTATCAATTTATTTACTTTATGTGTGTCAGATCAGTCCTACCTTGCTGAATCCTTGTTGACTATATTGGCTTAGAACTTTGTTCCATACATTCACTCTTTCTTTCATCATGTGGAAATGATAGTGACATCCAAGGCCTCCATTGCTCAGAAGGTCTGATGGCTGTGTGATCAGCTGGACCCTAGTACTTTAAGGTATGACATTTTCAATCCCTATGTGGGATTGCTTTTGGATGTCTCAGTCTAATTCTTACTCCAGGGAATGCTAAGGGAAAAAATGGATCTTTGTACTTGTCCTAAAATCTTTTTCTTTAGTAGTTCATAGGTAAACACAGATCTCGCCCAGAATTACTTTTCATAGTGGTTAGGCCTATTTGCGGTGTTAGGTTTGTGGTTGCCTCAATCTACTTGATGACTGCTAGTTACTCCTGAGGCCAGTTGCCTGTGCATGGGAGTTATGATCAGTAGCAGGGTCCAAGCCTGCTTTTAGTGTCCAACCTCCTAGTGGCAGGACATATAGAGTGGTCTGCTGTTTGCCACAATTAACGACTGAAGGGAAGGTTCTTGCAGGAAGTACAGAATCTCTTTATTTTTGACATTCACGTGGCAGTGATTGTTTAAAACCTCATACGTTGTTTTATAAGCTGACATTGTCCTTTGCTGAAAGGCGGATGAGCCCCAAAGGGTTTATGCCCAGTTACTAATGAACAGGAGAATGTTACATATGAATGACTGGCAAAGACTGTACAGTACATGGTGCCATGTACAACAGAATAAGCTAAGAATGCACAGAACCAGTTAAGAGACTTGTAGTATCTGACCTCATTTAGAGTGCAAGAACGTTCACTTCTTTAACCTCAAACTTTCATATAGATGTTTTGACACTCCTAGTGTTTATTGAAATATTGCTTTTAGTTTGAAATAATACATACAGAAGAGTGCACCAGCCTGGTATAGTAATATAAAGGATTTATCAAACTAATTAATACCACTGACAACTTTAGGAGGTTTAAAGTGGGCAGTAGTAGGCTTTTGCTCAAGGTAAGGCTGCTGGTGATGCTCTCTTCCCCCTTCTTCTTTTTTTTTTCTTTTGTGATCTTTGTACTCTATGAACTGATTTCCATATGATAATAGCAATGTTGGACAGTATAAGTACAATTCAAGCATCCACTGGCAACAACATTTACATGCAATTCACAACACTTAAAAAAAATACTATAATTATTCTACTATGAGAGAAAATGTTTGAATTGAGTTTGTGATGCATTTTGAGATTTGGAGAGAAAAGACCTGCCAAGTGATTTTTTTTTTTTGGCTGTGCAGAGATTAAAATGCTTGTTTTACTTTGTAGATTTTAGACTGGATAGAAGGTAAAGAAAGGAATATAAGAGCTTTGATATCTACCCTTCACACTGTACTTTGGGAAGGAGAAACAAAGTGGAAGCCTGTTAACATGGCTGAGCTTGTAACCCCTGATCAAGTGAAAAAATATTATAGGAAAGCAGTGCTTGTGGTTCATCCTGATAAGGTAAGATCTTGGACTGTTATAACAAATGTAATTTAAAAGATTTCTGCATCAAAATAATTTGTTCTGCTTCATCTTTTTTGGTAGCATCTTAATCCGAGAGTTGACCCTGTTTCCTAGTGGTGCCGCAGATTAATAATTTAAAAGTATGCACATGATTTGCCAGATTGCCATGACTTTTCCACACAGGTGAAATGTTACCAGATGAAAATTTTTTAAAACAGTTTATACTTACCAATACCATTACCATGCCACTGATTTTCACTGTTGCAGAGCTAAACTTACTGAAAAATCTGCATCCAACACACTTCTAGGTATGTCTGCTGCCTGGTCCCCCACTGGGTACTATAGTTCCATCTGCCGACCACTACAGTCACTTCTGTGTCAGTTAGTGATCGGCACCTGGAATTCAGATACTGTCGGGTTTTACTGCCACCTACAGGTTAGTTGGACACTGGCAACCAAACAACCGAAAAAAAATGTAGCCCAGCCTCAGGATAATCCCCTTCTCTACCCAGCATGCCTTAGTTTATAGTAAGCAGTTTATAGTAGCAGTATGAACATAAAAAGAGGTGTGGGACAAGTGATCCTCAATGAACTCGAAGAAAAGGATTTTGCTGTAAGTACTAAGATCCTTTTTCTCTCTCATTTATTGAGGAACACAGGAATTTAGATATTGTCTGGACATCCAAACGTAGTCGGCAAAAATCGCTAACAGGCCCGACAAGAGAACTAGGAACTGTCTGCAGCCCAAGAGCTGTCTGAAGGACTAAGACCAAAATCTGAAGTGGATGAGGATGAGCCCCATAGCAGTAGGGAAACCCGCCAACATGACTAAAGAGGGCACAGAGAATTAAACTGATCTCAGGGCCCAGAGAAAGGTCATCGCCAGTGTGAAGGACTCCACAAAAACTATTGACTTCCCAAATTCAGCAAAGCATCACTTTGTAAGGGGCAGGAATCTTTGCAGTAAAACTAAGAGTGATTGCCTGATAGACAGAACAAGAGAAGGACTCCAAGGACGCTGCAGAAATGCCAAGGAAGGAGGACCCATCCCCAGTTGGACAGGTCCCATTAAGTTTTTAAAACATACTGGGGGAGATTTACTAAAATTGGTGCACACAGAATCTGGTGCAGCTCTGCATAGAAACCAATCCGCTTCCAGGTTTTATTGTCAAAGCTTAATTGAACAAGCTGATGTTAGAAGCTAACTGGTTACTATGCAAAGTTGCACCAGATTTTGTGTGCACCAGTTTTAGTAAATCTCTCCCACTCTGTGAGATTACCGGCTTTCTGGCCATCCAGGGAGGCACAGTTTCCTCCAGCATTGTTCTCCGCCTGCCACACAGGATCTGAGGTGTACTCCTTTTAGCCCAAAAGCTTCCTGTTGAAAATAACCTCTTCTCAGTGTCTGTAAATATGAACTTCATCTTCTACCCAATTTTTTCTTTATTTTTTCTTCACCTCTTGCCTAAGGCCCCTTGCACATAGGCGCTTCATTTGTCTGTTTTTCATTCGTCCATTGACAGATGAAAAATGGACAGCAATGCATTTCTATGGGCAAACAGATGATCATCCGTTTTACATCTGCCTCTGTTCAGGTCCATTTTTTTAAACCGGAAAAAGTCTCCATCCTGTTCTTTTTTAAGCTAACCTGAATGGAGGTAAACTCATGTAAATGAACAACCGTTTTTGCAGTGGTTGTTGCAGGGGACCCCAGAAGAAGAGGATTGGGCTGCTCTGTGCAAAACCATTGCACAGAGTTGGTAAGTATAATATGTTTAAAAAAAAAAAAAATCCAAAATTTACAATCACCTTAAGGGTTTTGTGTAGGGAAGATTAGCATCTGAACCCAGAGAAGCTGAAGGCTAATAGACTGGAGGTAAATTAAGGCATTACAAATAAATTACAGTAGATGTTTACCAGTATTGTGCATTATATTTAAAAATGCTACTGCTTTAATATAAAAAGATGTATATTAGATTGGCGATCAAAAAATAGATCCATGATCTAAAAATAGATCGACAAGTTGAGATCAGGATCTAAAAAATAGATTGGTAATCTAAAAATGGATCGACTAGTTGAGACCAGGATCTAAAAATAGATTGGCCGATCTAAAAATAGATTGGCCGATCTAAAAATAGATTGGCCGATCTAAAAATAGATTGGCCGATCTAAAAATAGATTGGCCGATCTAAAAATAGATTGGCCGATCTAAAAATAGATTGGCCGATCTAAAAATAGATTGGCCGATCTAAAAATAGATTGGCCGATCTAAAAATCTCCGATCGGAGATCCAAAAATAGAGCATACGGCTCAGTACACCATTTACACATGTCAGTATATACAGTGCAACACACTGTTTGTAAGTGCCTGAGAACTTATGACTGTGTTAAACCGTTGTGCACCTCACCCTTTGAACGTTTGCCTGAAAATCTGCACAACAGTGTATTAGGTCTTTTTATACATTCCTTTTTTTTTTTCTTTCTTTCTTTCCTTATGTAGCTGGTTACTTATATTTACCACTGCATACAGATATTCAAGAATAATTTGTTGTTTTAAAACTTTGTTAACTAAATTGCATACCACACCTTTTTTTTTTTGTTTTTTATCCGATTTAATCGAAACAATAATTAGGCAACCAATTAAATAATCGTTATTTTGTTTGCACACATTTGCAAATATATGCGTAGGCCACAATGACCTTCATATAACCCTGAATGGCACTGACTGTTCTTAAAGCAGAACTTCACCCAGAATGGCACTGACTGTTCTTCTCCCCCTTTTCCCCTTCTCCTTGCCTGCAACCCTCCAGGACACATTACAGGTCCCAGAAGGCTGCGGGACCATTCACAAATTGCAGCTCGTGCATGTACATTGGGTAGCTGGCTCTGACATGCAGAAAAATATTGTTAAAAAAGGCTTAATTCAAAAAAACACATTATGTTCATGCACCTCAGTCTAGTTTTAAACACTCACTCAGCCCTAAAGCATAAAGGCAAAAAGTTCCCCGGGGGGAGAGAAAAGAGGGGGCTACCTTAGTGACAGCGGTGCAGGGCACCGTATAAGGGTATAAATACTTTATTGTAATACAAATCGTTTAAAAACATAAAGGGCATGCAAAAATTTATTCAGCTTGTCTGTTAGGACAGACCAAATTCTTCAACAGCATGCAGGGACTATGTACAACATAAAACATATAACATAATACATAAAACATCGGAACGCCAGGTGAATTGGAACATGTTGCATTAACTCGGCTCAATCAGTTGTCTATTTGCAATGCAGTTGTCTATGTGGAGCAAACATGTACCAGCCCCCTGGAAGCTCGAGCCTAGAGGGAGGAAGGGGGGGGGGGGTAAGAACCTGAGCAGGGGTAAAAGAAACCTGAGTATATGTATGGCACTGGCAGTGTGATCTATGATCCAAATTGAACAGCACAGTCCATAGCGGTACCTCCAGGTGTAGCAGAATGTGGTGGCTTACAACAGGATGTATACTGTGTGGCTGTTATGCTCTCTGTATAGAAATAAGCTGGTTTGGAGGCTTGGTTCATGATTGGTGTGCTTCTACAGCATGAGGAGCGATATGTCACACAATTAGTGAATTAGTGAATTACTACCTTTTAATAGCCATTCAAACCCCTTTGTATCAACTTGTGAGCATGTTATCAGGCCAAAATCACCAGGGTATGTAAACTTTTGATCAGGGTCATTTGAGTAGTTTGTTGCCATTATGATTTAAAAAGAGTAAACACAGTTGATTGATAATAAATTTCTTCAGCCAAACACTGACCATGAGTGAAAGAAAAGTTTTTTTGTTATAATTCATATTCTCTGAAAAATGGCCAAGAAATCATAAATTCTGCCAGGGTATGTAAACTTATGAGCACAACTGTAAAACCGTACAATACAAACAAAAACAGATGCAGGAAAATCCAGCCCCCATAGAATATATCCCCCCTCCCATCCCCTGCCCCTCTTCTTGAGATTATAGACCGCCACCTCGCAACATTCCAAAACAGAGCATACAGTGCACAGATGTTCAGGACAGTAATATAGAAAACTATTTGGATCCCATACTGGCTATCGGAGGTCTTTAGAGTAGTCCATGCATACAAAAAAAAAAAAAAGACTGTAGCCCGAGGGCCAATTACCTGCTTAAGGCTGGGTTCACCTATATGTGGGGCTGGTTTCTGTGCAGAGTCCAGTTTTCATTCAGTGATTCATGCGCAAATTTGACACTTAAATCACACCTGAACTGGACTGAAAAAGGCACAGGACCCCTTTTTACTATGCACCGCAACCGGCCTGCATATGTGACCAATGGGCCAACTCCACCCTTATCGCACCCAGCCCCATCAGATACCCATGTGGGACTAACCATTCCTCTCCAATGAAGAGGTCCAGCTGCCCACAGTAAACATGCCGGCGCAGGGTGTCCTTTTATTAAATGTCTGCATCTACAGTATTTGTTGTTGTGTTTTGGGTTTTTTTTTTGTTTTTTTTCAAACCGGGGCGAAGAACCACTTTAAGAACCTTTTTATTGTGATAAAAAAAGATATCTGGACGACGATATACTTTCTGGTGTGCTGTGTCTTTTTCTACCCACACAAGGTAGATATACAGAGAACCTTGGAAAAGAGTATCCCCTGTGCACCATAAATCTGTCTCAATGCAAATTTATCCTATTAAACCTGGTACCTATAGTGTTTAATATGAGTTTGTTGAGTTTCATTTTATTTTCTTTTAATTTTCTTCTCTTCTTTCTCCTTTTCCTACTCTGTATCCCTCTCTTCCCGCTCTCCCTTCCTGGCTTCTTAACATTCTCCTCACAGTCTTATGCCTGAGTATTTTGACCCAGCCAGTTGTTCAGGGCGACGACCCTGCTTTGTGCGCATATTGTTCAATCTTTAAAACATTGTTCATTATACTGCCATGCATGCACCCACCTTTTTCTTTATCGTACATCACAGGACACAGATCACCATAGTAATTACTATGTGGGTTATAGACCACCTTCAGGTGATGGACACTGGCACACCCTAAACAGGAAGTTGCCTCCCTATATAACCCCTCCCATATAACACCTCAGTTTTTTCGCCAGTGTCTAAGGTGTTGGTCACGAGTGAAGATGTGCTCTGAGGAGCTCCAGGAGGGATCCTTGCTGGATTAAAATAGCCTCCATAGACCAAATCCATCCAAAGTGCCATTGAGGCCAAAGTGGATGGTACCTGGGCCTTGTATCCCAAGCACGAGGTTTTGCCTGCAACGCCTCTCTTCACAGGGCTGGACCCCGGGACCCAGGGCTTTGGCCATGCTACATTACCTAAAGTTTTTCCTGGCGGGGTGCTTTTACAGGTCCAAGGGAGTGGAACCCCGATAAAAAGGGACCTGGTCCTTGAAGGTTTGCTAAACGCAGCCCACCGTGATGGGTGAAGTTTGGATCTGTCTGACTTCAGCAGTATCCTGTGGCGAGGATAAGGTAGGGTAAGAAGCCTAGGAACTGAAAAAGTCCACCTATGATTTTTCTTCCTTAAGGGGAAAATGTTGTCATGCCTCAAATCCTCCACTAGAGGGAGTATATGCACATATTTTATCTGTTGTCTTTACTTCAGCTCAGTGTCAGTCCATGTGTGGCAGCAGCAGCTTGCACAGTGGGGATTTCTCTTGCAGGTAAGAGATCTGCCACTCCCCCCACCCCCCCCCCCCCCACACGTGTTGGGTCTGCGGGACCTGAAGGCCGCCCGCGTGTGCGCAGGAACATTTGAAAATTCAAATGAAAGGGGGGGCGGGTTGTACGGAGGAGGCGGGGCCTAGGCACAGCGTAGAGAGGAGATATTACTTGGAGCTGTTTCTCCTCGGCTGTGCAGCAAGGAGAAAGCAAGCTGGCTAGACTCGGGACACAGGAGCGGTGGGGCATGTAAGGGTGCAAAAACAGGCATTCCTAATATGGAAGGACATTTTTTCCCAGCAATAGACTTTACTTGTGTAGCGGCATTATTCTGTCAGACTATTGTTCAGCGATTTGTGCATTTAAATAGTTCCTCTGCTCTTTGTGCTTAGGACTTTGCCAAAAAAGACACCACAAAAACCTCATAAAAGGTACCAAAGATTTCACCCCCAGGCGCTGGGAACTCCAGCCGTACCTCCACACTGCATCTTGCCTGAAATACCATTTGGGGCAAGTCACGGTGAGTCATAGGAACAAATTGGTGGGGCAGCTGCTTCTCACATCTCAGCCCCTGTATACGTGACTAAAGATGCCTTTTCCTCCGCCCCGTAGGGCCTAGAGGCAAGATTATCGGCTTTAATTGCATCCTCCATCCCAATAGATAGGAAGCGTGTTAATCCCCCTCCCCCACCTTAGACCATTTGCAAGGAGATTGGTGGGTAGAGGATGAGGTGTTACCCTCAGGCGATTAGGAGGAAAGACAAACTGATTACTCCTCTGCGGAGGAAACAGCGGTAGATGAACCCTTTTCAGCCTCGCAATCTGCGAAATTGCTGGTACAATCTCTTACGGTGATGGTTCATTCCACTTTCATGCTACCCCTAATGGAGTCAGCTGAAAGTTTGGTTTCTTCCTTGGGTTCCTTAAAACCCTCACAGCCTTTGCACGCGTTTTTAAGCATTTTCTCCCTCCAAATAGATTCTCAGTTCTCTATCCCATGGAGGAGAAATTCACCAAAAAAATGGATTATACCAGCAGTTGACGCTGCGATTTTCAGTGTGAATAAAAGTTTAACTTGTCAGTAGACAATGCACAAATGCTTAACCACTTGCTTACTGGGCACTTAAACCCCCCTCCTGCCCAGACCAATTTTGAGCTTTCAGCGCTGTCGCACTTTGAATGACAATTGCGCGGTCATACAACACTGTACCCAAATGAAATTTTTATCATTTTTTTCCCACAAATAGAGCTTTCTTTTGGTGGTATTTAATCACAGCTGGGGTTTTTATTTTTTGCTAAACAAACAAAAAAAGATAGAAAATTTTGAAAAAAAAAAAAAAATCATGTTTAATAGTTGGGCACTGATAGGCTGCACTGATGGGCACGGATAGGCACAGATAAGGCAGCACTGATAGGCACAGTTAAGGCGGCACTGATAGGCACAGTTAAGGCGGCACTGATGGGGACAGATAAGGCGGTACTGATGGGCACTGATGGCCACGGATGGGCGGCACGGATAGGTGGCACTGATGGGGGGCACTGATGGGTGGCACTGATGGGGGGCACTGATGGGCAGTGATGGGTGGCACTGATGGGCACTTATGGGCACTGGTAGGTGACACTGATGGGCACTGATAGGTTGCACTGATGTGGGTGCTGATGGGTGGCACTGATGGATGGCACTGTGGGCACTGATGGATGGCACTGTGGGCACTGATGGGTGGCGCTGATTGATGGCACTGTGGGCACTGATGGGTTAATCTGGTGGGCACTGGTAGGCAGCACTGCTGCCTATTGCTTTGTGTTATAAGACCGCCGGTGATCGGGTTTTTTTCTTCCTCCTCACGCTGTTAGCGCGAGGAGGAAAATAGCCGATTACCGGCTCTGTTTACATCACATGATCAGCTGTCATTGGCTGACAGCTGATCATGTGGTAAGGGGTTGGGACCAACCCCTTACTCTGATCTGTGATCAGGCGAGTCTCATAGACTCGCTGATCACCAAGCGCGCCGCGCGCGCCCTGCAGGGGGCGCGCAGGCCGCTCGTGCACGGGACGACGTCAATGGACGTAGTCCCGGCAATTTAGATCCGCGCTGTTGCCGTCATTTGGCAATGGCCCGGATCTGAAGCGGTTAAGGATCCAACAGATAAAAGGTTGGAAATTCCTGTTTAAAATCCTCTTTGTCTTTAGCAGGTGCGGTTACTCAGTCCGCAGTCGCTGCAATTGGCATCTGTCAATCCCTAAAGGACCAGTTTAGACAGGCCCTTAAAGAGGTTCCTGCACAACAAGCCCTTGGCCGAACTACCAAGAGCAGGGGTCTCAAACTGGTGGCCCTCCAGCTGTTGTGAAACTACAAGTCCCATCATGCCTCTGTCTGTGGGAAGTCGTACTTGTAACTGTCAGCCTTTCAATGCCTCATGGGACTTGTAGTTCCGCAACAGCTGGAGGGCCGCCAGTTTGAGACCCCTGACCAAGAGCATTATGTTTGCCATAGACGCCGTTAAAGATTCTATTCTCCAGGCGTCCCGCCTTTCGCTTGTGCTAGTACACATGCGTAGAATCCTGTGGTTAAACCGGAGCACCATGCAAAAAGCTCCTGACTGCTTTTTCTTTCATGGGGATTGGCTATTTGGGGGATGATTTGGACAAATACATCCAAATGATTTTCAGTGGGAAAGTACTCTTTTACCAGAATACACGCCCTTCATTTAAGCAGACTCTTTCTCCTGTGCCAGGGAGATCAGCCTCTAGGCAGTGGCCATGGCCTCCGCCGTCAAGAAATCCTGGAGGCGGAAACCTGCAAAACAGAATTCTAAAGCCTCATTATGAAGGGACGCCCCCCCCCCCTCGCCAGAGTGGGGGGAAGACTTCTGCAATACTCAGAAATCTGGCAAGAGGAAATTCTGGACAGATGGGACATCTCCACCGTGTCTCTAGGGTACAAACTAGAATTTTGGGAGTTTTCACTGTCTCGTTTTTTCTGAGGTCAAATGTTCCCAAAGATCCAGGGAAAAGGCATACAAATCTCCACAGAAGAGCAAGGTTTGGGGTTTTAGTTAAACCTCTTTACGGTACTAAAACTGAATTGAGATGTCAGACCCATTCTAGATCTAAAGAATCTAAATCGGTTCCTGAAGATCCACTCCTTTTGCATGGAATCGATCAGGTCAGTGGTTTCTATCCTACAAGAAGGAGAACTCAAACTAGAGAAGTCTTCCTTAAAACCGCTGAATAGGCTGAAGTACTTGGGTCTGATCATAGACACAGCCCAGAAAAAGGTGTTATTGCCTCGGGCAAAAATCTACACCAGAAGAGAGCTGGTGCAGATGGTCAGGTCGAAAAGAGATCCCTCTATTCGCCTTTGCATAAGGTTGTTAGGAAAGATGGTGACTTTATTCGAAGCGGTTCCCTATGCCCAGTTCCATTCAAGACTTTTACAAAAAGTATCCTGTCTGCTTAGAACAAACTGGTTCAAGCTCTAGATTTGCCAATGCCCCAAAGGTGTTCCAGAGCCTCAGTTGGTGCTCGGTATCCGGGAATCTGCAAAAGGGAAAAACCTTTATACCAGTTACCTGGAAAGTGGTATTGACAGATGCCAACCTTTTCAGGTTGGGGAGCAGTACTGGAAAAGACAACTGTTCAGGGACAGTGGTCCAGAACCGAAAAAGCCTTGCCCATCCATATCCTAGCGATTCGGGCAGCGCATCTGACTCTAAAGCCCTGAACATTCAGGTTACGGGATTGTCCTGTCAGGATCCAATCCGACAATGCCACAGCTGTGGCCTACATCAATCGCCAAGGGTCACGCAGTTCTGAGAGTGGTGGACCATATTCTAGCTTGCCTATCGGCAATAAAGAATTGTCAGGCGGACTACGTGAGTCGCCAGCAGTTCACAGGGGAATGGTCCCTTCACCCCAAAATCTTTCTGGCTATATGCCAAAGATGGGGGATCCCGGACTTAGGTCTTTTGGCGTCCAGGTTCAACATGTAGTTGGTCAACTTTATGTCAAGGACAAGTGATCCACTCGCATGCAAGACAGATGCGTGGTGACCCCATTGTGTCGGTTTTCACTGAGTTAGGCTTTTCTCCCCTATTTAGTTGTTGCCACTGCTTCTTTGCAGGATCAAGCTGGAAAGAAAGCCGGTAATTCTTGTAGCCTCAGCATGGCCTAGAAGGTCCTGGTATGCAGAAATAGTAAAGATGGCGGTGGAGGATCCATGGTCCCTTCCACTACAGCCAGACCTACTCTTACAGGGGCCGATATTCCAGCCTATCTTACAAACTCTAAGTTTGACGGTTTGGCTATTTGAAGCCCACATTCTGAAGGGACGTAGTCTTTCAGAGTCAGTTATTTCTACCTTCATTAATGAAGCCAGCTTCCAGAGTCATATGTCATAGACTCTGGAGGGCTTATGTTTCCTGGTGTGAATCAAAGGGTTGGCACTCTCGGAAATCTAACATAGGTAGAATTCTTGTTTTTTTCCTACAAGTACAAATGAAGCTGACCTTGGGTACTATTAAGGGGCAAGTCTGGGCTTTATCGGTCTTATTTCAAAGACCGCTTGCTTCGCATTCTTTGGTCCAGGGTTTTTATACGGCTTATTCCGCCATTTAGACCACCCTTGAACTCTTGCCACTTGAACTTAGTTTTTTGTCGGTATTGCAAAAACAGCCCTTTGAACCATAACTGCTTACTCCCTTGGTCCTTCTGACAAGGGAAATAGTGTTTCGGGTTGCTATACCTTCTGCAAAAGGGTATCAGAGTTGGCTGCTCTTTCCTGTAAAGAAGCCATATTTAATTTTTAAGGTGGTTTTAGGTTTTCACCTAAACCAAGATATTGTCCTACCATCGTTTTTTTCCAAAACCAAGTTCTAGGGTAGAGAACTCACTACATGGTCTTGATGTAGTGAGAAGGTCAAGGTCTAATGACGACTGCTCAGGTCTGAAAGACTGATGTTTTATTATGCTGCCAGAGGGTCCTAGGAAGGGACAGGCCGCATCAAAATCCGCTCTTGCTAAGTGGATTCGACAAGTTATAATTCAGGCCTAATTGTTAAAAGGTAAAATGTCACCTTTTCATGTCAAAGTGCACTCTACTAGAGCGGTTATTGCTTCTGGGGCAGTGCATCACAAGCCTCCATGGCTCAGATCTGCAAGGCCGCAACTTGGTCTGCAGTCCATACATTCACCAGATTTTATCAAGTGGATGTAAAAAAGGGCATGAGGATATCGTCTTTGGGCGTAGTGTGTTGCAGGCAGCAGTATAAGTCCTCAAGTCTGTTGGCGCCCAACGGGTTGTGTCCCCCTCCCCTTAAATAGCATTGCTATGGGACGTCCCACATAGTAATTACTATGGTGCTCTCTGTCCCGTGATGTACGATAAAGAAAATAGGATTTTTATAACAGCTTTACAACTTGTAAAATCCTTTTCTTGGAGTACATCATGGGACACAGAGGTCCCGCCCCTCTTCTTCTGGGGTATATGTATATTGCTTTGCTACAAAAACTGAGGTGTTTCCAGTATAGGAGGGGTTATATAGGTAGGCAACTTCCTGTTTAGGGTGCGACAGTGTCCATCACCTGAAGGTGGTCTATAACCCACATAGTAATTACTATGGTGCTCTGTGTCCCGTGATGTACTCCAAGAAAAGGATTTTACAGGTAAGCTGTTATAAAAATCCTATTTTTTGATAATTACTGTTTGAAGGTGTAAACAATTCTCACTCACATGTGATTCTCACTAACATACGGCAGCACAGTGATTAGCACTTCTGCCTAGCAGCACTAGCGTCATTGATTCAAATCCCAACCACGGCACTACCTGCCTGCAGTCTGCATGTTCTCCCTGTGCCATCCCACACTCTAATGACCTGCTGGAGGTTTATTTGATTCCTGTTTAAATTGGCCCTAGTATGTGTATGTAGGAATGTGAGTTAGGGATCTTAAGCTTCTTGAGGGCAGGGACTGATGTGAATGCATAATATATATGTAAATTGATGGTGCTATACAAGTACGTGAAATAAATTAATGAATGTAATTTATACATGACCCCCTGCGTGGGTGACCCCTGCATTCTATTTCCCCTGAGTTTTTAATAAAAATTATTCTACCAGAAAAGAGTTTTAATCTTCCGTGCACTATTCAAAGCTTAAAAATTATACAGAGAAAACAACCATGATGTGATTTTAAAACTGCAGTAATGTAGCTTGTCATTAAGTAACAAAACAGATACATTGTTTTGTATTTATCCACATTATTCGTTATTTCTTTCTTTTTAGGCCACTGGAAAACCCTATGAACATTATGCTAAAATGATTTTCATGGAATTAAAGGATGCCTGGTCAGAATTTGAAAATCAAGGATCACGTGCTCTTTTTTAAACTACAGACTTCAGAGTGGAAACTGCTTTGTTTTAGTCTCTTCTATTATGGTTTTAAACTGTTCTTCTAAATACAGCATAATTGTACATAGGAGTGTAGAATTAGGAGAGCCACAAAGTTAATTATTTTTGTTGACATGCACCTTTCTCTGTCATGTAAGTGCATTCCATGGACATCATGTGTTTAGGGCATTATCCATACTGTCAATGAGACCAAACCAGTGGACTTGCCTGGTGGTAAGTAGTAACAATACTGTTTACAATCAAAACAAGGAACTCAAGCAAATTTATTGATGGATTTACTTCACACATTTGTTTTTCTAAGATTTACCAGATGTAAATGTTTCAGTCCCAGTAAATATGTAATCATTACTGTTGCATTGTGTACATAATTAAAACACTTTTCTTCCAAGTATTGTTTTGTTCTATGTGTTATACAGAAAAATGAGACAGATTTTTGTTTAACACCTTCCTTTTCTCAGCCTATAGCAAAATGATAGCCAGGCGGGAGCACTGTTGTTCTGGGAGGACATCATATGGCATTCTCCAAGAATGTGCTTCTCGCAGGGCCGCGCAGCCTGTCACTAGCTGTGTCCACCAGACACAGCCAATGACTGATCACTGTACCGGCCCACTGCCAGCAGGGCCGGTGCAAGGATTTTTGACACCCTAGGCGAAACCTCATTTTGCCGCCCCCTCTAGCTCCGCCCCTGACTCCACCCCCTTTGCCAGTGTTAAATGGTTTGATTCAACCCTCTAACTGCTACATCTGCAAGACAGCTCGTTCTTTTGAAAAACAACAGACTTACGAGCAGGATCACCCGGTAATTATAAAAGAGAAAACCTAAAAACAAAAAACAAAACTAATGCAGCCACCCATCTAAGAATTGGTAAGCTGCAGTATAATATTTTGCTTTGCTTTAATACCACTTTAAGTGGATAAAGTTAACCAAGTAATTCTGTTATACATCAATGTATAGGTAGATGATGGGAAGGAAGGAGTTAAAACAGGAGATAAACAGACTGGAGTAAAGCTACTTCCAGTGCTGGCAAGGAGGGAGACAGAGAGAAAAAGAGAGAGCGAGGGGGTCAGGGAGAGAGAGGGAGGTCAGGGAGAGAGAGAGAGAGAGAGGGGGGTCAGGGAGAGAGAGGGGGTCAGGGAGAGAGAGGGGGTCAGGGAGAGAGAGGGGGGTCAGGGAGAGAGAGAGGGGGGTCAGGGAGAGAGAGAGGGGGGTCAGGGAGAGAGAGAGGGGGGTCAGGGAGAGAGAGAGGGGGGTCAGGGAGAGAGAGGGGGGTCAGGGAGAGAGAGGGGGGGTCAGGGAGAGAGAGGGGGGGTCAGGGAGAGAGGGGGGGTCAGGGAGAGAGGGGGGGTCAGGGAGAGAGAGAGAGGGGGGGTCAGGGAGAGAGAGAGAGGGGGGGGGGTCAGGGAGAGAGAGAGAGGGGGGGGGTCAGGGAGAGGGGGGGGGGTCAGGGAGAGGGGGGGGGGGGTCAGGGAGAGAGGGGGGTCAGGGAGAGAGAGAGAGGGGGGTCAGGGAGAGAGAGAGAGGGGGGTCAGGGAGAGAGAGAGAGGGGGGTCAGGGAGAGAGAGAGAGGGGGGTCAGGGAGAGAGAGAGAGAGAGAGGGGGGTCAGGGAGAGAGAGAGAGAGGGGGGGGGTCAGGGAGAGAGAGAGAGAGGGGGGGGTCAGGGAGAGAGAGAGAGGGGGGGGTCAGGGAGAGAGAGAGGGGGGTCAGGGAGAGAGCGGGGGGTCAGGGAGAGAGAGAGGGGGCAGGGGGATCAGGTTCTGGTCAGTGAAAGAGCTCACTCACTTGGAATGGTCCCCAGGGGCTCACAGCGCTCACTGGTTAATTCAGCAGTTTTTCAGTGTTGCTGTTCGCTGCTTGTTTTTAATCTTCCCGCCCATATCCCCTTCACAGATGGAGCGCACAGGAGGGACGGGGGACTCGGGAGAAGTGTGAAGCTGCTCTGTGCAGACATGCAGGAGGCGATTGGACAGAGCACACTGGAGGGGCGGGACTCGGGAGAAACGTGTAGCTGATGTGCCATTATGATCACAGAGCGGAGAGGGGGGGATTGCTGGACACACATCAGAGCGGAGAGCTCGCTGGGGGGGGGGCGGGGAGGCTGGGTGGTTGCTGGACACATGATGTTAGATCGGAGAGCAGAGAGCCGCAGGGGGGGGGGGCGGTGCTACACACATGTCAGAGCGGCTGCCTGGTGGATACTTGCAACTTGCAAGCTCTTTGGACAGTGCGGGAGTAGAAAAAAACAGCGGCCAGGCGCCCTAGGCGGCAGTGCGCCCTAGGCGGTCGCCTAGTCCGCCTAGTGGTAGCACCGGCCCTGACTGCCAGTACCATGTGATGGCAGTGACCAATAACAGCAGATCACATGCCAGTTGTAAACAATGGATGGCTTCCTTTCATGCCATCCATTGTATACAATTGTGTTGCTAGCTGTGATTGGTCACAGTGATCACATGGTACAGACAGGGCCAATCACAGCCCATCTGTACCATGTGATTTTAGCTGTGGACAATCACAGCTAATCACAACAGAAGACACTGAATGAACCAGATTCATTTGAGAAAAAACTGTTGCATATACCAATGAAGAAAAAAGGCCTAGTGCACAAGGCACAGCATAACCCCTCAGGATTGTGAAGACAGACCAGGAAAGTATTTAAAAATTAATAAATTTTTTTGAGAAACTAATTATCAATAGAAACATTAAAATCAATGTCAGTACAAAATTGTATACATAGTAGTAATTGCCCTCTTAATTACTGAGGAGTTAATACACGCAGCTGTTATGAATGATGCCTGACGTGTTTCAAACTTAAATGTCCTCCTCCATAGGCTTTTTGTCATCAAGAGCATACATGTTATGGCTGAGCTGTTCATTACCCAGGACAGAGGGGGACGGCAGTGTGGAAAATGCCTGTACAGTTGTTGACTTGCGGTGCGAAACTAAGGATATGTGGCTGAGATGGTACCACACTGCTGGTGCTTGCTGCTGGGACCCACTGACCTACACATACTCTCAGATGTGACAGGAAGCTACAAGTCTTATTTTGTTTTTGCTGGCCGACCATATACTTAGTGGAGTAGTTACTCCTATCAGTGGGAGTTCTTTCAACCATTGTGGGTCTGTCCAGTTCTTGCCTTTCCTCACCTTGGCTTACCATCTCAGCCACATATCCTTAGTTTTGGTCATCGGTACATCAGGACTGATCAATTTTCAGATATATACCATAGTTTGTGGCCTCTATCACTTTGCTACAAACAAAATAATATACACTGATTTGGGTTATTTTCACCAAAAAAATGTAGCAAAATATATTTTGGCCTAAATTTATGAAGAACAATTCGTTTGCAAGGGTTTATAACAGAAATAAAGATGAACTCGTTTGAGGTTTTTTTGTTTTTTAAATTGTATTTTTTTTTTTTTCATTTAGCATAAAATTAAAAAAAACAGTGGTGATTAAATACCACCAAAGGAAAGCTCTAGTTGTATGAACAAAATAGTAAAAATGTAGTTTGGGTACCGTGTTGCATGACCGCGCAATTGTCATTCAAAGTGCGTCCACACTTAAAGGGAGAAAGATAAAAAGGTGCCCAGTATTGAAGTGGTTAAGGATGAATTCTAGGAATTAAAACATTTTTGGGCACAGCCCCACTGCATGGGTTAACTGCTCGTTTTTGTCTAGGGGTGAGGGAGAACAGATATATTTACCTAATATGCCGATCCTCCAAGCTGGTGAAGCAGAGTTATATTTTCATCAACCTTATATTAACCAAAATTTGTGCTTTTATCTAGAAACTAAAGGCGAAGTTCACCTTTTTTTTTCCTTCTAAATTCCAGCTCCCCTATGTACCAATATACCATTAATGTACCTCTTTTGCAGAAAAGAAAAAGCTTTTTATTTGTCCTACACCAGGCATTACCTCAGCCTCAGTATCCTGGTGAAAACTCATCCATTGGCCAACTTGAATTTGGTATTCAGGACGAAAGAACCAGTAGAAGGGCTGGTTCTTCCTTACACCGTTCTTCTACACCCAAAATGAAGATATTGTGCTTTTAATGGAACCCCAAACACAGAATCAAATACATGTTTTGCCATGTGAAGAAACAAGCAACAAACGCAGCAAACCGCACAGTAAAAAAAAATATTCAAACTGCAACACGCCAAAATGTTCCATGAGCCATTTTTCCACGTATAGGGCAGTGCATTGAAATCAATGGGCTGCCCTATGCGTGTTGTGGAAAAGAATGAGCCAAAAATATGCACCCCCACTGCGCTAGGTGTGAATGGGGCCTGAATGTGAAATTGGTGTGTTTATACAAGAACAATAAGGCTCCATTCACATCTGCGCTTTTTCAAACGCATGGCAAACTGCACAGAAAACGCATGCTTTGCTGTGCATTTCAGAAATGCGTGCTGCAAATGTGCATCATGTTTGCATGGTCATTAAATGTTAATGGCACCCCAAGTGTGGGTAGCAGGCAAATGCACCAATGGGCGCAGTAAAAAACATCACGCTCCGCTCCAAAAAAAAAGTTTTAAAGTTTCTTTGGGGTGCTTGTCGCTTGTAGGGCAGCCCATTCAAGTGAATAGGCTGACCTATTCGTGACTATCAGAAACGCTTCAAAACATCACCCCAAAAAACGTGTGTGGGAACGTAGGTTCCTGCTATGCCAAGATGTGAACGGGGCCTGACAGCTGACTACCTCCATCTAGGGTGACCACATTTTGCCAAGGACCGGGGGGGGGGGTTGTGGTGTTGAATGTAGTCTCGGGGTTGATGGGTAGACCACCCTCCTACTACGTACTGACCCCCCTCCCTCAGTGTACGTACCCCCCCTCTCCACTAGGTACAGAACCCCCTCCCTCAGTACTTACCCCCCTCTCCACTAAGTATAGACCCCCCCCCCTCGCTCAGTACATACCCCCCTCTCCACTAAGTATAGACCTCCCTCAGTATGTACTCCCCTTAATATAGACCCCCCCAGTATGTACTGACCCCCCCTACCTCAGTACTTACCCCCCTCTCCACTAAGTACAGACCCCCCTCAGTATAGACCCCCCCACTATGTACTGACCCCCCTCCCTCAGTACAGACCCCCCACAGTACAGACCCCTCTCCCTCAGTACAGACTCCCCGACTAAGTACAGACCCCCCCCACTACTGACCCCCTCCCCTTCCACTTGTGCTAGTAGAGAGGTGGAGGTTGAAAATGTGCTGGGGGGGCGGTTTTTACCTTTTTCCTGATCACTGTCCTCCTCAGTCCATCTAGATACCTAAAATAATATAAGCTTAACAACAGACCTCAGATCAGTGTCCCTTCTCTGGCTCCCGTTGTACATGTAAACAGCCGAGGAGGGGGAGGTGGCTTCGACCCGCTCTGTGGTATGAGGCAGGGATACAGCCAGGGGCAGAGCCACGGAGATCCTAACCCAGACTGCAGTGCAGGTGTTCTGTTCGGCATGGTTGAGACTGGAGATTGTTAGGCACGGAGAAGGAGAAAGTTAACTTCTCCTCCACTTTGCATGCTGGGCAGAGTCGCGGCTGTGAGGTCACTGGTTGCTAGGCAACCAGTGGCCAGAGTCTCAGGTGGAGCTGGAGGCGGAGCGAGCGCCAGCGCTATGGCGGGACAGACCTGCTAATTGCAGGATTGTCTCGGGCAATCCGGGACACGTGGGCACCCTACCTCCATCCACTCTGTCTTATGTACTTCTATAAAAAAAAAAGGCCATACACTATGCATACCACCCAATCATCTCTGATTTGCCGGGACCATCCCGCAAATTGGATCCTGTCCCTGAGTCCCGGAATGCCCACGGCGTGTGCGGATTGTCATGGTTCCTGCACGCCACAAGCTACACTTACATGGCAGCCAGACTCTCTCCCCTCTGACACACACAGTGCTGAGTGCACTGAACCCGCCGCGAGGAGGCACGCCACGCTGCCTGAACAGCATCCTCTGTCAGGATAGAAGATAGGTGAAGTTAAAGTGCAGGTAACCCTTGCACTGCTGGCACATCACTGCAAGGGATCATTTTCAACTGGAATATAACAGCATTTTAGGGTTTGGGAGAGTGCTGAGGGGTTGGCTTTCATGTTATGTTCTTTAAGTTTGCCAGGTGGTAGAATTGTTGCTGTGTAAAGACTGGCCCTTGCATGTCCCCAATCTCCAGCAATAAATTATATTTTATTTCTCATAGCGGACATCCTGGCAGTGTTGCCAGAGCTGGAAAAGAAAGCTAGCTCTTGGGGGTTTTGGAAAAAGACTGTGTGCGCACTTCCCTCCAAACGTACAATGCAGTGCCTGGGGCCACATGTAGCCCATTGCCACTTTTTGTGTGGCCCATTTGTCCCCTGCAGACACTTATCTGTAATGTGTCATGTACTATGTCTCCAGTCTCCAACAACCCCTGTAGCATGTCCACAGTCTGACAGTCTTTTGCATCTTGTCTGCAGTCTCTTGACAGTTTTGTGCATCATGTCTGCAGTCTCTGACCATCTCTTGTATTATGTCTGCAGTCTCTGACCATTTCTTGTATCATGTCTGCAGTCTCTGACCATTTCTTGTATCATGTCTGCAGTCTCTGACCATCTCTTGTATCATGTCTGCAGTCTCTTGTATCATGTCTGCAGTCTCTTGTATCATGTCTGCAGTCTCTGGCAGTCTCCTGTATCAGGTCTGCAGTCTCTGACCACCTCCTGTATCAGGTCTGCAGTCTGACTATATCATGTATCATATCTGCAGTCTCTGACAGCCTCCTGTAGGGTTGTCCCGATACCACTTTTTCAAGACCGAGTACAATAATGAGACCGATACTTTTTTTTTTTCAAGTGCTCAGCCTTATTTATTGTTGGGCTGACACCTGGATCTCCTTCCCCTGCTATCACAGGCTGCCTGATCGCTCTTATCTTCTGTTATCAGCCCAATTGCTGGACTGCACCTGTCAGCATAGAATCATAGACTGTATCACCTTACACTGTCCTCCTGGTTGGACATCAGGCTGAACCTTCCGTTATCATGCGAAGAGACTTAACACTTTACTTTCCAGCATGCTTTTGCTTGGCTACTCTTAGAGCTCCTTCACATGTGTGGAAGTGACTGTTGCTCCTCTGAAAAGATCCATGCTTGGATCCCTTTTCAGAGCTGTTTAAGAGGTGGTGAGGAGGCAATAAATTGCCACCTCACCACCTGATTTAACCCAATAATTGTCATACGGTGGCCACATTGAACTACATTATTTTTCACACCACCACCCACTAAAAGCAACATGCTGTTTAAACGGTTCTATCAGTGCTGCCAATCAGTGCCCCTATGAGTGAAAATCAGTGCAGCCTTATCAGTGAAGGTGAAAAACTACTTATTTGCAAAATGTAATAGAAGCTAAGCAAAACTTTTTTTTTAATTGTCAGTGTTTTTTGTTTGGCAAAAAATAAAAAACCCAGTGGTGATTAAATACCACCAAAAGAAAGCTTTATCTGTGTGAAGAAAATTATAAAAATATTACTTGGGTACAGTGTTGCATGACTGCACAATTGTCATTCAAAGTGCGACAGCGCTGAAAAATTGATCTGGGCAGGACTGGGGTGAAAGTCCCCAGTAGGCAAGTGGTTAAGCACAGCAACATAGCATAAAGATGTTTTTGTGCCCATAAAGATGCTATTGTGTCTATATAGAATTTAAGATCTCCACTGGCTTAAGCCAATGCTGCACCATGCAGGTGTAGTTTTTTTTTGTTGTAATTGATCGATTGACTAACTGTATGTTTGTTTATACCTTCGCTTGTTCGCAAGGTCACAGCATATTTTGCATGGTTTTGTATGTGGCTCAAATCGCCACAGCAAAACCAGGTACATCACGGGGGGGAGGGTTATCACGCTTTATGTGATAATGATAAAGCCCCTCCTATTCATTAAATTGTCAAAAAGGGGCGGAGCATGGGTGACCTTAAAATGATGCCCCCCCCCCCCCGAAAAAAGTTCTGCAAATGCCCATGGCTCCGGTCACCGATTCTGATGGAACCTACGGCTGCGTCCTGCACCCCTACTCTGGCCAGCTTACTTGGTTCCACTGCTGCCAGCCTGTTGAGGACTCACTCTCCGCTCTGCCCTCTCCGCCCACTGACTTCCGCTGGCAAGCAATGTCGCCTCATTCCCAGGTATCTGATTAGGCATCGGGAGCATTTGTGCAAGTACAAGTACTCATGCAAATGCTCGGTATCGGAACAACCCTAGTCTCCTCTATCATCATGTCTGCATCGTGTCTGCAGTCTCTGACCATCTTCTGTATTATGTCCATACTGCTGCAATGCAGTCCCTGACTTAATTAAGTTCTGGCTCTGACAAAAAGCAATCAAAGCATATTTTATAGGTACAAGGAAGCACAGGTTTTGTTTATCCACATCCCTTAAGCCCCTCCCACAGCTAGGTGCTTGACTACGCCCACAATTTACTGCGACATAGTACGCCGCAGGTCTTTTCACTCCTCCAGTGTCCCTCATTCTGAAGTTTTAAAAGTTGGGAGGTATGACTATGCAATCCAATTTGTAAAATCTTTTTAGATTTACTAAAACTATGGAATAGGATGAACCACCTAAACAATTTATTCAATTTGTACCAAATCAGGCAAGCCCTTGGTAGATCTAAGGCTGCTTTCACACTGGACGCGACAGTCCTTAGCGGTAAAGCCGCACTCGCTTTAGTCGCACTAAAATTAATAGGAGGCGGATTTCTAGCGCTAAAATGCCTGAAAACTGCCTCAGTGTGAAAAGGGTTTAAAGGAGATTGTACAATCAGTTTGTACAGAAAGTGGGTAGGATAAAACAAGTGGTGGTATAGTAATGAGGGAGGAGTGGTCCAGACTGATAATACATGACTATTCTGTGATGCAGCAAGCCAATCCATGCTGGGATATGCTCTATAGGAAGCGGTGCAAGCAGAATTTTTTTTTCTTTTTTTAAAAAGCACTCTAACCACTTAGCGCCAGGCGATGTACTTGTACTTCGCCTGATTTTAAGTGGTTATACCAGGATGATGCCTGCAACCGCATCATCCTGGTACTGTTTTTTCAGCTGATGGAGCACTTTCTTGTAAAAGCAATACTAGCAGCTAAATAGCTGCAGGATTGCTTTTACAAGCAGTGGAGAGGGTTCTCCCATCCCAGCGGGGAGCCCAGGATTGTAGCTGGCAGTTCCGGAATGGGCACCAATCACCTCTGTGGTCTACGAAACCAGAAGCAATGAATATTTCGTCAATTACAGCTTCACCAGTTGTAAACAAACCGTTAGTGATTCAAAGTTTTTAAGGACAGAGGAGACATTTGGGCCTAATGGACCCCAGATGTCTCGCTAAATATGACCTGTCACTGTCTATTGCTATCACAAGGGATGTTTACAATTCCGTGTGATAACAATAAGTCATCTAAAAAAATGTAAAGGTACAGTGTAAAAGAAAAAAGTAAAGTGCCCCAGTCCCCTGTGCTCAGACACAAAGGCGAACGCATGAGTCGGTCTCGTGTCATACTTAAAAAGCGATAGCACCACACGTGGGGTATCACCATGAACATCGGATCAAGAACAATACTTCTAGCACCAGACCTGTGTAAATCTAAAGTGGTAACCTGTAAAGGCTTTTAAAGCGTCGCCTATGGATAATATAATTTATGTAGTTTGTTGCCATTTCATAGACATGCAATTATAAAGCGAGTCAATGGTTTGATATCAATTTATTTGGCATGATATCTTTTATATTTTACCAAACAGTTGGGTATCATATTGTGTTTTTGTGCATTAAAATTCTTTAAAGTGTATTTTTTCCAAAAACATTGCGTAAATACCGTGTGACACAAAAAATTGCAAAACCCACATTTTTTTTCTCTAGGCCCTCTGATTGAAAAATTATATGCTGACATTTAATACTTTTATGAAGAGTGACTTTGACTGAAATGCAAAGTTCCACCAATTACATAAGGCTCCCACTCCCATGCCAACACGCTGCATCATACCTGTTTTAACCACTTCCCGCTCAAGGTACGTCCAGGGATGTCCTTGACTTTGCGGGGGGGTATATCTGAATGATGCCTGCAGCTACAGACATCATTCAGATATCGTCTTTTAGTGCCGGCGATTCCCCACACCATAAGAAAGATCATAACGGCTGTTCCTCCACTTGATCGTTCTAACTACCGACTCACCGCTTCCATCAATAAGTCCGAGACGGGATCTGCCGACCCCGGATGGTGATTATAGAGATTTCCAGCAGACCAGATGGTCGTTGGAGTCTCTGATCGTTCGGAGGCCGGGCCTCTGCATTCAAACGAATGGCGCCGCCTCGGCTGGGAAGCCGTGATCGTTAATTTTTTTAATTTTTTTTTATTTCAGGCTTCCCAGCCTAGAGGTGAGATGTGGGGTCTTATTGATCCCACATCTCACTGTAAATAGGACCGATCATGCCATATTCCTATTACAAGGGATGTTTACATTCCTTGTAATAGGAATAAAAGTGATCAAAATTTTTTTTTTAAAGTGTCAAAGGAAAAATAAAATTAACAATAAAAATTTTAAAAAAAAATCGCGCCCCTGTTCCCATGTGCTCGCACGCAGAAGCGAACGAATACGTACGTCCCACCCACATATGAAAACGGTGTTCAAACCACACATGTGGGGTATCGCCGCGAACGTTAGAGCGAGAGCAATAATTCTAGACCTCCTCTGTAACTCAAAACATGTAACCAGTAAAAAATTTGAAAGCGTCGCCTAAGGGGATTTTTATGTACCGAAGTTTGGCACCATTCCACAAGCATGTGCAATTTTGAAGCGTGACATGTTGGGTATCTATTTACTCAGCGTAACTTCATCTTTCACATTATGCAAAAAAATTGGGCTAACTTTAATGGTTTTTTTTGTTTTTTTTAAAAGCATGAAATTGTTGTTTTTTCCAAAAAAAAGGTGTTGGAAAAATTGCTGCACAAATACCATGCGAGATAAAAAGTTGCAACGACCGCTATTTTATTCTCTAGGGTCTTTGCTAAAAAAAACATATATAATGTTTGTGGGTTCTATGTAATTTTCTAGCAAAAAAATTATGAATTTTACATGTAGGAGGGAAATGTCAGAATTGGCCTAGATGGGAAGTGGTTAAAAAAAAAAATGGAGGAAATTTTGAAAATATACTTATAATTGGCCTCCATGTTGGAGGGGGTCATGTCACAATCCTTTCAATGAGAACTTTAGAGAGCTGAATATCCCAATTCTTGTAAAAACGCACTCTTGCACTGTACCGGAGCGTCTTATAACAAGATTTGGGATCCTTATTGTTCTTTGGATCCCACCGAAAGGATTGTGCAGTCCTAGGAAACAGAGAAACATGCTGGATGTTTGTGCCCACCCCAAATCTTGCGTCTTTACAACAGATACAAGGGGGGAGTTGAGTAAAGGGAATAAAAAGCGTCTAAGAGAAATTCTGTATCAACTGTTGCTGACCATAGCAACCAATCAGCTTCTATCTTTCATTCTTTTCCACACAGCTTATAAAAGGAAATTGAAATGCTTGCAGTCAGCTCTCCAGTAGAGACAGTTATTCCCCCCAGGTGTCTAAAATCTGCTCTGATAAGCCAGTAAAGTATTTTGCTTCTGATCTGCTCAACTCTAAAGCTAAGGAGTGGCTACACATGGCTTTGAACTTTTACATGTGTGCGACTGTTAACCACTTCAATACCGGGCACTTTTACCCCCTTCCTGCCCAGGCCAATTTTCAGCTTTCAACGCTGTCACATTTTGAATGACAATTGTAAGGTCATGCTACACTGTACCCAAACAAAATTTTTAGCATTTTGGTCACACAACTAGAGCTTTATTTTGGTGGTATTTAATCGCCACTGTGTTTTATTTTTTGCTAAATGAACCAAAAAAAACCTGAAAATTAAAAAAAAAAAAAAAAAAATAACGCATCTTTCTTTGTTCCTGTTATAAAATTTTGCAAATAAATAATTGTTGTTCAAAAATTTGGTCCAAAATGTATTCTGTTACATTTCTTTGGTGAAAACAACACAAAACTGTGTATATTATTTAGTCTGTAAGAAAGTTATAGAGTCCATAACTAACAAAGCAAACGGAATATTGGCATACATTAAAAAAGGGGATTAACTCCAGGGATAAAATGATAATTTTCCCGCTCTACAAGACTCTGGTTCAGCCACACCTAGAGTATGCTGTTCAGTTCTGGGCACCAGTCCTCAGGATGTACTGGAAATAGAGATAGAGTACAAAGAAGGGCAACAAAACTAATAAAGGGTCTGGAGGATATTAGTTATGAGGAAAGGTTGCGAGCACTGAACTTATTCTCTCTGGAGAAGAGACGCTTGAGAGGGGATATGATTTCAATTTACAAATACCATACTGGTGACCCCACAATAGGGATAAAACTTTTTTTGCGGAAGGGAGTTTAACAAGAAACGTGGCCACTCATTAAAATTAAAAGAAAAGAGGTTTAACCTTAAACTGCGTAGAGGGTTCTTTACTGTAAGAGCGACAAAGATGTGGAATTCCCTTCCACAGGCAGTGGTCTCAGCAGGGAGCATCGATAGTTTCAAAAAACTATTAGATAAGCACCTGAATGACCACAACATACAGGGATATACAATGTAATACTGACATATAATCACACACATAAGTTGGACTTGATGGATTGATGGCCGATCTCTTGTGTTCTTGAGGCTCTAAAATGCCAGGACAGTAGAAATACTCCCCAAATTACCCCTTTTTGGAAAGTAGACAGTCCAAGGTATTTAGTAGGAGGCATGGCAAGTTTTTTGAAGTTGTACATTTTTCACATTTTTTTGAGAATTAAATTTTAAAAATGATGATTACATACTGTCACCAGTGCAGTACAGTGTTATAACTGATGTTGCGGTGATCAAGGACACTGAAGCGTGACAGTACAACAAAAAATTACATTCTTTTCTTTTTTTAACACAGTATAATGTTACCATAGTAACATTGTACTACTCTAAGGGAAGTGATCACGTTTTTTTTTGTTTTTTTACACATTATGATTGCTTATAACAGTGAATTACATTGTTATAAGCAAGCATTTTACTGAATCATTCGGTTTGTTTTGTTGTGATTAGTTGTAATTGGTCAAATGTAATCACATGGTACAGATGAGCTGTGATTGGCCCTGTCTGTACCATGTGATCAAGTTGACCAATCACAGCTAGCAACACAATTTTACACAATAGATGGCATTAAAGGAAGACATCCATTGTATATAACTGTCATGCGACCAGCTGTGATTGGTCACAGCGATCACATGGTACCAGCAGCAAGCAGATACACTGATCAGTTTTTGGACACAGCTGGTGACAGATTGTGCCGCTGCACACCCAGCGCTTTTTGACAGGACATCCTATGACGTCCAGTCAGAATGGGAGAGCACCCGCCCTCCATTGTCAAATAACTATAGGCTGGGCGGGAGGTGGTTAAAGTTCAAAAAAAGGCTCCTACATGACCGTCTAAACTAGTTTTTATATGTGGTGTACAACGAAAAAATATAAAGTGTGGCGCTAATAGTAGCAATATATGAAACTAAGCATTGAGTAATATCACACAATGAAAATGTGAAACAAAATTGACACGTGAGCACAAATGACAGTGACTAATGAACAGAAATAATAAGTAAATATATGTGTTCAATACAAATATTAAATATAATCTAAAACAATAAGGGAAATATGTGATAACAGTGCATGAACAGTTATCTAATGTAAAGTCCAAAACACCAAAAAAAACCGTGACAGCAGTGCATGAACAATTTTAAGCAGATGTTTTCTTATATGTGTAGAAAAGCTTTCAATCCAGTAGCCTGGTAGGTACGTAGACCATAGAGGACCCGAGGTGCACGGAAGTTTGGAAACAGTGCCAGGACCATCACCAGAAGTTATGAAGGCTTACCGGAAGGTGTGGCCTGAAATGGCGTATGCCATACAGGTCAAAAAGGCTTAGTGACCAACAGGTCTAGACGTATTATCCGGTCAGAAGTTATCGTCACACAAACCATGGGGAGGAAGAATCGGTCAACACGACTTCCACATTGATAGATATACCACCGTAGACCATGCGAAAGATTCGTATTACCTGCTGCTGCTGCCTGCGCTGCCGCTGAACTCTCATGAGAGTTCAGCGGCAGCGCAGGCAGCAGCAGCAGGTAATACGAATCTTTCGCATGGTCTACGGTGGTATATCTATCAATGTGGAAGTCGTGTTGACCGATTCTTCCTCCCCATGGTTTGTGTGACGATAACTTCTGACCGGATAATACGTCTAGACCTGTTGGTCACTAAGCCTTTTTGACCTGTATGGCATACGCCATTTCAGGCCACACCTTCCGGTAAGCCTTCATAACTTCTGGTGATGGTCCTGGCACTGTTTCCAAACTTCCGTGCACCTCGGGTCCTCTATGGTCTACGTACCTACCAGGCTACTGGATTGAAAGCTTTTCTACACATATAAGAAAACATCTGCTTAAAATTGTTCATGCACTGCTGTCACGGTTTTTTTTGGTGTTTTGGACTTTACATTAGATAACTGTTCATGCACTGTTATCACATATTTCCCTTATTGTTTTAGATTATATTTAATATTTGTATTGAACACATATATTTACTTATTATTTCTGTTCATTAGTCACTGTCATTTGTGCTCACGTGTCAATTTTGTTTCACATTTTCATTGTGTGATATTACTCAATGCTTAGTTTCATATATTGCTACTATTAGCGCCACACTTTATATTTTTTCGTTGTTATTTCTGCCCTTGAGTCTACGGGTGTGTTGGCTGCTTCCCCAGTTTGTTTTTAGCGCAGCGCTGTACCACATTTACAAATATGTGGTGTACAAACCTCATAAAGTAAACTTCCTTTACCTCCCCTGAGTGAGCAAAATCCCCCTTCTCACATGCTCCCCCCTGACAGACACTGCAACTCACAGTGGAAGGGTTTCAGCAACAGAGGAAGTGCTGTCACACAGAAAAAAAACAATTAACAGTACTAGATCTGCCCAGGTGCAATGGATATTGCCTGATGATTTAAGCACTGTTGCACCTCAGTAAAGAGAAGCAAGAAAACTGAAAATTAGACTCAACTTGTACCTGGTTCAGCCAGGGAGATGTAAGAACATGTGGGAGATGCTTTCCTGTCCCAGAGTCCCCACAGCCTTAGGTGTGGGGTGTATAAAATGGTTCTGAGGACTGTTGCTCCTTCTGGCTTTGTAGGTCTATGTCAGGCTGAAGCTTGCAAGTGGTGCTAGAAGTAAAGCCCAATACATTTGGTTGCCCCCCCCCCCCCCCCCCCAAAGGCTTGTGAAGCAGCAATGGTATGGCTGAAAAGCACCCCCTGCAACATCTTTCCCCACTGTATTGCTAGCAGTGTCAACTCTGCTCTGAATTCAGGAGCAGTGCAGCATTGTTGTCACATCATCAACTAACACTGCATTTGGTGGATTTCAGCAGGCATTTGTGGAACAGAAAACTGTAATTGCCATTGCTGCAGCACATTTTTTTTTTTTTGGGAGCCATAGTTCTACATTAATTTGACCATTGATTCTGATTCTGGTTTGCCCAGCAACCTATACTGACCTTCTCTTTACTCCTCCTTAAAGATGCTGAGGATGTAATACTACTTTATTTTTCTAGCCCAGGGGTCTCCAAACTCCGAAGAAAAAAAAGCATTTTGTAAAATATGTAGGAGTGAGAGCAATAATTCTAGGGCCATAATTCATGGTTCAAGTAGAACTAAAGGCAAAACTTTAGTTTTTTGCCATCTGTGTCCCATTGGGGAAATTTCTCTTCACTTCCTGTCCTATTGCCAAAACAGAAAGTGAAAATACCTTTAAAGTTTAGGACTTGACATGCTTGGTATCTATTTACTCAACGCAATGCCAGCTTTTAGATTTTACCAATACATTGGCTATTATATTGTGTGTGTGTGTGTGTTGGCACTATAATGCATTTTAGTACATTTTTTTTCTGAAAACGTGTAGCACTACCCCTGTAGGAGCTGCTGACGTCCGGGTTCCCCCCTGCTACACAGCCAGTCACACAGAATTTCCTTCTTTCACCCAGACACAAAAATCAGTTCTTTGGATTGTTTTTGTTGTTTTATTAGGGGATGATGACTTGGATGGGGTAAGGGATTATGGGCCCAACTTAAAAATGTCCAACAACAAAACCAGGGACAATTTCTTCCCTATTTACAGATTCCTCTTCTTCTTTCCTCCTGTACAAACTTGGTTCATTTTTTGTACAGCTTCTGCTGTCTCATTCCTGGGGGAACTAACAGTCTCTTGTTAGCTCAGCAGCAGCCCATTACAGGCTAGGAACTCTCAGTCCCTTGGTAAAGTAACACATGTGGAATGAACAGCATCTCACACCACCTTGTGCTTCCCCGTAGACACTGATTCCAGCTCTACTGCTTGCAGAAATGCTAGCCCACCTGGCTGCTTCCTTTTCCCAGTCCCCCTGACTGACATACACATGGAAACTCCCCAGGGCAATGTTGCATGAAGACTTGGCACACCATTGTCTTCAAAGGAGACCTGCTACAGCTGGCAGTCTCTCCCCTTGTCTGTCCCTGTACCATGCTGATCTACTCACTGTCTCTCCTTGCTCCTGCTGCCTCTCGAGTTAGGGTCCCTTTAACTGCTTCCTGTGGTGGGATCCTTTCAGGCCAGCCTACCAAGCTCAAGCCTGAGGTAAAACCCCTCCAGGGACACCGACAGACTCCTCTCAACACTGCTTCTCCATCTTCCACCTCCCAACTGCCTGTGAGAAGGAGCCCTTAAAGTGGAACTAAAGTTTTGCTGTTATTCATTGCAAGCAGGCAGCTGTTCATTGAAGAAGTGACATGCATTGTCTTTTCTGTAAAAAAAAAAAAAAAAACCTCACCTACCTGCCTGCTCACAGCGATCTCCGGTGTTCCGTCAGAATAGACGACCCGTCAGATTAGGTAACAGGAGTGACGTTCCGTCAGCTGAATACTTACTGCACATGCCCAGGTTTGCTAATCTGACAGAACACCTGCAGTCGTAAGGCGCCAGCGGACATCTTACTACACCCAGCTACTTCTTGAATTTCAGTCATTTAACAAATAAAGTGGGCGTATATAAATCAATATAGTATATTAAGATCTGTCATGCTGTTTTCATGTTACATTTTCAAAGCCTAAATGTTTGGCGCTGAGCAGGGGTACACCCCTTCCCACAACATGGCCTCCACCACCTTCCTACTGCTGGCGTCCAGCTTCTTTCAAAATGTAACATTAAAGTGTAAGTTCACCTTGACAGAAAATCTGTAAAGTGAACCTACACTGGACCCCTTTCCCATACCCCCCCCCCCCACCTCAGTCCCGTTAACCTGGAGTCTGGTGATCTCCCGCACTGACAGCTCGTATCGCCGTTGTACCGCTCAGGGGATCTGACATTCCCGTGGCTTTCTCTCCTCTTTGCCAGAGGTGACAGGATGGGCTACATGGGTTTTGATTGGTCGGCACCGCCCATGTGACGGCACCAACCAATTAGAATGTTCCTAAACATACCTCCTGACGAGGTGCGATTTGGAGATTAAGCTGCGGGGGATTTCTAATCCCCGGATCGGTGAGGTGACGGCCCGATGTCTCCTAGCGGGTGGTCACTGTGCTCCAGGTCAGTGGGACTGGGGAGGAGGGCGTCCTGTGTAAGTTCACCTTACAGATTTTTCTGTAAAGGTGAACTTACCCTTTAAAAACAGCATCCCGGATGTCAGTATATTATTATTATTATACACGATTTATATAGCGCCAACAGTTTACGTAGCGCTTTACAATGTATGGGGGGGAAAAAACAATTACATTACATACTATATTTATATCTGCTCAGTTTATTGCTAAAATGACTTTGAAATTCAAGAAGTAGCTGGGTTGTAGTAAGATGTCCGCTGGCGCCTTCTGACTGCAGGTGTTCTGTCAGATTAGCAAACCTAGGCATGAGCACTAAGTACTCAGCTGACGGAATGTCACTTCGGCTAACTACAGAACACGGGCATGTAAATGGAGTTGTGCGTACGCAGCTCAGCTTACAGCAGCCAACCCAATCCTGTGTGCAGGAATAGTGTTGCCACTTTTTCTTTAAGCCAAACCCAAACACTTTAGCGATGCACAGCAATTTTTTTCCCTTTTTTTAGCATATGCTATAGGATTATTTTTATATATCGCCAGCAGTGTGTACAACATGAGAGTAGACAGTACAATTACAATACAATACAGGAGGAATCAGAGGGCCCTGCTCCTTAGAGCTTACAATCTAGAAGGGAGGGTCAAGTGGAACGAAAGACAGACCTCCCAACATTTTGAGATGGGAATAAGGGACACCTACTAACAAATGTATGCCGGCATAGGATACGCCCCCTGCCACACCCCCTTGAAGGAGAATTAACCACAAAAAAAAGGTTAATTAAACCCACAAGAGCTTTTTTTACTACTACTATTCCTTTATTTTGGCTTTTAAAATGTACAAATGCAGGAATTTAGAAATTAGATGAAAGGTTTAGCACTGGGAAACACTTTGAAAGATAAAAAGTGCAATTTATATACAACTATAAAGATCAGAGCAAAATGAGGGACAAATGAGGGTGAAAGAGGGACAGAGGGGCATTGCTCCAAATCAGGGACAGTCCCATCTCGGCTCCATCCACCTCCTCTGATTCCATCCCAGCTCCATCCATCCCCCAATCCCTCACATCCCGGTTGCATCCATTGTGGCAGGTTAAGGGGGGAGAGCCACATCGATGCACTTGCCTGGCTCCATCCACCCCCTCCGATCCAACTCGGCTCCATCCACCTCCTCTGATTCCATCCCGGCTCCATCCATCCCCTCCGATCCCATCCTGGTTCCATCCATCCCCTCCAATCCCATCCTGGCTCCATCCATCCCCTCCGATCCTATCCCGGCTCCATCCATCCCCTCCGATCCTATCCCGGCTCCATCCATCCCCTCCGATCCTATCCCGGCTCCATCTACCCCTCCGATCCTATCCCGGCTCCATCCACCCCTCCGATCCTATCTTGGCTCCATCCACCCCTCTGATCCCACCCGGCTCCATCCACCCCCTTCGATCCCATCCCGGCTCCATCCACCCCCTTTGATCCCATCCCGGCTCCATCCACCCCCTTCGATCCCATCCCGGCTCCATCCACCCCCTTCGATCCCATCATGGCTCCATCCACCCCCTTCAATCCCATCCTGGCTCCATCCACCCCCTCCAATCCCATCCCGGCTTTATCCATCCCCTCCGATCCCATCCCGGCTCCATCCATTCCCTCCGATCCCAACCCAGCTCCATCCATCCCCTCTGATCCCATCCCGGCTCCATCCATTCCCCTCCGATCCCATCCCGGCTCCATGCATCCCCCGATCCCTCACATCCCGGTTCCATCCATTGTGGCAGGTTAAGGGGGGAGAGCCACATCGATGCACTAGCCTGGCTTAATGTTGGAGGGGGGGGTGACACCATTTTTTAACGCACCAGGTGACACTGACCCTAGTAACGCCACTGGTCCCTTGAAATCAGGGACAGTTGGGAGTAGGGTTGCCACCTGTCCGGGATTCACCCGGACAGTACGGGTTTTGAAACATGTGCCCGGGTCTCTGCCCGCCTGAGACCCGGGCACATTATTCATTTCAGACCCGTGGCTCCCTGTGCCGAAGCTGTGTCATCAGTGCGGCCGTGGAATTCGGGTCCGTAGCGCCGCCTTAGCGCTGCTGCTCCCGCTCAGCTGTCTGAGTGCAGGACGGAGTCGGGACACAGAGGCGGAGCCTCAATGTTACCGGCCGGGTGCTCTCCTCCAATCCTCTGGCTGCCAGCAGAAGAGACAAGGAGGTGGGCGGAGCCTCCCCATTCCCTGCTGGAATGTGTGCACAGATCGCGCTGGGACTGGAGCCCAGCTGTAAGGTAAGTTTTTACCATCCATGTCAGGATTTCAAAGTACTCTCACCTCTCCCCCCCCCGAACCATACACTATACATACATACACCCCCCTCCCCCCACCATACACTATACATACATACACCCCCCTCCCCCCACCATACACTATACATACATACATACATACATACACCCCCCTCCCCCCACCATACACTATACATACATACATACATACATACACCCCCCTCCCCCCACCATACACTATACATACATACATATATACATACACCCCCCACCATACACTATACATACATACATACATACATACATACACCCCCCTCCCCCCACCATACACTATACATACATACATATATACATACACCCCCCACCATACACTATACATACATACATACATACATACATACACCCCCCTCCCCCCACCATACACTATACATACATACATATATACATACACCCCCCACCATACACTATACATACATACATATATACATACACCCCCCTCCCCCCACCATACACTATACATACATATATACATACACCCCCCTCCCCCCACCATACACTATACATACATATATACATACACCCCCCTCCCCCCACCATACACTATACATACATATATACATACACCCCCCTCCCCCCACCATACACTATACATACATATATACATACACCCCCCCTCCCCCCACCATACACTATACATACACCCCCCCTCCCCCCACCATACACTATACATACATACACCCCCCCTCCCCCACCATACACTATACATACACCCCCCCTCCATACACTATACATACACCCCCCCTCCCCCCACCATACAATATACATACACCCCCCCTCCCCCCACCATACACTATACATACATATATACATACGCCCCCCTCCCCCCACCATACACTATACATACATATATACATACGCCCCCCTCCCCCCACCATACACTATACATACATATATACATACACCCCCCTCCCCCCACCATACACTATACATACATATATACATACACCCCCCTCCCCCCACCATACACTATACATACATATATACATACACCCCCCTCCCCCCACCATACACTATACATACATATATACATACACCCCCCTCCCCCCACCATACACTATACATACATATATACGTACACCCCCCTCCCCCCCACTATACACTATATATACAGTTCTGCTGGCCGCCTCCCATATTTCATCTATCCATATAGTTCTCTCTCTCCCCCCCCCATACACCATCCATATATACAGCCCCCCCCATATATACAGTCCCCCTAATATATATAGTCCTCCCCCCATACACCATCCATATATACAGCCCCCCCCCATATATACAGTCCCCCTAATATATATATAGTCCTCCCCCCATACACCATCCATATATACAGCCCCCCCCATATATACAGTCCCCCTAATATATATAGTCCTCCCCCCATACACCATCCATATATCCAGTCCCCCCCATATACACAGTCCTCCCCCCATACACCATCCATATATACAGTCCTCCCCCCATATATACAGTCCTCTCCATATATACAGTCCCCTCCATATATACAGTTCTCCACCCCCCTATATACCATCTATAGATACTGTTCTCCACCCCCCCATACACCATCCATATATACAGTTCTCACCGGGTGACACAGTCCACTGCTCTACTGACACCGTCCTCTGCTCTACTGACACCGTCCTCTGCTCTACTGACACCGTCCTCTGCTCTACTGACACCGTCCACTGCTCTACTGACACCATCCACTGCCCTACTGACACCATCCACTGCCCTACTGACACCGTCCACTGCCCTACTGACACCTTCCACTGCTCTACTGACACCGTCCACTGCCCTACTGACACCGTCCACTGCCCTACTGACACCGTCCACTGCCCTTCTGACACCGTCCACTGCCCTACTGACACCTTCCACTGCTCTACTGACACCGTCCACTGCTCTACTGACACCGTCCACTGCCCTACTGACACCGTCCACTGCCCTACTGACACCGTCCACTGCCCTACTGACACCGTCCACTGCCCTACTGACACCTTCCACTGCCCTACTGACACCTTCCACTGCTCTACTGACACCTTCCACTGCTCTACTGACACCGTCCACTGCCCTACTGACACCGTCCACTGCCCTTCTGACGCCGTCCACTGCCCTACTGACGCCTTCCACTGCCCTACTGACGCCTTCCACTGCTCTACTGACGCCGTCCACTGCTCTACTGACACCGTCCACTGCCCTACTGACACCGTCCACTGCCCTACTGACACCGTCCACTGCCCTACTGACACCGTCCACTGCCCTACTGACACCTTCCACTGCCCTACTGACACCTTCCACTGCCCTACTGACACCTTCCACTGCTCTACTGACACCGTCCACTGCCCTACTGACACCGTCCACTGCCCTACTGACACCGTCCACTGCTCTACAGACACCGTCCACTGCTCTACTGACACCGTCCACTGCCCTACTGACACCGTCCACTGCCCTACTGACACCGTCCACTGCCCTACAGACACCGTCCACTGCTCTACTGACACCGTCCACTGCTCTACTGACACCGTCCACTGCTCTACTGACACCGTCCACTGCTCTACTGACACCGTCCACTGCCCTACTGACACCGTCCACTGCCCTACTGACACCGTCCACTGCCCTACTGACACCGTCCACTGCCCTACTGACACCGTCCACTGCCCTACTGACACCGTCCACTGCTCTACTGACACCGTCCACTGCCCTATTGACACCGTCCACTGCTCTACAGACACCGTCCACTGCTCTACTGACACCGTCCACTGCCCTACTGACACCGTCCACTGCCCTACTGACACCGTCCACTGCCCTACTGACACCGTCCACTGCCCTACTGACACCGTCCACTGCTCTACAGACACCGTCCACTGCTCTACTGACACCGTCCACTGCTCTACTGACACCGTCCACTGCTCTACTGACACCGTCCACTGCTCTACTGACACCGTCCACTGCCCTACTGACACCATCCACTGCCCTACTGACACCATCCACTGCCCTACTGACACCTTCCACTGCCCTACTGACACCTTCCACTGCTCTACTGACACCTTCCACTGCCCTACTGACACCTTCCACTGCCCTACTGACACCATCCACTGCCTTCCTGACACCATCCACTGCCTTCCTGACACCATCCACTGCCTTCCTGACACCATCCACTGCCCTACTGACACCATCCACTGCCCTACTGACACCATCCACTGCCCTACTGACACCGTCCACTGCCCTACTGACACCGTCCACTGCCCTACTGACACCGTCCACTGCCCTACTGACACCGTCCACTGCTCTACTGACACCGTCCACTGCCCTACTGACACCGTCCACTGCTCTACAGACACCGTCCACTGCTCTACTGACACCGTCCACTGCTCTACTGACACCGTCCACTGCTCTACTGACACCGTCCACTGCCCTACTGACACCGTCCACTGCCCTACTGACACCGTCCACTGCCCTACTGACACCGTCCACTGCCCTACTGACACCGTCCACTGCTCTACAGACACCGTCCACTGCTCTACTGACACCGTCCACTGCTCTACTGACACCGTCCACTGCTCTACTGACACCGTCCACTGCTCTACTGACACCGTCCACTGCTCTACTGACACCGTCCACTGCCCTACTGACACCATCCACTGCCCTACTGACACCATCCACTGCCCTACTGACACCTTCCACTGCCCTACTGACACCTTCCACTGCTCTACTGACACCTTCCACTGCCCTACTGACACCTTCCACTGCCCTACTGACACCATCCACTGCCTTCCTGACACCATCCACTGCCTTCCTGACACCATCCACTGCCTTCCTGACACCATCCACTGCCCTACTGACACCATCCACTGCCCTACTGACACCATCCACTGCCCTACTGACACCGTCCACTGCCCTATTGACACCGTCCACTGCTCTACAGACACCGTCCACTGCTCTACTGACACCGTCCACTGCCCTACTGACACCGTCCACTGCCCTACTGACACCGTCCACTGCCCTACTGACACCGTCCACTGCCCTACTGACACCGTCCACTGCCCTACTGACACCGTCCACTGCCCTACAGACACCGTCCACTGCCCTACTGACACCGTCCACTGCTCTACTGACACCGTCCACTGCTCTACTGACACCGTCCACTGCTCTACTGACACCGTCCACTGCTCTACTGACACCGTCCACTGCCCTACTGACACCATCCACTGCCCTACTGACACCATCCACTGCCCTACTGACACCTTCCACTGCCCTACTGACACCTTCCACTGCCCTACTGACACCTTCCACTGCCCTACTGACACCTTCCACTGCCCTACTGACACCATCCACTGCCTTCCTGACACCATCCACTGCCTTCCTGACACCATCCACTGCCTTCCTGACACCATCCACTGCCCTACTGACACCATCCACTGCCCTACTGACACCATCCACTGCCCTACTGACACCATCCACTCTACTGACACCATCCACTGCCCTACTGACACCTTCCACTGCCCTACTGACACCTTCCACTGCTCTACTGACACCTTCCACTGCCCTACTGACACCTTCCACTGCCCTACTGACACCATCCACTGCCTTCCTGACACCATCCACTGCCTTCCTGACACCATCCACTGCCTTCCTGACACCATCCACTGCCCTACTGACACCATCCACTGCCTTCCTGACACCATCCACTGCCTTCCTGACACCATCCACTGCCCTACTGACACCATCCACTGCCCTACTGACACCATCCACTGCCCTACTGACACCATCCACTCTACTGACACCATCCACTGCCCTACTGACACCTTCCACTGCCCTACTGACACCTTCCACTGCTCTACTGACACCTTCCACTGCCCTACTGACACCTTCCACTGCCCTACTGACACCTTCCACTGCTCTACTGACACCTTCCACTGCCCTACTGACACCGTCCACTGCCCTACTGACACCTTCCACTGCTCTACTGACACCTTCCACTGCTCTACTGACACCGTCCACTGCCCTACTGACACCGTCCACTGCCCTTCTGACGCCGTCCACTGCCCTACTGACGCCTTCCACTGCCCTACTGACGCCTTCCACTGCTCTACTGACGCCGTCCACTGCTCTACTGACACCGTCCACTGCCCTACTGACACCGTCCACTGCCCTACTGACACCGTCCACTGCCCTACTGACACCGTCCACTGCCCTACTGACACCTTCCACTGCCCTACTGACACCTTCCACTGCCCTACTGACACCTTCCACTGCTCTACTGACACCGTCCACTGCCCTACTGACACCGTCCACTGCCCTACTGACACCGTCCACTGCTCTACAGACACCGTCCACTGCTCTACTGACACCGTCCACTGCCCTACTGACACCGTCCACTGCCCTACTGACACCGTCCACTGCCCTACAGACACCGTCCACTGCTCTACTGACACCGTCCACTGCTCTACTGACACCGTCCACTGCTCTACTGACACCGTCCACTGCTCTACTGACACCGTCCACTGCCCTACTGACACCGTCCACTGCCCTACTGACACCGTCCACTGCCCTACTGACACCGTCCACTGCCCTACTGACACCGTCCACTGCCCTACTGACACCGTCCACTGCTCTACTGACACCGTCCACTGCCCTATTGACACCGTCCACTGCTCTACAGACACCGTCCACTGCTCTACTGACACCGTCCACTGCCCTACTGACACCGTCCACTGCCCTACTGACACCGTCCACTGCCCTACTGACACCGTCCACTGCCCTACTGACACCGTCCACTGCTCTACAGACACCGTCCACTGCTCTACTGACACCGTCCACTGCTCTACTGACACCGTCCACTGCTCTACTGACACCGTCCACTGCTCTACTGACACCGTCCACTGCCCTACTGACACCATCCACTGCCCTACTGACACCATCCACTGCCCTACTGACACCTTCCACTGCCCTACTGACACCTTCCACTGCTCTACTGACACCTTCCACTGCCCTACTGACACCTTCCACTGCCCTACTGACACCATCCACTGCCTTCCTGACACCATCCACTGCCTTCCTGACACCATCCACTGCCTTCCTGACACCATCCACTGCCCTACTGACACCATCCACTGCCCTACTGACACCATCCACTGCCCTACTGACACCGTCCACTGCCCTACTGACACCGTCCACTGCCCTACTGACACCGTCCACTGCCCTACTGACACCGTCCACTGCTCTACTGACACCGTCCACTGCCCTACTGACACCGTCCACTGCTCTACAGACACCGTCCACTGCTCTACTGACACCGTCCACTGCTCTACTGACACCGTCCACTGCTCTACTGACACCGTCCACTGCCCTACTGACACCGTCCACTGCCCTACTGACACCGTCCACTGCCCTACTGACACCGTCCACTGCCCTACTGACACCGTCCACTGCTCTACAGACACCGTCCACTGCTCTACTGACACCGTCCACTGCTCTACTGACACCGTCCACTGCTCTACTGACACCGTCCACTGCTCTACTGACACCGTCCACTGCTCTACTGACACCGTCCACTGCCCTACTGACACCATCCACTGCCCTACTGACACCATCCACTGCCCTACTGACACCTTCCACTGCCCTACTGACACCTTCCACTGCTCTACTGACACCTTCCACTGCCCTACTGACACCTTCCACTGCCCTACTGACACCATCCACTGCCTTCCTGACACCATCCACTGCCTTCCTGACACCATCCACTGCCTTCCTGACACCATCCACTGCCCTACTGACACCATCCACTGCCCTACTGACACCATCCACTGCCCTACTGACACCGTCCACTGCCCTATTGACACCGTCCACTGCTCTACAGACACCGTCCACTGCTCTACTGACACCGTCCACTGCCCTACTGACACCGTCCACTGCCCTACTGACACCGTCCACTGCCCTACTGACACCGTCCACTGCCCTACTGACACCGTCCACTGCCCTACTGACACCGTCCACTGCCCTACAGACACCGTCCACTGCCCTACTGACACCGTCCACTGCTCTACTGACACCGTCCACTGCTCTACTGACACCGTCCACTGCTCTACTGACACCGTCCACTGCCCTACTGACACCATCCACTGCCCTACTGACACCATCCACTGCCCTACTGACACCTTCCACTGCCCTACTGACACCTTCCACTGCCCTACTGACACCTTCCACTGCCCTACTGACACCTTCCACTGCCCTACTGACACCATCCACTGCCTTCCTGACACCATCCACTGCCTTCCTGACACCATCCACTGCCTTCCTGACACCATCCACTGCCCTACTGACACCATCCACTGCCCTACTGACACCATCCACTGCCCTACTGACACCATCCACTCTACTGACACCATCCACTGCCCTACTGACACCTTCCACTGCCCTACTGACACCTTCCACTGCTCTACTGACACCTTCCACTGCCCTACTGACACCTTCCACTGCCCTACTGACACCATCCACTGCCTTCCTGACACCATCCACTGCCTTCCTGACACCATCCACTGCCTTCCTGACACCATCCACTGCCCTACTGACACCATCCACTGCCTTCCTGACACCATCCACTGCCTTCCTGACACCATCCACTGCCCTACTGACACCATCCACTGCCCTACTGACACCATCCACTGCCCTACTGACACCATCCACTCTACTGACACCATCCACTGCCCTACTGACACCTTCCACTGCCCTACTGACACCTTCCACTGCTCTACTGACACCTTCCACTGCCCTACTGACACCTTCCACTGCCCTACTGACACCATCCACTGCCTTCCTGACACCATCCACTGCCTTCCTGACACCATCCACTGCCTTCCTGACACCATCCACTGCCCTACTGACACCATCCACTGCCCTACTGACACCATCCACTGCCCTACTGACACCGTCCACTGCCCTATTGACACCGTCCACTGCTCTACAGACACCGTCCACTGCTCTACTGACACCGTCCACTGCCCTACTGACACCGTCCACTGCCCTACTGACACCGTCCACTGCCCTACTGACACCGTCCACTGCCCTACTGACACCGTCCACTGCCCTACTGACACCGTCCACTGCCCTACAGACACCGTCCACTGCCCTACTGACACCGTCCACTGCTCTACTGACACCGTCCACTGCTCTACTGACACCGTCCACTGCTCTACTGACACCGTCCACTGCTCTACTGACACCGTCCACTGCCCTACTGACACCATCCACTGCCCTACTGACACCATCCACTGCCCTACTGACACCTTCCACTGCCCTACTGACACCTTCCACTGCCCTACTGACACCTTCCACTGCCCTACTGACACCTTCCACTGCCCTACTGACACCATCCACTGCCTTCCTGACACCATCCACTGCCTTCCTGACACCATCCACTGCCTTCCTGACACCATCCACTGCCCTACTGACACCATCCACTGCCCTACTGACACCATCCACTGCCCTACTGACACCATCCACTCTACTGACACCATCCACTGCCCTACTGACACCATCAACTGCCATACTGACACCTTCCACTGCCCTACTGACACCATCAACTGCTCTACTGACACCGTCCACTGCTCTACTGACACCGTCCACTGCTCTACTGACACCGTCCACTGCTCTACTGACACCGTCCACTGCTCTACTGACACCGTCCACTGCTCTACTGACACCGTCCACTGCTCTACTGACACCTTCCACTGCCCTACTGACACCGTCCACTGTCCTACTGACACCGTCCACTGCCTTCCTGACACCGTCCACTGCCCTACTGACACCGTCCACTGCCCTACTGACACCATCCATCTACTGACACCATCCACTGCCCTACTGACACCATCCACTGCCATACTGACATCATCAACTGCTCTACTGACACCATCCACTGCCCTACTGGCTGACAGTGTCCGCTTTTAAGGTAGGCTATTTTCATATTTTAACGGACATTTCTTTTATTAATCGAATCATATTTTATGGGTACACTAATGCTTTTGTTTTATTTAACCATGCCCCTTTAAGTCCCCCCCCCACTGATGCAATTGGGCCACAGCCACTTTTCACTGTAGCACACCTCATTACTACTCTCTTTGGGTAACCCAAGGTATTTTACAATCATATAGCATGTACTACAAAAAAATTGCCGTGCGCCGCAAAAGTGTTCGGGTTTGGCTTGAAGAAAAGGTGGCAACCCTAGTTGGGAGCTATGTCTAAGGTAATAACTGTGGGGGATTGATGAGCTGATGGAGAAAATGAAAATACTTTTTGGAAGAAAAGTAAGTGCTGCTTTCAGGCCCACTTTATGTCATTTCATAGCCCAGAATGCAGACTTTAACATGTACTCAAAAAACGAATAAATCCTGTATCTGGGCAGTGGTTTCTATCAGGGGGAAGGCGGATGAAGAAGGCATTGTTACACTCCCACCACTCTGTGACAGGTTTGCACCAAACGCCCACCTCTCCGTGACAGGTTTGCACCAAACGCCCACCTCTCCCCCTCCCACTCTCCCAGTCACGTGCTCTGTTAACCTTGGCACATAGGAAGGGCTTTGCAGACACTTCCGGTGACGTCAGGCTCCTTCCTGCTTTCCCCGGTCTGCTGTGTGAGCGGTGTTATTGGTGGAGAGAAGATGGTTCCTCCCGTGCAAGTGTCCCCGCTCATCAAGGTGAGTGTGGGGTGACCTCCCGCCGGGGGTGGGGTGTCGGTAGGACTCGGGGGTAGCCTGTGTCTATGGACTTCTGGGTGAAGGTGACATTGGTGCCTGCAGGCATGAGAGGGTCAGGTCATGCCAGTGTACTGTGGGATAGCCGACTTTGTAATACGTTTACCAGAGCGGCAATGTCATTGTATTCGGAATGACAGCAATGCAATATTAATAACCCCATCTCCAGTCTGCCATTAAAGGTATGCTGTGCACCCATGTACATGGGAATACAGCCCGCTATGGGTTTAGAGGTGCAACCTGGATTTATCTCCCCACCAGCACAACCAGATAGGAGAGATTATACTGTGATAGGAAAATCAGCCCAAACTGTCTGTTTACAATACATATAACACAGCAGAGCATTCGTCTTTACAGATTTTATCAACTTTTTTTTTTTTTTTTTTTTTCAATGTTAAATCCTATTTTATAAATATAACACACCAAACAAAAAGCAGGACAGTGTACATGAGAGGTATCAATGTAAGTACAGAAATATCTTCACAGTACATGTCCTCTGAGACTGGCAGGACGAGATAACCCATAACCATATCCACTTGCAGATCACAATAATTATTATTATTATTATTTAAAGGTACTTGTATAGCGCTGTCAATGTACGCAGCGCTTTACATGTACATTGACATCAGTCCCTACCCTCAAGGAGCTTACACTCTAAGGTACCTAACTCACATACCAGGGCCAATTTAGACAGAAGCCAATTAACATACCAGCATGTCTTTGGAGTACATATAATATACATTGCTTTTAAAAGAAGAGACTTTTTTGGTCTTTTGACCCCAGATCTCTCCATAATGAGGACCTGTCCTTATTTCTATTACAGGTGCATCTCATCAAATTTAGAATATCATCAAAAAGTTAATTTATTTCAGTAATTAAATTCAAAAAATGACACTCTATTTCAAACATTTCGTTCTTTTAATTTGATTATAGCTTACAGCTAGTGAAAACCCAAAATTCAGTATCTCAGAAAATTCGAATTTTACACATGACCAAGGGGGGGGAAAAAAAAAAAAAAAAAAAGCTTTACGGAGATGCTGATTTCATTTTCCAGCAGGACTTACACTGCCAAAAATACCAATACTTGGGTTAATGCAGTGGTTCTCAACTCCTGTCCTCAGGGCCCACTAACAGGCCAGGTCTGCAAGATAACTGAAATACATCACAGGTGATATCATTTGCTGCTCAGTGATTGCAGTATTCTAGTCTGCATCTCCCCAAGGTAACATAAAACCTGGCCTGTTAGTGGACCCCGAGGACAGGAGGTGAGAACCACTGGATTAATGATATCACTGTGCTTGATTGGCCAGCACACTCGCCTGACCTAAACCCCATAGAGAATCTGTGTGGTATTGTCAAGAGGAAGATGAGACACCAGACCCAACAATGCAGATGAGCTGAAGGCTACTATCAAAGAAACCTGGGCTTCTATAACCCCTCAGGAGTGCCACAGGCTGATCGCCTCCATGCCACGCCGCATTGATGCAGTAATTTATGCAACAGGAGCCCCGACCAAGTATTGAGTGCATACTATAGTGTACATGAACATGCTTTTTAGTAAGACAACATGCTTGATGCACCTAAACACTAGGCACGTTTTAGCGTTTATTCATTTTAATAGCCAGAATGAATTACATTTATGCCCAATGAACCAAAGATTAAGTGCTGCTAAACTGGTTTCGAAAAAAAAGCAGCTTAGTAGAGTTTTTGTATTCTGTAATAATCTGATTTTCTGAGATACTGAACTTTGGGTTTTCTTTAGCTGTAAGCCATAATCAAAATTAAAAGGGATGCTTGAAATATGACTGTGTGTAACGCATCTATATATAAGGGAGTTTCACTTTTTGAATTGAATTACTGAAATTATCAAACTTTTTGATGATATTTCTAGCACTAGGCCTCCTCTGTGTAACTCTAAACAAGTAACCTGTAAAAGGCGCTTAAAACGTCACCTATGGAGATTTTTAAGTACCATAGTTTGTCACCATTCTACAAGCGTACGCAGTTTTTACCACTTAGACAGGGCCTATTTTTCAGACTCTGTGTTTACAAGTTAAAATGTATAGCGGTATGGTCACCACTTGGTTACTAGCAATCCGCCAATCACCCTGCTGCCAGACCCCCATCTATCAGTTAAGACAATGAACAGTCATTTGCGCAGTTTTGTTACGTTTACTGCAGGATACAACTTGGGTGGGATAAAGGACGATATGAGATGCCCATAGCATTTTTCACATTGTAAGACATTATTCAGTGGCCTTGGCCTTGCAAAAATGGATGCACACCTTGCACCCCCAGTCTCCTTCCTTTTGAATAACTTCTCTGCAGACTGTTGCTCCTTCTTTTCTTGTACAAATCCTTCACTGCAAAACTACTGAAATACTATTTCTTCACTTCCATTGGGACAAGAAAGAATCACTCTGAATAATTCCACCTTGCAGACCATAATGGTATTTCCTCTGGGAATCAAGGAGCCAGAGGCCTACACAGCCTCTCCCCGATGGCTCAACGAATCAGACAGCCACACAGTCTTTTGTAGGGGTGCAACGGATCAAAAATCTCACGGATCGAAATCGATCCTGGGATCAGAGTCGCGGATCGGATCATTTTCGGATCAGCAAAAAAAACAAAACACACAAATCTTGTTACACCCACCGGAGTTTTAGATTTGAAAGCTATTTTCAACACAAAACCGAGCTTATGTGCATAAATACAGTATTTGTAGATCGGACAGACTGTTTAGATGTTAGATTTTAAAAGCATCAGCAAACCTGCTGACCTTACATGGTTGCTAATGTGTCAGAACACCTCTGATTTTCACATTTAACGTTAAATGTGAAAATCAGAGGTGTTCTGTCACATTAGCAAGAGCTACAAAAAAAATACTAGTCTAGCACCTACCTTCAGTAAGAGGGTTATTTTATTTATTATATTATAATTTTTATTTTATTTTTTTTCAGACCCCCTAGAGTATAAAATGGCAGTAGTTGCAATACTTTCTGTCACACCGTATTTGCGCAGCGGTCTTACAAGCACGCTTATTTTGGAAAGAATACAAAAAAATATTTTTTTCTGTATTGTGAAAGATAATGTTGCGCTGAGTAAATTGATACTCAACATGTCATGCTTCAAAGTTGCACCCACTCATGAAATGGCGACAAACATTTACCCTTAAAAATCTCCATAGGCGACGTTTAAAAAACTCTACAGGTTACCAGTCTTGAGTTAGAGAAGGGCTAGAATTATTGCTCTCACTCTAACGATCGCGGCGATACCGCACATGTGTGGTTTAAACACCGCTTTCATATGCGGGCGCGACTTGTGTATGCTTTCGCTTCTTATTTATTTTACTTTTTATTTTTAATTTTGACACTGTCCTTTTAAAAAAAATAATTTTTTGGGTCACTTTTATTCCTATTCCATGTAAACATCCCTTGTGACAGTAATGGGCAGTGACAGGTACATCGCGCTAATGGGTTATTAGATCCAAGACCCGAATGAAGCATCAGCTTTGTTCAGGTTATCGGCCAGCCAGCGGATGTGCTGGCTGGTTACTCGGGCCTCCCAGTGGGACGGGAGAGCTGGGCGAGCGGCGGGGGGATGTCTCCTCCCGCTGCTTGTAATAACAGCCGAGCAGCTGCTGAGCCGCATCAGTTATTACAATAAAGCCACCCATCCGCTCAAAAGAATGGTACCGAGGTGATGCATGCATCACACCGGTAAAACCCCTTGCAGCAATGTCAGTTGTATCGGGTACGTTTGTGCCCGATACGATACTTAAAAAAAAGTGAATATCGGCCGCAGATAATCGGTCAATCCCTACATTAGACACATTCAGTCATTTATTTTAATGGCCAGAATTTATTCTGGCAGTGACAGGTACATCTGGTGCAGTTGTGCATGGTAGCAAATCGGCTTCTAACTTCAGCTCATTCAATTAAGATTTGACAATAAGCCCAGGATCACACTGCTGCGGGTTAGAAATCGTGCGAGTTTAGCTGAACTCGCATGATTTTAAACCGGCGATGCAGTTCGACTTCGGGGGCAATTTGACAGACATATCTGCGAGTTCATGCACAGGTGTCTATTCAAATCGCCCCCAAAGTCACCAAAAGTAGTACAGGAACTACTTTTGGGAATCGGTGCAGCGCCATTTCCAACAATAACCACCAATTTGGCATGCGATTTGACATGTCAAATCGGCCCAATGTGAATGTGGGCTAAAACCTGGAAGCTAATTGGTTACCATACACAGCTGCACAGGCAAAAAACACCCCAAAACATAAGTTTAGGAGCAGCAGTATGCATGAACCCTAAAGCCTCGTACACACTATGCGATTGTTGGCAGGGGGATTGTCTGTTGACAGACTGTTATCCTAAAAGACTCCTTTTGTCATCCAACTTTCGGCCAACAAATGTTGGATGGCAGGCTAGTAAATTTTTGGCGGACAACGGTCTGTTGTCATATTTTCGTATGATCAGTACACAAATCTGTCACACAAGTCGTACAAACACTCATGCTCGGACTCAATGCTCACCAAACACGAAATTAGCAGACGTGGCCCAAAGGGAGATGCTCAAGAGCTGAAATTCCTTGTAGTGTACGTCACTACGTTTGTGTTTTTTGCACGACAATTGTGTACCGTTAGTATGAAAGGCAAGATCCTGGCACACGCCCTTTTGACAAAAATCAGACGCTCGGTTGGCCAAATTGACTCGTGTGTACGAGGCTTAAGAGGAGATGCTTTCTGCATATACAGTATTTCACAAAATTGGTACACCCTCACATTTTTGTAAATATTTTATTATATCTTTTCATGTGACAACATTGAGGAAATGACACTTTGCTACAATGTAAAGTAGTGAGTGTACAGCTTGTATAACAGTGTAAATTTGCTGTCCCCTCAAAATAACTCATCTCAAAGCCATTCAATGTCTAAACCGCTGGCAACAAATGTGAGTACACCCCTAAGTGAAAATGTCAAAGTTGGGCCCAATTAGCCATTATCATTCCTGGTGTCGTGACTCGTTAGTGTTACAAGGTCTCAGGTGTGAAAGAGGAGCAGGTGTGTTAAATTTAGTGTCATCGCTCTCACTCTCATAGTGGTCAGTGGAAGTTCAACATGGCCCCTCATGGCAAAGGACTCTCTGAGGATCTGAAAAAAAGAATTATTGCTCTACATAAAGATGGCCTAGGCCAGGGATTTCCAAACTACGGCCCTCCAGCTGTTGCAGAACTACATGTCCCATGAGGCATTGCAAAACTCTGACATTCACAGACATGACTAGGCATGATGGGAATTGTAGTTCCCGAACAACTGGAGGGCCATAGTTTGGAGATCCCTGGCCTAGGCTATAAGATTGCCAAGACCCTGAAACTGAGGTGCAGCATGGTGGCCATACAGCAGTTTAACAGGACAGGTTCCACTCAGAACAGGCCTCGCCATGCTCGACCAAAGATGTTTAGTACACGTGGTCAGCGTCACATCCATAGGTTGTCTTTAGGAAATAGACCTATGAGTGCTTCCAACATTGCTGCAGAGGTTGAAGGGGTGGGGGGTCAGCCAGTCAGTGCTTAGACCATACGCCGCACACTGCATCAAATTGGTCTGCATGGCTGTCATCCCAGAAGGAAGCCTCCTTAGAAGATGATGCACAAGAAAGCCCGCAAACAGTTTGCTGAAGGCAAGCTGACTAAGGACATGGATTACTGGAACCATGTCCTGTGGTCTGATGAGACCAAGATAAACTTATTTGGTTCAGATGGTGTCAAGCATGTGTGGCGGCAACCAGGTGAGGAGTACAAAGAAAAGTGTGTCTTGCCTACAGTCAAGCATGGTGGTGGGAGTGTCATGGTCTGGGGCTGCATGAGTGGTGCCGGCACTGGGGAGCTACAGTTCATTGAGGGAACCATAAATGTCAACGTGTTCTGTGACATACTGAAACAGAGCGTGATCCCCTCCCTTCGGAGACTGTGCCACAGGGCAGTATTCCAACATAACGACCCCAAACACACCTCCAAGACAACCACTTCCTTGCTAAAGAAGCTGAGGGTAAAGGTGATGGACTGGCCAAGCATATCTCCAGACATAAACCCTATTGAGCATCTGTGGGGCATCCTCAAATGGAAGGTGGAGGAGCGCAAGGTCTCTAACATCCACCAGCTCCGTGATGTCATCATGGAGGAGTGGAAGAAGACTCCAGTGGCAACCTGTGAAGCTCTGATGAACTCCATGCCCAAGAGGGTTAAGGCAGTGCTGGAAAATAATGGTGGCCACACAAAATATTGACACTTTGGGTCCAATTTGGACATTTTCACTTAGGGGTGTACTCACTTTTGTTGCTAGTAGTTTAGACATTAATGGCTGTGTGTTGAGGTATTTTGAAGAACAGAAAATTTACACTTTTTTATATAAGCTGTACACTCACTGCTTTACATTGTAGCAAAGTGTCATTTCTTCAGTGTTGTCACATGAAAAGATATAATAAAATATTTACAAAAATGTGAGGGGTGAACTAACTTTGAGATACTGTAAATTCTGAAATTTGGGAAGGAGAAAAATAGACTATGGTTGGTGTAAATTCTTAGATCTGAATTGTATTTTGCTGGGATGAAAATTGTCCTGCAGTCTAGCGTTTGCCAAAGAAAAGCTGAAACAGATCTGTCTAGCTACCTGTCTGTCTCTGTCATTCTTGTACATGTAATGCAATAGTACTCTAACTTTGTTTATATTTTAGTTTGCCAGATATTCTGCATTACTGCTTGGGATTGGCTATGGCAGTACAAGATATGGTAAGTTTATTTTTTTTTTTTGTTTTTTTTTATTTTATACATTACATTTTAAAATGGCAAAACATTCTCTTCCTGTGCTTTTACCCTATTGAGTGTCTGATAGTTCTTGCGAAGTGTAAAATAGACATCGCATCACAACATAACCCGATCATAGTGTCTCTCTAATACGTTACTAATATAGCAGTGATATTTTTGTATCTAAAAATATGTAGCAAAAAACAAACCTTGATGTTGTAAGACCACACCAACACATAATATAAGGGTGAATAAATAAACCCACATGTGCCCCTGCTTAAAAGTATGTATGTGTATATATATATATATATATATATATATATATATATATATATATATATATATATATATATATATATATATATATATATATATATATATATATATATATATATATATATATATGTGTGTGTATATATATATAATTATACATACGCACAAATACAAAAAAGTCCTAAAATTATATAGTGCCAAAATAGCAAGTATATGTCAAAATAAAGTTCAAAATTCTTATTCAATCCCACGTGTGTGAATAACGATTCTTCATAATATGAACACTATCCCAAGTGTTGTATCCTCCACCACTTATGATCGAGATCACTCACCGATTTTTAGTGGCTGATGAGGAACCAGCAAACAAGCATTCTCCCTTAGCAGGGCGCAATAGTCTGCAGATCCGTAATTTATGATCTCAACCCTTCTCTGTTGTTGCTGATCAATCTAGATCTCCAGTAAGCAGTTATCCTCCCATTTACAAGGTGCAATAATCTGCAGATCCAAAATAGCCGATCCTGACTCTCTCCTCCGCTATTAAGCAATCAATCTCTCAAGAGAGGTAAACCGAAATAAAGAAAAGAAGCGCAGCATAGCATAAAATCCTTTAAAAAGTTTCTAACTACATAGTACTTACTTTTAAAGGTGTCTCCTGACACTAGTAAAACAGACATGGGTTATATGAGTCTATCCCGGATCTCTCAATACCGCGAGCAGACAACCAATTTTAGCGGTAGCCTCCAACAGCACACCCTATGTACGTTTCATCATCAGATGGCCTCACGGGGCATTGGAGAGTACTGGAGAGACACTATATGATTATGTTGTGAGTTTTTTTAATTTGATTATTTTTGGATTGATTAGCTTTACATCTAGGCACAGCGCTGTTTTTTTTTTACACTTTATTTGTTGAGGTTCCTCAGTCAGATAGCAGCAAGATGGGATTAATGAATAGGTATCACCTTGGCGCGGTTCAACCCCATTTTTCATTAGTTCTTGCTAAGGCCTTATGTGCACTGGACGTTTTTACAGCTGCTCCTAAGGGAGTCTGGCTTTTTTTTTTTTTTTTTTTTTTTTTCCTCTTTTCCTTGCCTCTAAACTCACCGGCGTGTTTAGCCTGTGTCCATGCACACACTGACTTTTATCGGCATTTAGAGGCAGGGGGGAAGAAAGAACACTGTCAGTGCGTCCAGGAGCAGCAGAGTTCTAGCAAAAAAAGTTTGACGCACCTAAACGCTAGGCACATTTCAGTGTTTATTTATTTTAATAGCCAGAATAAATTAAAACTCTGCCCAATAAAATAAAAGCCCAAACACCAAATGCTGCTTAAAATAGTTTGAAAAAAATTGGATTAGTTGAGTTTTTAACTCTGATTTTCTCCTGTCTGATCAGTTTACTGCTTTACTTGTTTATATCCCATACAGTACAGCTGGAAGTAAATCTTCTGGGGTCCAAGAGTTTTAATCTCATCCAAGCAGCATGGCAAAACTACTTTACATACAGGTTTCTCATGCCACATGTGGGCAGCTATTGTAGTTCACTTCTAAGTCTCAATTCACACTTGCCTGCAGTTTGCAGGTGCAGAAATTTCACCTGTTCCCACAGTCAAATCGCACTGAATACTGAATGGCACTACCATGCATCTCGGCCCACTGCGCATTTACAGCTGCGGGAACTGCAAGGAAATAGCATGGTCAAAAAGACCATACGTTTCCCCTGCCGACATGTTTTTAAAAAGGTGCATGCGTCTTTTTTTTTTCTGTGGGAAACGGGGCACAGCAACCCATTCATTTGAATGGGCTGCTGTGCCTGCGTTTCCTGCAAAATATATGCGGGCAAGAGGCGGGCCGCAATAGTGGGAATCTACCCTAAATGGATAGTGTCATGCCTGGCACATAAGAGTATTGCTGGTCACATGCTTGAAAAATTCCAGTGTTACTGGTCACAGATAAAGTGCGTTAAAAGGCAAGAGAAAAGTACCTGTCTGTAACATAACTTTCTGTCTTATTTAACCTTCTCTGTTTATCACAGAGCAGAGTGACCTGAGCATAAATTGTTACTGTATCTAATTTGAGCTGTAGGAAGAAATGGGATTCATCATCGGCTCATTCTGAGGTTTGCAACTAAGGGTTAGTTCACCTTTACAAAAAAAATGTTCTATGCAGGTAAGGGGTGTTTGTAGATAACAAACTGAATAATGTCCTCGCTATAGGTGTAGGCCATTTATGTACCTTTTTTTGGTCTTCAGTCATCACTGCTTTTTTTAACACAGGTAATGTTTATTTAAATAGAAAGTACAGTACACTTGAGAAATCAGATTAATTATCTTATAAAAAAATATCCGTAGAACCAGATTCACAGTGATACATATTGAGGTCTGATAACCATGCGCTATAGGAACATGAGTCATCTATGCAACTTTCTCCCAATCTATTTACCTACATAACATTCTTATTCCCAAATGATTTCCACAAACACCTTTAGTAGACTGTAGACTTTTTAAGTTATGCACCCCTTTTCGTCTAGAACCACCCTTTTCCATCAGGGACTCTCCGCCATCAGGGGAAATGGGAAAAAGGGAAGAGGTGCCACGTAGGGTAGGTATCCTAGAGTGTAGGAGGGCAAGCTACCCCCACACTTCTGCAGATTCAGTATTTCAAAACCCCCTAAATCCCCAAGCCGGTGTCAGAAACACCATGTCCGCCCCTATTCCCAAAGGCCCCCTGGAGGGGGGCTCCCGGAAACATCTATATGGTGAGGTGTCTCGCTTCAACCCAGGCCACCCAGATCTTGTCGAACTTTTGAGGACAATTTCTTCCCATATAGGTAAGTTTATATAGTGGTAATACCGCATTGATCTGGGCCCTCCATGCCCCCACCGTGGGAGGATCTCCTAACTTCCAGCGCATTAATATCTCTCTCCTGGCATAATATGCTGTGTAAAACACAAGCAGTTTTGTATATTTTGCTGTGGCCAAATTGTCGGTAATGCCCAGGAGAAAGATAAGCGGATCTACCTCCAGGTGTAATCCCGCCACTCCGTCAACCTCCGCCACCACTGTGGTCCAATAATTCTGCACTATAGGGCATGACCAAACCACATGAAAAAAGGTCCCCACCGACTGTCTGCATTTAGGGCAAGTATCATCCAATCCCGGGTATATAGAGGAAAGTCTATGGGGAGTGTAGTATACCCTGTGCAAAAACTTTAGCTGGATGAATCTATCTCTGGCCGAGATCATAAATGGTATGCACTGCTGCAGTCCCTCTGACCAATCCTCTTCAGTCAGAGTCGGGATATCTGAATGCCATTTGTTAAATAATGTAAGTGTTCCAGAGGCAGCTTTGCAGGTAAGCCTAAGATATATAGAGGACAGCGTACGATCTATGTCTTTAGCTATCAGCAGGGACTCAACCGAGTGAATCACTAGCTCGACCCCCTCTGGAAACTGCGCCCGGGCCGCATGCCTGAGCTGCAAAAACCGGAAGAACATCCATGGGGGAAGGCCGAACTTCTCCTTTAGCTCTATAAACGAGAGAAGCTGCCCCTCCTTGAAAATATCCCGTAATGTCCGGACATCATATCTGGCCCAGACCTGAGGATCCGGGACAGATTGGAAATGCGGCATTGTTGGGTTGCCCCACAGCGGAGTATATGGAGAGACAGCCCGCCTGTCATTAAAGTAATGAGATACCTGCTGCCATACCTTAATTGTCGTTTTCATATGTGATGTGACTTGGGGACTGTACCTCGGACCTCTATAGACCAGATTACTGAGCTCAGAGTATGAGCCAAGAATCGCTGCCTCCTAGATTTACCGCTGGGTTGGTATTATCCTGAGCAAACCACCACCTTACCGAGACCAACACTGCCGCCCAATAATATTTTTTAAAATTTGGGAGGGAGAGGCCACCCTCTGAAAGCGATAGCTGTAGTGTTTGTTTAGCAACTCTGGGTGTTGTCCCCGCCCAGAGGAAAGAGGTAATAGCTTGGTCTAGCTTTACAAAAAACGAGTTAGGGATGGGAATTGGAGTGTGGCGAAAAACATAAAAATTTAGGAAGAAAGGACATTTTTATAAGATTTACTCTCCCGACCAGGGTCAGTGGCAACGTTTTCCAGACCAAACAACGCTGGATAAACTGTTGAAGAATAGGGTATACGTTGTCTATTAGATATTGTTTCGGATCCGTCTGTATGTTAATGCCTAAATATTTGAATTTCGTCACTTTTAAGGGGGAGGGGTGGGCCGGCCGGCGGCGGAGCATCTGTCAGGGGGAACAGGAGAGATTTCTCCCAGTTCACCCTGACCCCAGAGAACCTTCCAAATCTGTCTATGATATTCAGAGCGGCTTTTAATGATTGTTGGGCGTCGCATAGGTACAGCAGCATATCATCTGCGTAGAGTGATACTTTTTCTATCAGGGGAGGGAATGAAATACCCCCCATCTCCGTAGATGCTCTGAGTAATATCGCCAGCGGCTCGATCGCCAAAGCAAAGAGGGCCGGTGAGAGCGGGCAACCATGCCTGGTGCCTCGGTGGAGGGGAATAGAGGAAGATAGGATGCCATTTGTACGAATTCTGGCTGTTGGGCCTGAATAGAGTAGTCGTAGCCACTTTACAAAGTTAGGTCCTATCCCAAACTTTTGTAGTACTAGCCATAGGTATTCCCACTCCACCGAGTCAAAGGCTTTTTCTGCGTCCAGGGAGGCCACAACGCTGGCCCCCCCTTCAGCAGCCGGTCTCATTAGTACAGTAAATAGTCTCCGTAGATTAATGTCTGTACCCTTGCCCGGCATGAAGCCTGTTTGGTCTCCATGAACTAGCGACAAGATGACTGCATTGAGTCTGGTAGCCAGAACCTTTACAAGGATCTTCGCATCCACATTAAGGAGCGATATGGGTCTGTACGAAGAGCATAATTCGGGATCCTTGCCAGGCTTGGGAATGACCACAATTACAGCTCTTGACATGGAAGGGGGCAGAGAAGCAGATTCAAAGGAGGCGGAGAGGACCTCCAGTAACCTGACAGCAAGGGTCTCAGCGTGGGCCTTATAGAATTCAACAGGGAATCCATCATCCCCTGGAGTTTTTCCCACTTGAAGGGATCCTATAGCACTTTGGAGCTCTTTAAGTGTTATTGGAGCATCCAGACGCCGGCGAGCTGTTTCCGACAGGGAGGGCAATTCAATGGCCCCAACATACGTTTGAAGATCAGCGACTGAATATCCCACCCTGGACGTATATAGGTCCCTATAATACAGCGCGAAACAGGTATTAATATCTCGTGGGTCCGACAATAACCGCCCCGAAGCATCTTTAATGTTGGCCACATTAGCTGAGACTGCTTGCTCCTTAGATAGCCACGCCAATAGACGCCCAGTCCGCTCCCCCTGCTCAAATATGCGCTGCGCTTGATGTAGTAATAATTTTTTTGTGGCCGATGTTCGGAGTAGCACAACCTCTCTCATAGCACACTGTAAGTCTTTTCTATGGGCCTCATCCCCGCTAGCCGTATACTGAGCCTCTAAATCTGTAGCCCTCTGTTCAGCCTGCAGCAGAGCTGCCCCAGTGTGACGTCTTGTAAGATCTATGGCCTTCTGATAATGTTCTTTAGCATGGTATTTGAACATCTCCCAGCTAGTGGCGGGTGTGGTAGCAGGCGGGTTATTCGTCCAGAAGTCCCGCACAGCCACCTCCGCATCCGCAGCTACACGTTCATCTGATACCCAAAACCGGGACAAGCGCCACAGACAGTCAGTGGGGGCAGGGGCCATCCTCAAACGGAGCAGGACCGGAGAGTGGTCCGATATACCCCTAGGCAAGTGGGAGACCTCCTGTACCATTGCCAAGACGGCACTCGTGGCGAACATCAGGTCAATGCGGGACATGGCCCTATAGGAGGCAGACTGGCAGGTATGAGATCTTAATAGGGGGTTTTTCCACCGCCAGACATCTGTAAGACCAAAAGTAGTGGCCCATCTGGACAGCGAGGACTCTGTTGTCGCGTCCGACACCAGCTTGTCTACATGTGGACATGGAGGCATATTAAAATCCCCCGCTAACAGTACCTTATCTGTGGGATAACCTGCTATACTTTTCATAATTTTGTGAAGTACCGGTAGCGATGCCGGAGGAGGTATATACAGTCCCACTATCACCATGGGCACATTTGCAACAACTGCATGCAGTATTACATATCTGCCCTCAGGGTCCAGGTGCAAGTCCAGCAGTGTAAATAATACGTTCTTATGTATTAAGACGCTTACCCCTCTAGCATATGTGGAGAAGGTGGCATTGTAGTAATGTCCTACCCACGGTTTTTTAAGACCAAGGACCCGACCCCCAGTGAGGTGGGTCTCTTGCAAGATACAGATATCTGGGCGGTGCATTTTAAGAAAGTTAAAAACTAGGTATCTCTTAATGCGAGAGTTCATCCCCCGAACATTCCAAGAGATTAATGTAATAGGGGCCATGGGATTTTGAGATAATGTGAAGCAGACTGAAGGGGGAGTGCACCCGGGCCCCGAGGGAAACAGAACCACCCCCTACCCCATAACACATTTGAGATCAGCATTCTGATTAATATCCATCCTCCTAAACCACTGTATCTGTACAACATACATTCCTGTGTATAACTATCATAACAGTTCCCTTCTAAACTTAATCCCCTCCCCCCACCCCGCACACCCCCCCAACCAAAGTGTGCTTGTTCCCAATAACTGGTTATGATCATTGACCAATCGGGGTCATGAACTTAGAGGACGCGTGGTAGAAATCCACCACTCAAAGGGTGTATCAGTCTCCATCTGAAGGAGATGCCGCCATCAAGCAGGAGTCCAGAGATTTCACCTGGCCGAAGCCAGGGGCACAAACTTAAAAATTGCGTTCCCGTCTCCCCCCCCCCTCCCCCACCCCCTCCCCCCCCCCAAAAAGAGAAAAAGAAAACCTGTTTTAGAGAAAATTAAAATATAGGAAAGTTTCGTTTTCTCCTAGACCAAAAATAAGTCTCAGATCAAAAAACAGAAATTACAAAAGGAAAGTTAGGTTGGTTGAGCAAAGCAAGTTCGCTGCATTCCTTGGCTCAGGTGCCAGGCATGACCAACATCGAACCAAGCCATTAGCCAGGATCAGGGCCGTTTGTTCAGCAGTTCTCACCCTTTATATGCCCTAGGCAGTGGAGGAGTTATCCCTCTCTGTCAGAGCAACAGTTACCTTGGGGAGAGAAGTATGGCACATTGGACCCGCTATTCAGCAAATGTCTCTAGATCCACAAAAGTACAGAAAAAAGGGTCCTCATAAAACAAGAAAAATAAGGGAAAAAAAAAAATAGGGAGAACAGAAAAGTCACTGATACTTGTCTCCAACAGAGATGATGTCTATCTATCCGAATAACTAGCAAGTGACAAGGTAAGTAATTGGAAACGATCCAGCGAACATCCCCTCGCTCTTCCTCGGACAATAAATCTTGCATGCTTTGGCTGGTTAGCATAGAGAAAAACTATTGTCAGGAGAACTTTGCTCATCTGACAGGGTTTCCTAGATCAAGGCTGCCACAGTAAACAGGTACCTGATGTCAAAGCAGGCGGTTCTTCTAGCGGTGGGCCAAGGTGTTCAGCCATTGCAGGGCCTCGTTGGGGGAAGTGAAGAACCTGACGCTTTCACCGTCCTGGACACGAAGTCGGGCGGGGAATAGCATGCTGTATCGCAGTCCCTTGGTTCTGAGAGCCTGCTTCACCGCATCGAACGACTTGCGCTGCTTCTGAGTATCTACCGAGAAGTCCGGGAAGAACATAAGGTGGGCCGCCTCGTGTCGAACCTCCGCCATCTTGCGGGCCTCGCGCAGTATCAGGTCCCGGTCTCTAAAGTTCAGCAACCTGAATATAAAGGTGCGAGGTGGGGATCCAGGGGGACCTCGGGTCGGCGGCATCCTGTGGGCCCTCTCGATTGCAAAAAACTGAGAAAAAGCTGCTTGCGGGAACAGTGAGCGAAGCAGCCGCTCAGTATAGGCAGACGCATCGGAGCCCTCCGACCCCTCAGGGAGTCCTATGATCCGCAGATTATTACGGCGGTTCCGATTTTCGGAATCTTCGGCCCGTGCTTCCAGATGTTTCACCCTCACCTGTAGGGTATGCAGGGAGGCCGAGTGATCTCTGACCACGTCTTCTGTATCGCCCACTCTGCGTTCCACCTCTGTCACCCGGTGCCTCACCTTCTCAAAGTCTTGTCTAATGAGACCAATTTCCAATTGCACTGTGTCTATTTTGGTAGTTAGTGTGGACAAGGCAGATTGGCAGCCCGTGATGGCTTGCATCAGAGCCGCGAAGTTGCTCTGATCTGTGAGAGCAGGTTCCGGTCCGTCGGTCTGCGTCGCCATGCTGCTCACCTTCCCCACGTGGACAGCCGCGCTGCCTGAGTTACTTTGGGTTCTACTCGGCCTGTGGTGATCAAAACGTCGCCGGCTCCGTGTCCGCATCCGCAGGAGGAGGCTGGGAGAGGGTTTAGACGGTTAAAAGGCTTGGCAGGATGGGTTAACAGGATAGATTCCCCGCGGTGGCTGCAGAGCTCCTTGATCAAGCGTCCTACACCGTCGCCATCTTGGACACGCCCCCAGTCATCACTGCTTTTACTATGGATAACATAGGGAAGGGTCTAAACCACTGTCAGTTTTTTTTTTTTTTTTTTTTTTTTATGGCTGGCTGTCCCTCTTTGGGGAGATTCCTCTTCATGCAACACAAAGTGAGCAGAATTTTTTACATAGTGAGGGGAATAGTTTTACCTAGCAATAATTTCAATAGAACAAAACATCTGTGCTTGTAAATTGTTAATGCTCCTGGACACTATACCTTTTTGATACCAGGCAATCATATAAACATTCAAAACCGTGCAGCACATTTATAGTTCGCAATGCTCGTAAATAATATGCAAAATACAGTAAAGTAAATTAAATTGATTGTGGCAAAACAATGTTGCAAAATAGGGACACATGCACATTCAATAGTGTCCATAAATAGCCCAAAGTAAAAACTTGTGAAAAAACTATTGTAAACCTCCAGAGAGAAAATGAAATAGAATAAAGTCCTAAACTCTGTAATGAAGATGGTAAAGGCTCCTAGGATAGCCGAGGTGACACCAAAAACACCCTCGCCAAAGGCTTACCAGAATGCCAGCGACCCCCTAACCAGGGTGGTCATTATGCGCTTGGCTAAACAGGATGAACTCCATGGCAGGGGATGGAATAGCGGTACAAGCACAGATCATTTTGCCAATACACAGGGACTCCTTCAATAGCCAGCTTAATCCAACAGACTCGGGATGGATTGTAGAATATATAAAATAAGAGCTCCACATGGTGTAATACTGTAAAACCGTCCATGATTTAATAAGAGAAAGCACTTACATTTCAGCAAGTAATAAACAGCATGTCACAAGAACGCTATGAAAGGAAACAGGGTCTTCCTCCAATAACAAAGATGGGCAACAATTTGCTGCATGTGCGTGGTAGCATGACGTCAGGGGCAATAATAAAGGAAAATCATATACACGTATGTACTTCATGCAGAACACTCATAGAGCTGCCTCTACATATAGACCATGACGTTACCAGAGACTGCTATGCATGCATTTAAGAGATTTTTTTTTGGCTCTCATCCTGGCAGCTCTGGTCAGATCTGCAATAGAGAGTTTAATTTAATAGTTGCAGCAACTTCTAGGTTACTCTGGGTAGTTTTCAGTGACTTTTAGAGGTCATTACTTTTCCCTGGAACAGTGATGCAATTAATCGGAAATTGGGCAACCTACAGCAAAGGTTTTGCACCCTAAGGCTTCATGTACACAGGACATTGTTTTAACACAAGTTTAAACAGAAAAAAGCATAGATAAGACCGGGGGCCTGACATCAGGCATACCGGTTCACCAATTGAAAATATATATTTGTAATGAGAAAATATAGTGCATTCCATTGCAAGTGCTTAGGTAACTTGGAATTGTGTCTATGAGGACAACTTTTAAACATATGACCAACACTTGTCTTAGTGCTATTTCTCTCGGTCTGGATGCCCCTTTGGGAGCCTGCTGCATCCAGAGGTCGAAGAAACAATTGTTAAAATGTATATAATTAACAGAGCCATAATGGTGAGGTATTTCCAAATCTCCTGAGTGATGGGAGAACTCATATTGAAAAATCAGAATACAAACGATTCCTTGGTGTGGCCAAGAATGGCCTAGAAGAGCAAGCCAGAGTAGGCTTAAAGCGACAGTAAAAGAAAAGAACTAAGAAAAAGATTGCGAGGGTATAAGGTGGGGGGGGGGGTGAGGGGAAAGGTGGTGGGAAAGCGAACTTCGACCACCCACGTTTTAAAACGTCAGTTTTTTTGTTTTGTTTTTTCAAAATAGCCAGAAATGAAAAACGCCTGTTAATGAAACGTGGCTAAACGCGAGTTGCCGCGTTTGGCACTTGAAATGCCTCTAAACTCAGCTTCTGAACCCATTTTTTGCGTTCCAAAAAAAGCCTCTAAACTCAACTGCCTAGAAACAATTGTAAACGACCCTGTGTACATGTACTGATAAGATAACATAGAAGAGAGTTCAGGAGCAGATGAAAAAAATGCCCAACTGCTCCTAAACGTCTGTTTACTAGCAGCAGTATACATGAGGCCTTAGGATTGACACACAAGTTTCACATCATGACCAAAGTTTTATCAGTAAGTTCTAGTTGTTGTGAGCATTTACAAGTTTGGTGGCTGGCAGGAGCAGTGGAACGTGTTTCTGCTGCTTAGTTCTGCATGTAAGGTCTTTCAGTGGCCATAAACTACAAGATACCCTCAACCACTGTGCTAAAGAGGTCTTTTACCATAAGTGAAAGTATATAAATCTTAACTCTGCATTCATTCGTTTACTTGGAGGTTTGGTAAAGGAACAGCTAAATGTTTTGAGATTTCTTACAAATCTCTCTTTTTACAGCATATTTAAAGCCAAAAGCTGAAGAAGACAGAAGGATTGAGGCAGAGGAGAAAAAGAAACAAGAAGAAGCTGCACGCATTGCAAGAGAGTTGGCAGGTTGGTTGTGTGTAATAGATACTTGTGCAGAAGTTGTAATGCAAATCTAACTCTGGCACCACGCTAAGATCAGGCAGCTAGAGATTTTTTACTGGAGACCTAAAATATGGGGGCTGCCATTGCTGATGCAGCCTCTTGGATATTATGCCCATCCAGGTTTCTCTATCTGGTAAGTTAATAATCTGGGACAAGCATGCAGGAAAGAAGTACAGACCTTTCCATACTCCACTAGTGTACTTGGCCAGGTTATTAACTCACTAGATAGTAAAGCAAGCCGCAGAACATGTAGCACTAAAACAAGACCATAGCATTGACTCCCTTAATACTGTTCTTACATGTACATTTTTTTAACCTCTAGCTACTGTTTGATTTTTCAGTTCTCTGAGGAGGAGTAGCAAGTTAGTTATCTTGCTCCTCCTCTCCCTCTTCCTGCAGTTAGGCTTTTGGGCCTTGCTGTTATGAGGGTTAGATTCTTCCAGAATCACAAGTGATTATTGCATCATGGGGGTCGGTTCCAGAATCACAAGAGGTGTTTTGTTTCACAAAATGATAAATAATGAAGATCGAACCATTAAAATTAACCCAAAAAAACAAGACAGAGATGGGAAGATACAATGCATGCACATTTTTAGCATAAATATTGACCATTGTAACTACTGAGAGTGCAGATTTATGCATTATGGTGCCAATCACATCTTGGAGGAACTAAAGCTATCATCCAGGAATATCAATTTTGGATTGGTAATCCAGGATTTGGGCCACAGACCCAGAATTGGAATGCAGATTCTGACTTCTGAGCTACATACCTGTTCCAGAGCAATGACTCAAAGTAATCCAGTGAGCCAACATATTGGCTTTCATGTATCCTTTTGGAAAAGTTCACTTCACCCAATTAAGAGGAGAGATGTATGTCTGGGAAAGGTATACTACCTTGCATCCATTAGGAGAAACAGCCACCGTGGTGCAGTTAGGTCTTCAATTACTAATGTGTCTAAATGTTTTTTTCAGCTTTGAAAGAGGAACAAAACCTCTGCTCCAGCGAGGTGATGTCTATAGGCTACATCACTATCATGTCTCTTCTGCAATAGGAAGCCTTTCTACTAAGATATTTAAAATTTCTTAGTAGCATTTTAAACTTTTTTTTTTTTTTTTTTTTTTTTTTTTTTTTTGCTTGGCAAGTAAATTCTGCTTTGTATTTAGCACATATATTTCCTGTCGAAGCAAAATTGTAACCAAAATGTCATATCTTTTAATTTTGTTTATTATTTTGTTGCAGAGCAAGAAGATACCATCTTGAAATGAATTTTTTCTATTTTTGTGATCAGAGAATGTCTTCTGAGGATTCTTCAATGTATAGCTATTCTGACCGTCTTCTAAATCATTTAAAATGTTTTTGTGGACTGGTTTGTACATTTGAAATATATGTACGTTAACAGTATATTTAACACACAACAATAAAAGCTGAAACTTTTCATGATTGTTTTTGAGTAATTGAAGACTTGTTTTTGTAATTGCTCTACAGACCTAAAAATGTATCGTTAAACAATGGTTGTGAAAATAGGTTTAAAAAATGTATATACAACCCTTATTGGCTTTGAAAATCAGACCTGTTTTTGTGCTTGAACATACCGGTGCTAGGTACTGGCACCTCGCAGCAGGGCCTGCTTGTAAGGCTTGAGATATTCCAAGTGCTATGGTGGCAGTTTTTTTAAAGGGGGAGATGTGACTTGAGTAAGAGCAAAGCTGTCCCCAGCTCTGTTGCCCCCTTCATCCTGCTTCTGACTTGTCCTACTTCCTCTTGCTTCTGACCTTGGCAGATGCATGCTTAGTGACTGTGCTTGAGTACCCGGGTAACCCCTAGCAAGTGTTTGGGCCATCAATGGCACCAGCAAGTGCCAAATAATGCCTGAAAAATATCAGTTTATTTAACAGAATAATAAAGATATAAAGGAAGCAGTTGTTACAGCATGATGCATATTATTGAGGCAAGTTATTCATCCATGTATAGTATACTACCCTTTATTTTTCTCCCATAGAGCTTTTCTATTCTGAGGAGAGAGAAAAATCTTTCCAGAATATGGTGATAAATAGGAGGGTAGTAGTTTCTTGCCACGTTTCCCAAAAAAAAGTCTGCTTCTTCTAAAAATCTGGAAGTGTGTGTGTGTGTGTGTGTGTTATATATATTTACCCTCTGTTGAAGACTGCAGGGGGTTAGAAGCAGGCTCAATGCCTGCAACTTATGTTAGAAAGGGTAGTTGGGAAAACAGCACAGCTTACTGTGTGCAGTACAAGCTGCTACCCTGTATTACAGCGTAAACAATGGCCAGACTGTTTTGGCACAGTAAGTAATCATTTCAACCACTCTGACCCAAACTAGATTTTTAAAGTGGAGTGCCACCCAAACGTGGAACTTCCACTCATCAGATTCCCCCCCCCCCTCCGGTGTCACAGTTGGCACCTTTCAGGGGGGAGGGGGGTGCAGATACCTGTATATTACAGGTATCTGTACTCACTTCCGGCATAGATAGCCGCAGAATCTGCGGTTATTTACGCCATTTCCTGCCCCGCCCCGCTGTCTGCTGGGAAACACGGGTCCCAGAGACAGCAGGGACCATCCGTATTGCGCTGCGCGACTCGCGCATGCGCAGTAGGGAACCGGGAAGTGAAGCTGCAAGCCTTGGGGCGCCCTGGACAGGCAAGTGTCCATGTCCAAGTCAGGAGCTGCAGTAATTGTAGCTGCTGACTTTAAAAAAAAAAAAACCCATTTCGGTGGAGCTCCGCTTTAAGTCACTAAAAACATGGAGTTCTGGTTTAAGCACTGGTCCCTATTGATTATGCTGACTGCTGTCTCAGTTTATGCAAAGATCAATAACCGTATTATCATAGTCAACCAGATGCCAAAACATACAGGCCAATATACTATGCAGCCTGACTGTATTATAATAATAAATGTGGCAATTTCATTTAGGTTTTAACATACTGGAAAATGAAGCAGCCCAAGTGTGTGTGTGTGTTAGGAGGAAGGGAGCTCCTATGAACAGGTGGTGAAGGTGTAATTCCCACAAGGAAAAGGAATCTGCCCAAGCTGCCCAATGTAAATGAAATGCATAAGAAATGTACACTTGAGGAACTGTTTGATTAACTGTTTGATTAAGATTGTCAGAAGTTCTAAAATCGGGCAGTTGGGGAGTTTCTGTGGGTCATGAACTCCTATTGGAGCCTCATGCCTGGGAACCGTATGGAACCAAAATTCGGGGAGTGTGTGCATGAGCTCAACATTAGGAGGCACAGAGAAGTATAAGGTGCAGTTGCTTGCCTGGTTGGCGAAAACTGAGTATTCTGTCGATAATGAGAAAGAAAGTTATTTGGGGTATTATGTTTGAGAACTTAACCGCTTCCTGACCGCCTCACGCAGATATACTGCGGCAGAAGGGCACGTACAGGCAGATTAACACACCTGTACATTGTCCTTTAAGAGGTGGCTTGCGCCCGCCGGGAGCTCCATGACCGCGATCGTCTCACGGTGAGGAAGAATGGGGAGATGCTAATGTAAACAAGCATATCCCCGTTCTGCCTAGTGACACTCTCACTGATCACAGCTCCCTGTAATCGGGAGCGGTGATCAGTGATGTTCACAGTTAGAATCACTTCCTAGGATACGCTTAACCCCTACAGCGTCACCTAGTGGTTAACCCCTTCACTGCCAGTGACATTTTTACTGTAATCCAATGCAATTTTTTTAGCATCGATCGCTGTATTAACCACTTGACGACCGCCTCACGCCGATGTACGTCGGCAAAGTGGCACGGACAGGCAAAATCACGTACAGGGTACGTGATTTGCCTTCCGCGGGTGGGGGGTCCGATCGGACCCCCCCCCGGTGCCCGAGGCGGTCGTCTTTTGTCCAGCGGCGATCGGTGATGAGGGGGAGACCATCCGTTCGTGGCCCCCCCCTCGCGATCGCCGCCGGCCAATGAGAACACTCCTTTGCTGCTGTATGCTAAACAGCAGCAAAGGAAGTGATGTCATCTCCCCTCGGGTCGGTATTTTCCGTTCCGGCCCGAGGAGAGACGACATGTAAGTAAGTGCACAACACTACACACACACAGTAGAACATGCCAGGCACACAAAACACCCCGATCCCCCCCCCCCGATCGCCCCCCGATCCCCCCCAATCACCCCCCCCTGTCACAAACTGACACCAGCAGTTTTTTTTTTTTTTTTTTTCTGATTACTGCATAGTGTCAGTTTGTGACAGTTACTGTGTTGGGACAGTGAGTATTACCCCCCTTTAGGTCTAGGGTACCCCCCTAACCCCCCCTAATAAAGTTTTAACCCCTTGATCACCCCCTGTCACCAGTGTCACTAAGCGATCATTTTTCTGATCGCTGTATTAGTGTCGCTGGTGACGCTAGTTAGTGAGGTAAATATTTAGGTTCGCCGTCAGCGTTTTATAGCGTCAGGGACCCCCATATACTACCTAATAAAGGTTTTAACCCCTTGATTGCCCCCTAGTTAACCCTTTCACCACTGATCACCGTATAACCGTTACGGTTGACGCTGGTTAGTTCGTTTATTTTTTATAGTGTCCGGGCACCCGCCGTTTATTACCGAATAAAGGTTTAGCCCCCCGATCGCCCGGCGGTGATATGCGTCGCCCCAGGCAGCGTCAGATTAGCGCCAGTACCGCTAACACCCACGCACGCAGCATGCGCCTCCCTTAGTGGTATAGTATCTGATCGGATCAATATCTGATCCGATCAGATCTATACTAGCGTCCCCAGCAGTTTAGGGTTCCCAAAAACGCAGTGTTAGCGGGATCAGCCCAGATACCTGCTAGCACCTGCGTTTTGTGCCTCCGCCCAGCCCACCCAAGTGCAGTATCGATCGATCACTGTCACTTACAAGGCACTAAACGCATAACTGCAGCGTTCGCAGAGTCAGGCCTGATCCCTGCGATCGCTAACAGTTTTTTTGGTAGCATTTTGGTGAACTGGCAAGCGCCAGCCCCAGGCAGCGTCAGATTAGCGCCAGTACCGCTAACACCCACGCACGCACTGTACACCTCCCTTAGTGGTATAGTATCTGATCGCATCAATATCTGATCCGATCAGATCTATACTAGCGTCACCAGCAGTTTAGGGTTCCCAAAAACGCAGTGTTAGCGGGATCAGCCCAGATACCTGCTAGCACCTGCGTTTTGCCCCTCCGCCCGGCCCGGCCCAGCCCACCCAAGTGCAGTATCGATCGATCACTGTCACTTACAAAACACTAAACGCATAATTGCAGCGTTCGCAGAGTCAGGCCTGATCCCTGCGATCGCTAACAGTTTTTTGGTAGCGTTTTGGTGAACTGGCAAGCGCCAGCGGCCTAGTACACCCCGGTCGTAGTCAAACCAGCACTGCAGTAACACTTGGTGACGTGGCGAGTCCCATAAGTGCAGTTCAAGCTGGTGAGGTGGCAAGCACAAGTAGTGTCCCGCTGCCACCAAAAAGACAAACACAGGCCCGTCGTGCCCATAGTGCCCTTCCTGCTGCATTCGCCAATCCTAATTGGGAACCCACCGCTTCTGCAGCGCCCGTACTTCCCCCATTCACATCCCCAACCAAATGCAGTCGGCTGCATGAGAGGCATTTTCTTTATGTCCTCCCGAGTACCCCTACCCAACGAACCCCCCCAAAAAAGATGTCGTGTCTGCAGCAAGCGCGGATATAGGCGTGACACCCGCTATTATTGTCCCTCCTGTCCTGACAATCCTGGTCTTTGCATTGGTGAATGTTTTGAACGCTACCATTCACTAGTTGAGTATTAGCGTAGGGTACAGCACTGCACAGACTAGGCACACTTTCACAGGGTCTCCCAAGATGCCATCGCATTTTGAGAGACCCGAACCTGGAACCGGTTACCGTTATAAAAGTTAGTTACAAAAAAAGTGTAAAAAAAAAAAAAAAAAAGAAATAAAAAAAAATAGTTGTTTTATTGTTCTCTCTCTCTCTATTCTCTCTCTCTATTGTTCTGCTCTTTTTTACTGTATTCTATTCTGCAATGTTTTATTGTTATTGTTATTGTTATTATGTTTTATCATGTTTGTTTTTCAGGTGTGTAATTATTTACACTTTACTGTGCTTTATTGTTAACCATTGTTAACCATTTTTTTGTCTTCAGGTACGCCATTCACGACTTTGAGTGGTTATACCAGAATGATGCCTGCAGGTTTAGGTATCATCTTGGTATCATTCTTTTCAGCCAGCGGTCGGCTTTCATGTAAAAGCAATCCTAGCGGCTAATTAGCCTCTAGACTGCTTTTACAAGCCGTGGGAGGGAATGCCCCCCCCCCCCCACCGTCTTCCGTGTTTTTCTCTGGCTCTCCTGTCTCAACAGGGAACCTGAGAACGCAGCCGGTGATTCAGCCAGCTGACCATAGAGCTGATCAGAGACCAGAGTGGCTCCAAACATCTCTATGGCCTAAGAAACCGGAAGCTACGAGTATTTCATGACTTAGATTTCGCCGGATGTAAATAGCGCCATTGGGAAATTGGGGAAGCATTTTATCACACCGATCTTGGTGTGGTCAGATGCTTTGAGGGCAGAGGAGAGATCTAGGGTCTAATAGACCACAATTTTTTCAAAAAAGAGTACCTGTCACTACCTATTGCTATCATAGGGGATATTTACATTCCCCGAGATAACAATAAAAATGATTAAAAAAAAAAAATATGAAAGGAACAGTTTAAAAGTAAGATTAAAAAAGCAAAAAAATAATAAAGAAAAAAAAAAAAACAAAAAAAAAACACCCCTGTCGCCCCCTGCTCTCGCGCTAAGGCGAACGCAAGCGGCGGTCTGTCGTCAAACGTAAACAGCAATTGCACCATGCATGTGAGGTATCACCGCGAAGGCCAGATCGAGTGCAGTAATTTTTCCAGTAGACCTCCTCTGTAAATCTAAAGTGGTAACCTGTAAAGGCTTTTGAAGGCTTTTAAACATGTATTTATTTTGTTGCCACTGCACGTTTGTGCGCAATTTTAAAGCATGTCATGTTTGGTATCCATGTACTCGGCCTAAGATCATCTTTTTTATTTCATCAAACATTTGGGCAATATAGCGTGTTTTAGTGCATTAAAATTAAAAAAAGTGTGTTTTTTCCCCAAAAAATGCGTTTGAAAAATCGCTGCGCAATTACTGTGTGAAAAAAAAAAATGAAACACCCACCATTTTAATCTGTAGGGCATTTGCTTTAAAAAAAATATATAATGTTTGGGGGTTCAAAGTAATTTTTTTGCAAAAAAAAAAAACTTTTTCATGTAAACAATAAGTGTCAGAAAGGGCTTTGTCTTCAAGTGGTTAGAAGAGTGGGTGATGTGTGACATAAGCTTCTAAATGTTGTGCATAAAAATGCCAGGACAGTTCAAAACCCCCCCAAATGACCCCATTTTGGAAAGTAGACACCCCAAGCTATTTGCTGAGAGGCATGTCGAGTCCATGGAATATTTTATATTGCGACACAAGTTGCGGGAAAGAGACAAATTTTTTTTTTTTTTTTTTTTTTTTTTGCACAAAGTTGTCACTAAATGATATATTGCTCAAACATGCCATGGAAATATGTGAAATTACACCCCAAAATACATTCTGCTGCTTCTCCTGAGTACGGGGATACCACATGTGTGAGACTTTTTGGGAGCCTAGCCGCGTACGGGACCCCGAAAACCAAGCACCGCCTTCAGGCTTTCTAAGGGCGTGAATTTTTGATTTCACTCTTCACTGCCTATCACAGTTTCGGAGGCCATGGAATGCCCAGGTGGCACAAAACCCCCCCAAATGACCCCATTTTGGAAAGTAGACACCCCAAGCTATTTGCTGAGAGGTATAGTGAGTATTTTGCAGACCTCACTTTTTGTCACAAAGTTTTGAAAATTGAAAAAAGAAAAAAAAAAATGTTTTTTCTTGTCTTTCTTCATTTTCAAAAACAAATGAGAGCTGCAAAATACTCACCATGCCTTTCAGCAAATAGCTTGGGGTGTCTACTTTCCAAAATGGGGTCATTTGGGGGGGTTTTGTGCCACCTGGGCATTCCATGGCCTCCGAAACTGTGATAGGCAGTGAAGAGTGAAAGCAAAAATTTACACCCTTAGAAATCCTGAAGGCGGTGATTGGTTTTCGGGGCCCCGTACGCGGCTAGGCTCCCAAAAAGTCCCACACATGTGGTATCCCCATACTCAGGAGAAGCAGCTAAATGTATTTTGGGGTGCAATTCCACATAGGCCCATGGCCTGTGTGAGCAATATATCATTTAGTGACGACTTTTTGTAAATATTTTTTTTTTTTTTTTTTTTTTTGTCATTTTTCAATCACTTGGGACAAAAAAAATAAATATTCAATGGGTTCAACATGCCTCTCAGCAATTTCCTTGGGGTGTCTACTTTCCAAAATGGGGTCATTTGGGGGGGTTTTGTACTGCCCTGCCATTTTAGCACCTCAAGAAATGACATAGGCAGTCATAAACTAAAAGCTGTGTAAATTCCAGAAAATGTACCCTAGTTTGTAGACGCTATAACTTTTGCGCAAACCAATAAATATACGCTTATTGACATTTTTTTTACCAAAGACATGTGGCCGAATATATTTTGGCCTAAATGTATGACTAAAATTTAGTTTATTGGATTTTTTTTATAACAAAAAGTAGAAAATATCATTTTTTTTCAAAATTTTCGGTCTTTTTCCGTTTATAGCGCAAAAAATAAAAACCGCAGAGGTGATCAAATACCATCAAAAGAAAGCTCTATTTGTGGGAAGAAAAGGACGCAAATTTCGTTTGGGTACAGCATTGCATGACCGCGCAATTAGCAGTTAAAGCGACGCAGTGCCAAATTGGAAAAAGACCTCTGGTCCTTAGGCAGCATAATGGTCCGGGGCTCAAGTGGTTAATGCCAATGGTCCCAAAAATGTGTCAAAATTGTCCAATGTGTCCGCCATAATGTCGCAGTCACGATAAAAATCACTGATCGCCGCCATTACTAATAATAAAAAAAAAATATCAATAAAAATGCCATAAAACTATCCCCTATTTTGTAGACACTAACTTTTGCGCAAACCAATCAAACGCTTATTGCAAATTTTTTTTTTTTTACCAAAAATATGCAGAAGAATACGTATCAGCCTAAACTGAGGGAAGAAAAAATGTTTTTATATATTTTTTTTGGGGGGGGGGGATATTTATTATAGCAAAAAGTAAAAAATGCGTTTTTTTTTTTTTCAAAATTGACGCTATTTTTTTGTTTATAGCGCAAAAAATAAAAATCACAGAGGTGATCAAATACCACCAAAAAGCTCTTTTTGTGGGAAAAAAAAGACGTCAATTTTGTTTGGGAGCCACGTCGCACGGCCGCGCAATTGTCAGTTAAAGCGATGCAGTGCCGAATCGCAAAAAGTGCTCTGGTCTTTGGCCAGCCAAATCCTCCGGGGCTGAAGTGGTTAAAAAGTAAAGCTGGCCATACATGGATCGAAATTCAACTGGCTCAGCAGAGACTGACTGAATTTTGATCCCTGTATGGCAAATTTAATTGTACAACCACCCTGTCGGTGCTGATGAGTGTATTCTGACGGCAGAGAAGTCTCCCCTTTGTCAGAATGTGGGGAGAATTCCCCTATCCCCATCGAGTGTGGATGTGGGAATCAAGATGGATATATACAGTTGTGCTCATAAGTTTACATAACCTGGCAGAATTTATGATTTTTTTGGCCATTTTTCAAAAAATATGAATAACCTAAAAACTTTTTTTTTTTTCACTCATGGTTAGTGTTTTGCTGAAGCCATTTATTATCAATCAACTGTGTTTACTCTTTTTAAATCCTAATGAAAACAAATGACCCTGATCAAAAGTTTACATACCCCAGTTCTTAATACTGTGTATTGCTCCCTTTTAACATCAATGACAGCTTGAAGTCTTTTGTGGTATTTGTGGATGAGGCTCTTTATCTTCTCTCTGTGTGTGTGTGTGTGTGTGTGTGTGTGTAATCTCACAAAAGTGAGTACATTTTTGTAAATATTTTATTATATCTTTTCATGCGACAGCACTGAAGAAATGACACTTTACTACAATGTAAAGTAGTGAGAGTACAGCTTGTATAACAGTGTAAATTTGCTGTCCTCTCAAAATAACTCAACACACAGCCATTAACCACTTGCCGACCGCCTCACGCCGATGTACGTCGGCAAAGTGGCACGGGCAGGCAGAATCACGTACATATACGTGATTTGCTTCCCGCGGGTGGGGGGTCCGGTGCCCAAGGCGGTCGGCTTTTGTCCAGCGGCGATGGGAGCTAAAGGGGAGACCATCCATTCCTGGCCCCCTCCTCGCGATCGCCGCCGGCCAATAGAATCATTCCTCTGCTGCTGTATGCTAAACAGCAGCAAAGGAAATGTCATCTCTCCTCGGCTCGGTATTTTCCGTTCCGGCGCCGAGGAGAGAAGACTGCAATGTGATTGTAAAACACTACACACTCAGTAGAACACGCCAGGCACACAAAACACCCCCCAATGACACCCCCCCACCCCCCCCCCCGGTCATACTGACACCAAGCAGTTTTTTGTTTTTTTTCTGATTACTGCATGGTGTCAGTTTGTGACAGTTACTGTGTTAGGGCAGTTAGTATTGGCCCACTTTAGGTCTAGGGTACCCCCCTAACCCCCCCTAATAAAGTTTTAACCCCTTGATCACCCCCCGTCGCCAGTGTCGCTAAGCGATCATTTTTCTGATCGCTGTATTAGTGTCACTGGTTACGCAGGTTAGGGAGGTAAATATTTCGCCGTCAGCATTTTATAGCGACAGGGACCCCTATATACTACCTAATGTTTTAACCCCTTGATTGCCCCCTAGTTAACCCTTTCACCAGTGATCACCATATAACTGTTACGGGTGACGCTGGTTAGTTCGTTTTATTTTTTTTATAGTGTCAGGGCACCCGCCGTTTATTACCGAATAAAGGTTTAGCCCCCTGATCGCCCGGCGGTGATATGCGTCGCCCCAGGCAGCGTCAGATTAGCACCAGTACCGCTAACACCCACGCACGCAGCATGCGCCTCCCTTAGTGGTATAGTATCTGAACGGATCAATATCTAATCAGATCTATACTAGCGTCCCCAGCAGTTTAGGGTTCCCAAAAACGCAGTGTTAGCGGGATCAGCCCAGATACCTGCTAGCACCTGCGTTTTGCCCCTCCGCCCGGCCCAGCCCAGCCCACCCAAGTGCAGTATCGATCGATCACTGTCACTTACAAAACACTAAACGCATAACTGCAGCGTTCGCAGAGTCAGGCCTGATCCCTGCGATCGCTAACAGTTTTTTTGGTAGCATTTTGGTGAACTGGCAAGCACCAGCCCCAGGCAGCGTCAGGTTAGGGCCAGTACCGCTAACACCCATGCACGCACCGTACACCTCCCTTAGTGGTATAGTATCTGAACGGATCAATATCTGATCCGATCAGATCTATACTAGCGTCCCCAGCAGTTTAGGGTTCCCAAAAATGCAGTGTTAGCGGAATCAGCCCAGATACCTGCTAGCACCTGCGTTTTGCCCCTCCGCCCGGCCCAGCCTACCCAAGTGCAGTATTGATCGATCACTGTCACTTACAAAACACTAAACGCATAACTGCAGCATTCGCAGAGTCAGGCCTGATCCCTGCGATCGCTAACAGTTTTTTTTGGTAGCGTTTTGGTGAAGTGGCAAGCACCAGCGGCCTAGTACACCCCGGTCGTAGTCAAACCAGCACTGCAGTAACACTTGGTGACGTGGCGAGTCCCATAAGTGCAGTTCAAGCTGGTGAGGTGGCAAGCACAAGTAGTGTCCCGCTGCCACCAAGATGAAGACAAACACAGGCCCGTCATGCCCATAATGCCCTTCCTGCTGCATTCGCCAATCCTAATTGGGAACCCACCACTTCTGCAGCGCCCGTATTTCCCCCATTCACATCCCCAACCAAATGCAGTCGGCTGCATGAGAGTCATTTTCTTTATGTCCTCCCGAGTACCCCTACCCAATGAACCCCCCCAAAAAAGATGTAAACTAAGAAAAGGGTTTCCGCGCTCACAGACCTGAAGGCTTGCAGCCTCCCCTAACACTTACCACCGAAGAGGTGAGTTAATAATACAGAGAAATTGACAGGGGGTGGGTGGCGCTACCTTGTGAGGGTACCTTGATTCGCAATATAATGAGCTTCAAAAGAGATCCGGAAAGATGTAATAGTAACTATACCCCCTACTTATGTAATCCCTCTTTAAGTGATGGGTCTAGATATCCAGCGTTAACTGATTATACTGTGCTAACAGGTCTTAGTCAAACCTATATGCAGGTGTACACCGTGTGATTTAATCAACAAAAAATTTTTTTATATTAATTGACAATAAGTCACCAGTGATAGAACAAACCTCATATAAATAAATAAAACTAAAATAAACCACAGTACAAGATTATATCAATTCCCATGTGTGCCAATATGCTTATAAGCATAAAAGTGAATATAAATAGTCCCAGCTTTAAACATATAGTACAGAGTTCCACATTAGGTAATATAAGGCTGGTGAAAATTGGTGATCAACTTAGTGAAGAATGGGTAAAAAATAGATCAAAAAATGATGAAAAAATAGTGTAAAATTAATAACAAAATCCAATAGCAGCAAGTGAAAAAGCGTCTGTAATAGGTGACTTTCGTGGACACAGCTGATCAGATCCAGTGACTTGCGGTGCTCCCCCTCAAAGATCCCCACTCACCAGCTCCCTACACCCCTGCAGGGGTAGTAGGCATGTAGTATTAGACTCCAATCAGATGTGTATGGGTCCACAGGGTTCACCGCTCCAGCTGTAAGATATCCTTCAGTACGTCCTCATAGGGAAGAAACAGGGCTCCATAGTGTGATACTTTTAAGGTAATTTATTTATCACAATATACAAGAGAACCAAATAAATAAAAAGTTTAAAACCAAGACAGTCACACAGCTTGTGAGCTAATTCGTAAGGAGAGTGCAGGGCATCTAGGATCGTCAGCTGCGCGGCGTGCGCCTCAGCTGCGTTCCACACTCTCCTACTTCCGCGTGTGACGTCAGTGCGTAGCTCCGCCTTACGCGTTTCGTCATCGACGTTATCAAAGGCGCAGCTAGCGTACCTCGTCCTCTGTTATTTAAAGCCAAGCAGTGTATACGTTCCTCCCACTCTCCTCCCCTGGGTGTGCTTATAGTCTCGTGTCACCTCCCAAGGAATATCATTCCAGAGCGGAGAGGAGATCCAATACCATATATGGGAGCCTGAACTTGATATCTCCGCTTGTCATTAAAAGGCAGACATAACAACATGGTCCTTAGCATCATAGATAGTCATGTTCTATATAACATTACTATTCAAATAGCCTATCAAAGTGACTAAGCGATACCACCTCCTACTACAGGCTGTTTGTATGCAGGGAATGGGGGCCTAGTAGAAGCTCAAGATAATTGCTGTTCTATCCATATTAATAATATCATACTCCTAGCCACACGGGATGTCCGTGCGGGTGAGATGTCAAAATTCTAGGTTAGAAGGTGTTCCTACCCCCCGTTATTAGCCCTCTATGGGGTCATTTTCATCAGTTTATACTGCATAGGCCACAAAAAAGATGTGTCTGCAGCAAGCGCGGATATAGGCGTGACGCCCGCTATTATTGTCCCTCCTGTCCTGACAATCCTGGTCTTTGCATTGGTGAATGTTTTGAACGCTACCATACACTAGTTGAGTATTAGCGTAGGGTACAGCATTGCACAGACTAGGACACACTTTCACAGGGTCTCCCAAGATGCCATCGCATTTTGAGAGACCCGAACCTGGAACCGGTTACAGTTATAAAAGTTAGTTACAAAAAAAAGTGTAAAATAAAAAAAAATAGTTGTCGTTTTATTGTTCTCTCTCTCTTGTTCTGCTCTTTTTTACTGTATTCTATTCTGCAATGTTTTATTGTTATTATGTTTTATCATGTTTGTTTTTCAGGTATGCAATTTTTTATACTTTACCGTTTACTGTGTTTTATTGTTAACCATTTTTTTGTCTTCAGGTACGCCATTCACAACTTTGAGTGGTTATACCAGAATGATGCCTGCAGGTTTAGGTATCATCTTGGTATCATTCTTTTCAGCCAGCGGTCGGCTTTCATGTAAAAGCAATCCTAGCAGCTAATTAGCCTCTAGACTGCTTTTACAAGCCGTGGGAGGGAATGCCCCCCCCACCGTCTTCCGTGTTTTTCTCTGGCTCTCCTGTCTCAACAGGGAACCTGAGAATGCAGCCGGTGATTCAGCCAGCTGACCATAGAGCTGATCAGAGACCAGAGTGGCTCCAAACATCTCTATGGCCTAAGAAACCGGAAGCTACGAGCATTTCATGACTTAGATTTCGCCGGATGTAAACAGCGCCATTGGGAAAGCATTTTATCACACCGATCTTGGTGTGGTCAGATGCTTTGAGGGCAGAGGAGAGATCTAGGGTCTAATAGACCCCAATTTTTTTCAAAAGAGTACCTGTCACTACCTATTGCTATCATAGGGGATATTTACATTCCCTGAGATAACAATAAAAAAAAAAAAAAATGAAAGGAACGATTTAAAAATAAGATAAAAAAGAAAAAAAAAAAAAAGCACCCCTGTCGCCCCCTGCTCTCGCGCTAAGGCGAATGCAAGCTGCGGTCTGTCGTCAAATGTAAACAGCAATTGCACCATGCATGTGAGGTATCACGGCGAAGGTCAGATCGAGGGCAGTAATTTTAGCAGTAGACCTCCTCTGTAAATCTAAAGTGGTAACCTGTAAAGGCTTTTAAAAATGTATTTATTTTGTTGCCACTGCAATTGCGCAATTTTAAAGCATGTCATGTTTGGTATCCATGTACTCGGCCTAAGATCATCTTTTTTATTTCATCAAACATTTGGGCAATATAGTGCATTAAAATTTAAAAAAGTGTGTATTTTCCCCAAAAAATGCGTTCGAAAAGTCGCTGCGCAAATACTGTGTGAAAAAAAAATGAAACACCCACCATTTTAATCTGTAGGGCATTTGCTTTAAAAAAATAATGTTTGGGGGTTCAAAGTAATTTTCTTGCAAAAAAAAATAATTTTTTCATGTAAACAAAAAGTGTCAGAAAGGGCTTTGTCTTCAAGTGGTTAGAAGAGTGGGTGATGTGTGACATAAGCTTCTAAATGTTGTGCATAAAATGCCAGGACAGTTCAAAACCCCCCCCCAAATGACCCCATTTTGGAAAGTAGACACCCCAAGCTATTTGCTGAGAGGCATGTCGAGTCCATGTAATACTTTATATTGTGACACAAGTTGCGGGAAAGAGACACATTTTTTATTTATTTTTTTGCACAAAGTTGTCACTAAATGATAGATTGCTCAAACATGCCATGGGGATATGTGAAATTACACCCCAAAATACATTCTGTTGCTTCTCCTGAGTACGGGGATACCACATGTGTGAGGCTTTTTGGGAGCCTAGCCGCGTACGGGACCCCGAAAACCAAGCACCGCCTTCAGGCTTTCTAAGGGTGTAAATTTTTGATTTCACTCTTCACTGCCTATCACAGTTTCGGAGGCCATGGAATGCCCAGGTGGCACAAAACCCCCCCAAATGACCCCATTTTGGAAAGTAGACACCCCAAGCTATTTGCTGAGAGGTATAGTGAGTATTTTGCAGACCTCACTTTTTGTCACAAAGTTTTGAAAATTGAAAAAAGAAAAAAAAATGTTTTCTCTTGTCTTTCTTCATTTTCTGTCTAAACCGCTGGCAACAAAAGTGAGTACATCCCTAAGTGAAAATGTCCAAATTGGGCCCAACTAGCCATTTTCCCTCCCGGTGTCCTGTGACTCGCTAGTGTTACAAGGTCGCAGGTGTGTTAAATTTGGTGTTATCGCTCTCGCTCTCTCACACTGGTCCCTGGAAGTTCAACATGGCACCTCATGGCAAAGTACTCTCTGGGGACCTGAAAAAAAGAATTGTTGCTCTACATAAAGATGACCTAGGCCAGTCATGGCTAACCTTGGCACCTCGGATGTTTTGGAACTACATTTCCCATGATGCTCATGCACTCTGCAGCGTAGTTGAGCATCATGGGAAATGTAGTTCCAAAACATCTGGGGTGCCAAGGTTCGCCATCACTGACCTAGGCTATAAGAAGATTGCCAAGACCCTGAAACTGAGCTGCAGCACAGGGAATAAAAGTGCTATATCTACTTTGTACTAGGGATGTACTCGTGCGAATGCTCCGATACCTTCTGGCTCGGTTCTTTCAGCTGTCAGTGGGATTTCCCCGCTAACAGCTGAACTGTAATGAAAAGAATGCCGGCAATAATTGGTTGTTAAGGAGCGGGGCCGCCGCATCCTTACCAACCAATGACATTTCAACTGTCAGAGTGTTTGTGAAAGCCGGGGTTTGCAGCAGCAATGTCCTCCAACCCCTGGATTCAACCAGCAGGAACTGAATAAGACCCTGTGGGAGGTGCCTTAGAGATACTAGAACCTGAATCCTGGGGGTTACAGTTCGCTGTGGTGAATGGAAAGTTATTGCGGCAGTGCACAGCCCTGCTGCATGTGTAGGTTGGGTGGTCTCCATGCATGTCCTTACACAACTGCCTTCAGCCTACGTGCCCTGAGCCAGCACTGTATTACCGAGGATTAGGACAGGACCGTGCACTCTTCTCTGCCCTGCAATTCCATCACTGCTTGTCATTGCAGCTGAGCAAGTCCTGCAGGCTCTGCACACACAAACTTTCCCATAGACAAGTGCTGGCATTGAACAATCACAGGTAACACACACACAATCTCAGCACACTTCTTATAGGGGCTTTCTGGAGCAGCAGATCAGATCTGATGTCAGCCTTTGATTGTCCCTGACAGATAGGTGCTGTCACCTGCAGACCTTCACTGATGGCTTTCCTTTCACTTTGGTCTATGCAGTGCCCTGCAGAAGTCCGCACACACCCATGGCTAGTTCTCTTTTTTATTTTTTAAATAAATTTAGCCGGTATCTCACCCCCCCCCCCCTCTTGGAAATCATCTGGGACATGTCACAGGTCCCAGATGATTGCCCGGCCAGTCACGGCGTGTGGCATGCGCATGCGCAGTGGGTGCCCGGCTGTGCAGCCACAGCCAGGCGCCCACACTTACAATGCCGGCGCCGCAGAGAGGAGGGGGAGACAAGCGGGGCTTCGTTCCCCTGCATCACTGGACCCTGGGACAGGTAAGTGTCAGATTATTAAAAGTCAGAAGCTGCAGTATTTGTAGCTGCTGACTTTTCTTTTTTTTTTTTTTTTTTGTAGCAGAACTCCGCTTTAAGCGTGTGTGGTGATTTTTTTTTTTGTTTCTTTTTGCATTCCTCAGGATCAACTGCGGGTAAAGGATTGTATGACTCCCCCCCCCCCCCCCCCCCCTTTTTATTGGTTGAGCTGGATGGACTTACGTCTTTTTTCAACCAGACTAACTATTTAACAAATGTATGTGTGTATTATGTGCTGCTTTTACTGAAAATCTTTGTTCCTTCTCCCTGCAAAGAAACAGTTCCCTCTGTACAAAGCCCTGTGTTGTTTGTCAACACAGGTCTCTTGGTTTTGATTGGACGCAGCCGATCAGCAGTTCCTGCCCATGAATCATTGGTGGGGACCTGCTGACAAAATCCCATTGTGTCTAATCACAGCAGGAGTCAGGAGGTGAGGGCTCATGGGCGTGCCCTGAATAGGCCTGTAGGAGCCACCCGTCTGCAGTACAATGCGGATGGGCGGTCCTGAAGAGGTTAAAGTGGAAGTTCAGTTATACACTATTCTACTCTAAATCTACACCCACCCCTATTTTAAGCCTATTCTATCTACTCTGTAAAAGGAAAAATACCTATTCAGAAGTCACCCCAGTCCAGTGGCAGCTTCAGTGTAGAGGAGTGACAGCTGACAACGGATGTCCCATAGTAAGCCGATGGATGACCTCATCACCGAGGCTCTGCAGTCATTGTCAGCGATCTCTTCTGTACACTGAAGTTGGTGCTAGAGAGATCATGTGACTAGATCAGAGCAACTTCTGAATAGGTAAGTATAAGCATCTTTCCTTTTACATGGTGGATCGAATAGGCTTAGAAGGGGGCTGGGGGTAAATTTAAAGAGTAACTCCACTTTTTTGGAGAAAAAACATACCCCTCTGGGTAATGTACACATGACAGGGATTTTAACAAAGTTTGTTGCAGATTCCTACCTTATGTTATTCTGAAGAAATAGCTGTTTGTGTCCATGTGCAAAGTGAAACTGTATGGGAGTGATTTTATAATTATGAATCCGCTGCTTCACCTGCAAGGCTCTAATGGGTTCACATGTATGCAATGGCAGACATTGCATGTGATTCACACCGCATTGCTGTCCACATCGCATGCGATGTCTGTGCAATGCAAATTCAGCCATACAGTTTGTATGGCTGAAAAAGCATCGCATTCACACCAAAAGGGTGCAGGACCCTTTTTTTTTTTGTCCGCACCAGGATCGGATCACATTGGTTCAGACCCATGCGATCTGATTCCATCCGATTTCACAGTTCACACTGCGTTCTGCAAACCGATTTGGGGGTGTCATTAACATTATATTGACAGCCGCAGCGGTTCGCAGAGAGCAGTGAACTGCCTGCGAGTCAAGTGCGATGCAGGAACTCGCACAAGATTCGCAGTGGTTCCCACATCGCACCAGTGTGAACTGAGCCTTATGCCCCATACACACGATTGGACATTGATCGGAAATTCCGACAACAAAATTCATCAGATTTTTTCTGACAGATGTTGGCTCAAACTTGTCTTGCATACACACGGTCACACAAAGTTGTCGGAAAATCCAATTGTTCTGAACGCGGTGACGTAAAACACGTACACCGGGACTATAAATGGGGCAGTAGCCAATATCTTTCATCTCTTTATTTATTCTGAGCATGTGTGGCACTTTGTGCGGCAGATTTGTGTACACACGATCGGAATTTAAACGATTGGATTTTGTTTGTCGGAAAATTTTATATCCTGCTCTCAAACTTTGTGTGTCGGAAATTCCGACGGAAAAAGTCCAATGGAGCCCACACACGATCGGAATTTCCGACAACACAATCCGATCGCACTTTTTCCATCAGAAAATCCGACCGTGTGTACAGGGCATTAGATGTGATTTCCCTTTGGGAGTATCTCACCAAAAAAATTTTTTTAATTTGCTGTTCCCCCCCCCCCCCCCCCCCCACAAAAGTGGAGTTACCCTTTAAGCTTAGTTAGGTTTTGACTTCCACTTTAACTACAAGATGCTTTGTATGATGAATATTTTAACAAATTGTATTTAGCATTATTATTTTTTACTTATGTGACAATGTTACAGGAGTAGTAATGATGAGCACAGGGTGATTACTGGTCTAGGTTTACATAAGAATTAAAGAAAATGAAAGAGAGGAAAAAAAAAAAAACTAATAAATAATCAGTCTAGTATTTTATACATTGCAGCCAGCTATTTTCTTCTCCTCTTTCTTCCCACTTCTAACGTCAGCATGTGTGGTGTTATCATGCATGGTATGACAGCGATCTCCCAATATGTATGTACTGCTGAGAAGAGGCGGGCTGTGATCTCACGCTTGCTTTTACCAGCCAGTACTGACAATATTTAAAGAAATCTTCCTGCCAACAACATTGTAAGCCAGATAGATTCCGTCACTCTGCATTGCAAGCACCTTTAACCACTTCATATCGTGTAGTTTTATGCTTGACTGTGATTTTTTTTTTTTTCCATTTCAGAGGAGCATGGGTTTCAGGCTAATTGATTTTATGCTTTTGTAATTTATTCTAAAAAGTGAATTTTTGCACAGGCAGCACTTTCATTTGTTATCAAGTTTTATTAATTACAGTTTTGTTTTTAGGTGCTAACTGGCAATAAAAGTAAGAAAGATGCAAAAAAAAAAATTTCATGCGGTTTAGGGCTAGTTTACACTTGCTTCAAAACAAGGCTTCGGACAGCTCTCTGAATGCCAGTCAAAGCTCCTGTCACTAAATAAAATGGTTAGCTTACAGTCCTTTACACCTTGCTTTTGCTTGGTGCTTCCATGAGGCTTCGATGAGGCTTTGGTGGAGCTTCAAGCGAGCTTTGTTATAGACTTCTATGGAGGCTTTGAAGACGCTTTGAAGCACCACTAAAGCTACATGGGGTATAATGTTTTACAGCAAAGCAAATGCAAGGTGTAAACAGGACTGTAAGCTAACCATTTTATTTAGTGACAGGGGCTTTTACTGGCGTTCAGAGAGCTTTAACAAAGCCTGTCCGAAGCCTTGTTTTTAAGCAAGTGTAAACTAGCCATTAATGTGGGTCGAAGCCAAAGCAAGTTTAAATGAGCCCTTACTACAAGCTTTGTGCTCAATGATAGCCAGTAAGTTCAGCTGAAAATCCTGCCAGCCTGTTTGATCCATATTTTTTTTTAATCCTGTAGGCTTAAGCAGAACATGTAAGGAGGTGAGGAGTCCTTAAAGCGTAAGTTCCACTTTTGAGTGGAACTCCGCTTTAATAATTATGCTAGCAACATTAGTGTGTGCTGTAAATTGCCTCCTGTTTCTTCTTGCTGGAGGCTGCCATTTTGCTGATGTCCAGAGCCCCTGAACAGCAGTAAATCTTTAGGCTGTTAGCAGATCGGCCTCTACAAATTTGGCACAGTGCCCATAAAAGGAGGCAACTGAGCATGTGCAGAGCAGGGTGAGGCCGTGTATTACCGGATTTTAAACAGTACAGGCACTTATTTTTTATGTTTTACATAGCTATACCTGCAAAAGGGGCAAGCATGAAGCGATCTAGTAGGACTTAGTTCCACTTTAAAGCCCAATTTAATTTGCAAGTTAAATTTGCTAAATATATTCAAAATAAAGAATAACTAAACCAAAGCACACCCCCATGTCACCACTTATCTATAGGGCACTTTCACCCCCTTGATGCCCGAGCCATTTTTCAGCGTTGTCACACTCTGAATGACAATTGCGCTGTCATGCTACACTGTAACCATGTGACATTTTTATAATTTTCTTCACACAAATAAAGCTTTCTTTGGTGGTATTGAATCACTTCCGGGATTTTTATTCTTTTCCTAAAAAAGCCCGGAAAAAAAAAAAAGGTTTTTCTTAGATTCTGTCAGTAAATTTTGTAAATAAGTAATTTTCCGCCTTCACTGATGTGCACTGATGAGGCGGCACTGATGGGCACTAATAGGCTGCACTGATGAGGCGGCACTGATGAGGCGACACTTATGGGCACTGTTTAGGGTGGACCTGATGAGGAGGCACTAATATTCTGCTTTTTTTGGGCAGTGATAGGTGGCACTGATGAGCACTGATGAGTGGCACTGGTGGTCATTGATAGGTGGCACTGACGGGCCCTGATAGTCGGCACTGATGGGCATTGATAGGTGGCATGGATAAGCGGCACTGATGAGCATTAATGGGTGGCACTGACTGGGCGGCACTGGCTGGCATCACTAATGGGCACTGATTTCTGGCTGCGGTGGGCACTGATTGCTTGCACTGGTTGGCATAGGTTGCTGGCAGTGGTGGTGCTCTAATGTAATCAGGGCAGTGATCATCAGTGCCCTGATTACATCTCTCACTGTCCCATGCGAGGAAATGCTGCTAACCGGCTCTCTTCGCCACACACTCTGTCAGTGTGAGGCGAGGAGAGCCGATTACTGGCACTTCCTTGTTTACATGTGACCGGCTGTGATTGGACACAGCCGATCACATGATTAAAGAGCCGCATCAGCGGCTCTTTACAGAGATCAGGGTCACTCCATGTCCTAGCAACGCGGCACGACCGCAATCGCCGTGCGCCCCTGCGGGCCCGCAGGACTGACCATTCAAGTGCGCCGTCATATGATGTCCACCCAGAACGAGAGCCGCACCGTCCCGCCGTTATTTGACAGTGGGCGGGTGGGCGGCAAGTGGTTTAAGGAGAATTATACAAAAAGAATGATTCGTTAAACCCACGTTGGTGAGTGATTTTTTTTTTTTAAAACCACTATTCCTTTATATTGACTTTTGAAATTGACAAATGCAGCAATTTAGAAATTGGGTGAAAGGTTTAGCACTGGGAAAACTTTGAGAGATAAAAAGTGCATTTTATATACAATTATGACCCAGATGAGTTACAAATGAGGAGGAAAGAGGGGCAGAGGGACTTTGTTCCAAGTCAGGGACAGTCCCTCAAAATCAGGGACTGTTGGGAGCTATGACTAAACTCAAGAATAGAAATGTAATATGTTGCAGTTTACATTCCTTACATGAGGTGGCTGCATTTGTTTTCTTTTTTTAAAGCTAAGAACATTTTCAGCAAATATTGAAAATTCCGTGAATGATATCTTGTCACAGTTGCTTGTCCTCTCAACCGAACTGTCAAGCTTTCAAGTGACTGATCACATGTACAGCACCATGGCAACTGCAGATCAAACAGAGGCTAAAATGGCAGCTTTCTTAGCTGTAAAGGAGAGAAGGATTTAGTTCCGTTTTCAAATCTTACTAAATACAAAAGGTGCAAAGTTTTATCATTCATTCTCGTCAATGAGCAGCCACAGCTGCCTGTCCCCTGTCACCACTTCATGTGGAAGCAGTGGTCTTTCTGCAGAAGTCTGACACACTCTTTGGTGACTCTATACCTTTGCAATCAGCAAAACATATGCTCCCTGCTGATTAAAAACGATCTAACTATACTTTAAACAAGACATATGGCAAATGCCACTGCGGACCTTCAGCAGTCCAGATCTGTATGCTTTTTCTAAGTCACTGACTCAAAAAATATTGAAGCAAGTGAATGATAGCCAGGTAACCAGCATTTTCAGAAGGACAGGACCAACAGATCACAACTTGCCAATTCCTCATGTTCCAGTTTTCTTTAAAGTACATATATACACTTGCATGGCCATATCCCTCAAGCATAGGCATCTAGCTGCTGGGTAGACATGCATTTACCTTTTCTATGTATAGCTAATGCTGGATAATGAATGCTTTTACAGCCAATAACCACCAGATGGCACATAGCAACATAGAAGGTTTTCTGCAACTCTTCATTTTACCTCCAGGTGGCACAAACACTTACATAATAAGTTGTCATGTGTTTAGTCATTAAATTGGCATGATACTTGAATCATTTGTACAGCAGCAGAAAATGTTTCATAATTTCTATATTTCGAAGACGATTGATTTTGTATCCCTTTGTTTATGATTGTCGAATGTATTACAATGTAAATGAAAGAGGAACTAAACCCAATAATTTAATTGTTTCCCAAAACAGTGGCATTCAAAGCATGCCGTCAATAACTCATAACTGTTACATGGTTTGTGCTCTCAACTGAACTGTCAAATTGCTGGTATCATAACTGATCACATGTGCAGCAACATGGCAACTGCAGATCAAACAGTCTATGATAGCAGCTTCCTTGGCTAGAAAGGATAAGGAGGGTTCAGTTCTCCTTTAAGCATTTACTTTATGTTAAAATGATGGTGTGTGTGTGTGTGTGTGTGTGTGTGTGTGTGTGTGTGTATATACAGTATATATATACATGTGCATTCATAAAATATTCGGACCCCCAACTACAGTTGTTTAGATTCAATTTTTTCTCATTAATCTACACTCAGTACCCCATAATGATAAAGTGAAAACCGAATTTAAGAAATGTCTGTGAATTATTTAAAAAGAAAAAACTGAAATATCACATGTACTTACTGTAAGTACTCAGACCCTTTACTCAGTTACTCTGTTGAAGCACCTTTGGTAGCAATTACAGCCTCTCAAATCTTTTTGGGTATGATATGACTAGCTTTGCACACCCAGATTTGAGGATTTTTTGCCATTCTTCTTGGCAAATCCTCTGAAGCTTAGTCAGGTTGTTTGGGGACAGTCGGTGGACAGACATTTTCAGGTCTCTCCAGGGATGTTCAATAGGGTTCAAGTCAGGGCTCTGACTGGGCTACTCTGTGTGCTTAGGATCATTGTCATGTTGGAAGGTGAACGGTCCTGTTTGGTCCAGTCTAAGGTTCTGAGCGCTGCAGAACAAGTTTTCATTGAGGATTTCTCTGTACTTTGCTCCATTTAGCTTCCCCTCATCCCTGATCACAGCATGATGCTGCCACCACCATTCTACACTGTTGGGATGGTATTGGGCAGGTGATAAGTGGTGCCTGGTTTCCTCCAGATATAATGTTTAGAATTGAAACCAAACAGTTTCATCTTGGTTTCATCAGACCAGAGAATCTTGTTCCTCAGTCCTTGAGGCACTTTTTTGCAAACTCCAAGTGGGCACTTTTGCACTAAGGAGAGGCTTCTGTCTAGCCATTCTGCCATAAAGCCCACATCGGGCTGCAGTGATGGTTGTCCATCTGGATCTTTGTCCCATCTCCACACAGGATCTCTGGAGCTCGGTCAGAGTGACCATCAGGTTCTTAGTCACCTCTCTTAAAGTGGTAGTAGACTGCTGGGTTAATTTTTTTTCTTTTGACCTGAAAGGTAAAGGCATAATGTGATGCATACTAGCACATTATGTGAAACTTACCTAAAAACGAAGCATTGCAGCCATGCGCTGTCACTGCTGGAGGCCGCTTCCATCCTCCCCCGTCTTCCTTCCAGGTCCGCGGACTCCGGCTGTGTGACTGGCCAGAGCCGCAATGACGTCACTCCCAAGCATGCACAGGGGAGCTGCCATTTACAAGACAGGACTGTTTACAGATACAGCTGCATATACAGTAAATATCTCCTAAACAGTGCATGTTTAGGAGGTATTTACAGTACCCATAGGTAAGCCTTATTACAGGCATACCTATGGGTACAAATCAGAGATGGGAGTTTACTCCCACTTTAAGGCCCGTTTGCTCAGTTTGGCCAGGCAACCAGATATTGGAAGAGTCCTGATTGTGCCAGACTTCTTCTATTTGAGAATTATGGAGGCCACTGTGCTCTTGGGAACCTTCATTGCAGCAGAAATTTTTTTCTAGCCTTGCAATTATCCTGCCTCTGCGCTCTGCAGGCTGTTTCTTTGACCTCATGGCTTTTGCTCTGATACAGTTTGCATTATCAGCTGTAAGGCCTTTTATAGAGGGGTGTGTGCCTTTCCAAATCAAGTCCAATCAATTTAATTTACCACAGGTGGACTTCAATCAAGGTGTAGAAACATCTCAGCAATGATCTAGAGAAATGGGAGGCACCAGAGCTAAATTTCAAGTGTTGGTGCAAAAGGTCTGAATACTTATGCCAATGTGATATTTCAGTTTTTCCTTTTTAATAAATTCTCAGACATTTCTAAAATTTTGTTCTCACTTTGTCATTATGGGGTGCTGAGTGTAGATTAATGAGAAAAAAAAATAATTTAAACAACTCTAGTATCAGTGTTTAAAGAAATACACCAACACAGGATGGCACTGTGGGTGCATACAGACATGGTATAGGGTGCCACTTCCTAATAGTGAAGATTTGTATTTGGCAAAGAAGTATGGACTTTATAGGCACCAGTAGTAAAAATATAAAGTTTTTATTAGTAACATTTTACATATAACAATATAAAAAGAAGTATAAAAACATTACTGCAGCATCCTACAGTTTGGCATTGATATCCCCAACTCTAACCACTGAATCAGGGTCATGGAAACTGGTGACCGTGATCATTTTCTGCACGGCTGGAATAATTGTTGTAATAAATAATAATCTCTACATGTTTCGCGATGTACGTTTTTCAGGAGCTTATTTACATTTTTCTAAATGAATAAAGTGACATCAAATAAATATGTCTACAAATATATAACCTGTACATTTCATTTACATTCGTTATACCAGATATTGAAACTGAACTGTTCCCAGAATCCAACAACCAGGGAATTGCATGCAAATAGGAGCCAAGGAAGGATGTGGGGACATCCCTATATATTTGTCTATATAGGTAGAAAAGATGTGAAATTAAACACCATAGCAAAGTTTGATGGATTTCTTTAAAATGTATATAGTGCGACAGAGACCACCACCAAACATATGAGTGCTATACCCTGTGCTGGGGATTAGCTTAGACACTACTGCTAGAGGATGCACCGAGAGTTACAAGGACTCACCTACCTATACCCAAAGGTATTAGATCTTGGATACTGTATAAATAGTAGCTTCTCAGCATAAATGATAAAAAGGGGCTAATTTAACAACTGTCAACAGGACCATCAACTTGGAAATGCATCTACAAGTATATACAATTTACAGGTACAGTATCTCAAAAAAGTGAGTACACCCCTCACATTTTTGTAAATATTTTATTATATCTTTTCATGTGACAACACTGAAGAAATGACACTTTGCTACAATGTAAAGTAGTAAGTGAACAGCTTGTATAACAGTGTAAATTTGCTGTCCCCTTGAAATAACTCAACACACAGCCATTAATGTTCAAACTGCTGGCAACAAAAGTGAGTACACCCCTAAGTGAAAATGTCTATGTTGGGCCCAATTAGTAATTTTCCCTCCCCGGTGTCATGTGACTCGTTAGTGTTACAAGGTCTCAGGTGTGAATGGGGAGCAGATGTGTTAAATTTGGTGTTATCACTCTCACTCTCTCATACCGGTCACTGGAAGTTCAACATGGCAACTCATGGCAAAGAACTCTCTGAGGATCTGAAAAAAAAATGTTGCTCTACATAAGGATGGCCTAGGCCAGTGATGGCAAACCTTGGCACTCCAGATGCTATGGAACTACATTTCCCATGATGCTCAACTACACTTCAGAGTGCATGAGAATCATGGGAAATATAGTTCCAAAACATCTGGGGTGTCAAGGTTCGCCATCGCTGGCCTAGGCTATAAGAAGATTGCCAAGACCCTGAAACCACACAAGACCATACAGCGGTTTAACAGGACAGGTTCCATGGTCGACCAAAGGAGTTGAGTGCACGTGCTCAGCATCATATCCAGATCTTTGGGAAATAGACGTATGAGTGCTGCCAGCATTGCTGCAGAGGTTGAAGGGGTGGGGGGGGGGGGTCAGCCTGTCAGTGCTCCGACCATACGCTCTACACTGCATCAAATTGGTCTGCATGGCTGTCATATAGCTACATAGTTACATAGTTAGTCAGGTTGAAAAAAAGACACAAGTACATCTAGTTCAACCAAAAAAAGAAAATACAATCCCATATTGTCGTCCCAGAAGGAAGCCTCTTCTAAAGATGATGCACAAGAAAGCCCGCAAACAATTTGCATTCTGGGTAGCCAGCGTGCACCTGTCGATCTCACGCATGCGAGATGCTCCAGCGGCCGTATCGCTGATTGTTTATTAAGTTGCCATAACAATGGGGGGCAACGGAGGAAGGTCCCGCCCCATTGTTAGGGCAACTTAGGTAGACAGATAGATCTGCCTTAAATCGCGTCATTTCTGACTCCTGGGAAATGACTCACATTTCCTAGGAGCACAGACGAGGGAGGTAGTGATGCGGAGCTGGAAGTGGCAGATTAGGAGCCACCACCTAGCAACAGGGCACTTCAGGTAAGTAAAAAAAAAATTTTTCAACCCAAATGTTTGTCATTATTGATCAAGGACTGGGAAAATGTAAAAAAAAATTTCAGGGTCGAATTCCGCTTTAAGGCAGTGCTGGAAAATAATGGTGGCCACACAAAATATTGACACTTTGGGCCCAATGTGGACATTTTCACTTAGGGGTGTACTCACTTTTGTTGCCAGCAGTTTAGCCATTAATGGCTTGTGTTATTTTGAGGGGACAGAAAATTTACACTGTCATACAAGCTGTACACTCACTACTTTTCAGTGTAGCAAAGTGTAATTTCTTCAGTGTTGTCACATGAAAAGATAAAATATTTCCAAAAATATGAGGGGTGTACTCACTTTTGTGAGATACTGTGTATGTGTATATGCTCATAAGTTTACATACCCTAGCAGAATTTATGATTTCTTGGCCATTTTTCAGAGAATATAAAATGATAACACAAAAACTTTTCTTTCACTCATGGTTAGTGTTTGGCTGAAGCCATTTATTATCAATCAACTGTGTTTGCTCTTTTTAAATTATAATGACAACAGAAACTCGTTAAATGACCCTGATCAAAAGTTTACACACCCCAGTTCTTAATACCATGTATTGCCCCCTTTAACATCAATGACAGCTTGAAGTCTTTTATGGTATTTGTGGATGAGGCTCTCTATCTACTCAGATGGTAAAGCTGTCCTTTCCTCTTGGCAAAAAGCCTCCATTTCCTGTAAATTCTTGGTCTGTTTTGCATAAACGGCACGCTTAAGATCTCCCCAGAGTGGCTCAATGATATTGAGGTCAGGAGACTGTGCAAGCCACTCCAGAACCTTCACTTTATTCTGCTGTAGCCAATGACGGGTCGACTTGGCCTTCTGTTTTGGATCATTTTCATGTTGGCATGTCCAAGTACGTCCCATGTGCAGCTTCCTGGCTGATGAATGCAAATGTTCCTCCAGTATTTTTTGAACATACTACATTCATCTTGCCATCAATTTTGACCAAATTTTCTGTGCCTTTATAGCTCACACATCCCCAAAATATCAGGGACCCACCTCTGTGCACCTTTCATCATAGGCCTTGTTGACTCCTCTCCAAATGTAGCGTTTATGGTTGTGGTCAAAAAGCTCAGTTTTGGTCTCATCACTCCAAATGACTTTGTGCCAGAAGGTTTGAGGCTTGTCTCTGTGCTGTTTGGCGTATTGTAAGTGGGATACTTTGTGGCATTTGTGTAGTAATGGCTTTCTTCTGGCGACTCGACCATGCAGCCCATCTTTCTTCAAGTGCCTCCTTATTGTGCATCTTGAAACAGCCACACCACATGTTTTTAGAGAGTCCTGTATTTCATCTGAAGTTATTTGTGGGTTTTTCTTTGCATCCCGAACAATTTTCCTGGCAGTTGTGGCTGACATTTTAGTTGGTCTACCTGACCGTGGTTTGGTTTACTTCTTGATTAGAGTTTGAACACTGCTGATTGGCATTCTCGAATCTTTGGATATCTTTTTATATCCCTTTCCTCTTTTATACAGTCCAACTACCTTTTCCCGCAGATCCTTTGACAATTCTTTGGCTTTCCCCATGACTCAGAGTCCAGAAACATCAGTGCAGCACTGGATAAAAGACCCAAGGCTCTGTCAGGAGTCCAGAAACTCATTGACCTTTTGTACACACACACTAGTTACAAGCAAACAGATCACAGGTGAGCATGGTTACCTTTAATAGCCATTCAAGTCCCTTTGTGTCAACTTGTGTGCATGTAATCAGGCCAAAATCACCAGGGTATGTAAACTTTTGATCAGGGTCATTTGGGTAGTTTCTGTTCTCATTATGATTTAAAAAGCATGAACACAGTTGATTTAAAATAAATGGCTTCAGCCAAACACTAACCACTGAGTGAAAGATAAGTATTTGTGTTATCATTCATATTCTCTAAAAAATGCCCAAGAAATCATAAATTCTGCCAGGGTATGTAAACTTATGAGCACAACTGTGTATGTGTATATATAGATATAGATATACTGTAGATATATATATCTATAGATATAGATATATAGATAGATAGATAGATAGATAGATAGATAGATAGATAGATAGACAATCGTCTTTTGTAAAATATGTTCTTTATCTACACAGCATTCCTATTTTAAAACACATAGGGATATTAAATAACAGATAAAAAAATTTCAGCTCATTGCATGTGAAATGTCATCTTAAAGTGATTGTAAAGGTTTTTTTTTAAATAATAAACATGTTATACTTACCTGCTCTGTGCAAGGTTTGGCACAGAGCAGCCCCAATCCTCCTCTTCTGGGGTCCCCCGGAGGTGCTCCTGTCTCCTCCCCCGCATTGAGTGCCCCCCACGGAGAACCGCTTTCCCTGGGGGGCGTGCTCCCGAGTCCTGCTGCTGCGTCCATTGACACAGACAGCAGGACTCAGCCCCGCTCCTGGGTCCTGTGTCACTGGATTTGATTGATAGCAGGGGCAATGAGGACCCGAGGCAGTGGCTGGGGCTGCTGGGCTCGTTCTCGTCGCTGGAAAGATTCGGGGTCAGGTAAGTAAGGGGGGGGGGGGGGGCTGTGGGGGGGCGGCTTTAAAGGAGTTGTAAGTCTTGAGGTTTTTCACCTTAATGCATTCAATACATTAAGGTGAAAAACCTTTTGGTGCAGAAGGTTTTTCACCTTAATGTATTGAATGCATTAAGGTGAAAAACCTCAAGACTTACAACTCCTTTAAAGTAAACCCGTCGTTAGAGAATGATTCTGCCCTTTTTGTTAGTTGCTTGGTTGATGCAATGATCCACAGGCTTCAGTCCTTTCCTGACCTAGAGCCAATATGCAAATAAAGAAAGTCAGAAATATGACAGTTGTCTGTATATTTGTTCATCAGTGACTCCAGTTTGATTCACTAAACGAGTAGAAACGTCTCATTTAAAGGAGAACTAAACCAAAGAATAAAATGTAATATATTGCAGCTTGCATTCCTTAGATGTGGTGGCTTAGTTTTCTTATTTCAGCAAATACAAAGAATACCTGTGTATCTTGACAAAAATGCAGAGTCCTTGTCACTTTCTGTTAGCTGCACTAAAGAATAATTTCCTTCCTAGTTATCTGTAAACTACCCACTGCCCTCCATGTAATGGAGATGAAGCGATCAGGACATGTTTGGAGTCAATATCAAGAGAGCAGCCTAGGACGACACCCATGACTCCTTCCATAAATCAGTGTTTGAGTGATGTAGCTAACCCAGGTACAAGAAGTGTGATATTTGCAAGATTACCAGGTGAAAATAAAGCAAAATAAGCTTGAAGAGGGAAAACTAAAGCAGCCATCATACCAAGGATTAGTAAACTGCAATATATAATGTGAGGATGTCAGGAACAGTCCAACCACTGGATCATGGGGGAGCACCATTTGCAGGTGGAGCAGAAGATTAGGTGAGAATAAGCTTTCTCCAATCCCCTAGACAAAAAATGTGCGGTTGACCTGTGCAGTGCGGACACAGCCCCACTGCATGGGAAGACTCTTTTTTTTTTTTTTTGGCTGAAGTTAGGCTTTAAAAAAAAGCATATGTTCACTGGGATTTTTTTTTTTTTTACATTCCTTATGCCGCGTACACACGAGCGGACTTTACGGCAGACTTTGCCTGGCGGACTTTTCTACGTACTTTACGATGGACTTTCTGAATGAACGGACTTGCCTACACACAATCCACCAAAGTCCGTCGAATTCGTACGTGATGACGTACGACCGGACTAAAACAAGGAAGTTCATACCCAGTAGCCAATAGCTGCCCTAGCGTGGCTTTTTGTCCGTCGAACTAGCATACAGACGAGCGGACTTTTAGACCAGACTCAATTTCGACGGATTGATTTAAAACATGTTTCAAATCTAAGTCCGTCCAACTTTTAAGAAAACAAAGTCCGCTGGAGCCCACACACGATCGAATTGTCCGAAATCCCGTCCGCCGGGCAAAATCTGCCGTAAAGTCCGCTCGTGTGTACGCGGCATTACACTTGAACAGAGCTTCACCTTAATTGTTAAACCAATTAAACATTTACTTCACTAACTGAAGGGTCTCCACTCCTTTTTTTTTTTCTTGTTGTTTCTGGTACAATGTTTTTATTGACATGTAAACGTAAATCAGATAACAAATTCCCATGCAGGGGATATAAGCATTAAGCATAAGTTTTCACTCTTTTTTTGTAAATCAACCCAAATTTATGTCAGCCAGAGTTTGTATGAAATCCAGACAACTGGAATTACAGGGAGAAAAAGTTAGAAGTGGCAGTCTCCATCTCTTTAACCATTTCAGCCCCGGAAGGATTTACCCTCTTAATAACCAGGCCATTTTTTTACGATACGGCACTGCGTCGCTTTAACTGACAATTGCGTGATCATGCGACACTGTACATCAAACAAAAATTAGGTCCTTTTTCCCCACAAATAGAGCTTTCTTTTGGTGGTGTTTGATCCTCTGCGGTTTTTATTTTTTGCGCTGTAAACAACAAAAATTCTGACAATTTTGAAAAAAAAAAAAAACAATATTTTTTACTTTTTGCTATAATAAATATCCAAAAAAAAAAACCTAACAAAAAAAAACAAATAAACAAATTTCTTCATCAGTTTAGGCTAATATGTATTCTTCTATATATTTTTGGTAAAAAAAAAATTGCAATAAGCGCATATTGATTAGTTTGCGCAAAAGTTATAGCGTCTAGAAAATAGGGGATATATTTATGGCATTTTTATTATACATTATTATTATTATTATACAGGATTTATATAGCACCAACAGTTTACGCAGCGCTTTACAACATTAGGGCAGACAGTACAAGTACAATACAATTCAATACAGGAGGAATCAGAGGGCCCTGCTCGTTAGAGCTTACAATACATTTTTTTTTACTAGTAATGGCAGTGATCAGCGATTTTTAGCGGCACTGCGACATTGCAGCGGACAGATCGAACACTTTTGACACTTTTTTGGGACCAGTGACATTTATACAGTGATCAGAGCTAAAAATAGCCACTGATCACTGTATAAATGGCATTGGCAGGGAAACGGTTAACACTAGGGGGAAATCAAGGGGTTAAGTGTTCCCTAGGAAGGTGTTTCTAACTGTGGGGAGAATGGTCTGACTGGAGGAGGAGAGAGATCGCTGTTCCTGATCACTAGGAACAGATAATCATACTCCCCTGTCAGAACGGAGAGCTGTTTGTTTACATTGACAGATCCCCATTCTGGCTCTCTGTGGAGCGATCGCGGGTGGTCGGCGGACATCGCAGCTGCCGGCCATGCGCATCGTCTCTGGCATTGCGTGCCTGCTATAACCATTAAAGGGACCACCATACTGGTACAGCCATTTGCGCAGCTGAGCAAACCTGCCACAGTATAACTGTGGCAGCTGGTCGGCAAGCGGTTAAACAACTGTTGTGATTTTGTAATATACAGAAAAGAAGGATCACGAGATGAGGAATAATAGAACACTATGTATATGTACAGTATATCTGTTATGTAAGCACTAATAATTTTGTTCTGGAAGGCAATGGCTCTGAGCATGCAGTGAGTAAGGTGCTAGTAATTGTACCTTTGTGTTGTGCAGATAATAGAACGGTATGTTGTACAATATGCAGTACATACCTGCTGTACAGTAATCACAATTTTCAGAGATCATGTCACTTCTCATTTTTGAGTACACTACAGTAAAAGCCATTTTTGGATATAAAATCCATGGAATCTTCTTTACTTCTAACATTTACAGATATTTACAGATATGTATATAACTAAATTAAGAACTGGAGGAAAAGGTTGTTTCCATTATATTTAGGTGAACAAACTTTGGAACCATAATCCAGGTTTCATTGTTCTTGTGCAGATGGTGTAAAACCTGTGGCCTTCTGGAACTTATTGTGTTTCCCTCTGGGGTCCCTGCAGACAGTAGTCTGTATTTTGGTGCTTGCGTAAGCCAGTTAAGGAAAAATATTATTTAGAATGGCTTAGTAGGCAAATGTTTTAATATATTTCTCCACAACTCTTAATGTTTCGGTTATTCAAACTTTTTCTCTTTTAACCACTTGCCTACTGGGCACTTTCCTGCCTAGGCCAATTTTCAGCTTTCAGTGCTGTCTCACTTTGAATGACAATTGCGCAGTCATGCAACATTGTACCCATATGACATTTTTATAATTTTTTTTCACACAAATAGAGCTTTCTTTTGGTGGTATTTTATCACCTCTGCGGTTTTTTATTTGTTGCTAAATAAATGAAAAAGAGAGAATTTTGAAAAAAAAAATGTTTTTATTATTATTATTATTATTATTATACGAGATTTATATAGCGCCAACAGTTTACTCAGCGCTTTACAATGTATAAGGGGGACAACACAATTACAGTACAGTTCAATACAAAAGGTACAGGAGGGCCCTGCTCGTAGAGATTACATTCTAAAGGGAGGGGGTGGTGGTACAAAAGGTAATAGCTGCAAAAAATGATTTGATGGGGGTGGCTCAGGGACAGTTATGTGGGTTTGGGATAGGCTTCCCTGAATAAATGAGTTTTCAAGGATCTCCTAAAGGTGGACAGGGTAGGGGCTGATCGGACATACTGGGGCAGGGAATTCCAGAGGATGGGAGAGGCTCTGGAGAAGTCCTGAAGGCGAGCATGGGAGGAGGTAACAAGGGAGCTAGAGAGCAGGAGGTCCTGGGAGGACCTTTTCATAGTTTGTTATAAAATTTTACAAAGAGGTAATTTTTCTCCTTCATTGATGTGTGCTGATGAGGCTGCACTGATGGGCACTGATAGGCGGCACTGATAGGCGGCATTGATGAGGCGGCACTAGTGAGCACTGATGGTCGACACTAGTAGGAGGCACTGGTGGGCACTGTTGGGACTGCACTGATAAACAGTGCCCTGATTAGTAGATGTCACTTTAACACAAGTCTGTTATCAGCTCTCGCCTCCAATGAAAGCCGATAACTATCTTGTGTTTACATCTTGATCAGCTGTGATTGGACACAGCTGATCACGTGGTAAAGAGCTGTTGATTGGCTCTTTACCACAATCTGTGATTAGCTGTGTCTGGAGGACAGATCGATCACAGAGCGCGGCGCCCAAACTCTGCAGCGTGTGCGCTCATGGGAGAATGTCATATGAAGCCCTCTTAGAACTGGCAAGTGGTTCAAGTAGAACTAAGGGCAAAACTTTATTTTTCATATTGGATATAACCCCTGTCAGTTTTTTTTTCTTGCCATCTGTGGGTAGACTGTCCTTCACTTCCTATCCCATATCCGTAATAGGAAGTGAGAGTAATATGGTCCAAAGTGAGGGAATCCCTGGTTGTCTTAAGAACTAGTGTCCCCATTGGAAGATTTCACCTACTATTCCAGTTCTGGTGGAAACTTTCTTTCACTTTCACTCTCAGTGATAGCAGTTAAAGGATCACTAAAGATACATTTTTTTTTTAAAATAACAAACATGTTATACTTACCTCCACTGTACAGCTCGTTTTGCACAGAGTGGTCTTCACTTTGCACAGAACTTGGTCTTCTGGGGTCCCTCGGCGGCTGTCTCGGCTCCCACTGCAAGGACTCAACACCTTCATGCGAGCTCCCTCACATGGTGTTGAGTGCTTGCGGGCGCGCTCCCGTGATACAGCCGGCGGCCATAGCCGCTCACTGTATCACTCGCCCATGCGCCGCATCATTGGATGTGATTGACAGCAACGCGAGCCAATGGCTGCGCTGCTTTCAATCCATCCACTGTAACCAATCAACGGCCAGGCTGAGCGGCGAAGAAGATGTCGGGGGCGAGCGCGGGACTTTCGAGGGGTCAGGTAAGTAAAACGGGGGGCTGGGGGGCGGCGGTATTGTCGGATGTTTTTTCACCTTAATGCATAGAATCCATTAAGGTGAAAAAACTTTTACCTTTACAACCCCTTTAACAGGACAACTAGAAAGGGCAAATATCTGTAACAGGGGCACTGCCAGCAATAAAAACCTGACAGGTGTTCTAATCCCTCTCCACTCTATCCAAAGCTAAAAAAATGTTTTCCTTTTGTTATACTTTAATTTTTTTTTTTATATGTTTTTGATTTGTAAGGGGCTTACTCTGTGTTAGACTTGGTATGTGATATGATTACTGTGTGGATACTGCATAGTGCAACTTCTTTTGTATTGTGAAATTGTGGTCAATGTGATATCTTAATAGCTGCTCGTAATCAGAATGTGAGTAAGTGTTCATTTGTTTTGTATATTAATTATCGGCATGCATCACACAGAGGACACACCTATTTCACTCTCTGTATGAAGAATGTATAGTATGCAGATAATAAGTAGTTGTGTTTTGCAAAGTTTTCTGCATGTTTTGAGGTTCTCAAAGCAAGCAAAGTGGAGGGCATATTTGTAAAGCATTTTATAGGTTAATCATTTGATTAGGTACAGTGCCTTGAAAAAGTATTCATATCCCTTGAAATTTTCCACATTTTCTCTATTTACTAATTAGGTGACTTCTGAAGGCAATTGGTTCCACTAGATTTTAGTTAGGGGTATCAGAGTAAAGAAGGCTGAATACAAATGCACGCCACACTTTTCACATATTTATTTGTAAAAAATGTTGAAAACCATTTATCATTTTCCTTCCACTTCACAATTATGTACCACTTTGTGTTGGTCTATCACATAAAATCCTTATAAAATACATTTACGTTTTTAGTTGTAACATGACAAAATGTGGAAAATGTCAAGGGGTATGAATACTTTTTCAAGACACTGTACCTTCAAACTCATGAAAGATCATGTTGTCCTGACGAGCGTATGCACTATTCAGTGGATATAAACCACCCAGTTTTGTATAAAAACCATTTAAAACACATGATCAGAAAAGTGGCAGCCCTTTATTCCGATAACATGTTCCATGTAGACATGCAAGCGCACAGTGTGTGTCAGGGTAAAGTAAAAAGAAAAGCCCATCTCGATATTGTTCCACACCATCGAAAGTAGCTTCCACTGAACAAATGTACATTTTCAATATAAATCGCAAAACATCAAGAGTACCGCATTCCGAACCCTACTCCAGAGGCAGCCTCCGTTCACGGACCCAGGCCACCCAAAGCTTATGGTACTTTTTCGGGCAGTTCCGTCCCATATATGTCAACTTATATAAGGGTAGTGCTGAGTCCACCAGAGTCTGCCACTGTTGGGCCGATGGAGGTAGTGGCTTTTTCTCCTTTAAGAGAATTGCCTTCCTAGCATAGAAAGCTGCATAAAATACGAAAAGTTTTTTAGACTGGGGGGCCTCTAACGTATCACATATACCCAACACTAAAGGTATCGGGTCAAGGGGTACCTTCAGCTTCCATATGGAGGTTATGACCTGCATTACTCCCTTCCAAAAGGTCTGCAACTGAGGGCAAGACCACACAACATGAAAAAAGGAGCCGACCTCTGCGGCGCATCTATGACAGGCAGACCGTCTATCAGGGTATATTCTAGCCAGCTTCTCTGGAGAGTAGTATACCCGTGCAGGAACTTGGGCCTGAAACGCTTGCCGCAGCTGCAAGTTTCTGAACAGCATACGGTTAGTTCTCATTTGAAATCGTCAAAACTAAGCAGTCTTCCACCAGACACTATATCTCCCAAGGTTTTTATTCCGAATCAAGCCCACAGAACGGGATCTGGGATAGATTGAAAGAGGGGCAGAAATGAGTTTAAATATTTCAAATTCAATCGTAGAGTCAGAGATCCAGTAGCGAGAGAGACACCACAGTCTCTCAGAGGGCGGTGTCATAGTTTGAAGGGAGCAGAGCATGGGGGAATGATCCAATATGCCTCAAGGAAGGATGTCAACTTCTCTAACTTTAGACAGCAGCTCACCACTGACATCTATGTTCTAACAAGTCAATACGAGACAGGGTATTGTAGGAAACTGAATGGCATGTAAAGGCACGCTCATTAGGGTGCCTCCACCTCCAAACGTCAGTCAGGCCATATAGGGATGCCCATTTGGACAGAGCAGAGTCCGTGGTAGGGCCAGAGGTCAGCTTATCTAGAGACGAGTTTGGAAGCATATTAAAATCCCCAGCAATAATAATATTGTTAGTAGTAAGGACACTTTCACACTGAAGCGGTGAGGGCGGTAGCAGTAAAGCGCTGCCAGTTTTAGTGGCGCTTTACCGCTGTTTAAGCAACGCTTTGCCGTCGCTACTGGCGTGCTTTTAACACCCCCGAAGGGGTTAAAAAAGGGGTTAAAAGCACCCGCAAAGCGCCTCTGCCGAAGTGCTTTGCAGGCGCTTCGGCAGCGCTGTTCATTGCTTTCAATCGGCAGGGTGGTTTAGGAGCGGTGTATACACCGCTCCAGCACCGCCCCAAAGATGCTGCTTGCAGGACTTTTTTTCTCCTTGTGCAAGCGCACCGCTCCAGTGTGAAAGCACTCATAGGTTGGACTTGATGGACTTGTGTCTTTTTTCGACCTCACCTGCTATGTAACTATGTAAGTGAAGTATTTAGTAGACTCCCCATCCATGATACGAAGATGGGCCGGGAACAGCATGCTATATTTCAGCCCTCTGGTACGAGGTTGAGCCTTGACATGGTCGAAGGTTCTGCAAAGCCTCTGTGTTTCAACTGAATAGTCTGGGAAGAGCATAAGCTTTGTATTCTCAAAACGCAGTTCCCCTACCTTGCTCGCCTCCCGAAGTGCGAGATCCCGGTCTCTGAAGTTCAGCAGCCGAAATATAAAGTTGCGAGGTGGGGAGCCCTGTGGGCCCCGTACAGGCGGCATCCTGTGGGCTGTTTTCACTACAAATTGAGGGAAAAATAGCGCCCGGGGAAGGAACGTGCGGAGGAGGAGTTCCGGGTAGGCGGTGGGTTTCTGCCCCTCAGCCCCTCCGGTAGGCCAACCACCCGCAGGTTATTCCTTTCAGCTCCGGTTCTCACTGTCATCTGCAGGGGACTCCAAGGCCTCCAGCTTTACTTGCAGGGTATGTATTGAGGAAGTTGGTCTCTAGCAGAAGCCTCTTATTCACCCACGCATCTTTCTGCCTCCTCCAACAGTTCACAGAATCTATCCATATTCCTCCTGATCAGCCCAAAGTCAGTTTGCAGGAGATCAATTTTTTCAGTCAGCATGGTTTTGCAGCTAGTAATAGCCTGCATGAGGGCTGTGAAGCAGTCATCCTCCAGGGTGGTGGAATCCGTCGGGGCAGTTTGTGTCACCATGTTGTAAAGGCGCGCAGGGGCCTGTTTCTTTTGCTGCTGCGGGGAGGCCTTAGAAGCCGAAGCACCTCTTCACCCAGAACCAGATTTCCACTTTTCCAAACCCGGGTCCCTGGGGAGAAAGATCAGGTGTCAGTCGCAGAGAAGTTCCAATCAAAAACTGATAAAATTAGCAGGTATATGCAGAGCTCCGATCACACATGTCCGCTCAACACGCCAGCTTGACCACACCCCCAGAGCCCCTTCCTTACATCGTGGTCCCCAGAGAGCCCCCCTTACATCAGGGTCCCCAGAGAGCCTCCCCATACATCAGGGTCCCCAGAGAGCCTCCCTTACATCAGGGTCCCCAGAGAGCCCCCCTTACATCAGGGTCCCCAGAGAGCCTCCCCATACATCAGGGTCCCCAAAGAGCCTCCCGTACATCAGGGCCCCCAGAGAGCCCCCCTTACATCAGGGTCCCCAGAGAGCCCCTTCTTTACATCAGGGTCCACAGAGAGCCCCTTCCTTACATCAGGGTCCACAGAGAGCCCCTTCTTTACATCAGGGTCCACAGAGAGCCCCTTCCTTACATCAGGGTCCCCAGAGAGCCCCTTCCTTACATCAGGGTCCCCAGAGAGCCACTTTCTTACATCAGGGTCCCCAGAGAGCCCCTTTCTTTACATCAGGGTCCCCAGAGAGCCCCCCCTTACATCAGAGTTATTTATTATCCATTTGCTGGTTGCCCCACGCAGATATACCACAGCAGGGTGGCTGCCCTGCGCTGGATCATGTATCTGATACTTTATCAGCGCCTCCGGGTACAGCTGTGCTGTGATTTGTTACAACGCAAGTTGATCAGCAGGTGCCAGCCAGTGATTAATTGCCGGCGGCCCACTGATCGGCTCTGTCATTCAGGGAAGGGAGCTCCGAACATTGACAGGTGATCTTGCTGTTTTTTATTCCCTGCAAGGCAGGGAATAAAAAACAGCAAGAACACTTAGTAAAAGCAGCATAACACACAAAGTAAACATTGTTAGGCACATTTAACCCCTTGATCGCCTTTAGATGTTAACTCCTTCCCAGCCAGTGTCATTAGTACAGTGACAGTGTAAAGTATTAGCACTGATCACTGTATTATTGTCACTATTGATGTCAGTGTCAGTTAGTGTACCCTCCAGCCAGTGTCAGTTACTGTCAGATTGTCCACCATTATATTACAGTCCCACTATAAGTCACTGATCATTCACCGCCATTACTAGTATAAAATAAAAAAAATTTAAAAAATTCCAGTGTCTATACCAGACGCTATAACTTTCACGCAAACCAAATAACATACACTGTTTGGGATTTTTGCTTTTTACCAAAGACATGTAGAAGAATACATTTTGTCCTAAATTCATGAAGAAATTTGATGATTTACACTTTTTTATTAAATATGTCTTGTAGCAGAAAATAAGTTATTGTTTTGTTTTTTTCTCATTTACCATCTTTTTTTTCGTTAATATCACAAAAAATGAAAAACCCAGCGGTCATCAAATATCACCAAAAGAAAAGTCTATTTGTGTGAAAAAAATGATAACAATTTAATTTGCGTACAGTGTTGCATGACCATGCAATTGACAGTTAATTGGCCTGGTCATGAAGGGGGTTAAATCTTCCGGAGGTCAAGTGGTTAAACTCCACGAGATAACACAGAACAGTTCAAAATTTCCAACATGATCAACAAATATTTTTTACACTTATCGACCTTTTATAACAAAACCCTTTTAATGCTATAATTTGACAGACCAAAAGAAAGCCAATTAGAGAAGTTCATTGTTTGGGTTTATATAGACTTAAAACATTACACATGTTCATGATGCGCACATTTGGTTGTATTGTACATAGACAGCAAAACAATAAAAAAGTAGCCTTGGAGGACAAATAACTGAGATATCAGATGAGCTCCAAGTTGACCATGAATGTGATGTCAGCTGAGAGAACTACAGGGAGGCAGACAAAGATTTTAGTCTGTTTAGTCAATGGTTAGTCATAGGGCAATGCCCGGCTGGTGCTATCAGATGTGACTGGTTTTCATATACATACAGAGAACAATTTGCACAAAAATAGTTGTAGTAAACAACAGTGTTACTTCATATGGATAGCTTGATACCTCATTATTATTTTTGCACTTAAGTTGTGTGACAACATACTTTACATAGAACAACCAGCCATTGGCTTCACTCTGTGCCCCAAGGGGAGCTTAAAGTCTAATGAGCCACTCCAGCATCTGCCTACACTTCTGTGCCAAGCTGAAAGCCAGTTGACTACCTAGTCTGTATTAGGCTTGTTGGATTTGGACCCAGAATATAGTATAATAGCACAGCCCCCACGTCCAACCACTGCAGGGATACCTAGCAGATATTTATATTGTTGCATGAACACAGACGTACCAACAGCCATGTTATATCACAACCTGAAACCAACACATGTAAAATTGGTATTTAATTCAATTACGGTATGTTTTCTTACCAGAAATCATCACATTTCTAATGGTATTTTTCTATACGCCTCAGAATATGCACAGAGTAAATTTCCATGCTAAATTGAATTAGGCTCTGTTATGGTGGGATTAGGCAAATAATGGTGATAATGGAAAGCTGTAACTTACACAGCGATTGTAATAAATAAATGTTGCCAGCCACTACTAGAAAAGTTGTTCTCAATCAGGCTTCTTACAGATATTGATGGGGGTTTCTAGAGTTGTAGCTGATTGACCTCCCATCTGATGATGCCTGCATAATTCCAGGGCCAGCAGCATGATACAATTTTCTTTACGCTCTCTTTAATTAGGGGGGCTTTCTGACTACCATGGTAAGGAACATTATTTCCACTGACCACCAATGTAAGGGTGGCATTCTTCTCGCTGACCACCAATGTAAGGGTGGCATTCTTTTCGCTGATCACCAATGTAAGGGTGGCATTCTTTTCGCTGATCACCAATGTAAGGGTGGCATTCTTTTCACTGATCACCAATGTAAGGGTGGCATTCTTTTCGCTGATCACCAATGTAAGGGTGGCATTCTTCTCGCTGATCACCAATGTAAGGGGCATTTTTCCATTGATCATCAATATTAGGGGAATTTTCCACTAACCATTATTATTAGGAGCATTCTTCACACTGGCCACCAATGTCAGGGCATTTTTTCTATCACAATATTTTTATTGAATACAGCTAAACCCACCAAACAGTGAACAGTCACCAAGGTCAGTGGTGGAAAGTGGATTGAGAATGATGACATATATTTAACAGATAAATAGGCCTTTTATATAGTATAGCTAATAACTACAAACATAGGCAAAACTGGTTACATAGGTAACCAGGTGAGGACAGGTGAGAACACCCCATTACCTTAATAGGAAAATAACAAGCTATGTAATTCCCAATGGTCAAGCCTAGAAGTGCACTAAGCAAGCAGTATTTCAAGAACCATCATATAACAAATATTATACAATAGCTGAGATTGACCTATGTTGGTATATATAAGAAAAAGTCCAGGGGTCCTCTTAAGGATCTCCCAAAAATGTGACCAGAGAGCGATTGACATACTCCGCACACTGGCGTCTGGCGGTAAATGACCAAAAGTAAGAAATAAAGAAGAAAGACTGAAGAAAGAAAAGAACAAGAGGAAGAATATTAGTAGGAAACCAAAGAAAAAGGAATCATGAAGAAGAAAGTAAGCTTCACCCCTCAGGGCATTATTTCTCCTGATCACCAATGTAAGGGTGATATTCTTCCCACTGACCACCAATGTTAGGGGCATTTTCCACTAACCATTATTGTTAGGGACATTCTTCCCACTGACAACCAATATAAGAGGAATTTTTCCCACTTACCACTTATGTCGGGGCATTTTTCCCCTGACCACCAATGTAAGGGTGGCATTCTTCCCACTGACCACCAATGTTAGGGGCATTTTCACACTGACCATAAATGTTAGGGGAATTTTCCACTAACCATTATTGTTATGGGCATTCTTCACACTGACCACCAATGTAGGAGGCATTTTTCCCCACTTACTGCCAAAGTTGGGGCATTTTTCCCTCTGACCACCAATGTAAGGGGGGCCATTCACCCCACTGACCATCAATGTAAGGGACATCTCCCTACTGACCATCAAAGTATGAAGGCATTTTTCCCCTTTGATTTCTGGAAAATTGCTTTTTGTAAGGCTACATTTACACTGGTGATTAAAGTGGTTGTAAATTCAGAAGTTTTTTAATCTTAACGCATTCTATGCATTAAGATAAAAAGTCTTCTATGTGCAGCAGCCCCCTAAGTCTCACCTGAGCCCCATCTCTATCCAGTAATAAGAATGAGTGCCTCAGCTGTCCCAGAGTCTCTCTCCTGATTGGCTGAGACACAGCAGCAGTGCCATTGGCTCCCGCTACTGTCAAAAAAGTCAGTGAGCCAATGAGGAGAGAGAAGGGGTGGGGCTGAACCATGGCTCTGTGTCTGAATGGACACAGGGAGCTTTGGATCAGCTCGGGTGCCCCCATAGCAATCTGCTTGCTGTGGGGGCATTCGGCAGGAGGGAGGGGCCATGAGTGCCAGCGGGGGACCCAAGAAGAAGCAAAACCATTACACAGAACAGGTAAGTATAACATGTTTATTGTTTTAAAAAAAAAAAAAATACCGGTAAGACTTTAGTATCACTTTAGGGCCGGTGTGAATTAAGGCGGTAGGAATATTCACTATAATGACAGGTCGCCAGCGGCCATAGCTATTTGTGGCTATCTGCACAGTCAGCAATTACCTGCAAAGTGCATCCAGCAGAGATCACCACAGCTAATCGCAGGCCGCCGGCAACTTGAACGATTTGCATCAACCTTAATTGCCGGTGTGAATGTAGCTTTAGGGTTCCCTGAGATCTCTGAGACTGTAACAGACCCTGAGATACTATATATACAGTATCTCACAAAGGTGAGTACACCCCTCACATTTTTGTAATATTTTATTCTATCTTTTCATGTGACAACGCTGAAATTACCCTTTGCTACAATGTAAAGTAGTGAGTGTACAGCTTGTATAACAGTGTAAATTTGCTGTCCCCTCAAAATAACTCAACTCACATCCATTAATGTCTAAACAGCTGGCAACAAAAGTGAGTACACCCCTAAGTGAAAGGGTCCATATTGGGCCCAATTAGCCATTTACCTCCCCGGTGTCATGTGACTTGTTAGTATTACAAGGTCTCAGGTGTGAATGGGGAGCAGGTGTGTTAATTTTGGTGTTATCGCTCTCACTCTCTCATACTGGTCACTGGAGGTTCAACATGGCATCTCATGGCACAGAACTCTATGATGATCTGAAAAAAAGAATTGTTGCTCTACATAAAGATGGCCTAGGCTATAAGAAGATTGCCAAGACCCTGAAACTGAGCTGCAGCACAGTGGTCAAGGCCATACAGCAGTTTAACGGGACAGGTTCCACTCAGAACAGGCCTTGCCATGGTCAATCAAAGAAGTTGAGTGCACATGCTCAGCATCATATCCCATAGGTTGTCTTTGGGAAATAGACGTATGAGTGCTGCCAAGATTGCTGCAGAGGTTGAAGGGGTGGGGGGTCAGCCTGTCAGCGCTCAGACCATACGCTGCACACTGCATCAAATTGGTCTGCATGGCTGTCGTCCCAGAAGCCTCTTCTAAAGATGATGCACGAGAAAGCCCGCAAACAGTGTGCTGAAGACAAGCAGACTAAGGACATGAATTACTGGAACCATGTCCTGTGGTCTGATGAGACCAAGATAAACTTATTTGGTCCAGATGGTGTCAAGCATGTGTGGTGGCAACCAGGTGAGGAGTACAAAGACAAGTGTGTCTTGCCTACAGTCAAGCATGGTGGTGGAAGTGTCATGGTCTGGGGCTGCATGAGTGCTGCACTAGGGAGCTACAGTTTATTAAAGGAACCATGAATGCCAACATGTACTGTGACATACTGAAGCAGAGCACATCCCCTCCCTTCGGAGACTGGGCCGCAGGGCAGTATTCTAACATGATAACGACCCCAAACACACCTCCAAGACAACCACTGCCTTGCTACAGAAGCTGAGGGTAAAGGTGTTGAACTGGCCAAGCATGTCTCCAGACCTAAACCCTATTGAGCATCTGTGAGGCATCCTCAAATGGAAGGTGGAGGAGCACAAGGTCTCTAACATCCACCAGCTCTGTGATATCGTCATGGAGGACTGGAAGAAGACTCCAGTGGCAACCTGTGAAGCTCTGGTGAACTCCATGCTCAAGAGGGTTAAGGCAGTGCTGGAAAATAATGGTGGCCACACAAAATATTGACACTTTGGGCCCAATTTGGACATTTTCACTTAGGGGTGTACTCACTTTTGTTGCCAGCGGTTTAGACATTAATGGCTGTGTGTTGAGTTATTTTGAGGGGACAGCAAATTTACACTGTTATACAAGCTGTACACTCACTACTTTACATTGTAGCAAAGTGTCATTTCTTCAGTGTTGTCACATGAAAAGATAGAATAAAATATTTACAAAAATGTGAGGGGTGTACTCACTTTTGTGAGATATTGTATATCTATATATATATAGATCTATCTATCTATCTATCTATCTATCTATCTATCTATCTATCTATCTATCTATCTATCTATCTATCTAATCTAATCTATCTATATATTATATATTTATTTATTTTTTATGTTTTGTTTTTTTTTTACCTGTGGGGTATAAGGTGAAGAAAGTCTGTACTATACCCTCAGATAGAATGTATGTGTATTTCCAGTAAGTGTCAGTATGCAGACTGTAATAAATCTGATCGGTGTGATGACAGCTGACTGCACCAGACTGTGTTTTCATCCAGCATGAGCAATCCATAAGCGTGCTGAGCTTGTCATGACCGGGAAGTAGTGTCAGCCAATCCACGGGCGGGAAGTCAGCAGAAGCACCGCCCACCGGCCGGCATACCTTATAAGGAGCAGAGTTTGGAGTACACACAGCTCAGTGATCGCATCTTGTGGATTACAGGACGGACTATACATACCCGGCTGCTGGCGGCGTCTTCACTGGAGGATTGCTTGGTGATCATGACACTGGAGGACTCCGACATCTGTGATAATCAGACCCACAAGTAAGTGGCATCATAATTGCTGCTGATGAACGTATGGCTGCATTGTAGTATGGCCGTGCTCCTGTCAGTACGATGGGGCTGCTCCTGTATCTTCTACTTGCTGTATATATGATCGGGACCTGGAAGGGTTGTCATCTGCTGTCTGTGTCCTTGCAGGATGCATCCTGTCGCTTCGGCAGTGGAGCAGGTCCTGGATGTGGCCCATAGTCGGGGCTCACTGACTGTTGGGGTGTATGAATCTGCCAAGTTTATGGACCGGTAAGTTGCATGTTGGTCTCTTTTATTGTGCACTATGGTAATGTAATGAAACCAGATGTAGCATTGACCTCATTGGAAATGTTATTTATAAAAATGATGCATGATCAGGTCAAGGGAATTGGGGTTCATACACTATACAATCTGTGAAAGATTTCTCTTTAGATTTACCAAAATGTGATAGGAGGCGAAGAAGCCTAAGCAACCCATTTACATTGCATCAAATCAGACAGGCCCTACTAGTTGGTGGTAGAGCCAAATACTGTACAGTCAGATTGTATGGTGATCTTGTGGCCATACACACTTCAATAAATCATCACTTTATTCTCCTATTGATCTCTCCTGAAAGGAATAGTTGATCTAAAGTCCACAACCAAATTTAATCAATATGCCACATGTGGAAGCATTAAGTAGTTAAATGATTCTAACATATGCTCATTGATCACCTGTTTCCACCATGTAATCTCATAATCTGATCAATATATGATTGTATTCATGGCCAAAGTGTCTGTTGCCAATTAATGTAAAGCAATCAATTTTCTGACCTGGCAAATTAGCCAGTTGACTGTTTGAATAGATTCACTCTTAGCTATTTGATTGCAGATTTAAATATTGTGTGTTTTTTTTTTTTTTTTTTTTTTTTTTTATGGCCACTATTGTATAGATCAGCCTGGGGGCCTTTTTTTTTTTTTTTTTTTTTTATGGCCACTATTGTATAGATCAGCCTGGGGGCCTTTTTTTTTTTTTTTTTTTTTTTTTTTTTTTTTTCCCCTTTTTCCCCCAGGGCTGCCATGGCAAAATGCCAAAGAATTGCCCCAAAATTGTATACAAGCCAGAGGGTGGGTGAAGCCTGCCCCAGGTTTTCATTGTGCACCATTCCAACCTTCCAGCTGTTGGGTACCTGTACAATGTCCTTATTTACCCCCTTCCTTGCTCCTCTCCATCAGCACTGGGGTCATATTGGCTAAGTGAGGGAGAAAAGGAACATTGGAATACTAGTCCAGTGCCAGTGTGCTTTACAAGAATACATTGCCTTTAATGTTTGGTGTGTGGATGATGCTGGGTTATGTAAACCTTTTAGTATAGTTTTTTTTACATTTTAGAATGGGGTGCCCCAAGAGTGTGTATAATTTTAAAGAGTGCCCTGACTGTGAAAAGGTTGAGAAACTGATTTGGATAATGCCCCCTGCTTGCGCTCAGTGGCTCAATGGTTGTATATTGCTACAATCAAGACCGCCCTTGGTCTTTTTTTACATGGGCTTTCTGCCCGGTGGACTCTGTTTTGCTCAGTGGGGGATCTATCCACTGGTCCCTGCTGAGCAGGCGGATGACAGGTCCGTTTCCGCTCACTGTGCAGAGACTGACCTGTCACAGCCCCGATCTCTTTGGGGAGGTCAGATGAAAACGGACCACCTGTCCGTTTTCATCCCATCCTCCAGACACATGGAAAATAGGGTTTCCATTCATCTGGATTTCAGACAGGATCGGAAAGCAGCAGGTGTCAGCGGACATGTCACCACTGACATTGGCTACCCCATAGAGGTAAATGGAGCTTTCGATCAGGTTGGCATGAAACTGCCAGGCGGACCTCATCAGAAAGCTTGTGTGAATGGGGCCTTACCTCAGCTCAAGATACAGGGAATTAAAAAAAAAAAAAAATGAAAATAATGGTAACACAACATTGAAAACAAATTCTTTTGGTTATGAAAACACTAACAGTTATGGTTTATTTACACCACTGTGTTATGTTGCAGTGCCACTATTTTTTTGAATGCAAGGGAGTAGGAATGAACTGTACCGAATGGGACAGCTTAATGTAGCAAACCACAATGTACAAAAAATGTGTTGGGGTGCATACATTGCCAAAACACAATCAGGTGTCCAGTGTATCAGTTAGCACTGTAAGTTCTTAGAACTTCCTAAGGCAACTACACATTCCAGGGAGGCTACTCAGACATTGAATTAGTCACCTGAAGTTCAAAATGATTTCACTTGTCCAGGGTGAGCAGTCTGGAAAATGACAGCAGACCGTATATCAAACCTAGAACTGAAACGGGAAAGATATTAATAGGGGGTAAACAAGTCAAAGCCTATGCACAGGGATAGTCAGTCCCATAACAAAGTCGATGCTGAGCGCCATGAAGCCCAGCTTATCACAAAAATTCGCACTCTGATAGTTTCTACAAAAATTACACTTAGCCTGGTGTAAAAAGAACAAACATGGGCCACTGAGCAAGGGATAAAAGTAACATGATCTGATTATTCATTGTTCATCTGCATCCTGCGTGGGCAAACACAGCCCTCACATGGATGTACACCTATGTGAACGAGGCCTACAAAGGTTGAAAGGTTAATAAAAAAGGTAAATAAACTTGGCAGTGCAGTCGCTGTAGATCCGAGGGGGACATGCAAGGAAAGTAAACGGCAATTTAGCTTGCACATGATTGGATGATAAAATCAGCAGAGCTTCCCCTCATTTCAGATCTTCCCCTCAGATCTACAGCAACTGCCCTTTTAAGCATACTTGTAGTGCAGAGTGGATTTGCCTTTAGTAAATCAACCCCTTGGTTTGTCTTTTCTGCAACAGTCCTGGTTACATTTATGACATTTTATGAACAGTTATTTGATTTTCCAAACTTTTTGATAGTGGATTTCTGGGAAAAACATGGTGTACAACAAGATGGTCTACCATGGTACAACAGATGACTAAAGAAGTCTGCTGCATTTCAATACAACATAGTTTTTTATTATCCAAATGTTCTGCATTTAAAAATGTAATCCTAGTAAAAAAATTAAAATGGCTAATTTATTTATTATATTTACTTATATATTTATCTATAAAATATTGAAAAGCGCTGCACAAACTGTTGGCACTATATAAATTATGAATAAAATAATATAAAAATGTAAATGTGTATTTTATAGATGAGCTATGAAAATTTGCTGGAAAACAAGAGCATTAGAGCCCTTGCATACTGGGGCGGTTTGCAGGCGCTATTGCGCTAATAATAGCGCCTGCAAACCGCCCAGAAAGTGCCGCTGCATTCATTCCAGTGTGAAAGCCCCGAGGGCTTGCACACTGGAGCGATGCGCTGGCAGGACGGTAAAAAAAAGTCCTGCCAGCAGCATCTTCGGAGCGGTGTGTATACCGCTCCTTCCCATTGAAATCAATGGGACGGCGCGGCTATACCGCCGGCAAAGCGCCTCTGCAGAGGCGCTTTGCGGTGGTATTTAACCCTTTCTCGGCCGCTAGCAGGGGGTAAAACCGCCCCGCTAGCGGCCGCATACCGACGGTAAAACGCCGCTAATAATAGCGGCGTTTTACCGCCGACGCCGCCCACCGCCCCAGTGTGCAAGGGCTCTTATTAAATACTGTTATACAATACAATTTTACATACAGCCATTATACTGTAACTGGGTTTCAAAACCAAGGTTATGGTTCTCATTTGTTTCTAGTTTAAAACCTGACCCTGGGGCATAGCATAGATTTTAATTGCTAAAAACTAAGCAGGGTACCTGTTCATGTGACTACCTTTTTTTTTAAAGGGATTGGAATGCTTATTTAATGGTCTTTTGAAATGTGTTTTTTATCTTTTTTTTTTTTTTTTTTTTTCCCCACAGAGACCCTGACAGTGTGGTACTGTGTCTTCTAGCAGCAGATCCAGAAGTGGATGATGTGGCTTTAAACATCCATTTCACACTGATACAGGCCTTCTGCCGTGACAATGACATTAACATTTTACGAGTGTCTGGCTTAAAACGCTTGTCAGAAATAGTTGAGCCGATGATTGGACCAAGCTCAGAGCCCTTGGACCTGCACTGTATTCTAATTTCGGTAAGGCTCCCCAAAAAAAGCACATGCTAATTATTATAGATTTGTTTAATATTTAGTTTGTAGAAATGCAGAAAGTCAACATTTCTGACGTTGCCATCTTTTATATTTCTTAGCAGAAATAGATCTTACTCAAATTTCATAGGGGCCAGGACAGTCGCACTTCTTTTTTAGAGGTGTTTGAGTACTACAAACCATTAAAAAGCTAGAAGTAGCTTAATGATGAATAGTAAAATATTCAAAGTAGGGACAGCATGATGTAAAGCTGTAATTTGGGAGGAGGTGGGGGCAAGCAGCATTTTTCTGCACACAATGGACTTCCTGTTCTGTAAAGCCTTTGGTCATGATTTTATTCCAAGCATAAAACCATTACCCAGCGTGGAGTAGCAAATAATGAAAATTTTATAATAGAAAATGCTAATACTTTAACATTTATCTGGAATAGTATGCCAGCTTTTATTGCAGTACCCTTTATTTTATTTTATTTTTTTTTAAGAATATCTTTCTGAGTATTAAATTAGGAAGCACTATAGAAAGATGAACCGGAGCTGTAGTAGAGCAGCTTACAGATGCAGATTGTGTTTTGTCAATGTAGTGGCTGCAATCTTTAAAGTATATCACTTACAAACCTTAGGTGGTCAAACAATGTGTGTAATGAAACTTTGTTTACTTAAAGCAGAGCTGAAAACATAACTTTTTTTTATTTTGGATAGAGTAAGGGAGGGTTATAACCTCTGTCTCATTTATTTTGCCTTATTATGTGTCCCAATAGGGGATTTCCCCTCACTTTCTATCCAAAGCCAAAACTAAGTGAGAGGAATCCCTGGTTGTCACCAAAACTAGTGTCCTCATTGGAAGATTTCCCCTCCTCTATTCCTGTTCTGTTGACTTAAAGTCTGAAATTTACTTTCACTTTCACTCCAGGTGATAACGGTAAACAGGACAAATGGGGAGGGTGAATCTTCCTAACAGATGGCAATAAAAAGCTGACGGGTGTGCTTATACCTCTCCATGCTATCCTAAAAAATTGTTTAGTTCTACTTTAAGTTCGGCCATACATTAAAAAAAGTCTTCACTTACCACATGACTTAATTCCCCCCATCTATTCTAATGTCAATGTATGTATGGGTGAATCTGTAGTGATGGCTATTGTATTCTGATAGCCAGTACTCCGTGGCTGTCAGAATTCCTTAACAGTTCTTGCATCTGTTTGGACAGAAATTTACTACCTGGTTTGGCTTTTGTCGAGCCGAGTGGTGCCAATTTCAGCAAGAATCATCTGAAATCCATGTATGGCCAGCCCAAGTCTTTAAAGCTGTTCATAGATTAATTCAGTGGAGTTGGTAGGGGCCAAACGAGGTGGTTTTTTATTTTATTTTTTTTTTTTTTTGCATTTTGTGGCCATCCCTGCTCAATGAGTGGGGAAAATAAACAGAACTACCTATGACCAGTTTTAGATTACTGCTGATTTCTTACAATGTCTCCTTTCTTTATACAGATTCATCACAACAATCCCTGGAAATGTTCAAGTTTGGATGAGGTCTTAAATTACTGTGCTGAATGCAGGTCTAGGAACCAGTGGGTTCCTTTTATGTCACTAATGGACCGGTGATATTACTCAGTCCATTCCATGCCTTTAACATCGTGAACTTAGTGCAAAAGCAGAGCATACTGTCTGCGTGGATTGTTCTCAAAACTGTGCCATGCTTGGCACGGAATCTTAATGTCCAGTCAATGGCAAAAAACTGACACTTAACGTGATACTCTATGAAGAATTTTTTTTTTTTATTTTGAAGTAAAGAAGCAGCTGGATCTGCAAGCAGTTTAACCAATTTTACCATGTAAAAAAAAAACTCTATAGAAAATTGAATTTTTATACATTGAAAATTTGCAAGCATCTATTTTTTTGGGGCAAGCCTTTTTGGCCACTAGTGGCACCTTTTTGTGATGGATACATTCACTGGATCTCACCATTTAACCGCAAGTTAACAAGAACATATTCTTGCATCTGATTAGCAATTGCCCCCTTTGGCACTGCTTTACAAATGGTTTAGACTGGATTAAAGTTTTTTTTTTGTAGAAATGCATTACACTGTTTTGCCAAATTTCAATTTGAATGCAAAAATGGATGTAAGCTGCTTCTATGTTTAATTGCTCTAATAAATGTTTGCAATTGTTTTGGAGTTGGTGGTTTCCTGTATGCTATGTTTGATTTTTCGTGTGTGAATTGGTTCCATATTAGAGTTTAACCATTTGAGTTGATCTGGGGATTAGGAAGGGATTTTTGTTTCCCTTGCTGAAGTTCGTGCTTTATTTGGGCGCTTTTGCCTTCCTCTGGATCAACTGTGGTTATAGGATTGTGTACATGGAGCTTCTTTTTCTTTTCAGCACTCTAGCAGCAGTTATGGACACACTTTCACACATTCTCCTTCCATCCTGCCTAAGGGGCAGGCAAACCTTTTCCAGGTCACTATGGCCCTTCAGTTCAGGAACTACAATTTATATTGTGCCTAGTCATGTCTGTAAATGTCAGTTTTGTAATGCCTCTTGGGATGTGTAGTTCTGCAACGGCTGGAGGGCCAAAGTTTGGAGATCCCTGCTCTACACTTTATCCAAAAAAAATTTTTTATTCTACTGCTAAGAAATTAAACTGTATACAAACCCACTAGACATTCTGTTAAAAAAATGTCCTGGAGGGCATGGCATTGCTCCACCAATATGTAGAGTATTTTTGGTGACAGACATTTTGGGGTTTATTTACTAAAGGTATAAAGTGTTCACATAGCATGGTGAATATTCCCTTGGCTTTGCATATAAAGTGTCCAACTTAAGGGCCTAATTCATCCTCCAGGGCTCCTCCGTTTAACTGTACTATAGCTCAGTGGAGCACATGGGACCCCAAGGAGAAGGGGGCCCACTGCTCCACACACTTCACAAAAATTGAGGATACTTCAATTAATCCAGACTCTATAGGAGTTTTCTAAAGGTTTGTTTAACCAAAGACTTTTAAAGCAGGTAATGGTAAAGGATTTTGGTAGAAGATTGCATACTTTAACTGTAGTCTTAATGTTCCTTCATTAAAAGCTAGTTTAAAAAGCTAAGGGAGGTGGACCAATACAGGTTGTTCTAATATATAATGGAAGAGTTCTAGTGTAGTACCCTGAAGATTATCTACCTTTTTTTTGATGGTAGTTTTTTTTTTTTTTTTTTCCTGACGCACCCCATGGCAGCACACACAATGGGTTGTGGCTCCGCCTCCACTACCTGATAGGACTGGTTAGCTATAAGTTTTGAAGAGGAGCCCACCTCTGTATTCTCAGTAACTATTCACCTTAGAAGGGTGGGATTTTTGTGTGCTGCCATGGGGTCCGTCAGAAAAGGAAAATTACGGAAGGTAAGTATACAATTTTCCGTTTTCCTGACACACCATGGCAGCACACACAATGGGAAATAACTCGCTACATGGGTGGGTGCTTTTAGAGCATTTTATTTACTCAGGTACAAGGTATAGAGGAGTTAGATTGAATGATTGATCTTCCGAACTCAACTGTAGTTAAATGAGCCGGATCTATTCTGTAGTGTGAAATAAACGTGGTTTTAGAAGACCAAGTTGCTGCCTTGCAAATAGTTTCCGCTGACACTCTGCAGTACGCTGCCCAGGAGGTGGCCACTGCTCTATTCGAGTGGGCTTTTAGGCCGTCCGGTATTGGGAATGATTGTATAATGTACATCCTCTTGATGGTTTTAATCAACCAAGTTGCTATTGTCCTTGGGGAAGCTGCTTGCCCTTTTCTTGGGCCATGCGGAATGACTAAGGTTTTCAACCTCCCTGAATGGTTCAGTAGCTTCAAGGTAGGAAACAATGGTAGACTTGACATCCAAGGGGTGTGGATGATCTTCATTAGAGCGGAAAACCGGAAGGTTGATTTCCGAGTTAAAGTGGAAGGAAGACGCCACTTTGGGTATAAATTGTTCTGAGGGCCTGAGGACAACTCTATCTGGATAAAGGACTACATGTGGTTCTTTAATAGGGCATGTATTTCTGAGACTCTTTTGGCAGACGTTATTGCGATCAGAAACGATAGTTTGACCGTCAGGTCCCATAAGGATATTGACTCCAGGGGAAAGAAAGGTTCTTTTAATAAAGCTTCTAGGACGATGGACAAGTCCCAGGTTGGAAAGACTGGTTTCCTGGGTGGCCTTATTTTTATGCATGCTTTCAAGAACTGAACTATGAGCGGGTCCAGTGCCCATCTAGTTCCCATCATTGCGGACAGTGCAGAGACCTGTACTTTAAGAGTGCTTGCACCCAGGCTCTTTTCTAGGCCCAGCTGCAAGAACTCCAAAATATGATAGACCGAAGGAGAGCGGATCCCAGGAATGTTGCTGGGCAAACGCGGTGTATCTCTCCCAGATCCTATTGTACGTGCCATTTGTTGATCTTTTCCTGGCTTGTTGTAGTGTGGTCACTACTCTGAGTGAACATCCTTTATCCAGCAGCCTTTCCCTTTCAACCTCGATGCCGTTAGGTGTAACCTGCCCAAGAACCGCCTAATCTGTGACATGCCCACCAGGTGGAACTCAACGTTGGCCATGCTGCAGCGGCTGCACACGCAGCAGAGGGCCATCAATGAGTACCTGTGCGACTATGGCACCAGGACAGGGTCAGGGGAGCTTGGTTTTTTTTTTCCCCACGCCAGTGGGCCATGATCAGGGATGCATGCACTGTCCTGTCACCATTTGAGGAGGCCACGAGGATGGTGAGCAGTGACAGTGCATGCATCAGTGACACTGTCCCCCTTGTCCACCTGTTGGAGCACACGCTGCGTGGAATAATGGACAGGGCACTTGAGGCACAACAGAGGCAGGAAGAGGAGGACTTCCTTAGCTCTCAAGGCCCCCTTTATCCAGACAGTGTTCCTGCGTGCCCGCCGATCACACAGGAAGAGGAGGAGGAGGAAGATTGTGTCAGTATGGAGGTGGAGCCTGGCACTCAGCATCAGCAGCAGTCTTTAAGGGATCAGTCCCAAGAAACACATGGACTTGTACGTGGCTGGGAGGAGGTGGCTGCGGACCATGTCGTCCTTAGTGACCCAGAGGACTCCGGACCGAATGCCTCAGCAAACCTACGCTGCATGGCCTCCCTGATCCTGCAAAGCCTGCGTAAGGATCCTCGTATTCGTGGTATCAAGGAGAAGGACCAATACTGGCTGGCAACCCTCCTTGATCCACGTTACAAGGGTAAGGTTGCGGACCTTATCTTGCCATCGCAGAGGGAGCAGAGGATGAAACATCTTCGGGAGGCCTTGCAGAAAGGTCTGTGCAACGCGTTCCCAGAGACTGGGAGGTTACAAACTCCTGTTTCTGGACAACGTGTTGCTGAGGCTTCCGTCAGTCAAAGAAGGAGCAGTGGAGAAGGTGGCCGTCTGACCGATGCGTTCAGACAATTTTTTGGTCCGCAGCCCCAAGGTATGATCGGTTCCAAGAACCATCGCCAGCGTCTGTTTTACATGGTGCAGGAATACCTAGGGGCAAGATCAGACTTGGACACCTTTCCCACTGAAAATCCTGTGGGTTACTGGGTCTTGAGGATGGATCACTGGCCAGAGCTTGCACAGTATGCAATTTGAGCTACTGGCCTGTCCTGCATCCAGCGTTCTTTCGGAACGCACATTCAGTGCTGCTGGAGGCGTGATAACCGATCACAGGGTGCGTCTGTCCACCGACTCGGTCGATCGACTGACCTTCATAAAAATGAATCAGTCTTGGATCACCACCAGCTACCAAGCACCTGATGCTAATGTAACCGAATAATTTTTTTTGAAATCTCAGATCCCTTCAAAGACTGCCTATGCTGATACTGAGTGACTATCCCTGAGTAATTATCCTCTTCCTCCTCAATCATCACGCTGATAGCTTGTAAGAACATTTTTGGTTCTGGGCGCCACCACCAGTGCCTAAGGCCCAATTTTTCTGCTCCTGTTTAACAGGGGCGTGTAATTACAATTTTTGATGCAATACTTTGCAGCAGGGCTCGTTCCTGCGTTCCAACTAGAGTGTCTGTGAGGGGTTGCAGTGTTGTGGCACCAGCACCACCACCACCAAAGGCCCAATTTTTCTGCCCCTGTTCAACAGGGGCATGTAATTACAATTCTTGATCTAATATTTCACAGCAGGGCCCTGTGAGGGCTTACGTTGTTGTGGCCACAACAACACCTAAGGCCCAAATTTCTGCTGAGTATATAGGGCAGGCCCCTACTTTCAAACATCTAACTTACAAACAACTCCTACTTGCAAATGGAAGGAGACAACAGGAAGTGAGATGAAATCTACCCCTAGGAAGGGAAATTCTCTCCTGTAAGAGTTAATATGGGAAAAACATTTCTCCTTTCCACTGATGCTTTCCAATCCTTGTTCCACAAAAAAACCCAAATTCTCAAAAAGCATTTGTCATTGGGACAAAAAGTGAGGTGAAATCTTCTAAAGAGGAGGAAAGACAGCAAAACAAATGTCACAGGGGTGATAACCCTTCCCTATGTTTTCCAAAAAGCTTAAAAAAGAATTTTTTGGCTGGAGCTAAACACGTTAAAAATGTACCCGTTCAAAATGACAAACAGATTCTACTTAACAACAAACCTACAGTCCCTGTCTTGTTTGCACCGCCTGTATACTGCTGTTCAGAATATATAGGGCCTGGTGGCCCCACACCTTTCCTTATTTTAATTTGGGTGCGGGGTTCCCCTTAATATCCATACAAGACCCAAAGGGCCTGGTAATGGAGTGGGGGGTACCCATGCCGTTTGTCTCACTGATTTTCATCCATATTGCCAGGACCCGACATTACATTAAACCCACAAGCAGTTTTAAATGAGATTTTTTTTCCTATAAAAATGAAATTTGGTGCAGGGACTGTTCTAAACACGGGAAACACGCGCCACTTTACAGGCATACTATAGACACCCCCCAGGTACGATATTTAAAGGAATATTTCACTTTTTTTTTTTTTTTTACTTTAAGCATCATTAAAATCACTGCTCCCGAAAAAACGGCCGTTTTTAAAAGTTTTTTTTGCATTGATACATGTCCCCTGGGGTAGGACCCGGGTCCCCAAACCCTTTTTAGGACAATACCATGCAAATTGGCCTTTAAAATGAGCACTTTTGATTTCGAACGTTCAAGTCCCATAGACGTCAATGGGGTTCTAACATTCGTGCGAACTTTCGGTCCGTTCGCAGGTTCTGGTGCGAACCAAACCGGGGGGTGTTCGGCTTATCCCTACTGGTGACCTATTGCAAAGCGTAGGTATTTCTGGAAGGTTTGATGCACTGGTATATGCGTCGGACAAATCGACCGAGAGCATCCAGTCCATTGTTCCTATTGCTAGTAATATGGACTGGAGACTCTCCATCTTGAAGGATTCGACTGAAATTGTTTCGTTTAGATCTTTCAAGTCTAGCACTGGCCTCAGGTCTCCCGTCTTTTTTGCCACCAGAAAAAGCGGAGAGTAAAATCCTAGGCCCCTCTGCTCCCGAGGTACTTCTATGATTGCTTGTTTTTGTGACAGTTCTTGAATATAACTGGTCAGGATTTTTCGTTTTGGTAGAGAAGATGGTGTTCTGGTTGGTCTGAAGTGGTCTTTGGGAGGCTTGTGTTTGAATGACCATCTGTGATCCTCCTGGATGGTAGAAATCGTCCAGGAATCTTTTATTTGATTTGCCCATGTCTGAGTAAATCGCCTCAGCCTCGCTCCTACTAAAGTGGGCTGGGCGTGCACACCATCAAAAAGACTTCTGCTGTTCTCCTGAACTGGGGACTTTCGGCTTCTGCACCCTCACAAAGGATGATTGGGGGTTTCGCCAATTTCGCTTGAATTCCTTCCCAGGTTTGTAAGATCTTGCCTCTCGGTACCTTTCTGGCAACTGGCGCCTAAATGGAGGATTTCTTTGTTGTCTGGGTCTTCTATCGTAAGGGATGAGGCCAGACTTTCCTCCCGTAACCTTTGAGATCGCTGTATCCAGTTTAGGACTGAATAAGTTGGTGCCGTCGTAGGGAATCCTACACCAGTTAGATTTAGAGGTTGCATCTGCGACCCATGGTTTTAACCAGAGTGCCCTCCTTGACATTACTGAAGCCAACATCGCTCTTGCTGAAGATCTTATGATATCAACGGCCGCTTCAGCCACGAAGTCTCCCGCCAGACTTAGTTATTGCATAGCTGATCATATCTGATATGATCTTTTCCTGGTCTGCCGCTTCCAACAACAATTTTTCAATGTTGACTGCCCAACAGGTAATTGCTCTGCCGACCGCTGCCAGAGTGATCGCTTTCTTAAGGTCGAGGTCCATCTTTCGATCCATCACATCCCTAAAGGTTACAGCATCCTCGATCGGGAGAGTTACATGTCGGGCCAAACGCATTAATGAGGAATCTACTACAGGGGCTGAAATTAGCGGATTTACCATTGGTTCCCTTAATGGGTAGAGTTTCGCTATCCTGTTGTTTAAACCAGTTTTTTTATCTGGTTTCTGCCACTCATCCTTTATTAACTCCTCCAGCTCTTCAATAAAAGGAAAGGTTTCAGGATCCTTTTTTAGGTTAGGAAAATACTTTCTCAACTTGCGTGGTGCCTCCTTCTCCTCCTCCCAACCGATAGCCTCTTTCACCGATTTTGCGAAGGGATCTATAAGCGTAAAATCAAATGAAGTGGGTATTAGTATCTCGTCTTCTTCTGGGGATTCTTCCTGCAGAGTTTGAGAGGCTGCCGGAGAGAGATCCTGAGGTGTATAAGAGGTTGAGGCCACTGAAGCCTGTCTGATGGATTAGTGGGCTGCCACTTGCATGATCGATTCTTTCACTGATTCTCTTGTTATATTGGATGCTTGCCTTGCATCCGATTCTTTTTCACGAGCTGCTTCCTCAAAACAGACTTGGCAGACTAGTTTACCGGGAAGTGCTACTGCTCCGCAAGCCCAGCAGGCATTGGCCGCAGGATGGGTACGTTGGTCCTCGTGAGGTTGACGGGATGAGGTCTCATCTCTATGGTGACGGGATGAGGTTCTTGACCTACTTCTCCTGGACTGGGAATGTTTTGAAGGTGAACGGTCCCTGCGTTTGGAGTGCGTTGACCTTGATGATCTGCCAGAGCTGTCAAAATGATACAGCATTAGTGGCAAGGCTCTCTTTTACTCCTCTTCACTACTTACCTAATACTCGTCCCCCCTTACCTTGTAGCACGTGGATGGTCTGCTGGAGCAGCGGCCTCCATGAAAGGAGATAGAGCGTGTCTGAAAGAAAAAGGGGATAGTGACAAAAGAAAATGGTGTTTTTTTGTTTTTTTTTGGAAACAGGAATTGCCATAAGTGATGCAGAGTGTAGCAAGGAATAAAAGACATTCAGTACTTACCAGTGTCAGGGGAAGTTAAAGGGAGCGCAAGGCAGCACTGTGGTGGGGTTTCTGAAGCTCAAAGAGGCTAAAATTACAATAATCCGATTTTTAAATAGACCGCCGTCGCGGCCACTCTGACGTCACGCCCGCGCATGCGCAGTGATCGTCTGCGGCGTCCGGGGCCATCTTGGAATCTGGCGCGGCCATGGTCCGCCTATGTCAGATACTGTGCGCCCTGGAGCCGGCGCCATACACAGTAAGGGAACGCTGTGGGACTACAGCGCCCAGCGCGCCTAGCGCAGTCATCAGATATCTTTAAGGAAGCAAATAATCTATATGCCAGGAGGAAGATGAAAGAATGGAAAAGAAAAATGAAAAGGAAAGACAGTACCTGGAGGCCGCTGCAGACATCATCAAAACCTGTTTAAGGTTTGTAAAAAAAAACGTTTGATAAATTTTTCTTTACCCCTGAGACCACCAGAGTGGGGCTTTCCCTGCATAAAGCTCTTTTAGAGACTGTACAGCTAGGGCTTCTGACTAGGAGAGGCTGAACCTAGCGGGGGCGATGCGGTAAGGGGGTTTCCAGCTTTTACCGGTCCAACCATCTAGGTGAGGAAAAAAAGGAGAATACAGAGGTGGGCTCCTCTTCAAAACTTATAGCTAACCAGTCCTATCAGGTAGTGGAGGCGGAGCCACAACCCATTGTGTGTGCTGCCATGGTGCGTCAGGAAATGGTAATGCATATCTCCTGATATCCTTTGTGGTTATGTCATTACCATGTACCACCAAAAAAAGTAAGCTCTTCTACTCCTACTCCTGACGGTGTTTTTCATTTGTTTGTGCCTGTAGTAGAGCCAAGAACCAATGGTAATTTTGTAATTTCTTTTTTCATCCTACCTTAACACACGCACATTGCCACTGACAGAATGAGGGTTATTTACTAAAGGCAAATCCACTATGCACTACAAGTGCACTTGTAAGTGCAGTCGCTGTAGAACTGAGGGGAAGATCTGCTGATTTTATCATCCAATCGTGTACAAGCTAAAATGCTGTTTTTATTTTCCTTGCATGTCCCCCTCAGATCTACAGCGACTGCAAGTCCAAGTGTACTTCCAGTGAAAAGTGGATTTGCCTTAGTAAATAACCCCCATATGTCATGCTGTTTGAGAGTAAATACAGGCAATATTCATTGGAATCTTCATTCCAAACACTAACTAACATATAGAATCTTGTAAACTGGCTGGTGAGTAGCAAAAGTTGCAGCTAATGTAAACAGTGGTGGGTTGGTTAGACCCAAATATATGCAGTGAAAAAAAGCATTATGGTGTATCTTGGCCTAGGCCAACAAGACCCAGGCCTAAGGTGGCACTTTGCAGGGGGGGGGCAGGATGAAAAAGAGTTCCCTCTGGCTTACGCTACACTTTTTAGTGCCATCTTATGGGCAGACTGGGCCAGAAGGCAAATAGGTCTGGCGCCCCCATAAAGCGGCTGCACTGCTGCGGGTATAATACCAGCAAGACCGCCATACACATGTAGGGGGCCCAAGCGGCTGACGCCAACCAGTGAGTTATTGTTTGGGCGGCTGGCATTCTGCAACTGTGGGGGTGGGGGGCACTTTAGTTTTGACTGTCCTATCATTGCAACAGACCTCACCTGAGTGCTTAGAGACAGATGCCATGTCAGGAGGCTCAAACTGTCTAAGTGAAAGTCGACTGACAGGCACGGGCCAGTAGAGTGACGAGGGAGGAGTGCTCCACTGTGTGAGGAGACCCCATGTCGGGAGAGGTGCAGTGGAGACTTGTGAAGGAAGTCAGACAGGCTGTAAGTACCCAGGCTAAAAGGTAAAACCACACCAGTTGAGTGGAAATTGCAGGATAACTACCTAACTGCCACAGGGCTTCTAATCTGGGTAGTAGGGGTGGTGCAGATACAAGGGAGACTGAGATGGTCAGCTACAATTAAAGGGGTAGTAAGACTTTCCTGCAAGCCTAGGAGATCACTATATATGCAGGGCTTTTTTTCAGGGGGAACTTGGTGGAACTCGGTTCCACCACCTCTGGCTCAGACCCTTGGGGGTGGGGGGTTGGGGGGCCTGGTCACCACAATCATGTGTAAACACAGATATCTGGTTTCTGTGTTTACAAGTGACAGCTCTGCACTCTCTGTAACCCCCCCCCCCCCCCCCATGCACTTTGTATGTAATGCAATCTGGTATTTAATGCCCTTCTAAGACTCTCCTACTGTTTGTGAAATTTGACTGACCACACCCACCATTTGATGTGTTTTGGAGGGTGTGTGTGGAGGAGTTTTGGGGGGTTGTGAGTTCCAGCACCAATTTTTTAAGAAAAAAAGCTGTATATGTATAAATAAATTATACTAGAAACCCCTGAGTGCTTTCGAGCTTGCAATGATCCATATGGCAGTTGATTTATTAGGGAATCTTCTTTTTTTTTTAATTTGCCGTTGGCAGAGGAGTTGCTATATATTAGTGAGTTACCATAGATATCAGCTGTATAGGAGGTAGGTGTTAATGTTTATACAGGAGCTGGCTAGATTATACAGTGCCTTGAAGATGTCTTCATACCCCTTGAAAGTTTTCACATTTTGTCATTTTACAACTTAAAAGCGTAAATTTACTTTATTGGGATTTTATGTGATAGACCAACACAAAGTGGCACATAATTGTGAAGTGGAAGGAAAATGAGAAATGATTTTCAAATTTTCTTTAGAAATAAATATCTGAAAAGTGTGGCGTGCATTTGTATTCAGCCCCCTTTACTCTGATACTCCTAACTAAAAACTTCAAGTCACCTAATTAGTAAATGGAGCCTAATTTTATGTTATCTCAGTATAAATACAGCTGTTCTGTGAAGCCCTCATAGGTTTGTTAGAGAACCTTAGTGAACCTAGAGTATGCTGTCTAGTTCTGGGCACCACTCCTCAGGAAGGATGTACTGGAAATGGAGCGAGTACAAAGCAGGGCAACAAAGCTAATAAAGGTTCTGAAGAAAGGTTGCGAGTATCGAACTTATTCTCTCTGGAGAAGAGACGCTTGAGAGGGGGTTTGATTTCAATTTACAAATGCCATACTGATGACCCCACAATAGGGATAAAACTTTTTCACAGAAGGGAGTTTAACAAGACACGTGGCCACTATTTAAAAATAGAAGAAAAGAGGTTTAACCATAGATTACGTAGAGGGTTCTTTACAGTTATGCCCCATACACACGATCGGATTTTCCGACAACAAATGTTGGACGTGAGCTTGATGGCTGAAAGCCCAACTGTGTGTATGCTCCATCGAACATTTACATGGTTAGTAAGGTTGAATAAAGACACCAGTCCATCCAGTTCAACCTGAGTGAGTTTGTTGTCGGACTTTCTGCCAACAAACGTTGGCTAGCAAGTTCTCAAATTTTCTGACAACAAAAGTTTGTTGTCGGAATTTCGGATCGTGTGTACACAAGTCCGACGTGCAAAAGTTCATGCATGCTCAGAATCAAGCAGAAGGAGCCGCACTGGCTATTGAACTTCCTTTTTCTCGGCTCCTTGTACGTCACCACATTCATAATTGTTGGTCAACATTTGTGTGACTGTGTGTTTGCAAGACAAGTTGGAGCCAACATCCTTCGAACAAAAATCCACGGTTTTGTTGTCGGAAAGTCCGATCGTCTGTAGGGGGCATAAGAGTGGTCAGAATATGGAATTCCCTTCCACAGGTGGCGGTCTCAGCGGGGGGCATCGATAGTTTAAAAAAAAAAAAAACGACCAAAACATGCAGGGATATACAAGGTAATACTGACATATAATCACACACATAGGTTGGACTTGTGTCTTTTTTTTTTTTTTCAACCTCACCGATGATGTAACACACATCATCATAAAGGCCAAGGAACACACCAGATAGGTCAGGGATAAAGTTGTGAAGAAGTTTTAAGTTCGGTTATAAAAAAAAAAAAATCCCAAGCTTCGAACATCTCACGGAGCACTGTTCAATCCATAATATCATGTCCAAGACATGGCTGTCCACCTAAACTGACAGACTGGGCAAGGAGAGCATTAATCAGAGAAGCAGCCAAGAGGCCCATGGTAACTCTGGAGGAGCTACAAACATCCACAGCTCAGGTGGGAGAAGCTGTCCACAGGACAACTATTAGTCATGCACTCCACAAATCTGGCCTTTGTGGAAGAGTGGCAAGACGAAAGCCATAAGAAGTCCCGTTTGCAGTTTGCAAGAAGCCATGTAGGGAACACAGCAAACGTGGAAGAAGGTGCTCTGGTCAGATGAGACCAAAATTGATCTTTTTGGCCTAAAAGCAAAATAGTATGTGTGGCGGAAAACTAACACTGCACATCACCCTGAACACATCATACCCACAGTGAAACATGGTGATGGCAGCATCATGTGGGGATGCTTTTCTTCAGCAGGGACAGGGAAGCTGGTCAGTGTTGATGGGAAGATAAATGGAGCCAAATACAGGGCAATCTTAGAAGAAAACCTGTTTGAGTCTACAAAAAGACTTGAGACCAGGGCAGAGGTTCACATTCCAGCAGGCAGTGGCGGAACTACCGCCATAGCGACACACGCGGCCGCTATGGGGCCCGCAGCTGTTAGGGGCCCCCCGGACCGGTGACAGGCGGCTCCGCGGGTGACAGCGGGTGGCTTTGCGGGCCCGCGGGTGAGAGCGGGCGGCTCCGCGGGTGACAGCGGGCGGCTTTGCGGGCCCGCGGGTGACAGCGGGCGGCTTTGCGGGCCCCCGGGTGAGAGTGGGCGGCTCTGCGGGTCCGCGGTGAGAGCGTGGGCAGCTCCGAGGGCTGTCAGGCGGTGAGTCAGCTGGGCGGCTCGGCTCGTGTATGAGCAGGCTGGCCAATCAGGGAGCTGGCAGCCGGGGGTGCATAGAGATGACATCATCTCTCACCGCCCGGCGCCCTCCCTGCATCCCTGCAGTGCAGTGCAGTTTTCCCCCCTCACTGTGCAGGCAGCCTCGGGAAGCAGAGAGATGACCTTATCTCCCTGCTGCCTGACTCTGGGACACAGCATGAAAGTGACACAGGCAGCAAGTGACAAGGTGAAGTGGCAAGTGACAATCCGAGACATGGCAGCAAGTGACAATCCGTAATGTGTGGCAAGTGACAATCCGGGACGTGGCAAGTGACAAAACGTAATGTGTGGCAGGTGACGTGGCAAGTGACTATCCGTAATGTGTGGCAGGTGACGTGGCAAGTGACTATCCGTAATGTGTGGCAGGTGACGTGGCAAGTGACTATCCGTAATGTGTGGCAGGTGACGTGGCAAGTGACTATCCGTAATGTGTGGCAGGTGACGTGGCAAGTGACTATCCGTAATGTGTGGCAGGTGAGGTGGCAAGTGACAATCTGTAATGTATGGCAGGTGACGTGGCAAGTGACAACCTGTAACATGTGGCAGGCGACGTGGCAAGTGACAATCCGTAATGTGTGGCAAGTGACAATCCGGGACGTGGCAAGTGACAATCCGTAATGTGTGGCAGGTGACGTAGCAAGTGACAATCCGTAATGTGTGGCAAGTGACAATCCGGGACGTGGCAAGTGACAATCCGTAATGTGTGGCAGGTGACGTGGCAAGTGACAATCCATAACATGTGGCAGGCGACGTGGCAAGTGACAATCCGTAATGTGTAGCAAGTGACAATCCAGAAAGTGGCAAGTGACAATCCGTAATGTGTGGCAGGTGACGTGGCAAGTGACAATCTAATGTGTGGCAAGTGACAATCAGTAATGTGTGGCAGGTGACGTGGCAAGTGACAATCCGGGACGTGGCAAGTGACAATCCGTAATGTGTAGCAAGTGACAATCCAGAAAGTGGCAAGTGACAATCCGTAATGTGTGGCAGGTGACGTGGCAAGTGACAATCTAATGTGTGGCAAGTGACAATCTGGGATGTGGCAAGTGACAATCAGTAATGTGTGGCAGGTGACGTGGCAAGTGACAATCCGGGACGTGGCAAGTGGACAATCGGCAACATGTGGCAGGTGACATTCTGCAACGTGTGACAAGTGACAATCTACATCTGGTGGCAGGCGACGTGGCAAGTGGACAATCCGCAATGTGTGGCGGGTGATGTGACAAGTGACATTCCGTGACAAGTTGCATCTGGTGGCAGGCGACGGTGTCAAGTGACACGCTCAGGGCTCCCACTGATTCAGCATTATGGTGAGTTGAACTAGTTCATTTTATATAACAGAACAGAAATTGGTTAGAAGGCATGGAGGTCAGCAATGTGTGGCAAGTGACTATCCGTAATGTGTGGCAGGTGACGTGGCAAGTGACTATCCGTAATGTGTGGCAGGTGACGTGGCAAGTGACTATCCGTAATGTGTGGCAGGTGACGTGGCAAGTGACTATCCGTAATGTGTGGCAGGTGACGTGGCAAGTGACTATCCGTAATGTGTGGCAGGTGAGGTGGCAAGTGACAATCTGTAATGTATGGCAGGTGACGTGGCAAGTGACAACCTGTAACATGTGGCAGGCGACGTGGCAAGTGACAATCCGTAATGTGTGGCAAGTGACAATCCGGGACGTGGCAAGTGACAATCCGTAATGTGTGGCAGGTGACGTAGCAAGTGACAATCCGTAATGTGTGGCAAGTGACAATCCGGGACGTGGCAAGTGACAATCCGTAATGTGTGGCAGGTGACGTGGCAAGTGACAATCCATAACATGTGGCAGGCGACGTGGCAAGTGACAATCCGTAATGTGTAGCAAGTGACAATCCAGAAAGTGGCAAGTGACAATCCGTAATGTGTGGCAGGTGACGTGGCAAGTGACAATCTAATGTGTGGCAAGTGACAATCTGGGACGTGGCAAGTGACAATCAGTAATGTGTGGCAGGTGACGTGGCAAGTGACAATCCGGGACGTGGCAAGTGACAATCCGTAATGTGTAGCAAGTGACAATCCAGAAAGTGGCAAGTGACAATCCGTAATGTGTGGCAGGTGACGTGGCAAGTGACAATCTAATGTGTGGCAAGTGACAATCTGGGATGTGGCAAGTGACAATCAGTAATGTGTGGCAGGTGACGTGGCAAGTGACAATCCGGGACGTGGCAAGTGGACAATCGGCAACATGTGGCAGGTGACATTCTGCAACGTGTGACAAGTGACAATCTACATCTGGTGGCAGGCGACGTGGCAAGTGGACAATCCGCAATGTGTGGCGGGTGATGTGACAAGTGACATTCCGTGACAAGTTGCATCTGGTGGCAGGCGACGGTGTCAAGTGACACGCTCAGGGCTCCCACTGATTCAGCATTATGGTGAGTTGAACTAGTTCATTTTATATAACAGAACAGAAATTGGTTAGAAGGCATGGAGGTCAGCAATGTGTGTCCTTTAGGGGCAGCATACAGTATTCTGCATACTTTGTTGTTCATAATTAATATAAGCTGTTGCCTGGGTACTGTGCCACATGGGTGCGGTAATCTGTTGTTCAATGGCATTAGTTCTTTTTTTTTGTGGAGGGGGTGGTTTGCAGGGGGGGGGCGGTTTGCAGGGGGGGAGGCCCATACAACATTTTGCTATGGGGCCCTGTGATTTCTAGTTACGCCCCTGCCAGCAGGACAACGACCCTAAACATACAGCCAGAGCTACAATGAAATGGTTTAGATCAAAGCATATTCATGTGTTGGAATGGCCCGGTCAAAGTCCAGACCTAAATTCAATTGAGAATCTGTGGCAAGACTTGAAAATTGCTGTTCACAGACATTCTCTATCCAATCTGACAGAGCTTGAGCTATTTTGCAGAGAAGAAAAGGCAAAAATGTCACTCTCTAGATGTGCTAAGCTGGTAGAGGCATACCCAAAAAGACTTGCAGCTGTAATTGCAGCGAAAGGTGGTTCTAAAAAGTATTGACTCTGGGGGCTGGATACAAATGTACACCACACTTTTCAGATATTTATTTGTAAAATGTTTTGAAAACCATTTATCATTTTCCTTCCACTTCACAATTATGTGCCACTTTGTATTGGTCTATCACATAAAATCCCAATAAAATACATTTATGTTTTGGTTTAACATGACAAAATGTGGAAAATTTCAAGGGGTATGAATACTTTTTCAAAGCACTGTATAGCAGGGGTCTCCAAACTTTATAAACTATGGGCTAGTTTACTGTCCTGCAGACTTTATCAGAGCCAGACTGTGGCCAGTGGGAGTAGAAAAGATCCCAACATCTGTGGGAAAATATTGCCACATTGTTTCAGTGACTGTAATTGCACCCCATCATTGGGAGGTTTTGTGCCTCATTGTTGGTGTCATTGGAAGGAATTGTGTGTCATTGGAAGGAATTGTGCCCCCTTTATTGGTGTCAGTGGGGGGGGAATAATGGCCCATTGTTGATATCAAAGGATGTAATAGTGCCCCAAAGGCTGGATAAAATCAAGCAAAGAGCTGCATCTGGCCTCCAGGCCACAGTTTGGAGACCATTGCCCTAGAAAATGAAGTGTGCTAAAGGAAAAGTATGGCCAAAGCTCTTTTGGTCCTACTTTTCCTGTGGGTCACAGGAGTGCATTCTGCACTCCTGCAGTGTTGCCAACCGCCCGTTAATTTACAGGCAGCCTGTAAATTTCAGCCCGTTTTCAGGCCGCCCGAAAATGTCCGTTAGGGACAGCTGTGCCCGTAAAAAAAACGGGTGGCCCAGCTCGGGAAAACTCGTAAACGCCTGGCGCTATTTTTGAATGTCAGGCACTCCGTTCTCATCGGCATCTCGCCACAGTGGCAGCGGAGGAGGAGGTTGGTCGGTCGGTCTGTCTGTCTCTGCCTGGAACGGAGGGAGTGCTGAACGCCACTGACTGACCATCTACTTCACTCCAGGTCAGTCAGAAACTGATTTGTATTGTGCTGATCAGCCTGAGCCGAAGGAGGGAGGACAGCTAGAGCAGAGCTGAGCCATTCAATAGGAGAAGACTACACGCACAGCCTCTGACCCCCGTACCATGTCCATGCAGCCTCTGACCCCCTGTATCAAATCCATGCAGCCTCTGACCCCCTGTACCATGTCTACGCAGCCTCTGACCCCCGTACCATGTCCACGCAGCCTCTGACTCCCGTACCATCTCCACACAGCCTCTGACCCCCTCCCGTTCCATGTAAATGGAGAAATATAAAAAATAGAGATAAGCTCTGCACTCAGGATAATAACAAGATAGATAAATAATATTAGGTTGCAGCCTCCCCTAATCAGTCCCCAAAAAGGAACTTACAGAGAATAGATATTAAGCAAATGGGGTGAGTGGCGCTAACTATTGGCTATCGAGTGAGGGTCATGTAAAATGTATGTGCCAGATGTATCTACATAATTGGGAAAGAGTATATATATATATATATATATATATATATATATATATATATATACCCTAATGGTGCAGGCACTGTGCAATCATAACAGTGTGATAAATTAATTCAGAGTGATAAAAGGTACCCAATGGGCCTGAAATATATTAATGTAAGTGTATGACAATAGATAAAAGTAACAGATAAAGGTGACCTAAATATGTCAACAGTTTACCAGATAATGTGCCTCAGTATGGCCATAAACCATAAAAAATGTATAAATAATGTGTCAATAAATCACCAAAAATGTGCCTCAAAGGGGCCATATACCATAGAACAGAGATGTATAAAAACTATGTTATAAAAACACATAAGTGCAGCAAAGTCCAAAAAAATATATATATACACATAAAAAATCCTAATGAAAGTGGTCAGCATGCACAAAAAATACAAAATAAACAGTAGTGAAGCTCCAAAATGGCCAAAGCCCGCATGGAGTTTGCTAAAAAAACACCTGAAGGACTCCAAGATGGTGAGAAATAAGATTCTTTGGTCTGATGAGACCAAGATAGAACTTTTTGGCCTTAATTCTAAGCGGTATGTGTGGAGAAAACCAGGCACTGCTCATCATCTGTCCAATACAGTCCCAACAGTGAAGCATGGTGGTGGCAGCATCATGCTGTGGGGGTGTTTTTCAGCTGCAGGGACAGGATGACTGGTTGCAATCAAGGGAAAGATGAATGCGGCCAAGTACATGGATATCCTGGACGAAAACCTTCTCCAGAGTGCTCAAGACCTCAGACTGGGCCGAAGGTTTACCTTCTAACAAGACAATGACCCTAAGCACACAGCTAAAATAACGAAGGAGCGGCTTCACAACAACTCCGTGACTGTTCTTGAATGGCCCAGCCAGAGCCCTGACTTAAACCCAATTCAGCATCTCTGGAGAGACCTTAAAATGGCTGTCCGCCAACGTTTACCATCCAACCTGATAGAACTGGAGAGGATCTGCAAGGAGGAATGGCAGAGGATCCCCAAATCCAGGTGTAAAAAACTTGTTGCATCTTTCCCAAAAAGACTAATGGCTGTATTAGATCAAAAGGGTGCTTCTACTAAATACTGAGCAAAGGGTCTGAATACTTAGGCCCATGTGATATTTCAGTTTTTCTTTTTTTATAAATCTGCAAAAATGTCAACAATTCTGTTTTTCTGTCAATATGGGGTACTGTGTGTACATTAATGAGGAAAAAAATTAAGTTAAATGATTTTAGCAAATGGCTTCAATATAACAAAGAGTGAAAAATTGAAGTGGGTCTGAATACTTTCCGCCCCCACTGTAGTTGATGTCTTTGATATGCTGCAGAGTAAGGCCTCGTACACATGGTTTGATTGTTGTACGACCGAGCGTCTGATTTTTGTCAAAAGCGTGTGCAGGATTTTGTCTAGCATACTAACTATCCGCAAATTATCCAGATAAAAGGGAATTTTGCGAGCCACAATGGTATATTGCTTCAAATGTGGAAATCATCTAGCTGCCCGCGCAGAACACGTTTCATATGCTGTGCAATACAATGTATACAAAAGATACGCTGCGCTAAGGTGAAAATGTCAATCTGGAGATCATTAATGCATATGAGGTATACTGAAAATATCGCATAAGCGGCTTATCCAGCCACAGCAAGGCACAAAGGATATATGCATTAAAAAAAAAAAAAAAATGTAAAAGTGATTATAAGGTGCAATGTGTAAATAATATACTAGATGTATACCATTAGAATAAGAGTAGCGATGATTAAACTACTAACTGTATATATAATGAATGAAAAATTATGTATATAATTTGAAATTTACCGTGTAAAAAATATATAAATAATATCACAGTGATAAGTGCAAAAAACACAACAGTGCTAAGTGCCACACAATGAGTGTGAATATCAAATCCAAGATGTGATACGTGGTTATTAAAGTCCAATTTATGAAAGAAATGCACATAAAGTCCATAAAAACAGTTCATAAAAAATCCAACGTGCGTGCATTAATCTTAGTGCTTAGTGCTCAGAATTCCATGCTCAAATGCCATCCAGTGACCCCCCCCCCCCCCCGGGGACAGCCGCTCACCTCGGAGCGTGCGACTCAGCTGTGAGACTGAATCTAAACACGCTTATGAGCCATCCCACGGCTCAGTGATGGAATCCAGATACACAGTTTGCAGCAGCAGCTCCACAATTAGGAATAAAGGAAAAGAAAAACTGGATAGTGTGATATTTTTTATAAATGTTTATTGGAATAAAAGCTCTCCACATTAGGGTACTCACATTTGCAAGGTGCGTGAGTGCACCAATCTGATAACAGTCTCCAAAGTTTGCCTCAAAGTTTGCCTGTCAGGAGGGATAATCTGTGCATCACATCTGAGTGGAGTGAAAGGCTCCGTGCTTCGTCCTGGCTCCAGGCTGCGCTATAAAAAAAAGAAAAAAAGCAGGGAAACACTGCTGATTTTATTCAGATGTGAGGTGAGCAGCACTTTGGATTTTTGCACCGTTGATGTATTGATTTTTTGAATTCACTTCAATCAGTCACAGATACTATATATGAACTTTCAGCAATATATGTTTATTAATTACCATTTTTAGTTACACTTTTATTATTATTGATGTTTTTTTTTTTTTATATAGCGCAACACTGTTTATTATTTATTGATTATTTGCACCTTTTAAGTGAAGTGAGAACACTTGCTAGTGATAGCAGCTATTATTATGTTTTTACACTACTTTATTTCATGAGATTTGCGCAGATTGATATTCACTCTATACACTTTTATGTTCTGTTCCAGTCTATGAATTCCTTGAGATCAGCAAACCACAAAGTAATATATTTGGCAAGATATGACATTTGTTATTTCACCCAGTCCCTGTTTAACTCTAATGCCACGTACACACAATCGGAAATTCGGCCAGCAAAAGACTGATGAGAGCTTTTAGTCAGAAAATGCGACTGTGTGTATGCTCCATCTGACTTTTGCTGGCCGAATTCCAGCCAGCAAAAGATTGGGAGCATCTCGAGCGAGTTCAGAGGGTGGTGATAAATGGGGAATACTCGGAATGGTCAGGGGTGGGTAGTGGGGTCCCCCAGGGTTCTGTGATGGGACCAATTCTGTTTAATTTGTTCATAAACGACCTGGAGGATGGGGTAAACAGTTCAATCTCTGTATTTGCAGATGATACTAAGCTAAGCAGGGCAATAACTTCTCCGCAGGATGTGGAAACCTTGCAAAAAGATCTGAACAAATTAATGGGGTTGGCAACTACATGGAAAATGAGGTTCAATGTAGAAAAATGAAAAATAATGCATTTGGGTGGCAAAAATATGAATGCAATCTATACACTGGGGGGGGGGATTAATTGCAGAGATAAAACAATAATTCTCCCGCTCTACAAGACTCTGGTCCGGCTGCACCTAGAGCATGCTGTCCAGTTCTGGGCACCAGTCCTCAGGAAGGATCTACTGGAATTGGAGCGAGTACAAAGAAGGGCAGCAAAGCGAATAAAGGGTCTGGAGGATATTAGTTATGAGGAAAGGTTGCGAGCACTGAACTTATTCTCTCTGGAGAAGAGACGCTTGAGAGGGGATATGATTTCAATATACAAATACAATACTGGTGACCCCACAATAGGAATAAAACTTTTTCGCAGAAGAGAGTTTAACAAGACACGTGGCCACTCATTAAAATTAGAAGAAAAGAGGTTTAACCTTAAACTATGTAGAGGGTTCTTTACTGTAAGAGCTGCAAGGATGTGGAATTCCCTTCCACAGGCTGTGGTCTCAGCGGGGGGCATCAATAGTTTCAAAAAACTATTAGATAAGCACCTGAATAACCACAACATACAGGGATATACAATGTAATACTGACAAATAATCACACACATAGTTTGGACTTGTTGGACTTGTGTCTTTTTTCAACTTCACCTACTATGTAACTATGTTCTCAATTTTTCGGTCGGAAAAAGTTCCTATCCGAAAATGCGATCATCTGTAGTAATTCCGACGCGGAAACAATTGGGCGCATGCTCAGAAGCATTGAACTTCATTTTCTCGGCTCGTCGTAGTGTTGTACGTCACCGCGTTCTTGACGGTCAAAAGTTCAGAGAACTTTTGTGTGACCGTGTGTATGCAAGGCAAGCTTGAGCAGAATCCCGTCTGAAAAGCCATCATATCTTTTTCCAACCAAAATCCCGATCGTGTGTACGCGGCATTAAAGCTGTGGTGATCACATATTTCTCTAGTCTCTAGCCAGGTCATTGTCGGAGACTGTTGATGGAGTAGAGATGGAGATCAGAGGCGGCTCTATGCTTTGTGAGGCCTTAGGCAAAACTTAGACATGAGGCCCTCTCACGCCCATAATGGGAAGAATAATTAAAGCGATAAAAATGAATACTACATTGCAATGTACAGTGTACAATAAATTAAAGGCAATCCACCCATGGCCAGTTCTCAAGGATTCCAGCATGTTATTGAATCATATCACACCAGCGAGCTCACCTAGACTGTCCCTCTTTCCCGGGCTGTGCTCTGCTCTCCCCTGGGTGTGTGTTGTCAGCAGATTGCCATTTGTGAGCGACACATAGAGATAACATTGACAGCTCAAGGTGGCAGCGCCATCCTTCATCCCGATGCTGGGCTCTCCCCTCCAGTGGTATAGCATGGGTTGTCAGCGCCTGGGGCAAGGCAAATAATTTGCCCCCTTTTACCTGTGGACTTTTAGCTCTGGTCTGGTCACATGATCCCCTGTGTCAGTCAGCGGTGGCTGCAGGTGAGAGGAGAAAGCACTTGACAATGGAAGGAAAGCCTGGAGCAGTGACATCACCCTCAGGTTCCTATATCCCATCTGTTGTTGGCGGTTTTAAGGTCACATACCTCAGAACTTCTAAACCTTGGGTGCTCCATTATGCAAATCTTGACCAGCCACTGTTGTAGAAAGCTTGGGCCCGCCCTCTCCACACTATAGGTAAAGAAGGCCATCCATCAAAGTTAGAAGCCAATGACAACCATTGGAGCCTTACCACTTCCTCTGGCTAGTCCAGATCTGTAAATAATAGAGTTTTTGGGGACTGAGGTCTCCTGAATGTTCCACCAGGTAGGTAAGAGGAAAGCAGCACCTATAGTGCCTCTTTTATGCCCTGAGATAGTTTAGAAGGCTTAAAGGGCAAGTTCACCTTTTCAGAAAAAATGAAAAGCTAAACTAACTCCAAGTATCCTGGCCACCCCTCTGGACCTCGCTGTTCATAGCGCCCATGAGACCCAATGCTTCCGGTGTAGAGGGCTGTGGTCTTTACACAATACATGACCCTGGAGGAGGAGGGAAGGAGGGGTGAGAGGACAGAGGAAGGGGAGTAGAGAGGATATGGGTAGGGAAAAGAAGACAGAAGGAGGGGAGGTGAGAGGACAGAGGGAGGGGGAGAAAGGACGGGGGAGAGAGAGCAGAGGGGGGACAGGGACAGAGAGAGGGAGGGGAGAGAGAATTGGGGGCAAAGAGAGAAAGGGAGAGGGGAGAGAGGACAGAGAGAAAGAGGGGGGAGAGAGGACAGAGAGAGGGAGGGGGAGAGAGGCAAGAGAGAGGGAGGGGGAGAGAGGACAGAGAGAGGGAGGGGGAGAGAGGACAGATAGAGGTGGGGAGGAGAGAGTGGACAGAGAGAGGGAAAGAGGATAGAGAGAGGGAGGGAGAGAGGGAAGAGAGAGAATGGGTGGGGGGCAGAGAGAGGGAGGGAAGGGAGAGAGGATAGAGGAGGGAGAGGATAGAAAGAGGGAGGGGAGAGGAGAGAGAGAGAGGGATGGGGGAGAGGATAGAGAGAGGGAGGTGGGAAAGGAGAGACAGAGGGAGGGGGGGAGAGGATAGAGAGAGGGACAGAGGGAGGGCGGGCAGAGGAGAGAGGTAGGGGGAGAGGATAGAGAGAGGCAGGGGGGAGAGAGAGGGAGGGGGGAGAGAGAACATGGGGAGGGAGGAGAGAGGACCTGGGAGGGGGGGAATGATAGAGAGAGGGAGGGGGAGAGAGGAGGGGGAGGGACTAGAGAAGAGAAAGCAAGGGGTGATGAAATAATGGGGGGGGATAGGAGGGTTAGAGGGCAGATGGAAGGGGGATAGAGGGGTGAGTAGGAGGGGAGCTAGAAGGAGAAGAGGGGGAGCGGCTGACGTGATAATTAGGATATGTGGGCAGTGTTGTACCTTTGTAGGATTGCAGATAGTGGCGGCCCATCCACTAGGGGCGCAGGGGTGCCGCCCCCCTATCTGTGTGCCCAGGACCCTGATCTACATACCCAGGGCTGAATGCATGTATTCCAATGGGGGGGAGGAGTTTGAAGCACATGATTAGAGCCGGAGGCTCTAATAGACTTCAAAAAAGGATGGTCTTGGGGCGCAGAGCATTGCGCTCCAAGCCCACCCAGTTGAGAATAGCGAATGAATATTTGCTATTCTCACATTAATCCTCCTCCCGGCCAATCAGGAAGCGGGTCATGAGACCCGTCACCCGATTGGCCGAAAGGAAGAGGAGGGAGGAGATGCTGGGGAACAGAGGGACGAGATGCCCACAGCCCGGAGAGAAGCCGCCGTTTCTGTCTGTGAGATGGGGTAAGTGTGGGCCCTAACTGACTAGCCTGACTAACCTGGGGGTGCCGCCCACGACCTGGGGGGCCTCTGTGCTGTCCGCGACCTGACGGGATAGGGGGGCTGGCGAGGGTGGATTGTTTGCTGCACCCCCCAAACAAAATATTAGCCACCACTGATTGCAGATATATATCGGGTGTTCTGAGCTCCTCCTCCTGCTATCCAGGCACTTGTGATCTCACCTACACTGCAAGTGGGACTGATACACCATGCTTTTACCTTCAGCCTCATACTAAGTGCTCCTCGACCATAGACATTACTGGAGATTGTAGTCCCGCCCAGCCTCCGCCTCTATCACTCACACACAGCCCTCTACTCACTGTGTGTGTAATTCTTCCGTGGATCCCAAGTCCCGCTACCTCTGCCCGCAGGTCCTGTTCTCTTTATCAGCAACACTTGATGTGAGCAGAGAAGACTCCGCCTGACATGAGACTTTGACAGAGACAAGGCTGCGGGGAACAATTACAGGATCCATACCCTGTATCTGTGTAAGTCCAGCAGGGAAGGGAGGGGGGGTCGGGCGGCCGCGAGTGGCAGGGCTTTAAACTGCTGGATGGACACAGATACATGGCATGGTTCCTGTAATTGTTCCCCACTGCAGCGATCCCCCCCTACCTGTCCAGTGCAGGCAGCGCTGTCAGTGTCAGTAGTATCCCAACTCCCGTGGCTGGCTGGGGCATTAGAACCAGGGACAATGCGGGTCCATCAGCTGCCCACGCTACACCAGTGCTCCACTTCCTTCAGTAGGCAAATTAGGCGGTCGTGAGGCCCCTGTGAGTGTGAGGCTTTAGGCGACCGTATAATTTGCCTAATTAAAGAGCCGCCTCTTAAGGAGATCATGTGTAGTAAATAATCTTAAAGATAATGCATCAGTTGAGATACTGTCCTATGGTTCAAGGGAATTTACTTTTGAAAGGAGTTTTACCAGATGCAAAAATCTTTTAGTAGGTCAAGTGAGAGACCAGTCTAGTTTGGTCACAGTAAGCCCACTTGCCATCTGAGACCATGGCATTGAGCGTATCCTGGTGTTATTTTATGCAAAGGGTTGTGAGTTTGAAACCCAGTGAAAGATCTTGAAGATAATGGCATCTTTGAGGACAATGTCCTACGGTCCAAGGGAATTTACCTGTTAGGCTGGGTTCACACTGAAGCACGGAGCAGCTCACAGCAGGGGTCCAGTGCATCCCTGTTCACCGTTTCAGGTCCGATTTCAGTCTGAATGTTTGGCTGAAATCGGACCTGAAACAGGCCAGAAGACGCACGGGAAACCTATGCAATTCGCACCAGAGCCGCTCCGGAGATGTGTGAACTGGCTCCATAGAGAGCTGGTCACAATGTCCTGACATGCAAATTGGATGCATCCAATTTGCAATAGTGTGAACTCAGCCTAAAAGGAACATTTTACCAGATACAAAGATCTTTTTTGTAGGTTATGTGAGAGACTAGTCACGTTTGGTCACAAAACACTCACCTGCTGTTTGGGGCTGTGGCATTGAGTGCTGGTGTTATAACATGCAAAGGCTTGTGAGTTCAGATAACAGACTTTTTTTAATTGAAGTTTTATGTAGCAGTTGAGACTGTGCCCTGTGGTTCATGAGAATGAACTGTTGAAACTACATTTTTACCAGTTGAGAAAATCCCTTAGCAAAGTCAGTGTTGGAGACTGTTGATGGAGTAGAGATGGAGATCATGTGCAGTGAAAGATCTTGAAGAAAATGGCATCCGTTAAGATGATGTCCTATGGTTCAAGGTAATTAACCTTTCAAAGGAGAGTTTTACCCAGTGGCGTATCTAAGGTATGGCACCCATGGCCAGGGCCGTCTTTTCCATTGGGCACGCTGGGCAGTTGCCCGGGGGCCTCACTTGCCTGGGGAGCCCCATCTGCCCAGCGACCCCAGCTAAGCATCTATGTGTTACCCTTGCTCCAATTTTCTGTGACCCTGCGCTCCGGCCTCCATGTCCAGTCTCAGGCCAGCCCCTAGCGCCCTGTGATTGGCGAAATGGGTCCTGGGGCTGGCCTGTCCTCAATCGCGGGAGAGCAGGGCTGGCCTTCACTGTGAGCTGTGGCCGCTGTCTTCTCCTCCTCCTCTCCGGGTCACGATCATGTCCCCACCGGGGCATGCAGTCTGTGCCCGATGTCTTGTTCTCCTCCTCTCCGGGTCACTGATCATGTCCCCGCCGGGGCAGGCAGTCTGGCAGTGTGACAGGCGGTGGCGCAGAGGCAGAGCAGATTATGAAAGAAAAAAAGGTAAGAGACTCACTCGTGAGTTTTGTTGCTGGCCCGGGGGGGGGAGTAGATATGGTCTGGGGAGAGGGAGCAGCCATAAAGTCAGTGTAATGTGTTGTGTGTAGTGTATAGTATATTGTGTGTGTGTGTAGTGTATAATGTATTGTGTGTGTGTGTGTAGTGTATAGTGTATTGTGTGTGTGTATAATGTATTGTGTGTGTAGTGTATAGTGCATTGTTTGTGTGTGTAGTGTATTGTGTGTGTGTATAGTGTATTGTGTGTGTGTGTGTGGGGTGTATAGTGTATTTCTGTAGTGTATTGTGTGTGTGTGTGGTGTATTGGTCTGTGGGTAAAGTATTGTGTAGCGGTAAGTATGTAGTGTATTGTGTGGTGGTCTTTGGGTAGTGTATTGTGTAGTAGTGTAGTGGTCAGTGGATAGTGTAGTTTGTGTAGTAGTGGTCAGTATAGAAATCAGGTAGGGTGGTGTGGTGTGTAGTAGTCAGTGTGTAGTGTAGTGGTCAGTATAGGAATCAGGTAGGTTAGTGTGGTGTGTAGTGTAGTGGTCAGTGGATATAGTATAGTGTAGACAGGGCCCCAGTGCACTGTATTGCCCGGGGGCCTATAATGCTCTTAAGATGGCCCTGCCCATGGCAAGTGCCATGGGCGCCATGGGGGAGGCAAAAAATCCGCCCCCCCACACAAAAAAAACCCCCACCTGTCCTCCCGCGCCGCAGCCAGCCTGCTGGAGCGCAGTGCCGGTGTTCTGTCAGATAGCCGCTACCCGGCCTGGGCTGTTGGGCTCTGCTCGGCAGTCTGGTCATCTCCTGTATTCGCATCAGCAGTCTGGTCATCTCCTGTAGTCGCATCCGCAGTCTGGTCTTCTCCTGTAGTCGCATCCGCAGTCTGGTCTTCTCCTGTAGTCGCATCCGCAGTCTGGTAGACTATAGTCGCATTCACAGTCTCTGGTTGTTTCCTGTAGTCGCATCAGCAAACTCTGGTCATCTCCTGTAGTCGCATCCGCAGTCTGGTCATCTCTTGTAATCGCATCCGCAGTCTGGTACACTGGAGTCGCATTCACAGTCTCTGGTTATTTACTGTAGTCGCATCAGCAGTCTCTGGTCATCTCCTGTAGTCGCATCCGCAGTCTGGTCATCTCCTGTAGTCACATCTGCATTCTGGTCATCTGTAGTAGCATTCGCAGTCTCTGGTCATCTCCTGTAGTCGCATCCGCAGTCTGGTCATCTCCTGTAGTCACATCCTCAGTCTGGTCACCTGTAGTCGCATTCGCAGTCTCTGGTCATCTTCTGTAGTCGCATCCGCAGTCTCTGGTCATCTCCTGTAGTCGCATCCGCAGTCTGGTCATCTGTAGTTGCATTCGCAGTCTCTGTTCATCTCCTGTAGTTGCATCCGCAGTCTGGTCATCTCCTGTAGTTGCATTTGCAGTCTCTGGTCATCTCCTTTAGTCGCATCTGCAGTCTCTGGTCATCTCCTGTGGTCGCATCCGCAGTCTGGTCATCTGTAGTCGCATTCGCAGTCTCTGGTCATCTCCTGTAATCGCATCCGCAGTCTCTGGTCATCTCCTGTAGTCGCATCCGCAGTCTCTGGTCATCTCCTGTAGTCGCATCTGCAGTCTGGTCATCTCCTGTAGTCACATCTGCAGTCTGGTCATCTCCTGTAGTCGCAATCGCAGTCTCTGGTCATCTCCTGTAGTCACAGTCTACTTAAAAAAAGTACCTGCTGTTGCTCTGCACACTTTATAACACTTTATTTATATGGCTATGCATATTTATTTAATCCATATTGAGCACTATATTTGATTGTCTGCTTGCTTCTGCTTGGGCCTGGCACACTGCTTGGCACAATCGCACGTGATGACTACTTTTAAGTCATCATCATGTGCGATTGTGCGTGTGTGCCAAGCAGAAGCAGCCAATCAAATATAGTGCTCAATATGGATTAAATAAATAGATATAAATAAAGCGTAATAAAGTGATTTGTGCAACAAGCTCATTAAACAGTCCACATTTAGTGAAAGTTCATGTACTGCAAACTTTGCTTTGTTTAATGAGCAGGGGCAGACTGATCCATCAGGCACTTGGGCACTTTATGTAGTGCCAATCCATAATTTGTTAATTGAACGATTAAAGAGCTTGACTTGTAGTTTCATTAGCTGTTTTTTTGTTTTGACGGGCGCAGTTTCAGTGCTTGCCATAGGCGCCATTTTCACTAGATACGCCTCTGATTTTACCAGATGCAAAAATCTTTTTGTAGGCCAAGTGAGAGACTAGTCTAGTTTGGTCACAAGAAGTTCGCCTACTGTCTGAGGCTGTGGCATTGAGAGTATGCTGGTGTTATCACAAGCCAAGGGTTTAAATCCTGAGATAACCACTTCATTTATTGAACATTTAGGCAGCAGTTGAGATTGTGTCCTGTGGTTCAAAAGAATGGCCTGGTAAAACTACATTTTTGCCAGATGAGAAGATCCCTTAGTAAACCAAGTGGGAGACTAGTCAAAGTCTAAGAAATGAGAGCCTCTTCAGCCCATCGGGAAAGAGAGCCCTGACTGATGGGGGCATGGCCAGGGAGGAGTTGCAGTAAAGTTGTTATAGCTCAGGATTGGTACAAAAGGGGAAAAGGGTTGGGCCTGAGCTCAGGAGTTTGGCACCCCAGGGGATTATGGTCCTTTTCGGACGGAAGCATGGAAGAGCTGCCCACCCTCCCGCCCTAATTTTGATGGTATGTCACAGCGTGTTGCGGTTTTGGTAACCTTGCCAGCAAATATGGAACCCCTTTGATGCCCGGATGGTAATTGGGAGATTGACGGCCGGTCCGGCACTGATGGTAAGGACAGGCCCCTCCTTCATCTCCCTTTTACATTGGTAGTTGAGTGCTCACAGTACAACTGTGACTGGCACGGTTCTAAAGGTTAATATTAATGTTGATTTTAAATAAAGCTGTGGCCTTGCCCTTTCCAACGTTATTGGTTGTATGTGTGGTTCTTATTGGTTGAGAAGAAGGGGTAAGGTATGACAAGTGATGGTTGGGACCTGGGCTTATTGCACCTCAGCAGTCAAGCAATTCAGTACAATTTTTTGACGTAAAGCCATTAATATGATAATATGTAATGATAATACAACTACTGGTTTAGGTGCTCCTAATACCTTTGCTGGTGGTGCTGTGTATATGGCAGTGGTTATATAAATACAATGCTTATGAGTTTAAATCCTGAGGTGGTCAGCTTCTTGATTTTGTTTATTAGAGTTGCAGAAACTCATACCAAGCAATTTGCTTTCAGGCTAGGTACTTGGTGGCTGAGGGTTACTGCACTTTGTTTGTAAGCAGCAGGTCAGATGGTGTCCTGTGGTAATGGAGTCTTAAAAGCGCATTCAGGAGGAGGGGAAATGGGAGTCTAGTCTAGGTCAAAGGGTAGCAATTTAGTAAAATGTTTGAATATTATCTACAAGCAGCAAATCTCAAAATTGGGACTTTCTTAAAGGCAACCAACGTAACAACCATATATATATATATATCTATATATATATCTATATATATAGATATATATATAGATATATATATAAAAAATATAGTTTTATTGAGATACTCATAAAACTCCCACATGGCACAATTTAAAAACAGTATTGTACATACAAATTTGTTGCATAGAAAACATATGTAAGGTCGTGTATAGTCGCCAACATTGTAAAAAAAATTATAGGGACACTTTTTTGGCTGTAGGCGGAGTCTTATTAACATTAGGGAGCTGGGCATGTGTTTGTAGGTGTGACATAGCAAAAAAGAAAAATGGGCATGGTTTACAGGGAATAATGGGTGTGGGTAATATGGGCGTAGTTCAAATGGGGGTGTGGTTAGAGTCTGAGATGAATAAGAGATGGAGAAAGAAAGGGGAAAAGAGGGAGGGAGGGAGAGAGGAAGAAGGAGGGAAGGAGAGAAGGAAGGAAAGAGGGATGGAGAGATAGCAGGCCCAGATCCTACACAACAATAGAAAAGTGTATTCCAGAGTTTAACAAATCAGCAGATAAAAATACTCCAAACAATTGGTGTTAGCGCTTCAATCATCCCAGTACCATGGTTGTTATGGTGTCAGGATGATTGAAGCGCATTGTTATTATTATTACATTGTAATATAGAATGAAATCATTCAACTCACCATAATCCAGAATCAGTGGGATCCCTGAGCGTGTCTCCTGCCACGTCGCCTGCCACCAGATGCCATCGGGTGCCCCCAGCAGAATCCCTCCTTGCATTAGGTGCCCCCAGCAGAGCCCCTCCTTACAAGCTAATGACCCCAGCAGAGCCCCTCCTTACATCAGGTGTCCCCAGCAGAGCCCCTCCTTACATCAGGTGTCCCCAGCAGAGCCCCTGCTTACATCTAGTGTCCCCAGCGGAGCCCATTCTTACATCCAGTGTCCCCAGTGGAGCCCCTCCTTACATTAGGTGTCCCCAGCAGAGCCCCTCCTTACATCTGGTGTCCCCAGCGGAGCCCCTCCTTACATCTGGTGTCCCAAGTGGAGCCCCTCCTTACATCAGGCGTCCCCAGCAGAGCCCCTCCTTACATCCAGTGTCCCCAACGGAGCCCCTCCTTACATTCAGTGTCCCCAGCGAAGTCCCTCCTTACATCAGGCATCCCCAGCAGAGCCCCTCCTTACATTCAGTGTCCCCAGCGGAGCCCCTCCTTACATCCAGTGTACCCAGTGAAGCCCCTCCTTACATCCAATGTCCCAAGCGGAGCCCCTCCTTACATCAGGTGTCCCAAGCGATGCCCCTCCTTACATCCAGTGTCCCCAGCGGAGCCCCTCCTTACATCCAGTGTCCCCAGCGGAGCCCCTCCTCACATCCAGTGTCCCCAGCGGAGCCCCTTCTCACATCCAGTGTCCCCAGTGGAGCCCCTTCTTACATCCAGTGTCCCCAGTGGAGCCCCTCCTTACATCAGGTGTCCCCAGTGGAGCCCCTCCTTACATTAGGCGTCCCCAGCAGAGCCTCTCCTTACATCCAGTGTCCCCTAGCGGAGCCCCTCCTTACATACAGTGTCCCCAGCAGAGCCCCTCCTTACATCCAGTGTACCCAGCGGAGCCCCTCCTTACATCCAGTGTCCCCAGTGGAGCCCCTCCTTACATCTATTGTCCCCAGTGGAGCCTCTCCTTACATCTGGTGTCCCCAGCAGAGCCCCTCCTTACATCTAGTGTCCCCAGCGGAGCCCCTCCTTACATTCAGTGTCCCCAGCAGAGCCTCTCCTTACATCTGGTGTCCCCAGCAGAGCCTCTCCTTACATCTAGTGTCCCCAGCGGAGCCCCTCCTTACATCCAGTGTCCCCAGCGGAGCCCCTCCTTACATCAGGCGCCCCAGCAGAGCCCCTCCTTACATCCAGTGTCCCCAGCGGAGCCCCTCCTTACATCCAGTGTCCCCAGCAGAGCCCCTCCTTACATCTGGTCCCCCCAGCAGAGCCCCTCCTTACATCTAGTTTCCCAGTGGAGCCCCTCCTTACATCAAGTGTCCCCAGCGGAGCCCCTCCTTACATCAGGCGTCCCCAGCAGAGCCCCTCCTTACATCTTGTGTGCCCAGCGGAGCCCCTCCTTACATCCAGTGTCCCCAGCGGAGCCCCTCCTTACATCCAGTGTCCCCAGCAGAGCCCCCCCTCATATCCAGTGTCCCCAGCGGAGCCCCTCCTTACATCTGGTGTCCCCAGCTGAGCCCTTCCTTACACCAGGTGTCCCCAGCAGAGCCCCTCTTCACATCCAGTGTCCACAGCGGAGCCCCTCCCTACATCCAGTGTCCCCAGCGGAGCCCCTCCTTACATCAGGTGTCCCCAGCAGAGCCCCTCCTTACATCCAGTGTCCCCAGTGGAGCCCCTCCTTACATCCAGTGACCCCAGTGGAGTCCCCCTTCACATCCAGTGTCCCTAGCGGAGCCCCTCCTTACATCTGGTGTCCCCAGCGGAGCCCTTCCTTACACCAGGTGTCCCCAGCAGAGCCCGTCCTTACATCCAGTGTCCCCAGCGGAGCCCCTCCTTACATCTGGTGTCCCCAGCGGAGCCCTTCCTTACATCAGGTGTCCCCAGCAGAGCCCCTCCTTACATCAGGTGTCCCCAGCAGAGCCCCTCCTTACATCCAGTGTCCCCAGTGGAGCCCCTTCTTACATCTATCAGGTATCCCAGAGCAGCGGTGTCTCCACTGCCATTACAGAAGAGAGGCCGAGGGGGAACAAAATAGAGGCGGAGCCGCGTGGTTACAATAGAAATTGAGCCGCGGTGCCGCCCATCCTCCACCCCCTTCCATAACAGGTCACAGAGACTGGCAGCGGGGCGGAGCGGGGGGGTGGGCAACGCCGCAGCTCAATTTCTATTGTAGCCACCCAACCAGCCTACTTCTTCTGGTCTTCTTGAAACTGGTGGCCAGCGGAGACATTGTCTGACACCTCTAGTGGCCGGCGGCGCGGACCTCGGCGGCAAAAAAATGGGAAAAAACAAATTTCCTGGGACATTTCCCGGGAAATGATAAAATCGGGAAAAGGGTCTAAATCCTGAGAATGTCCCAGTTGACAGTTGGCAAGTATGGTGGTGCTACCCAAATGAATAAAGCTGATTGATCGTAATACAGCAATGACATAGAATGGGCACTATATCCAACGACGTTTCAACGTTCTTGGATGAACACAAGGACATTCGCAGAATTGTTACAAAAAATTGGTCAATATTAACAGATGATCCTAACATCAGGAAGTTCATCACTCTTAATCCTTCAATAACATATAGAAGGGCGACATCGATCAAGGATCGATTGATCCAAAGTGAATACAGGGGGGCAAGAGGGATGATCCATACCGTGATTTGGGTTCATTCCCTTGCAGCAATTGTTCTTTTTGCCCTTATAATAAGAAACAGAGAGAGTTTAAATTGCCAAATGGAGAAATATTCAGGCATAAGCACTTTGTAAATTGTAACACAAGGGGAGTTGTTTATTAGATTCAATGTAAATGCCGTTCCTTTTATGTAGGGAAAACGAAACAACACCGGAGGGAAAGATGTTAATGTCCAAACATGTGCAAATTATGCAGGTAGGAAATCTTCATTTACCCATAGGACGACACATAGCATGGACACATAATTATAAAATTCCACAGTTGAATTTTGTGGCATTAGACAGAGTACAGATACCACATCCTCCTCCTCTTCCCCAGTAATCTGTCCACAAGATCCGTGATGTGCCGAACCTGAGCGCCCGGCAGACAACATACAGTTCAGCGCTACAGTTCAGCACTTCAGGTCTTTGTTACAGATTGCCCTCTCTGACCTTCTAAGAACTGAGTCCCCTACCATCACTGGAGGAGTTCTTCCCCCGGCAGCTAGGAGAGTCCCTCAGCTCCAGCAGTGCTGGTCCCTGACTGGTTTCACCAATGTCACTCAATGGAGCGTACTTATTGGGATGCTCCAGCCCTGGATCGGCCTCCCTGGCACTTCCCCCTCTATCCTTCCTGACTATCACCCATCTACTCTTTCCTAGTGCCTGCCCCTCTTTGTCTCCACCCTCCTCTGTGCTGGGCCCTGTCATGTACATTCCTGGCTCTCCTTTAGTATGGAGGGACTTCTCATACATGCCGCAAGATGTACAACGAGTCGCCTCTCCACACCAACCGGGCATCGTACCTATTAATTTAATGAGGATTGGGGATTATACCCTGTCCAAATTACCTAACAACTAGCTTTCTGACACTAATAATCAACAAGACAATACACAGGTACTCAACAAGACAATACACAGGTACTCGCAGACCTATGTGCACCTGCAGACCTACGTGCATTCGCAGACCTACGTGCATTCGCAGACCTACGTGCACTTACAATACACAAGTACACAGTACACAATACACAAGTACTAATGATCCACACACACACTACTCAGACAACACCAGATCAGTTACTCACACTACACAGGTACTATGACCCCTGTTATAACCTCCTGTTTTCAACTCTGTTTTTTAACTCACCACTTAGTCCAGTTCTACTAACTCTGATTTTTAACTCACCACTAGGTCCAGTTCCACTAACTCTGGTTTTTAACTCACCACTTAGTCCAGTTACACTTGGTCTAAGTTCCAGCAAGCTCAAAGATGAGCAGGCTCACAATGAGTTCTAAACAAGGTTTTATAGGCCTCAAGCACCTGTGACCAATTAACTACTCCCCTTAATTATTAGGCTGAAGAAAGCAAAGAAAAAAAAGCTGTTTAAAAAGTGTCAGAAAAAGGTGTTAAAAAGCTACAAGGAAAAGTCCCAAAAAGAACCTAAAAATGCAGCCCAGCAATCACCAGCAATCAAAAATCAAGACTTGTTCACTTTCCACTCAAAGTCCCCACTGTTTAGCTTCCAACCAGCAGTCTGGTTAACATCAAACTTAACATTAATAAATCACCGGGACCAGATGTCTTGCACCCGAGAGTACTTAGGGAACTCAGTCAAGAAATTGCCAGACGAATTTTTACTGAAAGTCTACTGACTGGAATGGTACCAGCTGATTGGAGAAAAGCTAGTGTAGCACTAATATTTAAAAAGGGCCCAAAATACATCCCTGGGTATTAAAGACCAGTTAGCCTAACATCAATAGTATGTAAACTCTTGGAGGGGATGATAAGGGACTATATACAAGATTTTTTTAATGAAAACGGTATCATTAGCAGTAATCAGCATGGATTCATGAAGAATCGTTCTTGAGTTGCCATCTAGATAAAGGAAGGCCCGTAGAGTGTATCTGGATTTTGCAAAAGCATTTGACACAGTTCCTCATAAACGTTTACTGTACAAAAAAAGGCCAGTTGGCATGGACCATAGGGTGAGTACATGGATTGAAAACTGGCTTCAGAGGGTGGTGATAAATGGGGAGTACTCAGGATTGGTCAGGGGTGGGTAGTGAGGTCCCCCAGGGTTCTGTGCTGGGACCAATCCTATTTAATTTGTTCATAAACAACCTGGAGGATGGGGTAAACAGTTCAATCTCTGTATTTGCGGATTATACTAAGCAAAGCAGGGCAATAACTTCTCTGCAGGATGTGGAAACCTTGCAAAAAGATCTGAACAAATTATTGGGGTGGGCAACTACATGGCAAATGAGGTTCAATGTAGAAAAATATAAAATAATGCATTTGGGTGGCAAAAATATGAATGCAGTCTATACACTGGGGGGAGAACCTCTGAGGGAATCTAGGATGGAAAAGGACCTGGGGTTCCTAGTAGATGATAGGCTCAGCAATGGCATGCAATGCCAAGCTGCTGCTAACAAAGCAAACAGAATATTGGCATGCATTAAAAAGGGGATTAATTCCAGAGATAAAATGATAATTCTCTCGCTCTACAAGACTCTGGTCCAGCCGCACCTAGAGTATGCTGTCCAGTTCTGGGCACCAGTCCTCAGGAAGGATGTACTGGAAATGGAGCGAGTACAAAGAAGGGCAACAAAGCTAATAAAGGGTCTGGAGGATATTAGTTATGAGGAAAGGTTGCGAGCACTGAACTTATTCTCTCTGGAGAAGTGACGCTTGAGAGGGGATATGATTTCAATTTACAAATACCGTACTGGTGACCTCACAATAGGGATAAAACTCATTAAAATTAGAAGAAAAGAGGTTTAACCTTAAACTACGTAGAGGGTTCTTTACTGTAAGAGCGGCAAGGATGTGAAATTCCCTTTCACAGGCAGTGGTCTCAGCGGGGGGAATCAATAGTTTCAATAAACTATTAGATAGGCACCTGAACGACTAAAACGAACAGGGATATGCAATGTAATACTGACATATAATCAAACACATAGGTTGGACTTGTGTCTTTTTTCAACCTCACCTACTATGTATCTATGCTGTGTAGTTTAGATTTATTTTATCTTATATTTATTTGCTTATTTTATTTTTATTTTTATTTGTAATTTTTTTTTTATTTAAATTTTTTTTTTTGCAATTTTGATTGATTTTCTTTCCTGATTTTTTCTTTTACATGCCTTCAATTCACAGTGTATTTTTGGAACAATTACTTTCTGCTTGTTCTAATACACAACCCTACATATATAACCATCTAAATCCTGATACATATTGGTTTGCGTGGTCTTGTTGAAAAATCCTCCCATGAGCCCCCCTGAGTGGGAAACTGTGGAGCTCTGCAGGAAATCTGATATATTTTCCAATGTTTGTGAGTATATGTATATATACATTGATGCAAAGTAATATATGTCAATGTACAAAAAGAATATTGTATTATGGTAGAACTTTTTGATTTCAGAGTGGTGATTTACATCCCTGAAGAAGATAATCGAAACGTTGTTGGATATAGTGCCCACTCTATGTCATTGCTGTAGTACGATCAATCAGCTTATTAGTTTGGGTATCACCACCTTATATATGTTTTATATGCAACAAATTTGTATGTACAATACTGTTTTTAAATTGTTCTATGTGGGAGTTCTATGAGTATTTCAATAAACAATGCAGAAGAGCTGAAGGCCGCTATTGAAGCATCCTGGTCTTCCATAAAACCTCAGCAGTGCCACAGGCTGATAGCTTCCATGCCTAGCCGCTTTGAGGCAGTAATTGCTGCAAAAGGGGCCCAAGTACTGAGTACATATGCATGCTTATACTTTTCAGAGGTCCGATATTGTTCTATGTACAATCCTTGTTTTATTGATTGCATGTAATATTCTAATTTTCTGAGATTGTGGATTTGGGGTTTTCATGAGCTGTAAGCCATATTCATCACAATTATGACAAATCACGGCTTGAACTATCTTGCTTTGCATGTAATGAGTCTATCTCATATATTAGTTTCACCTTTTAAGTTGCATTCGTGGAATAAATTAACTTTTGCACGATATTCAAATTTTTCAAGTCTCACCTGTGTATATATATATATATATATATATATATATATATATATATATATATATATATATATATATATATATATATATAAATAAGTCCAAAGGATTGCTGCACCTAAAAACTTTGTTTATTCATTCAAAGATTTGTAAAGTTACAATAGATGTAATTTTACAAATCTTTTAAGTGCAGTAATCCTTTGGACTTATTTGCTTATATGTATGGTCAGTGGGAAGACCTAATTGCTTTGCACTAATTGTGGACCGGGTGCAGCTTTCCTTAACCACATTTGAATATATATATATATATATATATATATATATATATATATATATATATATATATAGTTGTTACGTTGGTTGCCTTTAAGAAAATCCCAATTTAGAGATTTGCTGTTTGTAGATAAAATACAGGGCTGATGGAAATCCTGATCTAGCACTAGATGAAATTAATACTGTACAATGTTTGATTAATGCATTAGTCATATGGTATTCCATGATATTTAAGCTCTAGTTTAGAGAACCACTTGCCATCAGATAAAATGCCATTGTATGTATGCCACTGAACTAGCACATTTAGTCAAACATTAAGCCCCTAGTCATGTGTTATTTCATGATATTCAAGGTCTAGTTTTAAGTTCCACCTACTGTCAGTGACATTTGCCCTGCATGTATGCTGCTGATCTCACAAACGATAAGTTTGCAAGTTCAAATCCTCAAGAAACCACTTTTTCATGGTTTATTACTTAAAGTTACATAAACTGAAGAAGCCCATAATAACCGATAAACTTTCAGACTAGGTATTATTTCATTATGGTTGCTTCGGGTTCTTGCACTTTGCAAGCAGCAATTAAGGTATTAAGGCAGATAAGGTAACATATTCTTGAAAATACAGTTTTAGCAGATTGGAATATCCTTTGGAAGGTCAACTGAGAGACTAGTTTTTGTTACATGATTGCAATTTAGTATAATGCTTGAACATTAATCCACTGACCATATGGTATGTCATGATATTACAACTCTGGTTTGAGGTACTACACACCATCTGAGACAATATCTTTGGGGGTATGTTGGTGATCTCATAATTGAAATGGTCATGAGTTCAAATCCTCAGGTGGTCACCTTTCCAGAACATTGCAGCTTGAAATTAGGATGTATAGGTTAAAGCCTTAGGCCTGTGGTACAACATATGTGGAATCTGAAAGCCATGAGTTTGATTCCCAAAGCAGAGGTCTACTTAGAGCTGTTTTGGGGCAGAACAGAAACAATGTGCTTGGTGGCAAAGGGGTGTCTCCGTGTAATGAGACTTTAAGTAGCAGATCTTCTTACTGTGTAACTATGATGTGGGTGACCTTGGCTCTATGTGAATAAAGCCTCAGTGAAATGAGTTCCAGCCGTGAAGTGGGTATCCTTGAAACCACCACAAGCAGTGGATACTGTGCCACAAAGGGAAACTTTAACATAGAAAGCACTGGAGAATTGTTATGATGCTGAAGGCTTAGGAAGCACTTCACAGGTCAACATGTTTAACGCAAACATCTTAGAACTGAGGAAGGAATGTTTGTGGTTTTTGATATTTTCCCAATTGTTGGAAGGCAACATGGTTTAATATCATATTTCTGGTATTCATTCCCTGGTTGATACAGGCAGATGGCCCCAAGTTGGAATGTAACCAGTTACACATCAAAGCTTTGTAGCATATCAGAATCTGCATCTGAAAGCTAGCAAGGCTGTAACAAGAGCTTGGATCTGGGCTGACTGGTGTGATAATACACTGCAAGCAATCTTCAAAGAGAGCCATGGCTACCAGGATGATGTATGACGGTGGGTGACAAAGATCAAACGATCAACAGGCACCTAGAGATGATACATGGACAATGATGCCCATAGAAGCCAAAATGGCAGGACGGACAGTAATACAATTTATTGAGGACTGCCCCGTGAATACTTTGATTTATCCAAAAACCAAGATGGGCTGGCAATGGGGTGGGTCTGGACGATGTGTGATAGAAGTTTAAAAAGGGCTGACTGAGGCACAGAGCCCTCTTTTGCCATCCTGAGCCCAGCCGAGGAAACAATATCTCAAGAAAGCATTGTGATAAGTATCTTTGATGTTCTTTTGTCATATACTCTGTATATTTCTCTATAGTATTTCCATGCTAGCATATTCCTATTTTCTTGGGAAATAAATAAGACATTGTTTTACTAAGCAGTGTGTTTGTTTTCATAGCTAACCTTATATCATTGTGCTTATCAGAGTTTTAATAGACAAGTTAACTATGGGAATAGACAAGTTAATACATATATGCAATAAATAGAGGGAATCCGTAACCACCCTTAAATTATATTTATTGTACCAATTACTTCACCAACGGACCTCATATTTTCATTATCATGCCCTTTTCCTTCACAGTATTTTTGCCCCAATTCTAGGGTCACGGGTTCACTCAAGAACAACCAATGGTGGTCTGCACCACCAATTTAGTCAAGTCCTGACCACTTCATCACAGCCTTTACAATTTCATCCACCCTTCACATAACCCCCAAAGTCTTGGTGCTACTTTGAGATACCATCTATGCTCGCTCACGGGAATCAAACCTACAGCCTTCTAATTCAAACGTCAGAAGCTTACATGCTGTACCACAGAACTAGAAAACATTGGAGCTAGTTGCTAGTGCACCTATATCAGGGATCTAGACTTTCTAACCATTTAAAAAATAAAACTAGGAGATGGGCGGAGCCTAGCAGAGCAGACATGCATTGTTAGAGCTCCACACCGCTGAGGAGAGAAGAGAAGGACAAAGCGGAGCCTGCAGGCTCAAAAGGTATCCATTTGAACCTTTTTGCCCCAGGGAACAAACTGTGAAAGTTTGGGCAGGAAATATGGTACTGGGAGGAAACCGTGGCAGAAATAAAAATCACCTCACAAAGAGCTCACAGGCACTCACTGCAACTAAAGCAGCTCCAGTCACCTCACAATATACAGCATCAGGGCGCTCTCACAGACAGAAAATGTCACAGCAAGACTCTCCATTTGAGTCAGATACAGAACTTAATACTTCAAACTAAGCTCGAAGATTACGAAAATAGAGCCAGACGTTCAAACTTGCGCATAAGGGGAATACCTGAAACTGTGACAGACCTGCAATCTACTATTACTGCTCTATTACAAGAACTAAAGCCAGATATCCCTATTGAACGTTTAGAACTGGACAGAGTACACAGAGCCCTCACAGCCAAAAAGAAAGATGGACCCCCACGTGATATAATCACAAAATTTCATTATTACAGAACGAAAGAACAAATACTAATTGCTGCAAGAGGAAAAAAGGAACTTAATTTTCAAGGACACAATTATCAAATTTTTGCTGACCTATCCCAACTTACTATTACTAAAAGACGATCCATGAAACCCCAACTAATGGAACTGCAACGCCACAACATTATGTATCAATGGGGCTTCCCCTTTTCAGTCAGATTTAACTACCAAGGTACAATTTACAGAAGCAGATCAGCAGATGAACTACAACAAACCCTTTTAAAATTAAATCTGACAGAACCCACAAGCAGCAACTCTCCCACACACAGAAGAATGGCATCATCTTCACCTTCAGGCAGCACTCAGAAAATTTCAGAACAAAATGGGAATCATCATTCTCACAAAAGAGGCCGTTATGCCACATCATCCATGGACCAAGAAGATTCAATGGACTGACATCCTAATTCCTGATATCTCTTAATTTATTATACTAAGAGATGGTTCTCTATAAAAAACCTGTATTTATAACTGAATGTAACTGTATTCTGATAGTCACACACTGTGTGGGATCATGTTACATTCCAGTTATATTTCTTATTACTTCTGATTCATATAGCCTTAGAATATATAAGTGAAATAAGGAAATTCTTGTTCAGTTATATATTATCAGGTAATAACAATAGATTTATTACTTTTTAGGACAAATATGTTCAATAATCCAGAAGTAATGGAAGCTTTTTCTTTCTTTTCTTAAAACAAATATATTATTACCTAACTAGTTCCTAGAATAATGTTTTAGTTTATTCTAATCTGAAGCAATACAACCTCAATTTTATGAGTTAACATATCTAAACAGTTACATATGAATAAAGTATGTAATTGTTTTCTCTAAAAGGGTTAAAATCCCAAAATAATTCAAACTATCTTCATCAATACCAAAGTTATTAACAGTACCTTTCTAACTGAATTATTTAGCCTAGGGCAAGACTAACCATATACAACCACCCTGGAATAAATAATTTCAACAAAAACTATATTCTGCACTCCAATTAATGAAACATCATTTTGATGTCTTTTGACATAGCACTTCTCTCGTGTAAGCGGAAGATCCGTGTACCCCCATTAGCCCTCCTCATTCTTCTAACCATATTATGTGGGAGTGTGACGAAGGCACTTATTCCCCTGAGAGAGATATTTATTCTCTTTCACGGGTAAATTGTGATTACTTGCAAAAAATAATTTATACAATGTATCATCTAATCTCATATGTTTTTTGTTTACTCTTTACTCCAGAATTCACTGGTTTCTTTTCTATCTATTCATCTCTTCAGTCCACACAGGTTGATCTGCGCAGTCAGCTCTGCATAACAAAAAGTAAGTCAAAACTATTTGATCTGTTGCCATGGCACCACTGAATATACTTTCCCTGAATGTTCAGGGAAGAAATGTCCCTCAAAAAAGGACCAAAGCCTTCCGTACTTTCCATAACAAGAAGGCTCACATAGTATGCCTCCAAGAAACACACTTCACCAAAGATTCTACTCCAAAATATATTTCTCCTTTTTATCAACAAATTTACACAGCTTCTGCCTGTACCAAGCAAAGGGGAACTCTAATTGCATTTCACCGATCCACACCATTCACCTTATCATCAGAAATTAAAGACCCAGAAGGTAGATACCTGATACTCATGTGTTATATAATGGATACAGCAATCACGGTGATTTCCTACTACGCTCCTAACAAACAACCTACACCATTCCTCTCACATATATTACAAGTGATTAATACACACAAAATAGGAACAGTGATAATGTGTGGGGATTCGAACCAGGTCCTCCTCCCATTTCTAGATAAATCACCTTTTACACCATCCAAAATAACCTCTAGATTACCTTTTTCTCAACTTCTTTCCAAACACAATCTGGTAGATTCGTGGAGAGAAAGTAACCCAATGAAAAAGAAATTCACTTATTTCTCGCACCCTCATCAAACCTTCACCAGAATAGATCATATTTTTCTAACAATAGGAATGATACCAGAAATTATTGCATCAGATATAATTCCGATTCCGTGGTCTGACCATAATGCAGTATACACTACTATAGCCTCAGCCATACCAAAAGCACATGACCCAACGTGGTACTTACCGGACATAATGCTCAAACACCCACTACATCAGATGGCCATTGAACAAGCTTTAAAGGAATACATATCAATTAATAATACAACAGACATCTCCCCAATAACACTGTGGGAAGCTCATAAGCCTGCCTTGCGTGGTACAATACAAAGACAAATGGCACTATTTAAACGGGAACGCAAAAATCTAGCAAAAAAACTAGAACTCAATTTTAATGCAGCCTACATATCATTTCAAGATAATCCATCTCAGAGTACAAAATCTCATCTGGAAAAATCTAGATTGGAATACGATCTATTTCTCACTGAGTCAGTTGATAAATCCCTCAAACGCTCCAAACACAATTTCTACATGAATACAAACAAACCAGGTACATATTTGGCTCGGGCATTAAATTCAACTAACAAATCTTTCAAACCAATACGTTTGAAATTATCAAAAAATGTTTACACTTGTAATCCAGTTAAAATAGTCCATAAATTTCACTCACATCTCGCAACTTTATACAAGACAAACAATGAATTTAATCCTACAGAGGCTGAATCCTTCTTCTCAAAAATAACCTTACCTGAGTTATCTCAGAATCAAAAAAGCAGTTTGGATGAGCCTATAACTATAGATGAAGTTGCTAACGCCATAAAAGACCTAAAACTTAACAAAAGACCAGGCCCAGACGGCTACTCGGCTTTATACTATAAAACATTCTCAGAAATACTCTCTCCCATTCTCACTGAAACTTTTAACAAACTTCTAGATGGACATTCTTTTCGGCAAGAAACACTAATGGCAATTGTTTGTATGATCCCAAAACCCCTTTCTGATGATACTTCCTGTGTGAATTATCGGCCTATCTCTCTGTTAAACCTCGATATTAAATTATTAGCAAAAATAATAGCAAAACGCCTCAATAGCATTATAGGAAAATTAATACATAGAGATCAAGTAGGCTTCATGCCAAATAGACAGGCAGGCGATAATATACGCAGGGCAGTGTTATTGGCACATATTGCTAAAAAACGGAAAATCCCTTTATGTTTTCTATCTCTCGATATTAAGAGGGCATTTGACACAGTATCCTGGCAATATATGCAATATTCATTACAAAAATGGGGTTTTGGACCCCACTTTTTAACATGGATCAAAGCATTATATAATAAACCCAAAGCCTATATAAAATATGCTGGATACAAATCTGAAGCCTTTAATATCGAAAGAGGTACCCGACATGGTTGCCCATTATCTCCCTTATTATTTGCCCTTATACTCAAACCCATGGCCCAATACATCAGAACAAACCAAACCATAACTGGCATTGAAGTAGGAGGTATTACACACAAATTATGTATATTTGCAGACGATATATTACTTTTTCTATCATCACCACAGGTCTCTGGTCCTAACTTAATACCAGCTCTTGATGGATTTGCAGCCCTATCCGGCCTTATGATTAATCCTAGGAAATGCCTAGTACTTAATATTTCACTCACAAACATGGAATTGATCTCGGCTAGGGCTGCACTCCCATTCACATGGGCAGAAAAATCAATCCCATATCTTGGAATTCATTTAACAGCATCTCATTCTGACTTATTCTCAACCATATATCCTCCTGTATTAAGACAGATCACAAATCTAATAAAACAATGGTCGCAACTTCCTTTATCCTGGATAGGGAAGATTAATGCAATCAAAATGACTATTCTACCCAAATTGCTTTATCTATTCAGAGTCCTCCCTATTCCAATTCCTTCCTATTTTTTGAGAATAGTACAAAAAAGAGCAACTTCGTTTATATGGGGCTCTTCTAAACCACGTATACCTATACACACACTACATCTTCCCAAAAATAAAGGAGGCCTGGGATACCCTAATTTTACTAACTACTACAGAGCAGCACATTTGGCCAGTCTGTCCAAATACCATGCAAAACAGGAAATCCCATTATGGGTATTTATAGAGGCTTCAGAAAATGACCCTCTATTAATATCAAACTTATTATGGCTTGATCCTAAAGACCGCTTTAAAATTCATAATCCCATAACTAAACACTTCTTATCTCTCTGGGATAAACTAAAAACCAAATATCAGTTACAATCTCCACACAATCCTCTCCTTTCTTTTATCAGAAATCCGGCCTTTTATCCAGCATGGATCTACCCAAATTCTTTTAAAGCTTGGACAACATCAGGCATTCAGACACTAAATGACTTCATAGCATCTAAATCATTCCTTTCATTCCCATCGCTTAGAGAAAAATATGATCTACCAAACTCTGAGATATTTAGATATCTCCAAATCAAAAATTTCTATACACCATTCCTAAAGGGGGATACACCATTATCCCAATTATCCATTTTTGAATCAATCTGTACAAAAGATCCATTTGCTAAAGGTACAATTTCATCACTTTATAATCAATTATATGGAGTAGCAAATCTTAATAGACCCTCTTACGTTCAGAGGTGGGAGGAGGACCTGGGACGAACTTTAGAAGACACGGACTGGTCTAACATATGGCTCACATCTAAGTCATCTTCACCCAACATCTTAGCACTGGAGACAAATTATAAAGTCCTAACTCGCTGGTACCTTGTACCAGCTAGAGTGGCAAAATATTCACCTAATACCTCAGCTCTTTGTTTTCGAGGATGCCCAGAAATAGGCACATATTTACACATATGGTGGACGTGCCCAGTAATCCAAACCTTCTGGAAGGAAGTCTTCGTGATTGCATCTAAAATATTTAAAAAACTAATACAACCAGATCCATATTTAACTTTACTTAATCTAAAATCGGAATGGTTAACACTCTCTCAATTCAAACTTATGATCCAACTAATAACGGCTGCAAAACAAACAGTGGCCAAGGCATGGAAATCTCCTACATTGGTACTAGCAGAAACAATTCACAGAATGAATAATGCAATGTCCCATGCTAAGATGGTAGCCATCGATCAAAATCAAATTCCAAAATTTGAAAAACTTTGGCATCCTTGGATAAAACAACAGTTCCTGTCAAACTTCAATGACTCTGTCCTGTTGCCATGGTAACAGATTAAATGACTTACAGAGACACCCATTCTAAGGCTTCAAAGAGAACTAAAAAGAATAATAAACTGACGAGCGGGACAACCTTGTGGACCATACCTCTACCTTTCAACCCTTTTTCTTCTTTCTCTTTCCTTTTCTCCACCTTACGATTAAAGCTCATTATCAGAATTTATTTGACCTATATACACTCTAAAATAAAAAACATGCAGCGCTCACAAGTGTATACAATTCTGGGATTGAGTGTCCATAAAGAAATGTAAAAGGGAAAAACTAAACTCATAAAGTGAAAAAACAATGTGTATCAAATAAGAAACAAAGTCCATAAGTGTATAAATAGTCCTAAGCACACATGAGGGTTCGTGGGCGTGACTGGTGTCGTGCGTCCACGCACAGTGGGAGCCGGGGAGGACTCTATATGGAGAGACACCCTGCACATAGATCTTCTCGTAACACAGTAAACACTGTAAATGGTAGGAATGGGTACCTTACCGGAAAAGGTGGACACAGTCACCATATAGTGAAGTGTCAAACAGGCTTGGGGGATACACCGATCCCAGCGATCTCCAGCTGCAGGGGTCCTCACAGTAAATCGCATCCAAGATCCAAGTCGATGGATGGTGATGTGGGGGTTCCTGGTCTTGCGAGGTCTCCCTTTCAGATGGAAGGGGTTTGGAGGTAGAAATAGTTGGAGCTCAGCAGGATCCCAAACATAAAAGGAGATAAGAAAAAACTTCCACATAGGGCATGAATCCGTTTGGAACGAAAAGCTTTATTGAAAGCTGGGAAAAAAATGTGCTACACAGTGCACTTCATAGGGTAAAATGTGATCACAAAGGTAAAAATCGGATAAAATTGCGTGGTAACAGGTCATTTAACGGCGTGAGCAACCCGACATGTTTCGGAGCATCGTCCTTCTACTGGGGCATAAGCCTGAATACCTGAACCACGCTTACATTTAAACACATAAAATTAAGCAAAATAGTAATCAGCTGTATAAAACTCAAGTGTTCACATGTTTCCATGGAATCTGAGAGGTCACTTAGATCATTATGTGAAGATCTTCAGCTGCTGGAGCAGTCCGCCCCTTTATTCTGACCCAGCAGTTGGTGAAAGACCTACATTGCTGACACCTAAAAACAGTACAGAGTAAATGTCCAATCAGATTGCTCTGTGCGGAGTCACGTGATAGCGTCACGGCATGTGACGTCATCGCGCACCGGACGCCGCGCTCCAAGCCTCCTTTCCATACCAGGAAGTGAGGGGCCAGCTGCAGGAATCATCACATCCGCAGCAAACCCAGGAGGCTAAATAGAGCACGTCAGTCCTGTGCGCTCCAGTGCGCTTGACATCCGGTGTCCCCACTCAGGGGAATGGAGCATTTACATGTTGTAAAAACAAGGACAACTATATGCATATATTCATGAACTAAAATTGACCATGATGTAATATGTCTGGCAGCATAATGAGAAGTCTATATAATGCAAGACATAGAACGCAGAAATGGGAATTGTTAGAGCCTTTCAGGCTTATTTGCCTGTTAAGTGATACCGGGCCTTATTAACTGGTTGTATAACGGAATCCTACAACAGATACCGTAGCAAGGATACCGAGAAAACCTGAAGGTGTATATGTAAACCAAGGGTTTCCAACGTGGTTTAGGACTTGTTAATAAAAGCATTTATGTCCCATTCCACGTTTAACCCATGAGGGGAGTAACTTTTTAGTTGGTAAATCCAGAAAACTTCAAGCTGTGATACCCCCCTAGTACGTGGACCTCCTCTCCAAGATGGAATAAATTTGTCTATTACTTGAAATTTGGAACCTCTCGGGTTTTTATTGTGGAATTCTAAGAAGTGACGGGGGACACTGTGGTTAGTGCGACCATTTTTGATAGCAGTAATGTGCTCGTTAACACGGATATTGAATGATCTGATAGTGCGGCCAACATACTGCATATTGCAGGGACATGTGATGAGGTACACGATATAACGTGTAGTGCATGTGACGAAATGTTTAATCTGGTATATGTTGGAAGTGACAGTGGACTCAAAACTCACAGATCTATGGTTCCCACAAGAGTTGTATGTACACACATTACATCTCTTGCAGGGATAGTATCCTTTGGTTTCTGGGAAAAACGATGGTCTGGTGGGTGCCTCTATAACATTACGAGAGATGCGATTCCGTAATGATGGGGCCCCCCTAAAAGTAACCCCTGCTTTTGTAGGGAGCACCGGACCCAAGACCGGATCACTTCTCAGAATATTCCAGTGTCGATTTAGAATTTGTTTGATCTGTCTGTGTTGGACAGAGAATTGGGTGAAAAGTGACCACTTGGATTTGTCATTGGGAGCTGGTTTTGGACGTACAGATGTTAGCGCACTGCGATCCATAAGGGAGATTTTGGAGATTTCGCTATCGAAACGTAATGGCAGCAACTATAAACCAAAAATAGTGGAAAAAAATATTTATGCGCCTTAAGAACTTAATGGTGTCTGAAATCCACCTCCTTTGGGACATTGCGTTCTTGGAGCAATATTCCAAGGACCGCATGGTTCCCAGAGGTCTCAGGTGGGACATCCACCCACAGCAGGATGAGGTGGAGACCGAATCCTGGTACCACTATTTCAATGAAGCAGGTATAAATCTCATATGCTTCTTGATGGATAGAAAAAGAAATAGACTATCACTGATTGACAGGGAAATTAAGGAACTCAAGGATAAACTCCTCCCCTACAAATCCACACCTGAATACTTATCCCTTTCAACCAATCTTAAGAACCACTTGGAAAAAGAGGACAAAGATCAAAGGACTAAAAAACAAAAGAAATACACAAGGGACACCAATGATTACAAAAATCATCTTGTGTTCAACTGGCAGAGGAGGGATGGTGACACCCCCGCCGGACCGGCTGGCCCAGCTGAGATGGACACTTCTTCTTCTATTCAGAATAGTGGACTGGCACCTATACCTCTAGGGACACACCCTAACCAGACCACTATTCATAAAAATGCCAACCACCCTATTACCCCGCGTAACCACAACAAACCCTCAGATAGAAATTATCTCTCGCACAACCCCCCTGGATATCGTCACCAACAGTCTAATAGGGGAAGAGGAAATACCCGGAGAGGTAGAGGTAACCCCCAAGGATACAATAGAGGGACTGGACACTCTGATACATATACTCAGTATAGATCCCCCCATGCTTACAATAGATCCCCTCAACGTAACCAACACAGAAGGGATTATCCCGAACCATATTATAACAATCGGACCCCGGTCCACACTTATAACCGTTTCTCACCGCTAAGAGACGAACCTCACACTAGGGGTCACTATCAACTTGAGAAATCACCATACACATACAACCAGTCTTATCCAGACCCCTCATATAAGGAGGATTTTCCCCGGGGACCATCCGGGCCCAAACGAAGAATAGACGGAAACGAGGCTCCAGAGGAGGCCGGAGGTCCAGGAAAAAGAACACGACATTGAAAATGAGTGGCATTTTCAATCTCAGCCAAAGACCTTTTTCCACTGCTGAACTACACGTACTCGACAAGGGTCTCAAGTTTGCTCCTTCTAAACCACTGAGCAAATTTGACACCTTTGTCGATGTTCAGAAATTTAAAAGAAAACTTAATATACAACGACACTTTTTAGCCAACCCTATAAGTGTTGGGGATACAACTAACACAAACGTTACAACCTCAAGCCCAATAGCCCTGCATACGGGACTGGCCAACCCCTCCCTTTTCAATCCCCCCGGCACTACGGCACCTGCCATTAAAGTCTTTTGCGATTTAGTCCTCAAAGACCTAGACAGTCTACCCAAAAAACGCACCTTTGACCATCCTAATATCAGGACGGGTTTAAAATCTCTCTGTGAACGTAAGGACATAGTCATCCGCCCCGCCGACAAGGGGGGCGGGGTAGTCATCCTAGACAAAGAGGACTACCACAGAGAGATGTGTCATATCCTGAGTGATGATAGGACATACATACCCCTACCCCGGGACCCAACGAGGGATTTCAAAAAACACCTAGTGAATCTAGTAAAGCGAGGCTTCCAACAAGGAATCCTCACAAAAAAAGAAAAGGACTATCTAGTCCCAGTAGGACCACGCATCCCAGTGATGTACTACCTCCCCAAGGTCCATAAAAATAGCCAAAAACCCCCTGGCAGACCTATCATAAGCGGCATTGACTCTATAACATCCAGAGTCGGCCGCTATATAGACCACTTTCTTCAACCCCTTGTGTCCAAGGTCCCATCATATCTGAGGGACACTGGGGACACTATACGCAGACTGGAAAGTATAGAATATCAGGACAACCTCATCTTGGTCACGGCTGATGTTACAGCATTGTACACCTCTATCCCGCATAGGTTAGGTCTGGCAGCCGTTGAACATTACTTAAACACTAGTGAAGACATTCCGTTACCACAACAACAGTATATTATGGAACTTTTACGGTTCGCAACACAAACAAATTATTTCTGGTACAATAACCAATTCTTTTTGCAGAGGAAAGGCGTGGCTATGGGGGCTAAATTTGCCCCCAGCCTCGCCAACCTCTTTATGGCCCTTTGGGAGGAGGATGTCGTCTATCCCGCACAGCGACCTGAGCTGTGCTTATGGGCTAGATATATAGACGACATCCTCCTCCTGTGGAAGGGTGATGAGGAGACTCTTCACGACTTTATGGCCACCCTGAATCATAACGATAGAGGAATTGTTCTCACGTATGAACTTAGCACGGTTTCGATACACTTTCTGGACTTGGAGATCGCCGTTTCTGACCGTCGGATTGTGACCACCACCTTCTTTAAACCGACGGACAGAAACGGCTACATCTCCACAGACAGTTGTCATTATGGCCCTTGGCTTGACTCTGTCCCCCGAAGTCAGTTACTGCGAATCCGAAGGAATTGCACTAACACCACTGATTTTTTGCAGCAAGCACAATTCCTGAAGGGACGATTTTTGGAGAAGGGCTATCCACCTGCCCGGATCGATAGCGAAATCTCCAAAATCTCCCTTATGGATCGCAGTGCGCTAACATCTGTACGTCCAAAACCAGCTCCCAATGACAAATCCAAGTGGTCACTTTTCACCCAATTCTCTGTCCAACACAGACAGATCAAACAAATTCTAAATCGACACTGGAATATTCTGAGAAGTGATCCGGTCTTGGGTCCGGTGCTCCCTACAAAAGCAGGGGTTACTTTTAGGGGGGCCCCATCATTACGGAATCGCATCTCTCGTAATGTTATAGAGGCACCCACCAGACCATCGTTTTTCCCAGAAACCAAAGGATACTATCCCTGCAAGAGATGTAATGTGTGTACATACAACTCTTGTGGGAACCATAGATCTGTGAGTTTTGAGTCCACTGTCACTTCCAACATATACCAGATTAAACATTTCGTCACATGCACTACACGTTATATCGTGTACCTCATCACATGTCCCTGCAATATGCAGTATGTTGGCCGCACTATCAGATCATTCAATATCCGTGTTAACGAGCACATTACTGCTATCAAAAATGGTCGCACTAACCACAGTGTCCCCCGTCACTTCTTAGAATTCCACAATAAAAACCCGAGAGGTTCCAAATTTCAAGTAATAGACAAATTTATTCCATCTTGGAGAGGAGGTCCACGTACTAGGGAGGTATCACAGCTTGAAGTTTTCTGGATTTACCAACTAAAAAGTTACTCCCCTCATGGGTTAAACGTGGAATGGGACATAAATGCTTTTATTAACAAGTCCTAAACCACGTTGGAAACCCTTGGTTTACATATACACCTTCAGGTTTTCTCGGTATCCTTGCTACGGTATCTGTTGTAGGATTCCGCTATACAACCAGTTAATAAGGCCCGGTATCACTTAACAGGCAAATAAGCCTGAAAGGCTCTAACAATTCCCATTTCTGCGTTCTATGTCTTGCATTATATAGACTTCTCATTATGCTGCCAGACATATTACATCATGGTCAATTTTAGTTAAAAAGTTTTTTCCCTTCATGAATATATGCATATAGTTGTCCTTGTTTTTACAACATGTAAATGCTCCATTCCCCTGAGTGGGGACACCGGATGTCAAGCGCACTGGAGCGCACAGGACTGACGTGCTCTATTTAGCCTCCTGGGTTTGCTGCGGATGTGATGATTCCTGCAGCTGGCCCCTCACTTCCTGGTATGGAAAGGAGGCTTGGAGCGCGGCGTCCGGTGCGCGATGACGTCACGCGCCGTGACGCTATCACGTGACTCCGCACAGAGCAATCTGATTGGACATTTACTCTGTACTGTTTTTAGGTGTCAGCAATGTAGGTCTTTCACCAACTGCTGGGTCAGAATAAAGGGGCGGACTGCTCCAGCAGCTGAAGATCTTCACATAATGATCTAAGTGACCTCTCAGATTCCATGGAAACATGTGAACACTTGAGTTTTAAACAGCTGATTACTATTTTGCTTAATTTTATGTGTTTAAATGTAAGCGTGGTTCAGGCATTCAGGCTTATGCCCCAGTAGAAGGACGATGCTCCGAAACATGTCGGGTTGCTCACGCCGTTAAATGACCTGTTACCACGCAATTTTATCCGATTTTTACCTTTGTGATCACATTTTACCCTATGAAGTGCACTGTGTAGCACATTTTTTTCCCAGCTTTCAATAAAGCTTTTCGTTCCAAACGGATTCATGCCCTATGTGGAAGTTTTTTCTTATCTCCTTTTATGTTTGGGATCCTGCTGAGCTCCAACTATTTCTACCTCCAAACCCCTTCCATCTGAAAGGGAGACCTCGCAAGACCAGGAACCCCCACATCACCATCCATCGACTTGGATCTTGGATGCGATTTACTGTGAGGACCCCTGCAGCTGGAGATCGCTGGGATCGGTGTATCCCCCAAGCCTGTTTGACACTTCACTATATGGTGACTGTGTCCACCTTTTCCGGTAAGGTACCCATTCCTACCATTTACAGTGTTTACTGTGTTACGAGAAGATCTATGTGCAGGGTGTCTCTCCATATAGAGTCCTCCCCGGCTCCCACTGTGCGTGGACGCACGACACCAGTCACGCCCACGAACCCTCATGTGTGCTTAGGACTATTTATACACTTATGGACTTTGTTTCTTATTTGATACACATTGTTTTTTCACTTTATGAGTTTAGTTTTTCCCTTTTACATTTCTTTATGGACACTCAATCCCAGAATTGTATACACTTGTGAGCGCTGCATGTTTTTTATTTTATTTTTCTCATACATTGCCTACCACTGTGTTGCATGCCAGCAGCTGCTTTTCTAATTACTTTTGTAATAGCGCAATTATTGTTTGTTTTGATTTTTTCCACTATATACACTCTACTTGTAAACAATATGTATAGTAGGTATAAATCATTTAAATACCTACAAAAGTAACTAAGGAAATGATATATATCTTTAATTTAGGTTTACGTGAACCCAATGTTTAATATTTGAAATTTCATGATATTTACCTATATAAACCCTACTGTAAAACAATGAGCTTACTTTATAGATCCTTGTAAACTTACTTTATGTATCTTTATAACATTATATACTCAATAAACTTCTTTTGACAAGGAAAAAAAAATAAAAAAAATAAAACTAGTACCACATCATAGATTCAAACTAAGAAATCCACAGCTTCCTACATTCAACAGCAGCACATCAACAATGCGCACCACAGGCTTAAGCTAATAACAAAACTTCTCTGTAGAACTATATGCTGAAGACGAAATTATGGGAACAACTGAAAAACATTTAGTGGCCCACATAACACTTAATTGCTACCACATCAGATTCAAACTAAGAAATCCAGGGCTTTCAGCACTCAACAACAGCACACCATGTACCACAGGCTCTAGCAAGCAATACATCTTCTCTGTAGAACTATATACCAAATAGGACATGCTGAGAACAATTAAAAAACATTTGGTGGCTGACGAAATGCAAAAATGGGTTTTCTGTGTGCAGAGTTGAACACACAATCATTAAACTGCAAGACAAGCACTCATTGAGCTACATCATCAGCCACTCTGGAGACCTTTCAATTTTTCAGAACTTCATAAACGCAGTGCTCATTTTATTGGCCACAAATGAGTGCTGTGTTAGAGATTCACTAAGCAGAAAAGCAAAAAGTAATAGTTACAGCTTCCAAAATTAAACGACAGTGGTGGCTACCTTTTTTTTTTTTAACCTGGCAGGTTATCTTTTTGGATACAGGCTAAGTTAGAAAGCATCCACATGGGCATTGGATGCAAAGCACCTCCAGAAGCTGAGTTTATTTTGTCCAACAACCAGACTGAGTTGCTATTGCTCCCATGGCGGAAAGGTATTGGCACGTGCAAATAAATGCATGTGAAGATCAGATTAACACAGGCACTCTGCAATACCTGATGAACATATAGGCTTTCCAATCTGACGGTGCTAAAGTTGAGCAACCTGGGAGCCTCTTATCCCAGATTACAAAATATGCAAATATCAACTTTACCACTGATTTGGAGAATATGCAGTAAAGCCCCCACTCTGGAGCCAAATGCAGGCACTATGCAGGATCCCCTTTTCTCACCTAAACCCAATCAACCAAAGTGATAGGCTTGCTTTTAAAAAGGACTTTGTCCAAAAAAAACCAAAAAAAACTTTTGTGACAAGGTACTGGAGGAAGCTGTTATTCTTGCCCTCTCAGCCTGCATGTTACTGAAGTGCTCACCCCCAAATGAGCCTGCTGATTTGTCCCAGGTTCCTTTCCCAGATTAGTGCAATAGCAGCCAGGCACACAGCAACAGTCACTCTTCTGGCTCAATGAACAGTCTAGGGCAGGGGGCTCAAAACTTTCTAAACAAAGGACCAGTTTACTGTGCTTCAGACTTTTGGAGTAAATAATTCCCCACTGTTAGTGTTGGTGGAAGAAATAGTGCCCCACTGTTGGTGTCGGTGTAAGGAATAGTGCCCCACTGTTGGTGTCGGTGGGAGAAACAGTGACCCACTGTTGGTGTCAGTGGGAGGAATAGTTTTACCCCCCGCTAGCGCACGAGAAAGGGTTAAAAACCACCGCAAAGCGCCTCTGCAGATATATATATAGCCGCGCTGCCCCATTGATTTCAATGGGCAGGAGCAGTGAAGGAGCGTTGTATACAGCGCTCCGAAGATGCTGCTAGCAGGACTTTTTTTCCCATCCTGCTAGCGCACCTCTCCAGTGTGAAAGCCCCCGGGCTCTCACACTGGAGACACAGCAGCGGCTGTTTTGGGTCAGTTTGCAGGCGCTATTTTTAGCGCAATAGCACCTGCAAACCACCCCAGTGTGAATGGGGTCTTATTGTCAGTGGCAGGAATAGTGCCTCAAGGGCTGGATAAAGGCAAGCAAAGACCCGCGTCCGGCCTCCGGGCCACAATTTGAAAACCACTGTTACATAACATGGGGTACTCAGTGTAGAAGGAAAGCTATACTATTTGGGTAAAACTTGCATGCCACTTACCCAGCTGCCAAAAGGCTTTTAATCTAGGGATGGTGCAGACACAAGGGACACTGACATGGTCACCTATACCTGGCAGGTAGGTAGTTGGACTCTTCAGCAATCCCTTGCTTGTGTCAGTTATTATTAAGGAATCTTAATTTTATTTCTGTATGATTGCTGATGAGAAAAATAAACAGATGGATTTGGTCCTGCTCTCAATCCTTCCTTCGCTCAATGCCAGGACATAAAAATATCACGCCCACCAAAAGGCCCCCCACATTCATTACTTTATATCATGATAACTAAAGGGGACTGGTCATGGCGGTCTACATGTATAGGAGTATAAAGAGGACCTGTCATGGCTCTATACATGTATATAGGAGAATAAAAAGGACCTGTCATGGCTCTATACATGTATATAGGAGAATAAAAAGGACCTGTCATGGCTCTATACATGTACATAGAAGCATAAAGAGGACCTGTCATGGCTCTATACATGTATATAGGAGTATAAAGAGGACCTGTCATGGCTCTATACATGTATGTAGGAGAATAAAAAGGACCTGTCATGGCTCTATACATGTATATAGGAGAATAAAAAGGACCTGTCATGGCTCTATACATGTATATAGGAGAATAAAAAGGACCTGTCATGGCTCTATACATGTATATAGAAGCATAAAGAGGACCTGTCATGGCTCTATACATGTATATAGGAGTATAAAGAGGACCTGTCATGGCTCTATACATGTATGTAGGAGAATAAAAAGGACCTGTCATGGCTCTATACATGTATATAGGAGAATAAAAAGGACCTGTCATGGCTCTATACATGTATATAGAAGCATAAAGAGGACCTGTCATGGCTCTATACATGTATATATGAGAATAAAAAGGACCTGTCATGGCTCTATGCATGTATATAGGAGAATAAAAAGGACCTGTAATGGCACTATACATGTATAAAGAGGACCTGTCATGGCTCTATACATGTATATAGGAGTATAAAGAGGACCTGTCATGGCTCTATATATGTATATAGGAGTATAAAGAGGACCTGTCATGGCTCTATACATGTATATAAGAGAATAAAAAGGACCTGTCATGGCTCTATACATGTATATAGAAGCATAAAGAGGACCTGTCATGGCTCTATACATGTATATAGGAGAATAAAGAGGACCTGTCATGGCTCTATGCATGTATAAAGGAGTATAAAAAGGAACGGTCATGGCACTATACGTGTATATATAAGTATAAAGAGGACCAGTCATGGCTCTATACATGTATATAGGAGAATAAAAAGGACTTGTAATGGCTCTATACATGTATATAGAAGCATAAAAAGGACCTGTCATGATTGTTTACATGTATAGGAGTATAAAGAGGACCTGTCATGATTGTTTATATATATAGGAGTATAAAGAGGACCTGTCATGATTGTTTATATGTATAGGAGTATAAAGAGGACCTGTCATGGCTCTATACATGTATAAAGGAATATAAAGAGGACCTGTCATGGCTCTATACATGAATATAGTAGTATAAAGAGGACCTGTCATGGCTGTATACATGTATATAGGAGTATAAAGAGGTCCTGTCATGGCTCTATACATGTATATAGGAGTATAAAGAGGACCTGTCATGGCTCTATACATGTATATAGGAGAATAAAAAGGACCTGTCATGGCTCTATGCATGTATATAGGAGAATAAAAAGGACCTGTAATGGCTCTATACATGTATATAGGAGAAAACAAAGGACTTGTAATGGCTCTATACATGTATATAGAAGCATAAAGAGGACCTGTCATGATTGTTTACATGTATAGGAGTATAAAGAGGACCTGTCATGGCTCTACACATGTATATAGAAGTATAAAGAGGACCTGTCATGGCTCCAAATATGTAGATAGGAGTATAAAGAGGACCTATCATGGCTCTATACATGTAAAAAAGGAGTATAAAGAGAACATTTCAGGGCTCTATACATGTATATAGGAGTGTAAAAGGACATGTCATGGCTCTATACATGTATATAGGAGTATAAAGAGGACCTGTCATGGCTCTATACATGTATATAGGAGTATAAAGAGGACCTGTTATGGCTCTATACATGTATATAGGAGTATAAAGAGGACCTGTCATGGCTCTATACATGTATATAGGAGTATAAAGAGGACCTGTCATGGCTCTATACATGTATATAGGGGTAAAAAGAGAACCTATCATGGCTCTATACATGTGAATGAATATAAAGAGGACCTGTCATGGCTCTACACATGTTTAAATGAGTATAAAGAGGACCTGTCATGGCTCTATACATGTATATAGAAGTATAAAGAGGACCGAGCATGGCTCTATACATGTATATAGGCGTGTAAAAGGATGTGTCATGGCTCAATACATGCATGTAGGAGTATAAAGAGGACATGTCATGGCTCTATACATGTATATAGGAGAATAAAAAGGACCTGTAATGGCTCTATACATGTATATAGGAGAAAACAAAGGACTTGTAATGGCTCTATACATGTATATAGAAGCATAAAGAGGACCTGTCATGATTGTTTACATGTATAGGAGTATAAAGAGGACCTGTCATGGCTCTACACATGTATATAGAAGTATAAAGAGGACCTGTCATGGCTCTAAATATGTAGATAGGAGTATAAAGAGGACCTGTCATGGCTCTATACATGTAAAAAAGGAGTATAAAGAGAACATGTCAGGGCTCTATAAATGTATATAGGAGTGTAAAAGGACATGTCATGGCTCTATACATGTATATAGGAGTATAAAGAGGACCTGTCATGGCTCTATACATGTATATAGGAGTATAAAGAGGACCTGTCATGGCTCTATACATGTATATAGAAGTATAAAGAGGACCTGTCATGGCTCTATACATGTATATAGGAGTATAAAGAGGACCTGTCATGGCTCTATACATGTATATAGGGGTAAAAAGAGAACCTATCATGGCTCTATACATGTGAATGAATATAAAGAGGACCTGTCATGGCTCTACACATGTTTAAATGAGTATAAAGAGGACCTGTCATGGCTCTATACATGTATATAGAAGTATAAAGAGGACCGAGCATGGCTCTATACATGTATATAGGCGTGTAAAAGGATGTGTCATGGCTCAATACATGCATGTAGGAGTATAAAGAGGACATGTCATGGCTCTATACATATGTAAAGTGTACCTGTCATGGCTCTATACAGGTATATAGGCGTATAAAGGGGATCGGTCGTGGCGGTCTACATGTATCGGAGTATAAAGAGGACCTGTCATGGCACTATACATGTATATAGGAGTACAACGAGGACCTGTCATGGCTCTATACATGTATAGGAGTATAAAGAGGGCCGGTCATGGCACTAAACATGTATGTAGGAGTATAAAGAGGACATGTCATGGCACTATACATGTATATAGGGGTAGAAAGAGAACCTGTCATGGCTCTATAGATGTAAAGGAGTATAAAGAGGACCTGTCATGGCTCTACACATGTTTGTAGGAGTATAAAGAGGACCTGTCATGGCTCTATACATGTACATAGAAGTATAAAGAGGACATGGCATGGCTCTTTACATGTATATAGGAGTATAAAGAGAACCTGTCATGGCTCTATACATGTATATAGGAGTATAAAGAGGACCTGTCATGGCTCTATACATGTATATATGAGTATAAAGAGTACCTGTCATGGCACTATACATGTATATAGGAGTACAAAGAGGACCTGTCATGGTTGTATATATGTATAGGAGTATAAAGAGGACCTGTCATGGCTCTATACATGTATATAGGAGTATAAAGAGGACCTGTCATGGCACTATACATGTAGATAGGAGTATAAAGAGGACCTGTCATGGCTCTATACATGTATATAGGAGATAAAAGAGGACCTGTCATGGCTCTATACATATATAAAGAGGACCTACCATGGCTCTATACATGTATATAGGAGTATAAAGAGGACCGGTCATGGCACTATACATGTATATATAAGTTTAAAGAGGACCTGTCATGGCTCTATACATGTATGTAGGAGTATAAAGAGGACCTGTCATGGCTCTATACATGTAAAGGTGTATAAAGAGGAACTGTCGTGGCTCTATACATGTTTATAGGAGTATAAAGAGGACTTGTCACGGCCCTATACATGTACATAGAAGTATAAAGAGGACCTGTCATGGCTCTATACATGTATATAGGAGAATAAAGAGGTCCTGTCATGGCTCTATACATGTAAAAAGGAGTATAAAGAGGACCAGTCATGGCACTATACGTGTATATGTAAGTATAAAGAGGACCTGTCATGGCTCTATACATGTATATAGGAGAATAAAGAGGACCTGTCATGGCTCTATACATGTATAAAGAGCACCTGTCATGGCTCTATACATGTATGTAGGGGTAGAAAGAGAACCTGACATGGCTCTATACATGTAAAGGAAGTATAGAGAAGTATAAAGAGGACCTGTCATGGTTGTTTACATGCATAGGAGTATAAAGAGGACCTGTCATGGCTCTATACATGTATATAGGAGTATAAAGAGGACTGGTCATGGCATAATACATGTATATATGTATAAAGAGGACCTGTCATGGTTCTATACATGTATGTAGGAGTATAAAGAGGACATGTCATGGCTCTATACATGTATATAGGAGTTTAAAGAGGACCTGTTATGGCTCTATACATGTATATAGGAGTATAAAGAGGACCGGTCATGGCACAATACATGTATATATAAGTATAAAGAAGACCTGTCATGGCTCTATACATGTATATAAGTGTAGAAAGAGAACCTGTCATGGCTCTATAGATGTAAAGGAGTATAAAGAGGACCTGTCATGGCTCTACACATGTATAAAAGAGTGTAAAGAGGACCGGTAATGGCACTATACATGTATATATAAGTATAAAGAGGACCGGGCATGGCGCTATACAGGTATATAGGGGTAGAAAGAGAACCTGTCATGGCTCTATACATGTAAAGGAATATAAAGAGGACCTGTCATGGCTCTTCACATGTATATAGGAGTATAAAGAGGACCTGTCGTGGCTCTACACATGTATATAGGATTATAAAGAGGACCTGTCATGGCTCTATACATGTATATAGAAGTTTAAAGAGGACCTGTCATGGACCTGTCATGGCTGTATACATGTATAAAGGAGTGTAAAGATGACCGGTCATGGCACTATACATGTATATAGGAGAATAAAGAGGACCTGTCATGGCACTATACATGTATATAGGAGTATAAATAGGACCTGTCATGGCTCTATACATATATATAGCAGAATAAAGAGGACCTGTCATGGCTCTATACATGTATAAAGGAGTATAAAAAGGACCGGTCATGGCACTATACATGTATATATAAGTATAAAAAGGACCAGTCATGGCTCTATACATGTATATATACATATAAAGAGGATCAGTCATGGCTCTATACATGTATATAGGGGTAGAAAGGGAACCTGTCATGACTCTATACATGTAAAGGAATATAAGTAGGACTTGTCATGGCTCTACACATGTTTGCAATGTACGCTAATTGCTTTTTTTTTTTTTTACCAAAGATATGTAGAAGAATATATATTGACCAAAACTGAGAAAGAATTTTTTTTTCCGGATATTTATTATAGCAGAAAGTAAAAAATGTTGTTTTTTTTCAAAATTGTTAGTCTTTTTTTCATAGCGCAAAAAATAAAAACCGCAGAAGTGATCAAATACCACCAAAAGAAAGCTCTATTTGTGGGAAAGAAAGGAGATCAAATTTGTTCGGGTACAGCGTTGCACGACTGCGCAATTGTCAGTTAAAGCAACGCAGTGCCGTATCACAAAAAAGAATGATTGAAGGGCATTATTTCTATTATAACATTGTTATATAAAATGAAAAAGTTCAACTCCTAATAATGCAGAATCAGTGTGAGCCCCGAGTGTGTCATTTGCCGATGTCACCTACCTTCAAATGCGGATTGTCACTTGCCGCGTCACCTGCCACCAGATGCGGATTGTCACCTGCCGCACGTTGCCAATTGTCACTTGCCACGACGTCACCTGCCACACGTTGCGGATTGTCACTTGCCATGTCACCTGCCACACATTGCGGATTGTCACTTGCCACCTGCCACAGATTGCGGATTGTCACTTGCCACGACGTGACCTGCCACATGTTGCGGATTGTCAATTGCTACGTCACCTGCCACACATTGTGGATTATCACTTGCCACAACGTCACCTGCCACGTCACCTGCTACACATTGCGGATTGTCACCTGCCACGTCACCTGCTACACATTGTGGATTGTCACTTACCACGACGTGGCCAGCCACACGTTGTGGATTGTCAATTGCTACGACGTCACCTGCCACACATTGCGGATTTTCACTTGCCACACATTGTGGATTGTCACTTGCCATGACGTCACCTGCCACACATTGCGGCTTGTCACCTGCCACACATTGCGGATTGTCACTTGCCATGACACCACCTGCCACACATTGCGGATTGTCACTTGCCACAACGCCACCTGCCACACATTGCGGATTGTCACTTGCCACAACGCCACCTGCCACACATTGCGGATTGTCACTTGCCACAACGTGACCTGCCACACGTTGCGGATTGTCACTTTCTACGACGTCACCTGCCACACATTGCGGATTGTCACCTGCCACACATTGTGGATTGTAATTTTTTATTATTGTGCAATTGAGTTTTTAATTTATCGAAATAAAAATTGTTTATGTATTTTTTTTAAATTCAAGCCACTTTAGTCACTAATAGCAAGGACTTTTGACCTGGTGTCTATACTAGGTTTGGCAGTTGAGACACCCTACTGACCATGCCCACTTTTAACCACACTCACAAAACCATACACCCCATTTTTAGCCACATCGACAAAATCACAGTACTATTTTAACATGCTGTAAAGAACAGTCTTTTGGAACAAGAGGCAGACATTGACAATACAAAGATAAAATCTCTTGGGCACCATCGAGAAATAACGCAACGCATGCAGCTCACCAGAACAAATTATGGGTGAGGCCAAATTGTGGTAACAGTGGAAAGGTCTTAAAGGGCTATGGTTAAATAAAATCTGAGCGCAGGGTTCAGAAGTGCATAGCCCATAAAGGGTTCAGGAATACCTATTGTTCGGGCCATTGTACACGGCATAACCAAAAATTACCCCCCAGAACCGATCTCTACTACAAATAATTGAAAGTAATGTCCATTCCCCCAAACACCTCTCAATACAGACCGCCCCACTATGAAACTATTGACCTTCCACCCAGTACAAACCCCTCTTTTCTCAGTGCAGACCACAGACCCCTCTTTCTGAATTCCACTTACCAGGCCTCAGATACAGCCGCAGGGCACAGTGAGGGGAAAGTCATAGGCAATGTCATGTGATACTGCACATCAGAGCCAAGGAGGGGCTCAAGGGGAGCATCTGTACAGCTGCTGTTTGAGGCCTGAACAAGTCAGTGGCTGCAGTGCAAGTGGCATTGCAGTGCTGAAACAATGATGTGAGTCCATACTCTACATCAGGGATATGCAATATAAGCGGACCTCCAGCTGTTGAAGAACTACAAGTCCCATGAGGCATAGAAAAACTCTGACAGCCACAAGCATAACACCCAGAGGCAGAGGCATGATGGGACTTGTAGGTTTGCAACAGCTTGAGGTCCACTAATTGCATATCCCTGGTCTACATTGTTCTGCCTCTTGCTAGAGATTACTCCAGCCAGGGCTTTTTTTCTCAGACAATGGGTGCAGGAACTCCCCTTTTCCGAGTCACCCCTTTTCCCCGCCCCTGCCCACCTCCGAGCACCGTCCCTTGGTTCCACCCCCTACCCACCTCCCAGTACCCTTTTAGACATAACAGAACCAAGTATCATTTTGTGGTGCTAAGTAATTTGTATGGAATTTGGTAATGATATCAAGAAAAGCAGTAAAACAGATCCCCTTCAGTCAGCAACAATAGATCCACCTCACAACAATGTACTACCCACAACAAAATCCCCCCCCCCCCCCCCCCAGCAAAAATAGACTCCTGGCAGCATCAACAGATCTCCGCACAGCTGGCATTAATAGACTTTCTGGCAGCCATCAACAATACAACTCCCCCAGCAGTAGATCTCCTTCAGCAACTGACCCCCCAGCAACATAAGACCCACCCCTAGCAACAATAGGCCCCCCACCAGCAACAATAGACCTCCTCAGCAACAATAGACCCCCCTGCAAAAATATATCCCCTCCAGCTAGAATAGATCCCCCAGTAGTGAGCATCAATATCCTGCAGCACACCCCTGCACCCCTTGCTATTACATACAGTCTGTCCAGGAGGTTCCCGGAACTGCGTTCCCCCACGTTCCCGCTGAAAAAAGCCCTGACTCCAGCCAAATCTGTTGTGGAGCCAGGCAGAGCAATTTGGACACTATGGGGTCTACTAATAAATGTTTTCTGTTTTCACACAAGATCCACACAGCTTTGACTGAAGATTCATGCTTTTTTCCAATTAACTTAAAATGAGAATATATTTAGATCCTGGGTGAGAGTTGAGTGAATCTTGTGTAAAAACACTTATAAATTAAACCCCTATAACTTTCTTCACAATACCTGCCCTGCTACTTCTAAATGCCACTATTACCAACCTCCATGATTACAATGTACTGTATATAAATTGTGTTTTTTTTAAGTGATAGGTTTAATTTAACAGTGAGAGACAGAATAACAACAAAAATATCCAGAAAAATGCATTTTAAAAATGTTATAAATTGATTTGTATTTTAATGAGTGAAATAAGTATTTGATCCCCTACCAATCAGCAAGATTTCTGGCTCTCAGGTGTCTTCTATACAGGTAATGAGCAGAGATTAGGAGCACTCTCTTAAATGGAGTGCTCCTAATCTCAGCTTGTTACCTATATAAAAGACACCTGTCCAGTGTCCACAGACGCAATCAATCAGATTTCAAATTCTCCATCATGGCCAAGGCCAAAGAGCTGTCCAAGGATGTCAGTGACAAGGTTGTAGACTTACACAAGGCTGGAATGGGCTACAAGACCATCCCCAACCAGCTTGGTGAGAGGGTGACAGCAGTTGGTGCGATTATTCGAAAATTATTATTATTATACAGGATTTATATAGCGCCGACAGTTTACGCAGCGCTTTACAACATTAGGGCAGACAGTACAAGTACAATACAATTCAATACAGGAGGAATCAGAGGGCCCTGCTCGTTAGAGCTTACAATCTAGGAGAAAATGGAAGAAACACAAAATAACTGTCAATCTCCCCTGCTCTGGGGCTCCATGCAATATCTCACCTCGTGGAGTTTGAATGATCATGAGAACAGTGAGGAATCAGCCCAGAACTACATGGGAGAATCTTGTCAATGATCTTAAGGCAGCTGGGACCATAGTCCTCAAGAAAACAAGTGGTAACACACTACGCCGTGAAGGACTGAAATCCTGCAGCACCCGCAAAGTCCCCCTGCTCAAGAAAGCACATGTATAGGCCCGTCTGAAGTTTGCTAATGAACATCTGAATGATTCAGAGGAGAACTGGGTGAAAGTGTTGTGGTTACATGAGACCAAAATCGAGCTCTTTGGCATCAACTCAACTTGCCGTGTTTGGAGGAGGAGAAATGCTGCTTATGACCCCAAGAACACCATCCCCGCAGTCAAACATGGAGGTGGAAACATTATGCATTTGGGGTTTTATTTGCTAAGGGGACAGGACAACTTCACTGCATCAAAGGGACGATGAATGGGGCCATGTACTGTCAAATCTTGGGTGAGAACCTCTTCCCCTCATACAGGGCATTGAAAATGGGTCGTGGATGGGTATTACAGCATGACAATGACCCAAAACACACGGCCAAGGCAACAAATTAGTGGTTCAAGAAGAAGCACATTAAGGTCCTGGAGTGGCCTAGCCAGTCTTCAGACCTTAGTCCCATAGAAAATATTTGGAGAGAGCTGAAGGTTTGAGTTACCAAACATCAGTCTCGAAACCTCAATGGCTTGGAGAGGATCTGCAAAGAGGAGTGGGACAAACCTGGTGGCCAACTACAAGAAACGTCTGACCTCTGTGATTGCCAATAAGGGTTTTGCCACCAAGTACTAAGTCATCTTTTGCAAAGGGGTCAAATAATTATTTCACTCATTAAAATGCAAATCAATTTATAACTTTTTTTCTGGATTTATTTGTTGTTATTCTGTATCTCACTGTTAAAAATAAACCTACCATTATTTATTTTGCAACCATTATTTCTTTTACAAAATCAGCAGGGGATCAAATAGTTTTTTCCCTTAACTGTATATGGGATATGATAAGTCTGCATGGAGTATTCACGGTGAACTCTGTCTAAACTGAAAAATTTGGAGTAGGGTAAAAATACTTTCACTCATTCCTTTTTGTATATCCACTATCTTACCTGCTGAATTACCTGTTTATTGAATCTTTGTACTAATTGCAACATATTTGGAAAATCGTACTTTTCAAATACACAGCTTCAGAACATATTTAATGCACTTGTAAAGACAATTTTGAAACTAAAATATTAAACATGCTATACTCACCTGCTCTGTGCTATGGTATTGCACAGAGCAGCCAAAAACTTTTCTTCTGAGGTCCCCTGCAGCAATCTTGACTTCTCCTCTTCTGTGTCTGTGGGCTTGCTCTGAGGGCCGACGTGCAGGCTCAATCCCGAGCTGAGCTGTGTGTGTCCATGACACACACAGCGCGGCTCAGGCCGAGGTCCCCTACGAACACTATTTGACAGACAGCATAGTTACATAGTTAGTCAGTTTGAAAAAAGACACAAGTCCATCCAGTTCAACCATAAAAAAATAAATAAATAAATAAAATAAAAAATATCATACAATCCCATATACCCACTCCCATACCCACAGTTGATCCAGAGGAAGGCAACCCCCCCCCCCCCCCCAGAAAAGCATGATCCAATTTGCTACAGCAGGGGAAAAAATTCCTTCCTGACCCCCAAGAGGCAATGAGAGGCATTTTCCCTGGATCAACTTTACCTGTAAATTTTAGTATCCAGTTACATTTAGGAACGAATCCAGGCCTTTCTTACTGAGCTAGCCAGAACCACCTCTGGAGGGAGTCTATTCCACATTTTCACAGCTCTTACTGTGAAGAAACCTTTCCATACTTGGAGATGAAATTTCTTTTCCTCTAGACGTAAAGAGTACCCCCTTGTTCTCTGTGTTGACCGTAAAGTGAATAACTCAACACCAAGTTCACTATATGGACCCCTTATATATTTATACATGTTGATCATGTCCCCCCTTAATCTCCTCTTCTCAAGAGTGAATGCATTCAGTTCCTATAATCTTTCCTCATAGCTGAGCTCCTCCATGCCTCTTATCAGTTTGGTTGCCCTTCTCAGCAGCAGGAGGACAGTTTCAGCTGCTCTCAGCCAAGCCTGTGGGAGAGTGGAGAGAAGTCCAGCAGATGGGCACAGCGCTGGATCAATACGGGACTCATGTAAGTATTTGTGTGTGTGTGAGGGGAGGGGGGAGGGCACAGCTAATAGCAAAACATTTTTTTACCTTTAGAACAACTTTAAGGACATTCCAGTGTGCACTGTTGGCTCAGCTGCAGAATTTTAGGAAGCCATCAAAAGCCAATGATCCCTAACATTTTGGTAATTTGGCATTACAGTAAAATTAGCTCCCCTACAGAATAGCAACACCACTCTTCTATAGATATTGTAGAGGCGGTGATATGGCTGCAAACAACCATCAGTGTTGGTCCTGCAGGTAGCAATGATACTTTCAAACACCTACTCAACAAACAATAGCAAAACACTGCCATGTCAGTTTTGGGGTGTAAAACAAATAATTGATAATAATAATGAACAGCCTTCCCCCCTAGAATGGCCAGAGTTATAGCAAAGGGAGTTAATAAAGAGGCAAATGTAAAGAAATAAATAACTATACAAAAAGGACACATTTATGTATCTAATGCTTATAAAGCAACTCATTTGGGAAAGGCACACATTGCAAACCAGTATTTCCAGAATGTGTCACTGCCTCCCTACAACAATTCTCTATGTAAATAAATTAGCATATATACAGTACATCTTAGTGTTTTCTCCTACAAGTGATCCACACAATCATTAGGCAATTGGTTCAACTTAATGATAAACAAGAGTCATCTCACAACATTCCTCGCATAACTAAAAAGGTGGAGGCAAATTCAGGAATTTATTTAATGACATAATAACAGTAAACGGAATGAACATTTCCCTGCTGATTGGTTACACCTCTATGGAAACGTGAGGATCTTTAATATAAAACACTAACACTAACACGATCAAAATAAATACAAATTTGTCAACATTGTCTTTTTTTCCAGGATATTGTTTTTATCGTTTAATCAAAGCTACTTTCCAGAAGAGCTGTCAAACTACTCTTCAATCCACCCCTCAGTCACAATAAATATTTCTCAACCTTGTGAAGTGAACACAACCGCTGAATAGCAGACACTAATACCCTGTACACACGATCAGTTTTCCTGTCGGAATAAACTCTGAAGGTTTTTCTGACGGAATTCCACTCAAGCTGTCTTGCGTACACACGGTCACACCGAATTCCGACCGTCAAGAACACGTTGACATACAACACGTACGAAGGGACAAAACGTACAATGTCTCGTACTTGCTTCAAAGCATGCGTCATTTTTGGTACGTCGGAACAGCATACAGACGAGTGGTTTTCCCGATAGTATAGAACATGTTCTCTATCTAAGTCCGTCTGAATTTTCAACATAAAAAGAATGATGGGGCATACACACAGTCGGAATATACGATGAAAAGCTCTCATCTGACTTTTTCTGTCGGAAATTACGCTCGTGTGTACGCGGCATAAGAGGTAATCGTGCATAACCTTTTGTTTTCTGGCAACAGTTGTCCATAGCTCTGTAGTCTGGACCATGTGGTGCTCAATATGCAAAGATCAAATTACAGCCTACAAGCCCAAACTCCTTGCAATAGATGCTTCTGTTGGTCAATAGTCTTGTCTTGAAGGCCCACTATAGCTGATAAAAAAATATTTTGTTAATTGCATATGAATAATACTTGTAATTATAGTCTTCAGTTTGTGAAATCATTGTTTTATGTTTTTTTTTAACATGCCATTACTTTTATTTCCCTCCACATTTAATTGTATATGAATAATACTTGTAATTATAGTCTTCAGTTTGTAAAATCATAGTTTTTATTTTTAACATGCCATTACTTTTATTTTTTTGCATATTTACATACAGGCCAAGCTGTCCAGCAAAAGGGACAGTTGAGAACCACTTTATTGGTAGAGGTGCATACAGTGCATTCGGAAAGTATTGTAAAAACGTGAGGGGTGTACTCATTTTTGTGAGATACTGTATATATATATATATATATATATATATATATATATATATATATAAAATATATACTGTATATATATATATATATATATATATGTATATATATATATATATATATATATATATATATATATATATATATATATTAAAAGCATATTTATATTCCACAGGGTGACAACACTGCAGTAATTTCACTAGAAAATGAACAGTGTAGTCAACCTGTTACAGTAGAATAGAGATTTTTGGGAACCAAGTCCCCTATCAAGGTTCACCAAAGGCAAAGGGGCAAGTGGACTATTACGGTGCAATATAGAACATATAATTAGAGTGTACAGACAATTGTAAAAATTTACAGAAATTTTTATTAATACAAGAAACAAAACAATAGAGTTAAAACAAGGGTGACTTGGTCATGCATAGAACTTCTACTAGTTTCGTGGGATGAACCGCTTCATCGGGAAATACATCTGCAAGTAAATACATAATCAATGACAATATTCATATGAAAAAATGCACAGTTCAATAAAGGGAAGGAAAAGAAGGGTTTTTTTCTGACAATGAGCAGCTGCTTACCCAAGTCCCAGTGCGGTTAGCACACAAGGCGTACCCAGCGAAGACTCCCACGACGACTGGGGGAGGGCTGGAGTCTGAAGTCGGGGGCTGGAGTCTGAGTGGAATGAGGTATATAAGGTGAGTATGCCAAAGTTTCAACCAATCAAAAATGGGGAAAAGGGAGGGGGGGGGGGAATTGGGTGGGAGTGAGTAGGGGAGAAGGAAGGCATGTGCCAGTGAGGTAATGGAAAGGGAGGTAGTGGTGAGTGGGGGAAGGGAAGTACCAGTGAAATGGTAAGAAAAAAGGGGGAGTTTTTTGGGGTAGGGGTAGTGAGTGGCCAGAAGTGTTGAGAGAAGAAGTAGATGGTGGTTCCATCCGTGGGTGGAGGTGAAAGAATTGCAAAAGGTGAAGAAAAAAACAAACCATTAATGAAGACCACAAAAAACAAACCGCAAGGCAAAGGTGAAAAGATAAAGTAAGGGAGGTGACGAAAGCATGGAAAAGGAGAGAGGAAGGGGAGGGGGGAAGAAAAAGGGAAGGGGGAGGAATAGAAGGCACAAGAAGGAGGGGTGGACGGAAGATAGGAAAACCAAACAGGAAAGGGAGGAAGCATAGGGGGAGGAAAGAACGGGAAAGAGAAAGAGGGGAAGAAATTGAGGAAAAGGAGTAAAAAAAAGGAGGACAAAAGGAGGAAAGGCAGTGAAGTGAAATAAGAACCAGGAAAGTAGAAGTGAGGGGAAAGAAAGGGGAAGGTGAGGATGTGCCAGAGGGTGTGCAATGTGAGATGAAGGGATGGGAGTGTCCCATTGGGGTGTGCCCTGGAAAAAGGAAAAGTGAGCCATGGGGAGGTGAAAAGGTGACAGTGATAAACATTGCAGGGGTGCCAGGTGGTTGATAAGATATATACCTGGTGGAAATTAACCACAAAATGGGGCCCGGAGGGAAGTATACACCTGGTCAGATGGTACATAAAGGCCAGTAGTAATTGTAGAGGTAATGCATCAGCCCCATTTTGTCACCCTTGTTTTAACTCTATTGTTTTGTTTCTTGTATTAATAAAATTTTCTGTACATTTTTACAATTGTCTGTACACTCTAATTATATGTTGTATATTGTGCCATAATAGTCCACTTGCCCCTTTGCCTTTGGTGAACCTTGATAGGGGACTTGGTTTCCAAAAATCTCTATTTCACTTAATTTTGGATGATGGTACATTCTCCTATTAATTGCTTTATTTTTGGTTATCTATAGAGGCCACTCTCTCTGTTTTAATAACCTGTTACAGTAGGTGGAAAATCAAAAGATACTGCTAGGATTAACATGTAATAAAACTATTAGTGGTGGAACTCGGAAAACAGAAATGACTGTGTTAAGGCAGATGTTGACAGCCTACACTATATGCTATCATTGCTTTTGGCCATAGTTCATTAAAAGAATGTCCCATTAAAAAAAAATACAAAAAGAGATATACAGTGCATCCGGAAAGTATTCACAGCGCTTCACTTTTTCCACATTTTGTTATGTTACAGCCTTATTCCAAAATGGATTAAATTCATTATTTTCTCAAAAATTTCTACCAACAACACCCTATAATGACAACGTGAAATACGTTTGTTTGAAATCCTTGCAAATTTATTAAAAAAATATTTAAGCCTATGCGCCACTACTTAAAAATGAATTTACCAATACTGCTGACACTAATCACAATCTCATATGTGTAAAAAAACATATACAAAATGTGTAGTGCTATCTTAACATAAAACACAACATAATCCAAATATAAAGTGCATATACCAACGGTCAGCGAGTGCACGTTGGTCTGGTGAGTGCACGTTGGTCTGCGAATACCTGTGTATTGTCTTGTGGAGTACCTGTGTATTGTCTTGTTGAGTATTAGTGTCAGGTAGCTAGTTGTTAGGTCATTTGGACAGGGTATAATCCCCAATCCTAATTAAATTAGTAGGTACGATGCCCAGTGGGTGTGGAGATGCGACTCGGTGTACATCTTGCGGGCATGTATACGCTCCTTGATCATCTGACCGAGGGTGAATACTGCTGTGCAAAATGTAAGCATATTGTTTCCCTGGAAGCCCAGGTTCTGAATCTGGGGAAGCAACTGTCAGCACTGAGAAGACCCTCCATACTAAAGGAGAGCCAGGAACGTACTTGGCAGGTGCCGGCAGGGGCCAAAGAGGTGCAGGCACTAGGAAAGAGTAGATGGGTGACAGTCAGGAAGGGTAGAGGGGGAAGTGCCAGAGAGGCCGATACAGGGCTGGAGCATCCCAATAAGTACACTCCACTGAGTGACATTGGTGAAACCAGTCAGGGACCAGCACTGCTGGAGCTGAGGGACTCTCCTAGTTGCCGGGGGAAGAACTCCTCCAGTGAGAGTAGGGGGGAAGCGAAGGGAAAGGAAAGACATATTCTGGTGGTAGGGGACTCAGTTCTTAGAAGGACAGAGAGGGCAATCTGTAACAAAGACCTGAAGTGCTGAACTGTATGTTGTCTACCAGACGCTCGGGTTCAGCACATCACAGATCTGGTGGGCAGATTACTGGGAGGGGCTGGGGAAGACCCAGCTGTCATGGTGCACGTTGGCACCAATAACAAAGTCAGAGGCAGATGGAGTGTCCTAAAGAACGATTTTAGGGACTTGGGAGCCAAATTGAGGAAAAGGACCTCCAAGGTAGTATTCTCAGGAATACTACTGGTACATCGAGCCACACCAGAAAGGCAGAGGGAGATTAGGGAAGTAAACAAGTGGCTGAGGAGCTGGTGTAGTAAGGAGGGGTTTGGGTTCCTGGAGTACTAGGGCCACTTCTCAGTCGATCACCAGTACTATAGAAGGGACGGACTGCACCTAAATGAGGAGGGTGCAGATGAGCCGGGAGTAAAGATGACCAAAAAGTTGGAGGGGTTTTTAAAGTAGGTGACGGGGGGAAGGGCCCAGATGTAGAGATAATCAGCGGGGAACATATTCCAGAGGGTAATATTGGGGGCATTAGTGGTAGGTTGACTAAAGCACATAAACCCAAGGTAAGTATAGTAACCTATTCACTGCTATATTATAAAGTAATTTTTAATTGCGTATTGAGAATATCAGTATTGTAGTCTATCTTACTAATGACCATTAGATTAGGACTATTTTATTCCAGCCATTCTTAGATGTTTTGTATTTAAACAGAATGCGGATGTCTATTTTAGTATTGTTGTACGGTTGCATTAATAATGACCGGTCTTTTAAAAGTTTGTATGAGTTGTATATATAAGATTAGAATATTAATGTAAGAATATTGACAAAATGCACTGCTGTGTAACTTTGTGAAGTACTGCAATAACATGCAGAAAGCAATTAGCACTATTTGATTAACAATTCAGGGTTAGATAATTTATTCTGAAAACCTTCCACTCTGGGAGTTTGTGCCATTAACATTAGAGATGTGACATGGCGTGGGAGGTAATCAGATACCACTGTATGTTACACCAGGAACTGATGAGCAGCGGTCCCTAATAGCGGGGGTTTGCGCTCACGGGGACACTTCTACAGCGCAAGCGCGGAACGAACAGGTGACGCATGCGCATTGAGATATCCTCTGCCAATTAGGGATGGGAGGAGATATAAGAAGTGACTGGCGTTTAGAGCGGCCTATCCCATGATTAAGTCACAGGCGTGACAAAAAATGTCGGGGCGTGGCCGAGCTAAGGTAAACACCACGTACGAGTGACAGAGAGAAGCGAGCGTTGCGGTTTGCCCACCGGGGGAGACAGTGGGGTCATCTGACAGGCAAGCGAGGAGAGGGTGAGAGACACTTCACACACGCCTGCTGTGTTTGGGTCCGCCGTGACCGCATACCCCCTAGGAGGTTTATCCAAGTTGTTGTGTTGTATACTGCGCAAACAGAGTGCTGTGGAATTTGCTGTGCCTTTTAATTTTTTTACACATGTGAGTGGAACTGTTGGAGTGTGATTTGAAGTGTGTGTTAATAAATTAAGTTACGTTATCACACTATTTGGAGCTTCTTTTTAATTTACATATGGAACGGATTTCCGGATGGAAAAATGTTTAACCCATTCCAGTTGATCTGAGTCTCTATGCTTTAAAGCCTCATACGAAAGTGGAGGCATGAGTAGCTGGTGAGTGAATTTTCACTGGGAGAGGGTTCACTGAACACGCAGGTGTGGTGGAAGGAGTTCATAGAAGATAATTACACCCCTGGAATTGAAAGGACTTGCTGTGGCACATTATTTGATGTCTTTTTGATCACAATCACAGACACTTATAATTTATTACTTTTTATATATTTCTTTGGATCGTTTCACATTTTTCTTGTGTTGTTGTCACACAGGGATTGTTACAAGGATTGATTGTTTCACATTTCTTTGTGTTGACACTACACAAGGATTGGTTTATAGAAGCTGTTGAAGCAGTATTGTCACCAAGTCACTATTTGTACCTTTATTTTGGTGTTTACTATATATATATATATATGTTTTTTAGGATATACCTGTAAATAGGTGTTCACTAGATAATTTAATTCACTGTAAGAGGTGGGAATAGTTCTGTAGGAAGCGCCACGATTTATTTCTTCACATGGGGTTTATTTCACCATAGACACGTTACAGATTTAAAAAATATATGTTTTAATTGTAGTACACTACGTGGCAGCTATAGTTAGGTTTTTACACCAACCGTTGATATTCATTATCAAGGTTGACTCTCCGAGGCGCAGTGGTGGGTAACTGAGTATAGGTTGGGGATTATACTTAAGAAACCATTCAGTAGTAGATAAGTATAGTAACAAGTCCTAGTTGCAATCTTGGAACACCCAATAAGAAGATAGTATGAAGATAATACTGGGAGTATGCTATAGGCCCCCTAACCTGAGGGAGGAGGGGAAGATGGATCTCCTAGCACAAGTTGGATTAGCAGCAAGGATGGGAAGTGTTATCATAATGGGGGATTTTAATTATCCAGACATAGACTGGGCGGAGGGAACCATGCATTCATCTAAGGCTCGCAAGTTCCTAAATGTCTTGCAGGACAATTTCATGGTTAAGATGGTAGACACACCAACTAGAAATAAAGCGTTACTGGATCTACTGATTACTAACAATAGAGACCTGATCACGGATGTGGAAATACTGGGCAATTTAGGTAACAGCGATCACAGGTCAATTGGCTTCAGTATACAGTATCCCACAAAAGTGAGTACACCCCTTAAACTTTTGTAAATATTTTTTTCTATCTTTTCACCACTGAAGAAAATGACACTTTGCTACAATGTAAAGTAGTAAGTATATAGCTTGTATAACAGTGTAAATTTGCTGTCCCCTTAAAATAACTCAACACACAGCCATTATTGTCGAAACAGCTGGCAACAAAAGTGAGTACACAAGTGAAAATGTACAAATGGGACCCAAAGTGTCAATAATTTGTGTGGCCACCATTATTTTCCAGCACTGCCTTAACCCTCTTGGGCATGGAGTTCACCAGAGCTTCACAGGTTGCCACTGGAGTCCTCTTCCACTTCTCCATGACGACATCACGGAGTTGGTGGATGTTAGAGACCTTGCGCTCCTCCACCTTCCATTTGAGGATGCCCCACAGATGCTCAATAGGGTTTTGGTTTGGAGACATGCTTGGCCAGTCCATCACCTTTACCCTCAGCTTCTTTAGCAAGTCACTGGTCATCTTGGAGGTGTGTTTGGGGTCGTTATCATGTTGGAATACTGCCCTGCAGCCCAGTCTCCGAAGGGAGGGGATCATGCTCTGCTTTCTTATGTCACAGTACATGTTGGCATTCATGGTTCCCTCGATGAACTGTAGCTCCCCAGTGTCAGCAGCACTCATGCAGCTCCAGACCACGACACTCCCACCACCATGCTTGACTGTAGGCAAGACTCACTTGCTTTGTACTCCTCACCTGTTTGCTACCACACACGCTTGACACCATCTGAACCAAATAAGTTTATCTTGGTCTCATCAGACTACAGGATATGGTTCCAGTAATTTATGTCATTTAGTCTGCTTGTCTTTAGCAAACTGCGGGCTTTCTTGTGCATCATCTTTAGAAGAGGCTTCCTTCTGGGAAGACAGCCATGCTGAGCACTGACAGGCTACCCCCCACCACTTCAACCTCTGCGCAATGCTGGCAGCACTCATACGTCTATTTCCCAAAGACAACCTCTGGATGTGACACTGTGCACGTGCACTCAACTTCTTTGGTCGACCATGGCGAGGCCTGTCCTTAGTGGAACCTGTCCTGTTATACCCCTGTACGGTCTTGGCCAACGTTGTGCAGCTCAGTTTCAGGGTCTTGGCAATCTTTTTATAGCCTAGGCCATCTTTATGTAGAGCAACAATTCTTTTTTTCAGATCCTCAGAGAGTTCTTGTCACGTACCTGGTAGGAGTTTGAAATGACGAGGTCAGCATCTCTTGTATCTCCAACCCGGGTCCCGCTGAGGATGGAGACAGAAGGACCCAAGGGAAAGGAGGAACGCGAGTGCCTGCAGATGTAGCCCTGGAAGCTTGAGACAGAAGAAGCGACTTTGGGAATGCAGGAAGTCGCAGCAGGTCGCAGGAATGGAGTAGCAGAAACTCGGCAGGCAGCTTGGAGCCAAACAGGAGACAAAAGCGAAGTCACAGAAATAGCCGGGTTTGGAAGCAGGCGGGCAGCGAGGTACCAAATCATCAGGCAGTAGCAGAGTCAAATGGGAAGCCGAAATCAGGAACCAGTAATCGGAGGTGTTGGAGAGTCCAGAAGCAAAGTCAAGGAAAGCCAGGGGTTCAGCAACAGATATCAGGCAGGCAAAGGCAGGAATCACAGGGTACGGGTACAGGAACAGCTGAAGATTGGGCAGCATCTGTTACAAGTCAGTGCGCCCCTTAAATAGGCCGTCTGGCGCCAAAGGGGCGCGCAGGTGCGCTCCCACCGACGCGCGCACTCCATTGCGCACGTGCATTGATGCGTCTCTGATCCGTAAAGTCCCTTATGCGTGCCCGGAGCGCAACAGCAGTTCTCTTACATTGCCCCCACCTTATGGGCAGCCTCCGGATGCCCTTCAGGGGCTTCTTCTCTGGGTGGTGTTGGAAAAATGCTTGTACCTTTTCTGGGGCATGTACATTATAGAAGCTGGTTCCCATGAATTGTCCTCAGGGCCATAGCCCTTCCATTTAGTCAGAAACTGTGTCTGGCCATTCCTGGTTCTACAATCAAGAACAGCTTCTACTTCAAACTCTTCACTGCCTTCAACTAGCAGTGGAGGAGGATTCTCCGGATCCCGGTTGGGAAAGGGGTTGGGCACTGTTGTTTTCAATAAAGAAATATGGAAAACAGGGTGAATTTTTAGGTTCCTTGTAAAGATTAGTTCAAAGGCCACAGAATTGATCCTTCTCTTAACAGGAAAGAGCCCCAGGTACTTTGGACCGAGTTTCTTGGAGGGACACTTAAGTTTCAAATTTGCAGTGGATAACCAGACCTTGTCTCCTGGTTTCAGGTTCAAGTTACCCCTCCTCCTTCTGTCAAATAATTTTTTGTTGTTTGCCTGAGCCTTAGAGATGGTGTCCTGAAGCAACTTGTTATTGAACCAACTCAGTCTATCTTGGACAGCAGGCACAGAAGATTCCACGGGTATTTCAGCCAAAAAGGAAGGATGGTATCCATAGTTGGCAAAAAAAGGTGTTTGTTTAGTAGCAGAATGGATGAAGTTATTGTATGCAAATTCCGCTAGCGGAAGAAGAGGTGACCAATCGTCCTGAGAGAAAGAGGAGAAACAATGCAGGTATTGTTCCAGAGTCTGATTAGTTCTTTTCGTCTGTCCATTAGTTTGAGAAAGGTAAGCAGTGGACAGACGAAGCTCGATGTTCAAGGCTTCACAGAGAGACTTCCAAAATCTGGAAGTGAACTTTACCCCTCGATCAGAGGTGATGTTGTCGGGAATACCATGTAACCTCACTATTTCTCAGATGAACGTGGAAGCAATCTCCGCAGCAGAAGGGGTTCCTTGTAAGAGTACAAAGTGTGCCATCTTGGTCAGACGGTTGGCCACGACAAATATAGTGGTGAAGTTCTCAGATGGAGGGAGCTCAACAATGAAATCCATGGATATCATGCGCCATGGTTTCTTAGGCACAGGAAGGCATTCCAATAGACCCCAAGTCTTGGCTCGATCAGTCTTGCTGCGTTGACAGGTTACACAGGATTTGACATATTTTTTACAGTCCTGTATCAAGTCTGGCCACCAAAAAGAACGGGAAATTAGGTCGGTGCTCTTGTGGATCCCAAAATGGCCTGCCAAAGGATGATCGTGGCAATGCTTCAGGACGGAAACTCTAAACTGCTCCGGGACAAAGACCTGTTCATTATGGTAAAAGAGCCCGTCCTTTAGCTGGAGGGATAAGTCTTGAGAAGGGGGGTGTTCCAACAAATCAGCTCTTATTTGGGTCATCAGATCTGATTGGAGAAGGAGAAAGTTTTTGGCCGGTAAGATGGTGTCTGATTCCGTGGGACGAACAGGATCATTGAACGTGCGTGACAGCGCGTCTGGTTTACCATTCTTAGAACCAGGGCGGAAAGTTATGTGAAATGTGAAATGGGAGAAGAACAATGCCCATCTTGCCTGTCGTGGTCTAAGTCTTTTAGCTGTCCTCAAGTACTCAAGGTTCTTGTGGTCGGTGAAGATGTGTATAGGATGAAGAGCACCTTCTAACAGGTAACGCCACTCCTTGAGGACAGCTTTAATCGCCAACAACTCCCGATAACCCTACATCGTAATTTCAATTTCTTTGAGAAGAAAGTCACGGGATGGAGTAATGATTTAGGACCCTGTCATTGCGATAATATAGCCCCTACAGCGATTTCAGAGGCGTCTACCTCCAGAACATAGGCCAAGGATGGGTCAGGGTCCTTTAGGATGGGAGCTGAGGTGAACAAGGCTTTTAACTGCTGAAAAGATGCTTGTGCTTCTGAACTCCACCGGAAGGGAACATGCTTTTTAGTCAAAAGTGTAATAGCAGAGATAATGCCAGAAAAGTTCTTAATAAATTTTCTATAAAAATTAGCGAATCCCACAAACCTTTGTACTGCCTTTCGGTCTGTAGGAGCTGGCCATTCCAAGACAGCAGCGACCTTCTGGGGATCCATGGAGATACCATCAGCAGAGATGACAAGTCCCAGAAACTGTATTGTCTGTCTTTCAAAGTCACACTTTTCCGCCTTGGCATAGAGGTGATGTTCCCAAAGTCGACTTAACACCTTCATCACATGGGTACGGTGGGCTTCAATTGAGTCAGAGAAGATAAGAATGTCATCGAGATAGACTATAATAAACAGGTCAAGGAAGTCCCGAAAAACATCATTTACAAGGTGCTGAAAGGTGGCTGGGACATTGCAGAGACCGGAGGGCATGACTAAGTATTCAAAATGCCCAAAACGTGTCCTAAAGGCTGTCTTCAATTCTTCTCTCTTCCTGATTCGAAACAAATTATAGGCACCTCTCAGATCGAGCTTGGAAAATACTCGTGCTCCTCGCAGTCTCTGGAACAACTCAGGGATTAATGGAAGGGATACCGGTTCTTGATAGTTATTTTATTAAGATCACAGTAGTCTATACAGGGTCTCAGGGTGTGATCCTTTTTCTCCACAAAGAAGATACCGGCCCCTGCTGGAGAGGAAGAGGCCCGAATGAAACCTTTTTCCAGGTTTTCATCTATGTATTTGCGCAAGGCCTCCAGTTCCGGTTCCAAGAAAGGGTAAATCCGGCCGAAGGGAATCTCTGCCCCTGGTAAAAGTTCAATGGGGCAATCTTAAGTCCTGTGGGGAGGAAGAGTATCTGCGTTCTTTTTATTAAACACATCCAGGAATCCATGATATGCTAAGGCTAGCAACTTCATAGTTTCGGGGTCAGAATGGATGCTGAGGAGAGAAGTAGGGTTAACAGACTTTTCCGGGAAGCAATGTTTCTGACAATAATTAGAAGAAAAGGAAATATCTCCAGAGAGCCAGTCAATGTGAGGTTATGGGCCTTCAGCCAAGGTAGTCCAAGAATAACAGGAAACATGGGGGAAGATATGACATCCAGACGGAGAAGTTCCTGATGTTCCGAGGAAGTCTGGCAGAGGATGGGTACAGTCTCTTGTGTAACAGGCCCAGACTTGAGACCAGAGCCATCCGCGAGATTCACAGTAAATCCCTGTCTCTTGGTGCATACAGGAAGTTGATGTAGAGTAACAAAGGCTGAGTCCACAAAACAACTGCAGGCTCCAGAGTCTATAATTGCGGTTACAATAATAGTCCTTCCCGGCAACTGGAGCTGGAGCAAAAGAGGGAGGTGTAGCAGATCCCTCCCAGGAAGATGCATCATGTAAGGTGATGTCGGAGCGGGCTTGGCAGGTCTTATAGGACAAGTCTGAATGAAATGGCCTGCCACTCCGTAGTAAAAGCACAGTCTGTCATGTAGTCCCCGGAGGCGCTCAGAAGAAGACAGAGGTGGTCTTAGAAAGCTTCTACAAGCACGGATCAAGCTACAGCACGCTACACGCCAGACTGTGATACCTGCAACACATATCCTTCTAGGGACATCTGGATATTGATCCCTTGGTCACTCAGCTAATACTCCGGGCTCCAGTGACTGTTTGTCCCTCATACCCTTACGGGAACTACATTGGCACAGATTACAGGATATTGCAGATACTATGCACTTAAAAAATATGCCCAATATTCACAGTCTGAGAGCCATGTAAAACTATTGCGGGCCTTTCTGTCCTCAGTGCCTGCCTATACATGGAATCATCACACTGGAACCAATATATATATATATAATATATGTAAAAAAACTTTTCGAACCCTCAGCCCCTGAGGAAGGTATTTGAACACTTCATACCGGAAACGCGTCGGGCATTAGGGCTTTCACATTGTATGATGTTCATGTGTACAGTCTTTGTTCTGTTTTCCATGTGATACACATTGTGCATTTTTGTCATATGTAGATTTTATATGTTTTTTATTCTATATCATTAAAGATTTTATTTTATTCATCTTTGAGTCGGTGGTCTGTTAATGTCCCATTTGAGGGGGTTACCTTCTTTGTTCCTATTTATAGGGATGGGACCATCATGCTCTGTGTGATATGATGGGAGCCTCTCTTTTTTCTAGAAAGCTTCTACGGGGGGATTGAAAGTGCCCCTTATCCTTGAGGGGTACCCTTGGTATCCTGGAAATGGCTGCAGAAACAGAAGCAAAAACTCTGGAGGTTGTAGGTGGCTTGGTATTAGCCTTCTCGGATTGCCTTTCACAAAGATGAAGGTCGATTTGAATGACAAGTTGGATCAGATCTTCCAGAGATGAGTGTACTCCTACACGGGCAAGTTTCGTCTTTTAATGTGTCAGAGAGTCCAAGACGACTGGAGAGCAGCTTTATTCCACTGAGTATCTAAACCCCAAACACGGAAATCAGTTATATAGTCCTCTACAGATCTTAAGCCTTGTTGGAGTTTGCCAAGTGTGGATTCAGCAGTCTGCTGGAGGAAAGGATCAGCATAAAGTTGGGACATGGCTGAGAAGAAAGAATCAGTGGTTGACAAAGCCGGATCATGATGTTCTCTAAGACGATGAGCCCAGGAAAGTGGTTCATTTCGTAGGAGTGAGATGATGAATCCCACTTTTATGTCCTCAGATGAGAAGGTTCGAGGTAACAAAGAAAAATAAAGTTCGCAGGCATTTTGGAATGTACGAAACAGTTTGCGATCCCCTGAAAAATGCTCAGGCAAAGGCACTCTGGGTTCAGGAGGAAGAAGGGTGTCACTGAGCAGGCAAAAGTCTGTTTTCACAAAAGAATTCACAAGAGCAAGGTGGGTTGAGGCAGGAGGGACATCCAGCAGATTTGTAGACGCTCTTCCATCTGGACCAGGTCCTCTTGGAGATTCCGTACAGTATGAGCTAGTGCAGAAATTGATCGGCAGATGTCCACAGAGGGTGAGGCCTCCCTTTCCCTTTCACACTCCATTGTTGGCTGACCGATACTGTCACGTACCTGGTCGGAGTCTGAAGTGACGAGGTCAGCCTCTCTTGTATCTCCAACCCGGGTCCTGCTGAGGATGGAGACAGAAGGACCCAAGGGAAAGGAGGAAGACGAGTGCCTGCAGATGTAGCCCTGGAAGCTTGAGACAGAAGATGCGACTTTGGGAATCCAGGAAGTCGTAGCAGGTTGCAGGAACGGAGTAGCAGAAACTCGGCAGGCAGCTTGGAGCCAAACAGGAGACAGAAGCGAAGTCACAGGAATAGCTGGGCAGCGAGGTACCAAATCATTAGGCAGGAGCAGAGTCAAATGGGGAGCCAGAATCAGGAACCAGTAATCGGAGGTGTCGGAGAGTCCAGAAGCAAAGTCAAGGAAAGCCAGGGGTTCAGCAACGGATATCAGGCAGGCAAAGGCAGGAATCACAGGGTAAGGGTACAGGAACAGCTGAAGATCGGTCAGCATCTGTTACAAGTCAGTGCGCCCCTTAAATAGGCCATCTGGCACCAAAGGGGAGTGCGGGTGCGCTCCCACGGACGTGCACACTCCTTTGCGCACATGCATTGGCGCGTCTGTGACCTGTAAAGTCCCTTATGTGCGCATGCGTGCGTGAGTGCGCTCGAGTGCGACAGCAGTTCTCTTACAGTTCTTTGCCATGAGCTGCCATGTTGAACTTCCAGTGACCAGTATGAGAGAGCGAGAGCGATAACACCAAAATTAATACGCCTGCTCCTCATTCACAACTGAGACCTTGTAACACTAACGAGTCACATGACACAGGGGAGGGAAAATGGCTAATTGGGCCTAATTTGGACATTTTCACTTAGGGGTGTACTTACTTTTGTTGCCAGCGGTTTAGACATCAATGGCTGTGTGTTGAGTTATTTTGAGGAGACAGCAAATTTACACTGTTATACATGCTGTACACTCACTACTTTACATTGTAGAAAAGTGTCATTTCTTCAGTGTTGTCACGTGAAAAGGTATAATAAAATATTTACAAAAATGTGAGGGGTGTACTCACTTTTGTGAGATACTGTAAATCACACAAATAGGAAACATAGGGGAAATACAAAGACACTGAATTTCAAAAGAGCCAACTTCCCTAAACTATGAACCTTGCTAGAAGGCATGAATTGGAATAAAATCTTAAGAACAAAGAACACGGAGGAGAGATGGGTTTGCTTTAAGAGCATATTAAATAAGGGCATTAGCCAATGCATCCCATTGGGTAATACATTTTAAAGAGCGAACAAAAGTCCAGGATGGCTTAACTCCAATGTAAAAATGCATATAAAAGCAAAGGAGAAGGCCTTCAAAAAATACAAGGTTGAGGGATCATCATCAGCATTCAGACTTTATAAAGAATGAAACAAGAAATGTAAGGATGCAATTAGGGCGGCTAAGATAGAACACGAAAGACACATAGCGGAGGAGAGCAAAAAAAATCCCAAGAAATTCTTTAAGTATGTAAACAGTAAAAAAGGGGGGAAAGACCATATTGGCCCCATAAAGAATGAGGAAGGACATCTGGTTACAAAGGATGGGGAGATGGCGAAGGTATTGAATTTATTCTTCTCCTCAGTTTTCACGAGGGAATCGAGGGGCTTCAGTAACTAAAACTGCAGTGTTTATCCTCATGACACATCACAGGAAGCACCTCCATGGTTAACAGAGGACAGAATTAAAATTAGACTTGGGAAACTTAACATTAATAAATCACAGGGACCAGATGACTTGCATCCGAGGGTACTTAGGGAACTCAGTCAAGTAATTGCCAGACCATTGTTCCTAATTTTTACTGACAGTCTACTGACTGGAATGGTACCAGTTGAATGGAGAAAAATCAATGTAGCACAACTATTTAAAAAGAGCCCAAAATACATCCCTGGGAATTACAGACAATCTAGCCTAACATCAATAGTATGCAAGCACTTGGAGGGGATGATAAGGGACTATATACAAGATTTTAGTAATGAGAACGATATCATTAGCAGTAATCAGCATGGATTCATGAAGAATTGTTCTTGCCAAACCAATCTATTAGCCTTCTATGAGGAGGTGAGTTGCCATCTAGATAAAAGAAGGCCCGGAGACGTGGTGTATCGGGATTTTGCAAAAGCATTTGACACAGTTCCCCATAAACATTTACTGTACAAAAAAAGGTCAGTTGGCATGGACCATAGGGTGAGTACATGGACTGAAAACTGGCTACAAGGGCGAGTTCAGAGGGTGGTGATAAATGGGGAGTACTCGGAATGGTCAGGGGTGGGTAGTGGGGTCCACCAGGGTAATGTGCTGGGACCAATCCTATTTATTTTGTTCATAAACAACCTGGAGGATGGTGTAAACAGTTCAATCTCTGTATTTGCGGACCATACTAAGCTAAGCAGGGCAATAACTTCTCCGCAGGATGTGGAAACCTTGCAAAAAGTTCTGAACAAATTAATGGGGTGGGCAACTTCATGTCAAATGAGGTTTAATGTAGAAAATGTAAAATAATGCATTTGGGTGGCAAAAATATGAATGCAATCTATACACTGGGGGAGAACCTCTGGGGAATCTAGGATGGAAAAGGACCTGGGGTCCTAGTAGATGATAGGCTCAGCAATGGCATGCAATGCCAAGCTGCTGCTAACAATGCAAACAGAATATTGGCATGCATTAAAAAGGGGATCAACTCAAGGGATAAAATGATAATTCTGCCGCTCTACCAGACTCTGGTCGGGCCGCACCTAGAGTATGTTGTCCAGTTCTGGGCACCAGTCCTCAGGAAGGATGTACTGGAAATGGAGCGAGTACAAAGAAGGGCAACAAAGCTAATAAAGGGTCTGGAGGATATTAGTTGTGAGGAAAGGTTGCGAGCACTGAACTTGGAGAACTCTGGAGAAGAGACGCTTGAGAGGGAATATGATTTCAATTTATAAATACCGTACTGGTGACCCCACAACAGGGATAAAACTTTTTTGCGAAAGGGAGTTTAAAAAAACACATAGCCACTCATTAAATTTAGACGAAAAGAGGTTTAAATTTAAACTACGAAGAGGGTTCTTTACTGTAGGAGCGGCAAGGATGTGGAATTCCCTTCCACAGGCGGTGGTCTCAGTGGGGAGCATCGATAGTTTTAGACAAGCACCTGAACGACCACAACATACAGGGATATACAATGTAATAACGACATATAATCACACACATTGGTTGGACTTGATGGACTTGTGTCTTTTTTCAACTTCACCTACTATGTGACTAAGTGCTGTGAAATTATTCCAAACAGTCATACAAATCAATATTCAATAATTATTACAAATTGCAAAGTATACAACTCATGAGGAAGTGAAAAATAGTACCCATGCAAAAAAAATAAAAAAATAAAAAGTTGATCCAAGAAAGTGTCCTACACTTGTGTATGCCACAATAGTGCTTGAATTCAATCCACTCCTTTAGTGCTCAAAGATAGTGCAGATATAAATCACCGCAGGTGCTCCCCCCCTCCAGGAGTATTCACACCTGAAATAATGCGACCACCACACTAAAGCCTCGTACACACAATCGGATTGTTGGCCAACAAAACTGTGGACTTTTGTCCGAAGGGCGTTGGCCCAAACTTGTCTTGCATACAAATAGCAAGGAATTGTCGGCAAACAAACACGAACGTAGTGACGCACTACGTTGTTTTTCAGCTCTTTAGCGCCACCCTTTTGGCTCCTTCTGCTAATTTCATGTTAGTAGAAGTTTGGTGAGTGTTCATTTGTGCTTTTCATTTGGCACTTTTCATTTTGTGCTTTTCATTTCACGCTTTTCAGTTCGTTTCTGAACGGCCGTTCATCAACCAACCATGTTGCAGAATCGGAGAAGATAATGTGTTATTTATTATTGGCCTAGGAGTTATTGCTTTGACCCAAGTCCAGTCCAGGAAAATGAGGAGGAGGAGTTCTTGGACCAAAAATTGGTTGCTTTATTAATCGTGACCAATTATGTCATATGCCTTTGCTGCGGGAGCTCTAGGAGAAAATTCCAGATGTCTTTCGGAATTATCTCCGGATGACGGACCCCTGCTTTCACCAACTCTTAGCATTAGTGACCCCCTATATTAAGAAGCAGGACACATGCATGAGGCTTTTATTTTATTTTTTGGTTGAATAATAATGATTTGATTTGGTATATTTTCTATATTTTTGGATGCATAGAATGCACTTTTTGGTTAAGTTCTATTTGCAGATAGCATGTGTAATTTTATTTGTTTTATTTTTTTTATGCACAATAAAAAAAATTGTGGAGAATAATAGTTGGCGATGTTTTACTTCAAATTACAGTTTGGGAGTAGGCAGTTAAAAATACAATGTAAAATTGACAAGGGACACCAACATAGTTGTATCTTTGATCTTAAAAACTATGGGATAATGGTGTTGTGGTAAATTGCCCAAATAAAAAATAAAAAAGCATAATAATATTATTCTTGATATCACTAGAAAAAAAAAAGCCTTTGAAAATGTGTTTGCAATAACTCCATCAGTATCACCAGCAAAGCAGCTTCATTATCATCCCATTAAAGAAGAAGAGAATGTGCACTGCATTTCGAGATTTCATAGTTTGCTGCATCAAGAATGTTAATTCTCCAAACGAACGCTAATTTACAAGACCGACCGCTTCTGGCTCGTCCTTGCTTCCGAGCATGTGTGTTTGTACTTTGGACCTTTGTCCGATGGACTCGTGTACACCTTTGGAAAATCCGACAACAGACATTTGTCCGCGGAAAATTTTAGAACCTGCTATCCAACATTTGTCTGCGGAAAATCTGATAACAATTGTCTGATGGAGCATACAAACAGTTGGATTTTCCGCCAACAGCCTGTCATCACACATTTCCCGTCGGAAAATCCAATCGTGTGTACGAGGCTTAAAGCAGAGCGCCACTGAAAAAAATAAAATAAAAGCCAGCAGCTACAAATACTGCAGCTGCTGACTTTTAATATATGGACACTTACCTGTCCATGGAGCCCGCAATGTCGGCAGCCAAAGCCGATCTGTCCATCGGCTCCCGCTGCTGCCGCCGCCATCCTCGTTAAGGGAATCAGGAAGTGAAGCTGTGCGGCTTCACTTCCTGGTTCCCTACTGCGAATGCGCGAGTTGCGCTGCGAGTCCTCACTGGTCCCCGCTCTGTTCTGGGACCTGTGTGTCTCCCAGAATACAGCGGGGGAGGACAGAGTAGGCGCCGGAAGTTGTGCAGGTCATCGCGAACGCCACGGTGATCTATGCCCGGAAGTGGGAGCAAATACCTGTATTAGACAGGTATCTGCTCCCTCCTCCCCCCTGAAAGGTGCCAATTGTGACACTGGAGGGGGAGGATTCCAAAAAGTGGAAGTTCCATTTTTTTTTTTTTTTTTTTTATAAATTTTTTTTATTGCATTTTCAAGACAAACAATACATATACAACTTAAAAACTAAAAGAAAAAGAAAAACTGTGGTGCCTATACAAAGTATCCTACACATCACATGGCAAGATATTATAATTTGTGTTATTTATCTTATGATGAGTTAACCTATGGCTCGCTTCCTCTTGTATCTATTTAGAGGTCACTTGAGACGTCAAGTCCTCTCTCCAATCGTAGCCAATAAATTCTCACTACTCCCCCCCCCCCCGCAACCCCCATCATACTATTTGAAGACTCAACCAGCTGTTTCCACATCCTCTAACCATGTACGCCAGACTCTATCGTACTTCATCGGGCATCCTCTATTGAAGTATGTGTCTTTATATAAAGGAAGGTTATTATTGACCAGACTTTTCCATTGTGTCAATGAAGGGGGGGTGGGCTTCTTCCATTGTATGGCAATGTTTTTCCGGGCATAGAATAGCAATAACCCGACCAGTGTGCGTTTTGCCATTGTTGGTACAAGTGTTTCAATTAACCCCAATAGACAGACTTGCATGGCATGTGGTAGTGTAGTTGATGCGACTCTATTTCCCTAGTCAAGTACCTCACTCCAATATTGCTGAATTTTAGGGCAATGCCAGAAAATATGAGAGAAATCTCCTGGGGAGATTCCACATCTCCAACACTCCGATGGACATGTAGGGTTCATTTTATGGAGTCTATGTCGAGTAAAGTACGCTCTATGCACTATTTTAAATTGGATCAGCCGATCCCGCATAGAAACTAAGGAGCGGAAAGGGAAATCCCAAACATCATCTCAATCATCATTGTCCAGCGAGGGTATATCAAGCTGCCAGCGAGACCAGAGCTTATCTAGAGGTGGGAGAGACACATAGACCAAATGCTCATAGAGCTGTGAGGTAGGTTTCTCTGCACATTTAGTTCTAAGTGTCTTGTCCAGTCCTGACTGGACAACGATGCAGGAAGCATGTGGAAACTGTGCAGCAAAAGCATGTGACAATTGGAGATAACGAAATTAGTAATGATGAGGTATGTTATACATAGAAGAAAGGTGTGAAAGGGGAGATAATGACATTCGTGACACTATGTGAGAAATAATTTTTATACCATACTTAGTCCATGCAAAGGGGTCTGGAAGTTTGTAAATGTGTGGCAAACTAGGGTTTAGCCAGATCGGGGTGTTAGGAGAGATCTCGGTTGATTTGTACTTTTCTATATCTAGACCTGCTCGCCAAGCCCACAGGGTGGTATGCATAGAGGGTGTCAAATGATATGGGGCTTGAGGGCCTCTGAATATCAGGAATTGCAAGGCTTCAAAAGAGCCCACTATCGTGGCCTCTAGGGCTGTGGAAGAGTTAGTTTTGTCAGGGTGCAGCCACCAGGCCACTGTCACCAGTTGGGTAGCTAGAAAATATTTGTAGGAATCAGGAAATGCCATACCATCCTGCGTTGTCGGCCGCATCAAAGTCGACAGCCGATACCTGGGTGGCGAGGAGCCCCAGATAAAGGATGAGAACAATTGATTCATTGTATTAAAAAACGATTTAGGTATTCACTGAGGGGAGTGGCGGAACAAATACGTGAATTTGGGGATAATTTTCATTTTAAGGAGATTTACTCGTCCCCAGACTGACAGAGGTAAATTACTCCACGTTTTAAGTTTTGTCTTAGTGTCCAAGAGTATAGGGGTAAGGTTAAGTGAGATGAAGTCTGATGCTTGTGTGGATATATGAACCCCTAGGTACTTAAAAGTTTCCACCCATTTTAGTGAACAGTCTGGGGAGGAAGTAGTTTTGGCCGCCTGGTCTATCGGAAAAAGTATGGATTTGGACCAGTTGACCTTCAGTCCGGTGACTCCTGCAAAAGTGTCTAACACGTTCAGAACACCCTGTAAGGACGGGCCAGCATCATTGAGGAACAGTAGCATGTCATCCGCATACAGGGCCAGCCTCTCCTCCAGCAAGCCAATATGGAGACCTATAATATGCGGGGACGTACGGAGCGCCTCCGCCACTGGTTCAATAGCTAAGGCAAATAAAGCTGGAGAGAGAGGACAGCCCTGCCGGGTTCCTCTGGTGAGCCTAAAAGGGGCCGATAGTCCACCCCCCAGTCTTACCGATGAAGTGGGGCATTTGTACAATACCTGGAGCCATTGAATAAACAACAAGGGGAACCCCATTCTACGCAATGTTTCCCAAAGAAAAGGCCACTCTACGGTGTCAAAAGCCTTTTCTATGTCAAGTGAGGCTATAGTTCTCGAACCCGTGTTGTGATGTTGGGCATGTATGTTGGTATATAACCTTCTGAGGTTGACATCAGTGGATCTACGGGGCATAAAGCCAGTTTGGTCCGAATCAATGACTGAAGGCAGTAGGGGATATAGTCGTAGAGCAAGTAGTTTGGTCAAAATTTTAAAGTCGTTATTTAGCAATGCAATTGGCCAGTACGAGGCGCAGGAGGTTGGGTCTTTAGAGGGTTTGTGTATTAAAGTCAGATATGCAAGATACATTGAGTCGGGCAGTTTGCCATCCTTCAGGCATATATTATATAGCTGGGCCAACAGGGGTGCCAGAAGGTCTCCATGCGACTTATAAAAGTCAATTGGAAGGCCATCCGACCCCGGCGCCTTACCAGTGGGGAAGGATTGGATGGCATTTAGAACTTCTAGGGCCGTAAATGGCCTAACTAGTGTCTCACGCTCCTGATCTGACAGCCAGCCCAGCGCCAAGGGATCTAACAGGTCCCGTAGCCGCCCAGGCTGAAAGTCAGAGGGCAGGGTGGAGGTATACAACTTTTCGTAAAAAGCAGTAAACGTTTGCAAAACCTCAGAGGGTGAAGTCACCATGTCACCCATCAGCAGTCTGCAGAGTGGAGATAAGCGTGAGTGGTTGGTCATTCTGCGCCAATAGGGCCAGCAGGCGACCATTTTTGTCACCCTGTTCAAAAGTTCTTTGTCTGCCCCTATGAGTTTCAAGTCGTGTAACCTCTGTCAAGTGAAGATTCAGTTCTCTCTGAGCTGCCATAAGTGAGTCAAAATGAGATGGTGTGGGGTCTGAGCTATAAGTAGAGGTATGATTTGTCACCGATTGTTGTAGTAGTTGGGTCTCCTTTAATTGTTTCTTTTTAATATGGGCAATAGATGAGATATATTGTCCCCTCGTATATGCTTTAAACGCATGCCAAGTGATTTCAGGAGAGGAGGACCCAGTGTTCCGCTCCCAGAAATCAGCTAACAGGGGGGGTATACTCTCAGTTAGGTCCGGATGGGAGACCCAATGGGCCCCCAGTCTCCACAGTGCAGCACTCCGGGATGCAGGAGAGCGAAGCGTCACCACCAATGGGCTGTGATCAGACAGTCCACTTGGCAAATAAGATGCCTCCAGCACATCCGCCAACAATGGGGGATTAGAAAAGGCCAGGTCTATACGTGATGCAGTTTTGTGGGATGCTGAGAAACACGAATAGGCTCTGGTTGTAGGGTGCTTCCACCTCCAAATCTCTTCTAGGGCTACTGCCTGAGCCCAACCAGAGAGATCTGTGCAATAATGCTTTGGTGGGGCAGGTCTATCTAGATCCGGGGACATGATAGCATTAAAGTATCCCATAATTAAAATTTTCCCAGGGCAAAAGGGTGCAATCTTTTCCATAACCGCATATAATATTACAGGTGAGAAAGGCGGAGGGATATACATATTAATGACAATATACCTGTGAGACCAAAGTGTAAATACAACAATAACAAATTTACCCTGTGGGTCCGTGCACACCTCCTCAATCACACATGGGAAGTTCTTGTGTATAAGAATCGACACCCCTCTTGCATACGTAGAGTATGTGGCATGTACAGCCCTCTGTATCCACGTTTTTTTCAATGTCAGGATTTTGCTGCCCATTAGATGGGTCTCTTGAAGAAGAATGAGTTGGGGGGAGTGGGACTTTAGGTACTGGAAAAGGAGAGCTCGCTTGAATTTTGATCCAAGGCCCCTGACATTCCAGGAAAGGACCGTAAAGGAATCGGCACGGGGATTAGCCATCTACATTAAAAGGTGAGAACCAACTAGGATGAATGGGAGAGCAAACCATGAACAGCAAAATCCTTGACACAGCACACCATGTATTAGTAGCATTTAGATTTATTCAATATCGTGCACCAAAAGAGAAAAAAAGGAAAGAAACCTTTAGAACATTTTTAAACAAACCCAAGCACAATGTGCCTTTCCTACTATGCCCCATCTCTCTTCCGAAACGAGGGAGAAGGATGGGGATAGTTTTACCCCTAAACAAAAAGAAACCTTATAACTGTAGTGGCAACCTAAAACTCAGTGCACTACACTATCATGCCAGTCCAGAAACCCTTTGAACTTGACTCATATGGTCCTGGACCAAGGTGAGGGGGGTCGCCGTAACTGGCAAATGTCCTCGTCTGAACCTGAGCGAGGGGGAGGGGGGGTGTCAAGGTGAAAAATTAGGGACGGATCACCGTTTAGGAGCCAATGACAAAAAGTCTGCATGATATTTACTGGAGTTCCTCAGACAGGAGGAACTAGTTTCAGTTCCATCAGCAAAAGATGTATAGTAGAAGGTGAGGATGATGACGTGGTGCCGCAGTGCAGAAAGATGTGGTAGCCGATAATGAATTGTGCTGGAAGTCAACATGGGGTAGAAGGAGGATCATTATAGGAATTTGAAGTACTTATCTGAACCCAACAGATCGTATATTCAACACCGGTCCAATTTTCATTATGACACTAACGGGTGTCTAACCATGCCGCAGCGGCCTCAGGGGTATCGAAGAAACGGGTGTTGTCACCATCCGTGATCCTCAATCTGCTGGGGTATAAAAGGCCAAAACATATTCCCTTCTCTCGGAGTCGACGTCTGACATCTGTAAAAGATTTGCGGCGCTGCTGCACCTCTTGGGAGAAATCAGGAAAGAAAGATAACCTGGTGTTCTCATATTTGATTTCCGGCATGGTTCGGGCCGCTGCCAAGATGCGGTCTCGATCACGGTAATTCAGTAAGCGTAACAGGAAGGGACGTGGAGGGGCCCCCGGTCTTGGAGGAAGTGGCGGGACCCTGTGAGCTCTTTCCACTACAAAAGTGGGTGACAAATCTCCCAGATTAAACAGGGTGGATAATAACTACTCAGTGAATTCAGCTGGCTTGGGACCCTCCGCTCTCTCAGGCAAACCATGGATGCGAATGTTGTTGCGCCGGAGGCGGTTCTCGGTGTTTATGGCTCGTTCTTGGAATGCCTTCACTTGGAGCTGTAGGGCCCTCACCTCTCTGGAATCTGACCGGACCACATCCTCCACCGTGGAGACTCTGTCCTCCACCTCAGTGATACGGGATCGGAATTTATCCATGTCTTGGCGGATAAGACTGACATCTACAGTTAGGAAGTCTATTTTGGCAGTTAGGGTTTCTTTACATGCCGTAATGGCCGCCAGGATCTCTGCTCCCGTGGGGGACTCCGCAGCCCCTGACTCCGCCACTGTTTTCGCATTCGCCGCCTTTGCTGCCACCGACAGGCGCCCGGTCACTGACGGAGCGGTATGAGAAGCCTTGTTTTTTTTTTAATGTGAATAACGGGTCTTAGGAGGGCCCATCCGCAGTGTGTTCTGCTCTGGATAAGGGCTGTGTGGTTGGTGAGAGACAGCAGGCAGGCACCAGAACACAGTGGGCAGGGTAGAAGATGCACAGGGTCAGGGCTTGCAGGGCACAAGTTCTGCAGGAATGGCAATTTGGGGAAGGCAGCACAGCACTGTTGGGACACGGTACCTGTATGTGGGGGATGCTTCAAGCACCATAGGCCTGGAAGATGGCAGCAGGCCTCAGAACAAGTCCATGTAGGAGTCTCCTGCGGCCTCGGGGTCTCCACACCGATCGACAGCCTCCCGGGGACCACCGCCGCAGATACGGATGTAGCGGTCGCCTCCCGCTCCGCCGATCGCGGTAATCGAACCCGGGGATGCTGGAGGCTCTGTAGGCCTCAAAATGGCGGCCGCGGCGCCCGGGAACAGTTCGAACTAATCCTCCGGCGGTCATCCGGCCTTCCTCCCACCGCAGACACCTCCCAGGGACTGACGCTGCGGATGCTGGTGGAGTAGCCGTCCGTTGCTCCTCCAATCGCGGCACTTTAGCGCAGGGATGTTGGAGGCCTAGCAGGCCTCAAGATGGCGGCTGGCTGCTGCTGTGTGGAGCCGGTCGCGGCCCCGTACACGCTCAATCGGCCGACCGAGCTCCACAATTTTCCCAAGGGCTGGTGCAGAGGATGTCCGGGGGTAGCTGGGATAAATTTTGAGGCTCACCAGGTTATTTATCTTGCAGGATGGTGTTGGATTAGATCAGGATCGCGGAGCTCCTCAGTAACGCATCCTGTTCTCTCTACATCCGGACACGCCCCCCGGAAGTTCCATTTTTAGGTGGAACTCCACTTTAAGTAGGGTCAGTTAGCCCCTCCAGGGCTACACCATAGCAGCTCCAGATCTCCTCTCCACTCCTTGCTCCCAAATGGCTCGTGACAACCAAATTATTAAAAAGAAAGAAACTGATAGTGCTTATATCATTTAAAAATTAGGTTTATTACAAAAGAATAAATGCAGGGAACGCACATATTGCTGGTGCGTCCAGCGCTCCAGGTTAAAAAGATCTGTAATAGGAAAACCTCTCCCTCTCAGACAGATGCAGTTGGGTCTGTCTGTCTGTTTTGTCATATCTGTCATGTTAACTGTCTTTTAGCTTTTAGGCTTGGTTCACACTTGTGCGATGCGGGAACCCTGCGAATCCACCACGGGTTTGCACATCGCACCCGACTCGCACGGCAGTTCACACTGCCATATGCGAACTGCTGGGTGTGTCAACACAATGTTAACCCCTTGCCGACCGCCTCACGCCGATATACGTTGGCAGAATGGCACAGACAGGCATATTAACATACCTGTACGTCGCCTTTAAGACGCGGCATTGTGGGCACGCACGCACTGCGAGCTCCGTGAGTGTGATTGTGGGTCCTGCGGTCTCGATATCCGCAGGGATACACGTGATCGTTTCACAGAGAGGAAGAACAGGGAAATGCTGATGTAAACAAGCATTTCCCCATTCTTCCTAGTGAAAGGACACTGATCACAGCTTCCTGTGATCGGGAGCGGTGATCAGTGTCGTGACACACGTAGCCCACCCCCCCTACAGTTAGGACACATCCCTAGGACACACTTAACCCCTTCAGTGCACCGTCCTGGTTAACCCCTTCACTGTCAGTCACATTTACACAGTAATCAATGCATTTTATAGCATTTTTATAGCACTGATCGCTGTATAAATGTGAATGGTCCCAAAATAGCGAGTAGAGGAGAGACGATCGGCGGTTCTCCTGACAGGGGGGGTCTGTGCTGATTGTTTATCAGCACAGCCCCCCCTCAGATCACCACACTGGACCACCAGGGATCGCCACTAGGACCACCAGGGAAGGGGCAACATGTGGATGGCCAGGTATGTACCCCATGGCCATCCACATGTGCCCAATCTGTGCCAATCAGTGCCCACAAATGGGCACTGATTGGCACCATTATGTTTTAGTTATGCCCAGCAATGCCACTAATAAATTTTATCAGTGCCACCAATCAGTGTCATCAGTGCCACCTGTCATTGCCCATCGGTGCCACCTGTCAGTGCTCATCTGTGCCCATCTGTGCCACCTATCAGTGCCACACATAAGTACCCATCAGTGCCACCCATATGTACCAATCAATGCCACCTACGAGTGCCAATCAGTGCCGCCTATGAGTGCCCATCGGTGCCACCTATGAGTGCCCATCAGTGCCGCATATCAGTGCCCATCAGTCCCACCTATCAGTGTCCATCAGTGCCGCCTATCAGTGCCCATCATCAGTGCTCATTGGTGCCACCTCATCAGTGCCCATCAGTGCCGCCGTATCAGTGCCCGTCAGTGCAGCCATATCAGTGCCCATCATTGAAGAAGAAAACTTACTTATTTACAAAAAAATTTAACAGAAACAAAGAAAAACTTGTTTTTTTTTTAAATTTTCGGTCTTTTTTTATTTGTTGCGCAAAAAATAAAAAACGCAGAGGTGATCAAATACCACCAAAAGAAAGCTCTATTTGTGGGAACAAAATGATAAAAAAATTTGTTTGGGTACAGTGTTGCATGACCGCGCAATTGTCATTCAAATTGCGGCAGCGCTGAAAGCTGAAAATTGGTCTGGGCGGGAAGGTGTCTAAGTGCCTGGTATTGAATTGGTTAATGACACCCCAATTTCAGCTTGCATATCGCACTGCAAACTGACAGTTCGGACATGAATCGGACCGCATAGGTGTGAACACCCATGTGATCCGATTCTGGTGCGGTCCAAAAAAGGGTCCTGTGCGAGTTTGGTTCGAATGCCATGCAATATCAGACATACGATCTATATGGATGAAATCGCATCGCACAGACATTGCATGTGTTTTGCACTGCAGTGTGGTCCGAATCACATGTGATCTCGCACCACGCACAAGTGTGAACCCGGACTTAATGAAACTGTAGAGGTTAAACACACAACACATTTCATTCCCAAATGAGTCTGCCAGCGACCCAGCCTAATGAGTTGTATACTTTGCAGTTTGTAATAATTTTTGAATGTATGATTGTTTGGAATAATTTCACAGCACTTATGCACGTTATATTTAGATTATGTTGTGTTTTAGGTTAAGATAGCGCTGCACATTTTGTTTAAAGTTTGAAATCTTTGCAAATTTATTAAAAATAAAAAAGGAAAAAAATCACATGTATATAAGTATTCACAGCCTTTGGCACCAACTACAGCCTCAAGTCTTTTTGAGTATGATGCTACAAGCTTGGCACAGCTATTTATGGGCAGTTTCTCCCATTCTTCTTTGCAGGACCTTTCAAGCTCCATTAGGTTGGATGGAGAACATCGGTGCACAGCCAGTTTCAGAGGTCGAGAGCGTTCTGGAGCAGGTCAATGATGTCTCTGTACATTGCTGCAGTCATCTTTTCCCTGACTAGTCTCCCAGTTCCTGCCGCTGAAAAACATTCCGACAGCATGATGCTGCCACCACCATGCTTCCCTGTAGGGATGGTATTGGCCAAGTGATGAGTGGTGCCTGGTTTCCTCCAGACATGACACTTGCCATTCAGGACAAAGAGTTCAATCTTTGTTTCATCAGATCACAGAATTTTGTTTCTCATGGTCTGAGAGTCCTTCAGGTGCAAGCTCCAGGTGGGCTGTGATGTGCCTTTTACTGAGGAGTGGCTTCTGTCTGGCCACTCTACCATACAGGCCTGATTGGTGGAGTGCTGCAGAGATGGTATTTCTTCTGAAAGGTTCTCCTCTCTCCACAGAGAAACGCTGGAGCTCTGTCAGAGTGACCATTGGGTTCTTGGTCGCCTCCCTGACTTAGGCTTTTGCTCAGTTTGCCCGGGTGGCCCACTCTAGGAAGAGTCCTGGTGGTTTCAAACTTCTTCCATTTTTGGATGATGGAGGCCACTGTGCTCATTGGGACCTTCAGTGCTGCAGAAACTTTTCTGTACCCTTCCCCAGATCTGTGCCTTAAAACAATTCTGTCTCTAACGTCTACAGACAATTCCTTGGACTTCATGGCTTGGTTTGTGCTCTGACATGCACTGTTCACTGTGGGACATTGTATAGACAGGCGTGTGCCTTTCCAAATCATGTCCAATCAACTGAATTTACCACAGGTGCACTCCAATCAAGTTGTAGAGACATCTCAAGGATGATCAGTGGAAACAGGATGCACCTGAGCTCAATTTTGAGTGTCATGGCAAAAGCTGTGAATACTTATGTACATGTGATTTTTTTCGTTTTTATTTTTAATAAATTTGCAAAGATTTCAAACAAATTTCTTTCACTTTGTCATTATGTGTTATTGTTTGTAGAATTTTGAGGAAAATAATCAATTTAATTCATTTTGGAATAAGGCTGTAACATAACAAAATGTCGAAAAAGTGAAGCACTGTAAATACTTTCCGTAACTGTAACTCAGAGTAAAATAACTCTTTTTTTAAAAGAGAGCATAGTGTAAAACAACTTCTTTATTAAAAGGTTACATTAAAAACAATCCAGGTTGGGGGCATGGCCGGGATGTGATTGCAAGAGGACGCTTTCTGAATAGGCTCCTAACATCCTGCTCTTTTATCCTGGCCCCTGGGAGCTAGATATTGCCATCCTGCTCAGCAAACCACTTCCCCCATTCTGGGGTCCTGGCCCCTTGCTGCCCATGCCTTCAAAATGTAATCAGGCTTGGAAGAGGCGGGTCCTGGAGCTCACCGCTGGCTACACGAGGCACGGCCATCTTCCCTACACGTGTCCCCTCCCAGCTCTCAGTAACGGTGCAGACTGAGGACAGTGCGCCTGACATGGTTTCTGAGGCTGGAGAGGGAGCCCTGTAGTCTCCTGCTCGCACACCGCCGAAGAAATCTGCCACATCGGCCAACCTGGTGGCTATTGAGGTGAATAAGACCACCCTTAGGGATCATGCACACAGGACGTTTTAAAACGCCAGCGCTACAGCAGCGCTAAAAACGCGAGTTTTTTTTGCATTTAGCCATGCTTTCAAATTAGCGTTATTCCACACTTTCCAGTGTTTTTGTGCATTTTCCTGCATTTTTTAGCGTTTTTTCATTAAAAACACTGTGTATAATGTAAAAATGCTTAAAAACGTCAAATGCGGCTAGACACGTTTAGATGCTTTTTTTGTTTTTACAGCTCGTTTTTACTGCTCCAGGAAGGACAGGCTGTCATTTTTTTCTACTGCCCCTAAACGCCTCTAACAGTTTATGTGTGCATGGACACATAGGCTAACATAGAGGGGCTTTTAGAGGCAGTTAAAAAAACTTCAAATGCCCCTAACAGCAGCTGCAAAAACATCCTGTGTGCATGAGCCCTTATGTCTACGTTGGACTCCCTTGCGCTGGAGTGTGGGCTCATTAGGCAGGACTTGGATATGATCCGGGGCTGTCTGGGTACTGCTGAGACCCGCATTTCTGATGTGGAGGATGCTACCTCCTCGCATACCCATACACTGACTGAGCTACATAATGGAGCTGCTCAATATTTCGATACCCCAACTCGACTGCAGATTGGCTGGACTCCTTGCCTTTAAATGAGTGTTCAGGGCCAGACAAAAATATGATCGTTTACTGTTTGCTGATGATGCTTCGAACTCCTTCCTAGATGCTCCCCTGCATCACTGATCAAGCTTTGCCTCTGTTAGGTAGACGCAACAACAATTTTCTCCAGGTTCCCCCCTTATTATTTGAGTGACTGACACTCTCGTGTGTTCCAGTTTTGGGCTATGAAGTCTCTCTAGCCTTTTTTGTCAGTTTTGTTACCAGAGAGAGGATCTTTTTTTGGTGTTTTTTTTTTCCTCTGTTTTTTTCTTTTTTATTACAATTTTTTTATGACAGTTTTTTCTCTGTTCTCCTTGCCTGTGGCAGATATAGTATGGCTCTAAAATGCCTTTGGGCCTCTGTACAACTCATGGTCGTTCCAAATTTCTAATAGTACCATGACATATAACCTATGGATCATCTCATGGAATGTCAGGGGGTGGAATTTAAAGTTCAAAAGGGTGTTAGTCCTACAATACCTGAAATCTCACAACCCCATATTGTCCTATTACAGGAGACTCATTTGCTTGGAAAAGGAATATTGTCTGTGAAAAGGAACTGGATCCAGAGAGCATTTCATGCTACATTTTCCTCTTATGCAAGAGGAGTCTCTATTCTATTGCATAAATGTTTAAGATGTGTTGTGCAACAAGTGTTCTCTGAACCTGAGGGGAGATACGTGGCTGTTATTCTAGAAATTGACTCTCATAAATTAGCAGTGATAATATCCTGTATTTCTCTCTAGATACCTCTAACACCTCTAGGACTCCAAATTTAGAACTTTCTACCTGGGTAGACTCGGCCATGCTCACTGAGCTCTGGAGGTAGAAACACCCTGCTATGAGGCAATACTCTCATCCCTCAGCTGTTTTTCATTCCTCATCCAGAATAGATATGGCCTTTGCTAACTCAGCCCTCTTACCCTGGGTACTTGAAGCCACATATCTTGCTGGGGGAATTTCAGACCACACGCCTCTTCAGATTATGCTTCAGATTTGGCTCTGGTTGGGTGGCGGAGACCAAGGTCGAACCAGTGGTAATGGCACGGTTAGCTGCTTACTGGTCGGCCAATGCAGACTCTTCCACTCCTCAAACTGTTTGGGACTCCTTCAAGGCAGTCATGCGGGTAGAGTATATTTCGGCCATTAAGCCCGCAAGAGTTAACCAGAATGGTACGATGCAGACATTACAAAAGAAAAGAGATCGCTTGCGCACCAACTCTTCCCCAACCTCCTTGTCAGCCCTTCAACAAGCTAGGAGAGATTTATCTCTACCATAACCAAACTCAATGTATTGTCCAGAGGCGTGTTGAAAACCTATTTGAAAAGAGTGACAAAAATGGGAAACTACTGGCTATGACAGTGGATATCCATGCCCACACGATCATTCCGTGTGTCTACTCCCCTGATGGTTTTCTCTAGACCTCGGGTGAGGGAGTTCTCCAGGCATTCGTGGAATTTTACAGGTTTCTATAGTCTCTCTTACAAGATGTTGATGTTGCAGACTTAACAGCCTTTCTGATAAAACTAGGGCTGTGTTCGATAATTTTAATAAGCATCTAAATGTCTTCTATGGCTTTCTGTCAAGAGGAGGAATCCTACGAGAGTTCCTCTTCGTTTAGAAAGGGGAAAGAAAAAAACATTAAAATTATGAGATGAAGCCTCCGAATTATATAGACTACATACTTTGCATTAAAATTGTGTGATAAGACTTCATGTGACCCCCCCCCCCTATGGCCTGGGAAGGTAGCTGAGGCCTGGTCTAACACTCTGGGAACTATAGACACAAAGCCCTCCATCACTTAAGCAGCTATTTTAAACCAATAGCTACGGTTAAAACTGAAGGCTCTAGAGATGAGTCAGGGGCGAATGCAGGGGAAATGAGTAGCTCTGAGCAGAGTGATTCCACCCTAGTGCTGTCAACCTCACTTTTTGTAGAAAAAATACAAATAAATGCACATTTTTTTGCAGGTAAAAAAAAAATAGGATTTTTTCGTCATACTTACCTGTAAAATCCTTTTCTTTGAGTACATCATGAGACACAGAGTTAGGCTAATATTCTTTACGTGCTGGGTTATACTTCATAACCAGGTGAATAGATACTGGTAGACAAAAGGTCTTTAGACAGGAAGTGATCCCCTATATAACCCCCTCCCATACAGGAAGTACTTCAGTTTTGTAGCAAGCACTGAATCCTCAAAAAGAGGGGAGGGACCTCTGTGTCCCATGATGTACTCAAAGAAAAGGATTTTACAGGTAAGTATGACGAAAAAATCCTATTTTCTTTTTCATACATCATGGGATACAGAGTTAGGCAAATATTCATTACCTGCTGGCACATCCCAGAGCAATAGCCTTGAGGGGAGGGAGACACCCTGCCAAACAATAGCCAACAGACCTTATACGGCAGCACACAGTACACTGCGGGCGAAAGCCAAATCCTTGGCTGTTTGAACATCCACTTGGTAAAATTTTGTGAGCGTATGCACTGAAGACCAGGTAGCAGCCTTACAAATCTGAGCCACAGATACCTGATGGCGAAAAGCCCAGGAGGGTCCTACACCCCTGGTAGAATGAGCTCTCACCCTAAAGGGAGGAGCTTTATGTTTCAGACCATAGGTCTGAATGACCAATTGACGGACCCAATTGGCAATGGAAGCTTTGGAATCTGCCTGCCCCTTCTTGGGTCCTTTTGGTAAAACAAAAAAGGAGTCTGATCCTCTGATCTCCACAGATCTAGACAAATAAACCTTGACTAAAAAATAAAACCAACTTAGAAGCTCTACCTACGCAATTTTAAATTCAAAAGCAGAAGGTTGAATGCATCAGCAGCTGCTTATGTAGGCTAAATGCTCACACCTCAGAAAGTGAGTATACTGTGGTGAGTTCCTCTGAATTGGTTGTGCATATAAGAGAAAAAAATAGGAATTAAAGACACAATTCCAAAAAGCAATTCTTCAGAGAGGAACAGGCAATTTAGCAAAAAATATTTAATTTTATTATGCAAATTCACTTAAACACTAATCAAAAATTAATTTAGAAAATACTACCAACAATTCATTAAAATTAGACAACGTTGTCTACATACTCAGATGGCCACCACACACATTCATACACCCCCCGTAAATAACTTATTAAGGTTATTATTAACGGTCACTCTTTAATCCTGGAATAAGAAAAATAATATTCCTTCAGGGGACACACACATAATAGAAAGTCAAACGGGATCAAAAAAGGGTCATAGAGCCGGAACAGGTCACGGTCTATGGCAGTGCGGATGGAAAGTATACTGGGAGGAAGTTCCTATAGCTGAGCTGGAAACTACATAGCAGTTAATGCGAGCTCAAGAACACCCGTGCTGACAGGTGAGTGTATATCTAGGGTACAGGCGGATATATTATGTGTACAAGCCTCCCAATTTGGAGGTGTAAAACAGGATCTCACCGCTTTCCTAACACCGAGCACAACTTCTCATGTAGAAGGGATACAAGGGCATCTAGTGCCACTCTTTCTTTTTGGTCCGGTTGATTTATTCTTGATTTATTGTGCCGCACAGTGTGCCATTACCTGAAAATGACTTTTCTAAGGAAGAGGGAGATGTCCTTATATACCGTACTTCAAATTCATTCATCACTGATTTAGGTGGGTATGAAAGGCCCTTTTGGAGTAAAGAAAAATGATGTTAATTCAGGGGAAATTCGGTCAGGTTCACTACCTTCATATCTTTTAGAGAGCCAGAGCCCACAGAACCACTAGTAACCAAAGGATCAACTAAGTTCTGTGTGTCCTGCTTCTTAGTTCTCTTTGACTTTTGCGTGTTTCTTTGACGCTTCCTTGATCGCCTGGGGACGTATGTGTGGAAGGTTTCCTCATTGTAGTTAATTTGTTTTTCCCTTTGTTCGGGCCCAAGTTGTCTATGGGATTCTGGCCCTTCTCTAAAAAATTCACAGATTTGTCCCTATGTTCACTGTCACTGTCTGTAGATGAGTGAGGCCTACGGTTAGAGTTTGGGTGTTTACCTCTCCCTCTACTCCTATGTGATCTACTTCTACCCTTGTGTACAGTGGGGTCAAAGATATCCTGCCGTTCCCAGTCTAATAAATTCTGTTTGAATTTTTCTTGTTTATTGATTTTCAAGTTTTTTTGAAAATCGGATCTCACCGCTTTCCTAACACTGACCACAGCCTCCGCACGGATGGACGAGCAGCTTCTACGTTTTCCATTGCCCTTCGGCTCTAAAAGATACCTTCTGTCACTGTCCGGAGTTTCCCTGATCCGTTCCGTGTAGTGCGGGATGGAACAATGAAGTCATTCAGATTGTAGCAAGGCAAACTCGGCCGTCATGGATTATCCATTAGCACGCATGGGAGTCATGAAAAACGTCTGAGGTGAATTTCATTGGCGTGTAGGTGGAACTGAGTATGTGCTACTGGAAGCGTGATGGCGTCATGCTGACGTGTTTTACCCATCACACGGGTTTCTTTAGAGCATGTGCAGAGACCAGTCAGACATCCTTAATAGCCAGGGTGCCGTACCACGTGAAGACATCGGCACCTGGTTGTCTAGGTGACTGTGCAACAAATAAACAGCCATACAACAAAATGACAACACTAAATCAGCGGGCCAGGCGGGGAGTGCGAGGGTCCCAATCAACCCATGAAAAAGTAAAGAAAAACCAAAGAAAAACCAAAAATAAAATTAATAGGATAAGATAAACAATGAATAAATAGAATATGAAAAGATAAATGGTTAATAAACAGAAAATAGGAAAGAAAAAGAAAAAGGAAAAAAGAAAAAAGAGAGATGGGGGGAAAAGAAAATAAATAGAATAGATAAATAAACCAATAAATTACAAATAAACAACAGACAAAAGTTTACGAACCAGCATGATCAAAAATTAATTAGCAGCTATAACCTAGGGTGTAATGAATACGGAAAGATTACATTCATTATTTAACCCTTGAGGTTGCATACTGTTGAGGTTGTATATTCACATTTTCTCCTTCCGACACAGGACGCTATCAAAATCTCCCTGTCAGAGAGTTTCCCAGAGCAGACGCTGTGCTGGTGTGCGCCGTTGCGGGTGCCGGTGTGTGGGCGCACGCCTGTGCGCGTCGGCGTGCACGGCGCCAATCTGCCTATTTAGGCTGTCAGCACATTTAGCACTGTCTGATCTGCAGCTCCCTGTATCCTTGCACCTGCTTACCTGTCTGAACGTCTGATCTCCTGATTACCCGGCTTGCCCTTTGGATTATCCCTTTGTCTTCTGCCTGCATCTGACCCCGGCCTGTCTTGACTATGAATCTGCCTGCTCCTCTGTAACCACGCTGCCCGCCAGTTGCCGACCCTGCCTGTGACCCGACCTGCCTGCTCCACTCCTGCTCTGCACCAGCTGCCTGTGCTTCAGCTGTCTGGTAATCTCCAAGCCACCTTCACCGGGATCCTCCTGCTGCTGACCCGCCAGGCCCTCATACCATTCTGTGCTCCCGTGCCTCCTGTCCATACTACCAGGGGCCAGGAACCAGATATGTAAGGGAGGCCTTCCCCTGCTATATCGGGCTCATCGGTCAGGTACGTGGAAGTCTGACAGTATCGGACAGCCATGTCCGAGCCCGAGCAGGGAACCTCCCTGAGGAACTGTGTAGACACCTGCCGGGTCTCACACAAGCTGTGAAGAGCCTTCAGGAAGGCTATACAAGGTTGGAAGAACGAGTCCAAGTCCTGTCTGCTCCTACCAACCCACAAGGTGCTTCTTCTGCCGGATTGTCACCTGCACCCTCAGTAGTAATTCTACCTCCTGAGCCCAGGGTACCTATACCCGAAAGACCGCCGTAAATACCGGGCTTTTCCCAATGTTTGCGAACTTTACTTCGCCCTGCAGCTACGCACCTTTTCTCTGGAGGCAACCAAGGTGGGCTTTGTGATCTCTCTCTTATCCGGTGAACCACAGACCTGGGCTCACCACCTCCTGGAGCAAAAATCTGGATTCCTTGATAACCTTGATGCCTTTTTTGCCACTATGTCCCAGTTGTATGAGGACCCCCAAGTAACAGCGACTGCTGAGGCCGCTTTGCACGCTCTTCAACAGGGGCATAGAGCAGCAGAGGACTATGTGGTGGAATTTAGGCGGTGGAGCTCCAACACAGACTGGAATGACACTGCCTTGCGTCACCAATTCCACATGGGGTTATCTGATCCATTGAAGGATGAGCTGGCACAGGTCGGAATACCCCAAACTTTGGATGAGCTCATCAATCTGTCTGTCCAAATCGACCGACGCCTCAGGGAGCGTCGCTCCGAGAGATCCACCAGTCAATTTCGCCCTACCTGGATGCTCCCCAAGGTTCCGAGTTCTCCCAGCTCTCTCAGACAGTCTTTTCCTGCACCAGCCACTCCGGTCCTTGATACCCCCGAACCAATGCAGCTTGGTCTTCTCCATCCTTCCCTCACTCCGGAAGAGCGTCAGCACCGACGAGTCAACAATCTCTGCATGTATTGCGGGGAGTCCGGACACTACGTGAGTAGTAAGTCTCTTCCAATCTCTTCAATGTTTGCATCTGCCTTGCCTAACCCTGCTACTCACCTTGCTCTTTCCATCATCTTACAGCTACCAGGAAGGGATATCCCAGTCTCGGTCATAATTGACTCAGGAGCATGCAGCTGTTTTATTGACCTGACCTTCGCTGCCAACCACCACATTCCTCTTCAGCCTAAAATTCGGGGACTTGCTGTACATCTCCCTTCGTTCCGGTCCTGTCAGACAGGAGACCGTCCCTTTGCTGGCCACCATGGGCTCCAACCGTCAAGAACTCCTGCGTCTGGATGCCATCTCTTCACCTCTTTTTCCCATCATCCTGGGGATGCCGTGGTTGCAGGCCCATAACCCTAGCATTGACTGGACCAGTGGGGAAATCAAGTTCCTCTCCAAATATTGCCAGCAGCACTGTCTACGCACTATTCCTGTTAAATCTACCCAGCTCCTCTGCCTGGACACTGACACCGGGTTACAGCAGGTGATCCCTGCACCCTATCAGGATTTCCTTGATGTGTTTAGTAAGAAGGGAGCAGAGATCCTTCCTTCTCACAGGCCTTACGATTGCCCGATAGAGCTTTTACCTGGAACGGAAGTCCCCTTTGGGAGGATTTTTCCATTAACAGAGCAGGCGTTGGATACCTTAAAAATCTACATCGATGAGAACCTGAAAAAAGGTTTTATCCACCCATCCACCTCTCTGGCTGGTGCTGGCATATTTTTTGTAGAGAAGAAGGATCATTCCTTACTTCCTTGTATTGATTAACGGGAATTAAACAAGATAACTATCAAAAACCGTTATCCGCTACCCCTAGTGCCCGAACTCTTCCAAAGGCTGGGATCCGCAGTAATCTTCACTAAATTAGATCTCCGTGGTGCTTACAATTTAATTCGTATTTGGAAAGGAGATGAGTGGAAAACGGCTTTCCATACCCGATTCGGGCACTTTGAATACCTTGTTATGCCCTTCGGCCTGTGCAACGCACCAGCAATGTTTCAACATTTTGTTAATGACATTTTCCGTAACTTTCTGGACTTATACGTTATAGTTTATTTAGACGATATCCTGATCTTCTCCTCCTTAGTTACCGATCATCGCAGGCACGTCCGAAATGTCTTCGCTCGACTCAGGCAGCATGGACTTTAAGCTAAACCAGAAAAATGTTAATTCGAACTTCAATGCATCCAGTTTCTAGGCCTAATCATTTCTGTCGAAGGTATTAAAATGGACCCTCAAAAGGCATCTGCCATTCTGGACTGGCCCGCTCCCTCCGATAAGAAAAGAGTTCAACGCTTCATTGGCTTCTCCAACTTTTATAGAAAGTTCATCAGGGGCTTCTCTGCAATAATTGCCCCCATCACCGAATTAACCAAGCAAGAGAACAGTTTCCATTGGTCCCCTAAGGCGCAATCCGCCTTCGAAAAACACAAAGAGCTATTCACCTCTGCTTCTATATTGAAACACCTGGATCCTGCTTTACCATTCGTTCTTGAAGTAGATGATTCAGAGATTGCAGTAGGAGCTGTGCTGTCCCAACGGCAAGGCGCCAAGGCCCTTCTCTACCCAGTGGCTTTTTTCTCACGCAAGCTCTCCACAGCGGAGAGAAATTATGATGTTGGAGATCGGAAGCTTCTGGCCATCAAGGCCGCTCTGGAAGAGTGGCGTTACTTACTGAAGGGTGCTGCACATCCCATTTTGGTCTACACTGACCACAAGAACTTGGAGTACCTAAGAACAGCCAAGAGATTGAAACCACAGCAGGCGAGGTTGGCTCTATTTTTCTCGAGATTTCAGTTCCATATCACATACAGACCAGGTTCCAAGAATATCAAACCGTATGCACTATCCCGTATTTCCTTGATTCTGGCAAATCTCTGCATCCAGACACTATTCTCTCTCCCGGAAATTTTCTATTACTCCAAGGGGATCTTCTATCCCGAATAAAACAAGCCTCCCTGGATTGGACCCCACTTTCCGGAGATGATGTGAGGGCCCAAGATGGCTTATTCTGGCACAAGGGCAAAATTGCGGTTCCTGAGGATCTGAGGGTGGCAGTGTTAGAGCTCTGCCATGACCATAAGATGGCTGGACCTTTCGGTGTGCTAAAAACGGCGAAGCTGATACAACGCACATTCTGGTGGCCTCAGTTGGCAAGTGACTGTAAAAGCTACATGGAATCCTGTACTACCTGTGCATGGAGCAAGAAGAGCCGGACAAGAGCCTGGGGATTACTAAGACCGTTACCCGTCCCAGAAAGACCTTGGAAGATGATTTTGATGGATTTCATCGTGGAGCTTCCCCAGGCAGAAGGCTTTTCCACCATCTTTGTCGTTGTAGACAGATTATCCAAAATGTCTCATTTTCTGCCTATGAAACGCACGCCCTCGGCTATGGAGACAGCAAAGGTTTTCATCAGGGAAAATGTGAGGCTGCACGGAGTCCCGTCAAGTATCGTATCTGACCGCGGTGTTCAGTTCACCTCCAGGTTTTGGAAGGCTCTCTGTGGTTCTCTGGAAATCGAGTTGGCATTCTCTTTAGCTTACCATCCCCAGACTAATGGGCAGACGGAGAGAACGAATCAGACTTTAGAGCAGTACCTCCGCTGCTTCTCTACATCCTCACAGGACGACTGGGTCTCTCTTCTGCCTATTGCTGAGTTTTCCTACAATAACTCTTTACATTCCGCCATTAAGCACACGCCATTCTTTGCCAATTACGGCCTCCACCCATCTTTCCTGCCCAGTTCTTTACTCGAGTGTGTTATCCCTGCGGTCTCTGAAACCATGGACTTCTTCCTTACCAACAACAAACTCTTGCAGGAAACCATGGCTAAGACCCAAGAGTATAATAAGAAGATGTTTGACAAGAAGAAGCGGGGAGAGCTTATCCTGGAACCTGGCAACAGGTTTGGTTGTCCACAACCAATCTAAGAATGGCTTGCCCTTCAAGGAAGTTGGGCCCTAAGTTTATGGGTCCATTCTCAGTTAAAAAGACAATCAATGACGTAACGTACGAACTCAACTTACCCGGTACTCTGAAGATCCATCCGGTCTTTCATATATCTCTGTTGAAGCCTGTTATCCCCAACACCTTTACTGGCCCGAAATACTGATCCACCGGAGCCCATAATTATTAACAACGAGGAAGAGTTTGAAGTAGAGGCTATTCTGGATTGCAGGAAAAGGCACAATCAGATGCAATACCTAATCAAGTGGAGGGGGTATGGACCGGAAGAAAATTCCTGGGAGCCGGAAAGCAATTTACATGCCAAAGAGCTCTTGAGGGCTTTTAGGAGTGCCCACGCCCCCAGATTGGCTCAGTTGGACATCCGGAGGCTGCCCTTGAGGGGGGGGCACTGTCAGAGAGTTTCCCAGAGCAGACGCTGTGCTGGTGTGCGTCTGTGTGTTGGGGCGAGTGCACGCGCACGGCGCTTGCCGCCAATCTGCCTATTTAGGCTGTCAGCACATTTGGCTTGGTGCTGTCCGATCTGCAGCTCCCTGTATCCTTGCACCTGCTTACCTGTCTGAACGTCTGATCTCCTGATTACCCGGCTTGCCCTTTGGATTATCCCTTTGTCTTCTGCCTGCATCTGACCCCGGCCTGTCTTGACTACGAATCTGCCTGCTCCTCTGCACCACGCTGCCCGCCAGTTGCCGACCCTGCCTGTGACCCGACCTGCCTGCTCCACTCCTGCTCTGCACCTGCTGCCTGTGCTTCAGCTGTCTGGTGATCATACCAGGGCCAGGGCCTCATAACATTCTGTGCTCCCGTGCCTCCTGTCCATACTACCAGGGGCCAGGAACCAGATACGTAAGGGAGGCCTTCCCCTGCTATATCGGGCTCATCGGTCAGGTACGTGGAAGTCTGACACTCCCCTTCTTAGTGGTAAGTTCAACCTATAGATCCCCTTGAAGGAGAGTCCAGTGGGGGCGTTCATCATCCTTATCAAGGATGCTTTGGACGTGTTCACCGACTCCTATTTTAAGTTGTCTTTTGGTCTTACCAACGTAGTTCTTGCCACAAGGGCAAGTTAACATATAGACCACCCTGGTGGTATTACAGTTAATGAAGTTGTTGATTTTGAATTTTTTCTTCCCATCAGAGTCGGTGAACACGTCTGACCTATCCACATATTTGCAGATCGAGCATCTACCACATCTGAACATCCCCCTCAGGGGTGGTAGTTGGGTCAACCAGTTGGGGGCTGGATTCCGTGAGTGATGAGCAGTGAGCAAAGGACGATCGCCCATGATCTCGCCAAGAATAGGTGAGTCGGCAAGAATATGCCAATGTCGGCTAAGGATGTCCCTAACTTGGTCCCACTGGGCACCAAATTTGGTGATAATCCTGATTGGACTCTGTGGCTTATTCAGGGGTTGGGGACCCTTGTCCTTAACAAGGAGGGCCCGCCTGTCAACCTGCATGGCCCTCTTTTTGGCCTTCCTAATGCAGGGATGGGAATATCCCCTCTCCCTGAATCTGCCATAGAGATCCCTCGCCTCCGCCCCAAAATCTTGTTCTTGAGAGCAATTCCTTTTTATTCTGAGAAATTGGCCAACAGGTCTTCCCTGGATGAGTGATCTAGGGTGATCACTCGTGGCCTGTAGCAGGGTGTTGGCTGCAGTTTATTTTCTATAAGTTTTGGCTGTGATCATACCATTTTCTAATCCTATGGTTAAATAAAGAAAGGAGAGGGTTTGAGGATGAAAGGAAAAGGTGAGCCTAATGTTCCTATCATTGGTGTTAAGATCATCCATAAACTGTATCAGTTCCTGGGGGGTACCGTCCCAGATCATAAGCATGTCATCGATGTACCTCAGCCACAGGTGACTGTGGCTGCGGTACAACAGCGAGGAGCATAGGACCTCCTCCTCCCATTCAAATTCATTCATCACTGATTTAGGAGAGTATGAAAGGCCCTTTTGGAGTAAAGAAAAATGATGTTCATTTAGAGGAAATTCAGTCAGGTTCACTAACTTCAGCCAGAGCCCACAGAATCACTAGTGACCAAAGGATCAACTAAGTTCTGTGTGTCCTGCTTCTTAGTTCTCTTTGACTTTTGCGTGTTTCTTTGACGCTTCCTTGATCGACTGGGGACGCATGTGGGGAAGGTTTCCCCTTCGTAATTAATTTGGTTTTCCCTTTGTTCGGGCCCAAGTTGTCTATGGGATTCTGGCCCTTCTCTTAAAAAGTCACAGGTTTGTCCCTATGTTCACTGTCACTGTCTGTAGATGAGTGAGGCCTACGGTTAGAGTTTGGGTGTTTACCTCTCCCTCTACTCCTACGTGATTTACTTCTACCCTAGTGTACAGTGGGGTTAAAGATGTCCTGCCATTCCCAGTCTAATAAATTCTGTTTGAATTTTTCTTGTTTATTGATTTTCAAGTTTTTTTTGTGTTTTTTCCACTTTTTTTCAAGTTCATTTTGTTTTTCAAATGAGGGTTCTTGTTTGAAGGGTTCCAACAAACCTACATTTACATCCATTTCAGCTTTAATCTCATCCAGCTGGATTTGCTCTTCATCAATCATTTGCATCACTTCAATACCCCTTTTCACACAACCTGCCTTCCATGCTTCAAGGAAGCGCGGGGTGTGAAGGTGACCTGCTTGAGTGACCCAGTCCCTCAGACCTTTAGGAATTATCCCGTGTTCAATATGTGATTTTAATGAGAAGATGTCCCATTTTCTATTAAGGAATTTAATTGTAAGTTTTTTATGATTCCTAAATAGAGTCTGAAGTTAGTCATCATCACTGCAGGGGACGGGTTGCTCACATGAGAGGGCAGACTATATTTTGCGATCAATTCCCTCATCTAAAAAGGTATGCCATACCAGAGGGGGAAAAAAAAAAAAAAAGGGGGATATGTGGGGATTGGGAACCCAGGCATTAAAAGAAAGGTTGGGGGTATTGATAAAGTGTATGTGACAAGGGAGCCAAGTTCAAGAAGGGAAGTCTAATCCCATACTGGCATATATATAGAAACTAAAAAATAAAACCAACTTAGAGGAACAGGCAATTTAGCAAAAAATGTGTAATTTTATTATGCAAATTCACCTAAACACTAATCAAAAATTAGTGTTTAATAAACCTTGATTGCCCAGACAACGCCCAAAGAATGCTGTCGTCTCTCTTCCGCCGAACGAGGCTAAGAGAAAAAAAGAAGGCAAAATAATGTCCAGATTTAAATGAAAGGCTGACATCACTTTTGGCAAAAAAGATAGAACAAGTCGTAACACGATCCTGTCGTGGTGAAGGATCAAGTATGAAAGGGCCGCTAACTCCGACATCCTTCTAGCCGAGGTGATGGCCATCAGGAAGGCTAGCTTGCGTGACAGCAAGTCTAATGGAATTTCCTAGTTAGGCTCAAATGGTTGTTTCTGTAACACAGACAGCACCAAGTTTAAGTCCCAAGGACACAAAGGTGACCTAATGGGGGGACGCAAACGAGTTGCCCCCTGCATAAAGGTTTGGATCAGTGAATGGGAGGCTAAAGGCCTTTGGAAGAATACTGATAGGGCTGAAACTTGACCTCTGATTGTAACCAAAGCCAAGTTGATTTCCACAGCTGACTGTAGAAAAGAGAGAGAATTCTCTCAATCACGTATTTCCGAATGATGCCATTTTTTGGCTTCACACCAAGCAATAAGTCTTCCAGACCTTATGATAGATCTTCCTAGTGACAGCTTTTCTAGCATTCACTAGGGAAGACACCACTGGTCCCAAGGTGCCACGGTCCTTTAACACCCTGGCTTCAATAGCCATGCTGTCAAATTTAGAGGCTGTAAATTGGGGTCGAATATAGGACTTTGAGACAGTAGATCGGGGCGACGTGGAAGCGTCCATGGCCCGTCTATTGTCAGTCTCACAATCTCCGGGAACCAGGGCCTTCTGGGCCAGGCTGGTGCCACCAGAATGACTGGAACTCCCTCTCTCTGAATCCTGCGCAACAAATGTGGAAGGAGAGGGATTGGAGTGAAAGCATAAACCAGGGAGTACTGACTCCAAGGAACTACGAAAGCATCTGCTCCGAATGCCAGAGGATCTCTTGTTCGGGACACAAACTGCTGTAGCTTGCTGTTGAACCTGGATGCCAGTAGGTCGACCTCTGGCCACCCCCAACATTGGCAAATTTCCTGGAGCACCCCTGGGTGTGGAGACCATTCCCCCGGGCATATCTGCTGGCGGCTGAGATAATTTGCCTTCCAGTTCTCTACTCCCAGGATATGGACTGCCGATAGAATCGGCACATGTCCCTCTGCACAGGCTAGTATGTGGTTCACCTCCTTCAGAGCTGAACGACTCCTGGTACCGTCTTGGTGGTTTATATAGGCCACTGCAGTGGCATTGTCGGACTCAACCCTGATAGGGCATCTGTTCTGTCCTTGACTATATCCCCTGAGCTGTGAGCCCTTCTAGGTTGCTCCCCAGCCTGAGAGACTGGCATCTGTAGTCAGTACTCTCCAAGTTACCGGGAGGAAGGATCTTCCCTTTCACAGGTTCTGATCCTGCAACCACCAGTTTAGGCTTAAGCGTGCCCGAGGAGATAAGAACATTGCATAATCCAGGGCTTGTCCTCTCCTGTTCCAAGCCAACAAGATGTCTTGTTGTAGAGGCCTGGAATGGAACTGGGCATCGTGCCTCGAAGAAGGATACCATCCTCCCTAGAAGACTCATGCAGAGCCGAATGGAGGGTTATCTGGTGCCCTTTATCTGACGCACTTGATCCTTTAGGGCTCAGATCCTTGCAGGTGACAAGAATACTCTTGCTTGGACTGTATCTAGGATCAGACCTAAATACTTTAGACTTTGAGCTGGTCTCAAGGTTGACTTTTCGGTATTTACGATCCAGCCTAAGCTTTCCAAATACCGCACTGTGCATGTTATGTGCTCTGTTCTAGAGGCTGTAGTGAGTGATCTTTGAGCAGGTCATCCAGATACCTGAGCACCAGGATCCCTTGGGCTCTTAAAAGACCCAGTACTGGTGCTAGGACCTCTGAACACCTGGGGAGCTGTAGCAAGCCTGAAGGGTAGAGCCACAAACTGAAAATGACGTTCCTCTACTGCAAGTCGCAGGAACCTCTGATGAGGCTGAAAGATAGGTATGTGTAAATACGCGTCCCTTATGTCGATGGAGGATAAAAAGTCTCCCATCTGGAGTGAGGCTACTACTGAGTGGACAGACTCCATCCGGAAGGACTGGATCAGTAGATACTGGTTCAGGAATCTTAGGTCCAAAATGGGCCTTGTGTCCCTGTTTGGTTTTTGAACGGTAAATAGGTTCGAGTAAAACCCTGTGCCCCTTTCGGGTACAGGAACCTCTACAATCAATCCTTGATGCCCTAAATGATGTAGTGCCTTCAGCAATAAGTCTCTTTTTTGGAGGATCTGAGGGAACGCTGGATCTTAAAAACCTCTGAGGGTGAACCCCCCGCAACTCAGGCTTGTAACCGTGGGATATAGTTTCTGGTGACTCACTCATCCTGAACTATTGTTTTCCAAATTACCGCAAAGTGCAGCAGCTTTCCCCCTACCTGATGGAGTGGGGGTGTCCCCTCAAAAGGAGGGCTTGGTGCTGGGTTTAAAAGAATTTTGGACCCAGGGCTTTTTCTGGCCCAGGCCTTGTGGCTTGTCCCTGTCCCTAGCACCCTGTTGGTGGCGGAACTGCCTTGGCGCTGAGACATTTGAGCAAGCAGTGCCTGAGGATTTAAACGAGGGACGCCTGGTGCTTTTCTTCACAGGAAGCAGAGAACTCTTCCCTCTGGAAATCTTTTGATAGATTTGTCCAAATGATCACCAAATAAACGCTCCCCATGAAAGGGGAAACCTGCCAATAACTTCTTACAAGGAAGCTCGGCTGACCAGTTCTTAAGCCACAAAAGTCTGCGCATATGTAGACAAGAAAGCCAAATGAAAAACCTGCTGTATTGAATCCTTTAAGGCGTCAACAGCAAAACACAGCGCTTGGGGAATATCTGCCTTATTTTCAGGCAGAGCATCCTCCTGGTTAGGCCTGTCAGGCTGTCTGATATGATCCTTTACCGACTGGCAGATACCAATTGCTGCAACAGCTGGCTGAATAGCTGAACTGGCCAAAGAAAAGGAAGCCTTTAATAATGACTCCAATTTCCTGTCAACAGGGTCTTTCAAGCCCTGTACATTATTTACTGGACAAGTCAAGTTATTGTTTAAGGAAGAGACTGCTGCATCTACAGCTGGCATGCTCCACTTCTTAACGAACTTTTCATCCATGGGATATAAAAGGGAAAACCCCTTATGCCCTGTACACACGACCGGTTTTGCCGTTGGAATAAACTCTGAAGGTTTCTCAGACGGAACTCCGACAGAATTCCATTCAAGCGGTCTTGCCTACACACGGTCAAACCAAAGTCCGACCGTCCAGAACGCGGTGACATACAGCACGTACGACGGGACTAGAAAAAGGAAGTTCAATAGCCAGTAGCCAATAGCTTCCGTCTCATACTTGCTTCAGAGCATGCGTTGTTTTTGGTCCGTTGGAACAGCATACAGATGAGCGGTTATCCTGATAGGAATTGGTTCCGTCGAAAATATTTAGAACATGTTCTATTTCTAGGTCCGTCAGAATTTTCGAAAAAAAAAAGTTCGATGAGGTACAAACACGATTGGAATACACAATGAAAAGCTTCTGTCGGACTTTTTCTGTTGGACATTCCGCTCGTGTGTACGCGGCTTTAGAAGTAACAAAAATCCTGTCAGGATGTTCCCAATCAGCATACACCGCCTGCTCCAACAGAGGGTGTAAGGGGAAAGCCTGTGTGGCCTGAAGAGGCCTCAGGGATCCCAAACAGGACCAGGGAGGCTCAGTAACCTCTGCAAGAGGCAACTTAAAAGGCAGAACGAACCATTTCGGTAAGAGTTAGGATCAAAAGCCTCTGTGATTGGGAGGCAGACACCAACTGGATATCTTCTTGTCCAGATTGCTCAGAAGCAGACTCATCTGCCAGGCCATCCACAAAATCCTGAGCTTTAAGCTCTTCCCCATCCTCAACCCATTCCTGCTCCAGACTAGGAGGCTCTGGGGAAGGGGATCTGTCACGCTTCTTGCCCCCCTGCGGGATGGAGGCAATCATGCCAGCAATCCTGTGCTCTAACCTGGCTAGGGCTGAGGACAGTCCATTCTTAGTAAGAAAGGGTGAAGCTGCAGCGTTGACTATAGGCACAATCCCAGATAGGCGCAGCGGCTCAGATTTCCCGGAAGCATCTGGTCCTTTGGGGGATACAACACTAGGGATACGACTAGGTGCATCAGGAACTACTGATGACATAGGTGTGCCCTTCCCTGTAGTGTTAGTCCCGCTCCGCTTTTTTGAAGACATTTACTATCCACAAAAAAGGTGTACCTGGGTGTAGTATTAAACGCACCTCAGAAGGGAGACCCTTTAATAGGGCTCACCAAGCCCCTATGCAACAATCCTGCTAAGCACCTTTAGCCTGCCAAGCAACACTTGGTGACTCGCGTGACCCAGGTAAGGAGAAATGAACTGCTGCAAGTGCCTGGTACAGAGCCTGCTTTGTGTCCCACAGCTGCCTTCTGGAAGCACTGCATGCTTGGCATACACAGCTTAAATAAGCTGGCTGTGCGCAGGAACGTTCTGTGCATGTGTGTGCACACATGCGGTCCTGGCAAACGGGCATGGCCGTATTCGCGTATGACGCACATCTTCATGCGCCCAGATAAAGGCTAGCCACGTGCACCATGGCCGCCAAACAAACTGCTGAGCCCAGCGGTGCCTTTGCGAACACACGTGCGACGTGGCGAACCAAGGCCAAATGGTGCACCGTCGTGTGCCATCATACAGGTAAAAAGCAGTCAGACACAAGCAAAAAAGGTTCACCTTGCAAACACCCACAGCTAGCCCCAAAACTACCCCGTATGGACACCGCACACAGGTGTCCAGCCTCTAGCTAGCTTGACTGAATGTTACAATCACTGGGACACCCCAATAATAATAAAGGGTGTCCAGGATTCCACTTCGCAGGGTCCAGCCCCCGGAGGCCGCATTACAGGCAAAACCTCGAAGGATCTTGAGTCTTCTTTGCAAGGTTCGGGTACCATTTATCTAAGCATATAAATGGATCTGATCGGTCAATCCCTTCATTCATTTAAGAACCGTTTGTGGGACTAGAGACCTGGAGCTTAGAGAGCTCAAACAACAGTGCCATCCACCTTGCAGACACTGGTAAAAAACTGAAGTACTTCCTGTTTGGGAGGGGTTATATAGGGGATCACTTCCCGTCTAAAGACCTTTGGTCTACCAGTGTTCATTCAACTGGAGATGAAGTATAACCCAGCAGGTAATGAATATTTGCCTAACTCTGTGTCCCATGATAAGTTTTTTTGGAGCCTGTAAAGTATCGCACCAGCGATCAACAGATCGGTGCCATGCAGGTCTCCAGCAGATCTGCTTGCCCCTCCATCCTGTATGGGTAAGCAGATACAATCTGACAGGAAGCATGAATAAACTACCACGGTGCTCCACAGCACTGTGGTAGTTCATTGAAGACTACAAGCCGACAGCTGCAAAGGCTGCTGGACCTTGTAGATTTCCATGCACAGATCCCTGTCAATCAGTGATGCGGCTGGGCGGAGCCCCACTCTGCCACATTTTCTTAAAATTCTGACAGCGGGGAGGGAGAAGAACCCTGCTAGCTGTCACAGTGGGGATCAGGTAGGTGTGGGGGCCGGTCTGTTCGTAACATGTTAATCCCTGAATATGGGTGTACCAGGTTTACGAAAGATGAACCTATCCTTTAAGAAAATTGTAAAATGTATGACCAGCTTAACTTTATTCAATTTACTTTAAAATTTACCTTCAACTATGTAGTGCAAGGGCCTGATTGAATACAAAAAGCAAAGCAAAAAAACAAAAAAAACCAAAACTGTCTTCTGCGGGTGTTTTCCAGCATATGTGTGGTAACCAGTCCTCTTTAGTGTCATACAGCACAGTTCCAAAATGCAAGTGCTACACCTATGTTCTTGCAGGCTGCGGAGTGCTTCACAGGTGAAGAAATAACCAGCCTGTTAGCCTTGGAGAGATACTAGGCCTCTAGGCTAACAGTACACATGGTGGTCCTGGCAGACACTGTAGTACTGAAGAATACAGCTTTGCCGTTTTCCTTTACAGACAAAATATGTGCGACATGAGGAGTGGAGTCTAGAGCAGGATATAGTATATGTGCGACAGCTCAGATCTGTACTTCACATCTAAGCAGATCCCACCATCTCCCTGTGATGTGCATCAGAATAAAGGTCCCATGGGTTGAGGTCAGAGGAGGAGTCCTAAAGTAAGGGGAGATTTCCACACTACAATGGCAATGGAAAACATCTCAGGAAAGCCTGTGTAAAAGGACCCAGTGCACATTTAATAAAGCCTCTTTCATAGATGCAAAACACTCTGTAAGCACACAGCAGCATTGATCTGGCGAGTCTTCAGTGCCACTCTGTGTATGATATCTGACCTAGCTTGGGGACAGGGTAAAACTGAGGCATTGAATTTCAAGATTTAGAGGTCTGGTTAAACATCACACAAGCAACAAGGTAGCAAAAAGTGTGTAAATGATGAGCCCAGTATGGCTCCTGTACTGAGGCTAGGCAGTCAAAGCTAAATGCCACATTTTGTGGTCCAGGAGGACACTAAATCATTGGCTTCTGGGGTCAATATCCAGGATACCGGTGGTCCAACCAGAATCGGTCTGCAGCTGCTTGATATAAAAGGTTAAGACATTTCAGTAGCTAGATCAAGATCCAGCAGGGCTGGTAAAAAGGTCATACCTTTCTCAAGTGACTAAGTTGCAGTGGTATATAGCCACTAGATTGGGAATTGCCCCATTTAATTTACATCCTATCCAAGGCTGCAGCTATACCCAGACATTGCAGAATAGACTTCTGTGTTCTCAAATGAACAGTGGAGGAAGATTATGCTATAATGGCCTCTGAAGCTCACCTCAGGGTGAAGCCTAAGACCAACAAACGCTAGTGGTGAGGACACCACTCTGATCCATCCAAAGAGTGAGACTCCACAGTACCACCCTTGACCTTTCCTGTCTGGAATATTTCTTGCCTAGTTTGTGAGGGCAACCGAAGCTTTATTTTTTAATAAATGTAAAAGTTGCAAAACAAAATTTTATACTTACCTTTTATAGCAATAAAAACTTGAGCACTTAAGTGAGCATAACCTCTTTACCACCCAATTCGAATAAAAATAATTAGTCTGACTTTATATATAAAGTGATTTTTAAACCCTCAGCTTTTTAAAAACATTTTAGCAGCCGATTTAATCACCGAGTATGCAGTGTCTATCTTTTAACCCTTACTTTTTCAGCATCCTATGGAGTCATCCTTGCATGCAGGGACTCAAGTTGTGTCTCCATACACTGTGTGCATCAATAGAAACACAGCCCCATAGCAGAGCCAGTAGCATTGAAGGTTGTAAACTGCAAGTGCTGGCATAATAATTTTAACAAAATGTTTACCGGAGAATGTTTGTTTTATTGAGCTGAATATGTTAAGCTAAAAAAAAGGCTACAAGCTAAATTGTAACAAACATGAGACAATTCAGTAGTTTTTTTTTAAAAGTGTAGTTATTTCTTTTATTTAAGTAAACACTGTAACAGCTACACGACAAAAATATATAATTACAGTGCAAATAGATTTGGCACATGAAGAGGTTAATAATGATGTAAAGATTTGTTTTTAAAAACTAAATCAATGTGCAAGGTGTACAAGCTGAAGTCACAGAGGTGAGAAAATATTGTGCACATCAATGAATGTAAATAAATTAGCTTGAAACACATTTAAACACATAGCAAATCTATAAAACAGCCATAGCATACTTGAGTTTTATAAAATATAGCTTAAAATACCACATCTACATCTTACAACAAGTATTGTTCATTATAAAGTGAATCACTTTAATTACAGATTCTGTTTCAGAATACTGTTGACAGATTCAAGAAAAAACATCAAATAATGAAATTATGAAACTTAAGAATGATGCATGTAAGAGTCAATCTGGAAAAATTTTTTTTTTCTTAACTGTACTCAGAATGAATACACAGGAAATTAATACTATTCTGAGTTATTAGCCTCAATATAAATATACATTTGACCTGTTGCAGTGATTAAAATGCAGGCACAGTGGTTCCCTCAGGTTTTTTTTACTTTATTTCCAGGGTCAGCTTGGGTTAGTCTCTGGTGTTAAAATCCCATTAGTTTAAGAACTGTTAAAAGTAAAGTTAAAAAATGATACCTAAAAACACTACAAGTTCAGAAAGCAGTAAATGTATATAGTGCCTTTGTCCAGATGACCCCAACATGGACAATGATTTAGATCACTATGAAAAAAAGACATAAGACCTCAGACATAGGACGTTTGACATATTATAAAGACATAAATACTTAAATCTCACCTAGCCATTTACATGCTAAATTATATTTGTTCACTTTTTATACATTAGACAACAACTGAAACCGATTGTAAGTGCCGATGTTCAAGTAAAATACATACCTAAAAGCAGAACCGTAGTCAAGTACAAAGTTCCAAACACTGCCAAAGCTGTTCAGTTCTAAAGTAAACTGTAATTAACTTTGATTTTCCTCCTATTTGTTAGAATCAGTAATGTTCTTCTTGCACCCCTCGCATATTTAGCCCTACTGCTCAATATTCTTGCTGGTCAACTCTCTGCCCACACTTTACAAAAGCAAGTCCACTCCTGGGTTGTCACGGTTGCGCTGACGTGTAAAATACACGTCACTAATAGATTTCATGCAGCTTGGAAGCCAAAGAAAATCTTAAGAGATCTGCCACCTATTATTTATGCCTGCATCAAGCCCTGCTGATGATCTTTATCATGATTTTTTATTTTCAGTGTACTGTCCCCATGGGAAGCAAAGGCATCATGAGAGCAGGAGAATCATACTTTACATTCTGGCATCTGTCTAGTAAGCCAGGAACACTTTGCAGCTGTGCGTGATTGACGATTTTGGGGTGTCTGAAAGCACTTTAGAGATATGGCGTCTGCTGGCCTATTTATTACAAAACAAGGTGAGATGATTAAAGTTCTACTTTAAATGAAATTGTAGGAAGCAAAATGACTAAGGCTGGGTTCACACTATTTCCGCATGCGGCTCACAGCAGGGGTCCAGTGAGTCCCCGTGCACCGTTTCAGGTCCGATTTCAGCCCGAATTGTAAAATACGCACAAGACTCCTGTGCAAATTCGTACCAGAGCTGCAGCGGAGATATATGAACCTGTTCCACAGAGAGCCCGCCACAATCTCCTACCATGCGAATTGGGAACCCACAAATTCGCATACGTGTGAACCCAGCCTAAAGGTGAATTCATTTTATTTTCAAGTGTCAGTGTCAAGTGTCTGGTTGTACTACATAATGTAAACATAAAGTGGCTTAAAATGCTAAAATACAGGGAATGGCATGTTATAAATGTCAGGAAAAAATTATATAAAATTAAATTTCAGGAAAAACTTATATAAATGAGAACTGGCACTTGGTAATTAAGGGTGAAGACATATGAGCAAATACAGCATGATTTCAGGTTCATTCAGCCTGAACCAAGATTTGTTTGAGACACGTCTGAGCTTCCTGAGTTCCCTTACAGATGCTCCTGACCTGCACCTCCTTTTAAGCTGCATCAAGCTGTTTTTGCACTTCCATTTTTTTTATTGGGAGAAAATCAGTTCTGACAAAAGGCAGCATTTTTACATAATAATTTTATAGAATAAAAACTCAAATGCATATTCCATTTATCTCAACTAGTATAAATTAATTAATTACTTAATTTATAAGCCCGCGGTTTTCTTCAACGCATGATACACCTTCTAAAAGATAATAAGAATCTCTTTAGAAATGTTAAACTTGAAACTTTTTGCTTCTGGGGCCGGGGTGCACCTTGAAGATTCCAAAAAAACTGGACTTCACAATTTACAAGTTTGTCTAAACAGTATCATTTGCAGTAGTGCAAACTTTTTCAGATGCCTTCTACACAGGTTTATTGCAGAGAGCTACAAAAGTCTACTAATAATCTTCTAATATGAAGCTCTAGTTACCTGTCAAATTTTATCTTGAAATTGTAACATTCAGTTTGTTTTAAATAACACTGGATTTAAAGAAAGTTCTGTTGTAAATTCACAGGGTTCATACACAAAACCAAATCTGTGAAAACTTGTAAAAATTATCAGTTTGATGATCATGGAGACTACTTTTTTTAGGCAGTGAAAAAAGTCTATATAGCTTCACATTATCGTGACACTAATTTCATTAGCATGCATCAGTAATGAAAACAATGGGAACAGACAGATAAAAAGAATATATGGCATATTGTTTCGTAACCCATGCTTAATAATAAAAAAAAAAAAAAAAAAAAAAAAGTATGGCATTATGCTTGCAAGTTTGTATTGTCTGCTGGGAGTAATCCTTGACAGCAGACAAAGGTACAAAAAACAATCACATCAATATCATGAGGCATACATCACAGAAATCGATTCCATTGAGTTTGCAAAGCAATACAAAAAAACAAAAACAAAAGAAAACCCAAAAATAAAGAATGTAGTGTCTGTAAATACAGTCTAGTTTGTCTGTTCAGTCTATAATTCTAACTACAGCTTTACAGCACAGAACGATCAGATAATATTCAGCAAATCCTTGCTGAAAACTTAGTGGCACAAGGATTTCTCTCCTGAAACACCAAAAAAAAAAAAATACTGTTGCAGTCGTTCAAATGTATTAGTAAATTTAAAATCAAATTTTTTTCTCATAAAATTGGCTTTTTTTTCCTTCATTTTTCTTTCTCATGTTTCGGACGATCAACGCTTGCTTGAAATTGATCCAGCCTTCTTCCTTTAGATGCCTTGAGCTGATGAAGAAACTGTGGTCATATTTGCAAGAAGACACTTATAGAATGGAGCATGGCTTTTTGTCCTTAAATGGATTTTCTGAAGTTGGCATTCCAACCAGCAGCGGGTCATTTTTAGCATTCTGCTCACAGTAGTTCATAAGGTCTGATGCTGCTTTAGAGACCTGAAATTTAAAATATAGATCAACACCTGAAAACCGTGCATATATTACTTTAAACATGTAAATTCTCTTTCTCATATGCGATCCTTGAGTACTTTGCACTGACCCAGAATATACAGATCAAGAGTTCTGATCACCTGAGTACATTAGCTACCTGCTTGTTCCAGGTCAGAAACCTCAGGAAAGGGAGGGGTAGGGATGGCCATGCAACTAAACATTTTATAAGCAGGTCAGTAATGGCAGACTCTGTGGTTGATTTACCCTAGGTTCACATCTATGCAGCTCCGTTTTCCCGGCACATTTTACAGTGCGTTTTTGAACCTGCATTTTTGCATGCAGTTTTCATGAGTTCTGCAGAGTTTTTTTCTTTTTAACAAACTGTGAATGGCTGGTTAAGGAGCGGGCCGGGAAGCAGGCCGCCGCATTTCCCCCCCCCTCCCAAAACAATACTAGGTCCTTCGGATCTGGTATGGATTTTGAGGGGAACCCTACGCCAAAGTGCAAAAAAAAAAAAAAAAAAAAAAAAAAAAAAAAAAAAAAAAAAAGGCATGGACCCTGACCTTCTCCCCCCAATCCATACCAGACCCTTGTCCGAGCATGCAGCCCAGCAAGTCAGGAAAGGGAGGGGACGAGCAAGCACCCCCTCCCCGAACCATGCCAGGCCACATGGGGGCTGATGACTTGACAAGGGGGCAGGGCTGCCCAGTGGGTCAGCGGGTGACGCCTGCCCCTTTTTAGGAACTGCCAGACGGAGCAGGCAGACGGCAGGAGCGGACCTTTTTTTTTTCGGGTCGGCGGGCGTTGTAATTGACAATGGATCTACATCGGGGGACAGTTTATTTTTAAAGGACTTGTCAAAAACTGCCTACTGCTAATTCTTACACTACACTTTTTTTTGGTGAATGAGTAGGGCATGTGGGCTGGTATAGTTCAGGAGGGGAGCTGCTCACTCGTCCCCTACCTTTCCTGACCTGCCGGACTTCATGTTCGGATAAGGGTCTGGTATGGATTTTTTTTTAAATTTTATTTTGGCGTTGGGTTTCCCTCAAAATCCATACCATCCATGCCGTTTTTTTTTTCACTATTATTCTTTTTAATTGCTGGGAAAACTTTTTTTTTACACACAAGACGAATAATTCAAACTGCTAACCAGTAGCAAATACTGATCAAAGCGGCACTCCTGTCAGCTAATAAAAAATGACTGGCTAGTATATGGACATCACCATATACACATAATAGCAATTGAATAACAGAAAAAGGCAGACGATGGTGAAGAAAAGTCTATAGTGGACACAGTGGGTGGTTTTAACCACTTCAATACCGGCGTATAGTAATATGACAGCCACAAATGGGATCTCCCATCCTGGGTGGCTGTCATATGACGTCCTGGGCTTCCCGGCCGTCTAGGGGGCGTGCTCGCGCCGCTCGGGACCCGGTGCGCGTGCCCGGCGGCCGCAATGTCTGCCGGGCACCCGCGATTGCCCGTTAACCGAGCAGGAGCGTGGATCTGTGTGTGAAAAACACACAGATCTACGTCCTGTCAGTTGAGAGGAGACCGATGTGTTCCCAGTACAGAGGAACACTGACCGGTCTCCTCCCCTTGTGAGTCCCCACCCCCTACAGTTAGAATCACTCCCCTAGGAAACATTTAACCCCTCGTGCCCCCCTAGTGGTTAACCCCTTCCCTGCCTGTCACATTTATACAGTAATCAATGCAATTTTATAGCATTGATCACTGTATAAATGTGAATGGTCACAAAAACGTGTCAAAAGTGTCCAATGTGTCCACCATAATGTCGCAGTCATGGAAAAAAAAAAAATTGCAGATTGCCGCTGTTCCTAGTGAAAAAAATAAATAAATTTTTTTTAAAAATGCCATAAATCTATCCCATATTTTGTAGACGCTATAAATTTTGCGCAAACCAATCAATATACGCTTATTGTGATTTTTTTTTAACCAAAAATACGTAGAAGAATACGTATCGGCCTAAACTGAGGAAAAAATTCGTTTTTATTTTTTTTAATTGGGATATTTATTATAGCAAAAAGTAAAAAACATTGCGTTTTTTCAAAATTGTCGCTCTTCTTTTGTTTATAGCGCAAAAAATGAAAACCGCAGAGGTGATCAAATACCACCAAAAGAAAGCTCTATTTGTGGGGAAAAAAGGACATCAATTTTGTTTGGGTACAACGTCGCACGACCGCGCAATTGTCGTTTAAAGTGCGACAGCGCTGAAAACTAAAAATTGGTCTGGGAAGGAAGGGGGTGAAAATGCCCTGTATTGAACCGGTTAAACTTGTTAGTGATGCGTGCACCTTTCACCAAATTCCTCCACACCATGCTCCACACACTCCGCCGGGGTTTAAACTCACCAAAACGATAAGGTTATCAGGCCTCAAACCACATCAATATACTGCCATATACTCAATCAGAGCCATGTTGATAAGCCTCCGAAATCCAGGAACATGGGAAGAAAGACTCCACATAATGTAGTTCCGTTTGACCATTTATTACGTTTTTTGATTAAAATTCAACGTTCCAGAAAGATGGAATTCTGCTTGGAGAATCTACTATCCTTTTCACTATTAAATCACCAAAGTTGGGAGCTTTCCGATAAATGAACTTAGGCTTAGTAGGAAGTTCTTTTTTTAAAGTTTTGTCAAGACACAAAACATGCCAATGAGTATTGAAAATATTCTCTACTTCTCTAAATTGAGAGTGAAAAGATGACATAAACCCCCATTCATGGTCCATATTTTTTGTCTCCAATACCTTATCCCTCAAGCACATTTCTCGAGGTATAGATCTAATTTCCTCTACTATGGTGTCAAGTTGTTGAATTTTATATCCTTTTTCAAGAAATCTGTTTTTCAACACCAGGGATTGTTGTTCAAAGTCCTCAGACGTGGAACAGTTCCTGTCCGTGGGTTTGAAGAAAACTTTAGTTTGCAGACTATCATCCACACGATAGATATTAACATCCAAGAAATTAATTTGTTCTTTGCTCCACTGGCTGCTCAGTTTTATATTGTTTGTATTATCATTCAGGTGGTCTAAAAACACTTTAAGTGAGGATTCAGGTCCTGCCCATATTAGCAGGAGGTCATCTATATTTTGCCTATAAAATAGGAGCTCGGCCCTCCTCTCATGAAACACAACCTTATCCTCCCACTCCCCCATAAACAGGTTGGCTATACTGGGCGCAAATTTTGCCCCCATTGCCACTCCCCTCTTTTGGGTAAAAAAACTGTTACCAAACCAAAAGACCACGCCCTTTGACAAAGTTGTAATGAAGAAAAGCGTCAGTGTGTGATCTCACGGCGACCAGAAGTGACGCAACTGGCGCTGTGCGTTCCACGGACTCAGCGAGTAATCCGGAAGGAGGAAGTGCAGTACGCCGAGGTCATTACGATCTCTACCGAAGCATCTCCGGCATTCCCCGGCTTTTAGTAAGAGTGATTAATTGAACGCTTAACACGGACACTGAGCTACAGTGCCTTGAAAAAGTATTCACCCCCCTTGGCATTTTCCATGTTTTGTTGCCTCGCAACCTGGAAATAACATGTATTGTTTGAGGATTTGCATCATTTAATTTACAGAACATGCCCACAACTTTGAAAATGTTTTTTTTATTTATAGTGAAGCAAACAACAAATAGGACAAAATAACAGAAAAAGTCAATGTGCATAACTATTCACCCCCCTAAAGTCAATACTTTGTAGAGCCACCTTTTGCGGCTGTCACAGCTCCAATTCGCTTTGCATAAGTCTCTATTACCACTGGGATTTTTGCCCTATCCTCATTGCAAAACTGCTCCAGCTCCTTGAAGTTGGATGGTTTGCACTTGTGAACAGCAATCTTTAAGTCTGGCCACAGATTTTCAATTGGATTGAGGTCTGGGCTTTGACTAGGCCATTCCAACACATTTACATGTTTCCCTTTAAACCACTCAAGTGTTGCTTTAGCAGTCTGTTTGGGGTCACTGTCCTGCTGGAAGGTGAACCTCCATCCTAGCCTCAAATCACACACATAGTAGTACAGGTTTTGCTCAAGAATATCCCTGTATTTAGCACCATCCATCTTTCCCTCAACCCTGACCAATTTCCGAGTCTCCACTGCTGAAAAACATCCCCACAGCATGATTCTGCCACCACCATGTTTCATTGTGGGGATGGTGTTCTTTGGGTGATGTGATGTGTTGGGTTTGCGTCAGACATCGTGTTTTCTTTCGGCAGCACAGTGGTGTAGTGGTTAGCACATTCACCTAGCAGCAATAGGGTCGCTGGTTCAAATCCCGATCACGACACCATCTGCCTGGAGTTTGCATGTTCTCCCTGTGCCTGCGTGGGTTTCCTCCGGGTACTCCCACACTCCAAAGACATGCTGGTAGGTTAATTAGATCCTGTCGAAAAATTGGCCAAAGATGTGTATGTGTATGTGTTTGTAAGCATGTCAGGACCCCATGGGGCAAAGGACCGTGCTATACTGCAGATGGACACCGGCAGCAAAAAAGTGCCCTGAGGCGATTCAGTTTGCATAGGTAGCGCTATACAAGTCACTCATTCATTCATTTGATGGGCAAAAAGTTAACTTTTAGTCTCATCAGACCAGAGCACTTTCCTTCATACATTTTGGGAGTCTCCCACATGCCTTTTTGGAAACTAAAAACGTGCCATTTTGTTTTTTGCTGAAAGTAATGGCTTTCTTCTGGCTACTCTGACATAAAGCCCAACTCTATGGAGCGTACGTCTTATTGTAGTCCTATGTACAGATACTCCTGTCTCTGCTGTGGAACTGTGCAGCTCTTCCAGGGTTACCTTAGATCTCGGTGCTGCCTCTGATTAATGCCCTCCTTGCCCGGTCTGAGTTTTGATGTGCGGCTGTCTCTTGGCAGGTTTGCTGTTGTGCCATGTTCTTCCCATTTGGTTAGGATAGATTTGATGGTGCTCCTAGGGATCATCAAACATTTGGATATTTTTTCATAACCTAACCCTGACTTGTACTTCTCAACAACATTGTCCCTTACTTGTTTGGAGAGTTCCTTGGTCTTCATGGCAGTGTTTGGTTAGTGGTGCCTCTTGCTTAGGTGTTGCAGCCTCTGGGGCCTTTCAAAAAGGTGTATATATGTAATGACAGATCATGTGACACTTAGGTTGCACACAGGTGCACATCATTTCACTAATTATGTGACTTCTGAAGGTAACTGGTTGCACTAGAGCTTTTTATGGGCGTCATAACAAAGGGGGTGAATATATACGCACATGCCAATTATCAGTTTTTTATTTCCGAAAAATAGCTTTATGTATGTATTTTTCTAATTTTACTTCACCAACTTAGACTATTGTGTTCTGATTCTCCACATATAATTCAGATTAATAAAAACATTGAACTAAAGGCTGTAATGTAACAAAATAGGTAAAAAGCCAAGGGGGGTGAATACTTTTGCAAGGCACTGTATGTACCGATGATCAAGTTGCGGCCTTGCAATCGGATTCATTTGGGCTTGGTGATGCACTGCCCATGAAGCATATGCTGCCCTGGTAGAGTGCACTCTAACTTGAAAAGTCGGAACCCTTCTTTTCAACCGTAAGCCTGAATAACAACCTGACAAATCCATTTTGAAAAAAATTGATATCAACACTGCCTGTCCTTTCCTATGGCTTTCTGGCAGTACAACTTCTATCCTTCAGATAGACCTTAACTGCTCTCACTATAAGGACAGAATGTAATAACTTTCCTTCCGCAGAACAAGGTTCTGAAAAAAGGAAGGCAGGAAAACATGCTGATTCAGATGAAATTAGATATCTTAGGCAACAAAAAAAGTTGGGTGAGGACTCAACACCACCTTATGGTTATGAATAATTAAGAATGGCTCTTTACAAAAAAGAAACTGCCCAACTCTGAAACTCTCTTGCGGAGGTTACCGCAACCATAAAAAAACAATTTCCCTGTCAGAAGGAACAAGGGAAAAAAGGTGCATCGGCTCAAAAGGTTGTCTTTGTAACGCCGACAAAACTAGATTCAAATCCCATGGGCACAAGGGTGACCTAACGGCGGATTTATACGCGTTACCCCTTGTATACAGGTCCGGATTAAAAGAGTGCAAAGCAAGCGGCCTTCGGAAAGAAACACTGACAAGGCCGACATCCGACCCTTGATAGAACTCAAGGCTAGCTTAATTTCCATTCCTAATTGTAGGAAGGCAAGAACTCTACCTATGACATTACTTCCGAGGATGCCATCCTCGGGTTCCAGCAGGAACATAGGCCCACTAGATCCGATAGTAAATGGTCCTAGAGGACAGCTTTCAAGCATTAATGAGGGTAGATACCAATGACCCTGAAAACCCCTGATTCTTTTAGAATGTGGGCTTAATAGCCAAACTGCTAATGTTTTTGCAAGGCAGGATGGAATACCGACCCCTGCGAAAGTAGGTCTGAACAAGAAGGAAGGGTCCATGGATCCCCTACTGACACCCCCACGATCTCTGCACATTAGGATCATCTGGGTCATGCCGGATCTGCTAGGATTACCTGCTTCTGTTCCCTTTTGATCCTACATAGAAGCCATGGAATGGATGAAGCGGCACTAGGGGGAATGAATAAATCAGTGAAAACTGAACCCGCGGGAATACTAACGCATCTCCCATATGCAGGTGAATCCCTTGTCCTTAACAAAAAAAGTTGTCTAACCTTGTGTTAAACTGGACACCAATAGATCTATGATCGAGATACCCCATTTCTGGCTTATGGCCAGAAAATGTCAGGCTGTAGAGACTATTCTCCTGGGAATAATTGTTGGCGGTTCAAGAAATCCGTCTGTCAATTCTCCACTTCCCGGGACGAAGACTGCAGATAGACAAGAGACATGCTTCTCTGCTCAAGCCATAACACGGTTCACCTTTCTTCTGGTACCCCCTAGGTGATTGATGTAAGCCACTGCTGTGGCATTGTCAGATTGTATTCTGATAGGACAATCCTGCAACCTAAATATTCAGGCCATTAGAGTCAGACGTGCCACCCGAATCTCTAGGATGTTGATGGACAAGGTTTTCACTAACTTTCAGGTAACCGGTATGAAGGATCTTCCCTTCTGCAATTCTTTTGCTACCAACCACCAACTAAGACTCTTGCGTACCTTTGGGTCCAGATACCTTGGATAATGTAAGGCTTGGGTCTTCTTTTCCAAGCAGACAGAATACTGTTCACAACAGTCTTGCTGAGCATAGGAAATCGTTTCAAAAGAAGCCACCATCTTCCCTAGGAATTCCATGCAAAGGCGAAATGGAAAGACTTTTCCTTGCCTTGACCACATGGACCAGCTCTCTTATAGCGCTGACTTTTGTCTGGGGCCAAGAGACTCTCCTTTTCGGGCTGAGTCCCCCATACTCTAGCCTTCTTACTGGACGTAAGGATGACTTCTTCTAGTTTGAAAACCCAACCCAGGTGTTCCAGATACTTGACCATGCTGGACACAATCTGGTCTAGCCAGGGTAGTAACTAATCTATAAGCAGCAGGTTGCCTAGGTATGCCATTACTGCTATACCCTGGGCCCCTAGTCTTGCTAAAAGCGGGCCCAGATCTTCGAAAACACCCGTGGTGTGGTGGCTAACCCGAAGGGCCAGGCCACAACTGGAAGAGGTGCGGTTCCACTGCGAATCGCAGAACTTCCGGTGAACAGGTAAAAAATTGGCACATGCAGATACGCATATTTGATGCCTATCGACGCTATAAATTCTCCTCCCCACAGGGTGGATACGACTGACCCGATTGATTCCATGCGAAGAGAGCGGATGTTTAGGAACGGATTTAGATCTTTGAGATCTAGAATGGGTCTGACATCTCCATTTGGTTTTGGTACCATGAAGAGATAACCACATACCCTGCTCTTCTGAGGGGGTCTCTATGAATACACCGTGACATCAATCGGTTTTAGCGCCTGAAATAAAGATCCTCTTTTCACTGGGTCTTTGGGGGCGTCTGAACTTAGAAAGTTTCTGAAACTCTAGTTAGTAGCCTACGGTTACCTACGGAGATGACCCATCTAGGATCTCTTTTTGCCAAGCCCCTGAAAACCACAGAAGTTTTCCCCTCCTCAATCGAACAGAGACGCCTGATCGTTGGCACCAGCCTCCCCGGCGGGAAAGCCGCGTGCCGAGGGGGGCACCGCCTGCCGGGGGCAGCCGTGGGGGGTGCCTGAAACGAGTACATGTGCATACAGTTTAATGTATGCAGCATGTGTTAAAGCAATATGCCTCTATGGAAGCGTGCGTTCATGGACACGAGTTCACAAAATATGATTTTAGGCAAAATATGAAAAGTGCGCGCTGTACACACGCATTCATGTAGTACGTGTGCCATAGAACAAGTATCTTGCAGGCAAGTGTTCATGAAACGCATTATGCAACACGTATCTATACAGACATATATTCCTATGCGATTATGAGGAATCATGTACATTTAAGTAAAACTATAGTTTTAGGTAATCATGCAGCTTCATGCGATCAACATCTTTATGTGATCAAGCATCTTTATATGATCAAACATCTTTATTCGACTAAGCATTTCTATGTGATCAAGCACTTTTTATGCGATTATGTAAAAACCATGTATATCTATACAAATAGGATTTTTATAACAGCTTACCTGTAAAATCCTTTTCTTCGAGTACATCACGGGATACAGAGCCACAGTATTTACTGAATGGGTTATATAGGCACCTTTAGGTGATGGACATTGGCACACCCTAAACAGGAAGTTTAGCTCCCTATATAACCCCTCCCCTTACTGGGAGTACCTCAGTTTTGTAGCAAAGCAATATACATGTATTAGAAGAGGGGAGGGACCTCTGTGTCCCGTGATGTACTCGAAGAAAAGGATTTTACAGGTAAGCTGTTATAAAAATCCTATTTTCTTTTTCGTACATCATGGGACACAGAGCCACAGTATTTACTGAATGGGGTGTCCCAGAGCAATGCTATCTGAGGGGAGGGAGACACAAACAAACATAGGGTGCAATTAGACCTGAGGACATATACTGCTGCCTGCAGCACCCTCCCAAAGGCGATATCCTCGTGCCTTCTCACATCCACCTGATGGAATCTGGTGAATGTATGGACTGAAGACCAAGTTGTGGCCTTGCAGATTGGAGCTTTGGAGGCCTGGTGATGCACTGCCCATGAAGCACTAACAGCCCTGTTGAAGTGCGCTTTGATTTGAAAAGGTGGAACTCTCCTCTTCAAGCCATAAGCTTGAATAATTACTTGCCGAATCCACTTAGCAATAGTAGATTTTGACGCTGCCTGTCCTTTTCTAGGACCTTCAGGCAACACAAACAAAACATCCATTTTCCGAACCTGAGCAGTCGCCTCCAAATAGATTTTGACCGCTCTCGCTACATCCAGAGAATGTAGTGACTTTTCTTCCGTAGAACAGGGTTCTGGAAAAAATGAAGGCAGAACAATATCCTGGTTTAGATAAAAAACCTGAAACCACCTTCGGTAAAAAGCTAGGATGAGGACACAATACTGCTCTATCCTTGTGAATGATTAAACATGGCTCTTTAAATGAAAGAGCCGCCAAATCTGATACCCTTCTTGCAGAGGAAATGGCTACCAGAAAAACTAGCTTTCTTGTCAAAGGGGCCAAGGGAATATGTCGCATGGGCTCAAAAGGCTGTTTCTGTAATGCCGACAGAACTAAATTCAAGTCCCAAGGGTTCAGGGGTGCTCTAACCGGTGGATTAAGCCGCGTTACCCCCTGTATAAAGCTTCAGACCAAAGAATGCGAAGCAAGTGGACGTTGAAAACAATGCCGATTCTTCAGAATGTGGGTTTCAATAGCCAAACCATTAAATTTAGCGTTCGTAAGGTAGGATGGAACACTGGTCCCTGCGATAGCAGGTCTTGACATGGTGGTAGGGTCCATGGGGGCCCTACCGCCATCTTTACTGTTTCTGCATACCAAGATCTACTGGGGCTACCAGAAGCACCTACTTATTTTCTAGCTTGATCCTGCGAAGAAGCCGTGGTAGCAGCAAAATAGGAGGGAATGCATAAATCAGTGAGAACTGATTCCAGAAGGTCACCAACGCATCTGTCCTGCATGCAAGTGGATCCCTTGTTCTTGACACAAAGTTTTCGATCTTGTTGAACCTGGACGCAAACAGATCTACGTCCGGGATCCCCATCTTTGGCATATAGCCAGGAAGATGTCGGAGTGAAGAGACCATTCCCCTGGGAACAACTGCTGGCGACTTAAGTAGTCCGCCTGCCAGTTCTCTACCCCTGGAATGAAGATTGCCGATATGCACGGCACATGCTTTTCTGCCCAGGTTAGGATTTGGTTTACCTCTCCCTGGGCTGCACGACTTCTGGTGCCCCCTTGGTGATTGATATAAACCACTGCTGTGGCATTGTCAGATTGGATCCTCACAGGACAACCCTGCAATCTGAATGTCCAGGCCTTTAGGGCTAGGTACGCTGCCTGAATTTCTAGAACGTTGATGGGTAAGGTCCTCTTGGTTCTGGACCATTTCCCTTGGACAGTTGTCTATTCCAGAACTGCTCCCCAACCCGAAAGGCTGGCATCTGTTGTTACCACTTTCCAGGTAACTGGTAAGAAGGATTTCCCTTTCCGCAGATACTCAGTATCAACCACCACCTGAGGCTCTGATGCACTATTGGTGATAAACGCATCGTAAAATCTAGCGCCTGGACTTTCTTGTTCCAGGCAGACAGGATACGGTTTTGCAGCAGTCTTGAATGGAACTGAGCATAAAGAACCGCTTCGAATAAAGCCACCATCTTTCCCAACAACCTCATACAAAGGCGAATAGAAGGACCCTTCTTCGCCCTGACTACCTGAACCAGCTACTTTATGGCGCTGATTTTTGCCTGGGGTAAAACACCCTCTTCTGGGTTGTATCTATAACCAGACCCAAGTACTCTAGTCTTCTTACTGGTTTTAAAGAAGACTTCCCTAGGTTGAGGACCCAACCTAGGTATTCCAGGTAGTTGTGATTGTGGTAACCAAGCTTTGGTCTAAGCGGGCTCCCGACCAGTCTATTAAGAGCAGGTCGTCTAGGTAAGCTATAATTGTTATACCCTGGGCCCTTAATCTGGCCAGAGGAGGGACCAGGACCTTTGTAAACACCAGAGGTGCAGTAGCTAGACCGAAAGGTATAGCTACAAACTGAAAATGAAGTTTTTCCACTTCGAAACGCAGATATTTCTGATGAGCGGGGAAAATAGGTACATGCAGGTATGCATCCTTGATGTCGATTGATGCCAGAAGTTCTCCTCCTTGTAGGATGGAGACTACTGATTGGATTGATTCCATGCGAAAATATTTTTAGGAACCGGTTTAGATCTTTGAGATCTAGAATGGGTCTGACACCCCCATTTGGTTTTGGCACCGTGAAAAGGTTTGAATAAAACCCCAACCCCTGCTCTTCCATGGGAACCACCATGATTACTTTTTGCAACAAAAGTCGCTCCAACACTTGAAGGAGAGACTTTTTTCTCTGGGTCTTTGGGAACATTTGATCTGAGGAAATGAGGAGACGGGAATTCTCGGAACTCTAGTTTGTAACCTAGAGTTATTGTGGAGACTGCCCATCTGTCCTGAAAATCCTCCTGCCAGACCTTTGAGAACTGTAGCAGTCTTCCCCCTAATCGAACGAGCGGGGGCACCCCTTCATAAAGAGGCTTTGGCGTTCTGTCTTGAAGGTTTCCTCCCCCAGGACTTCTTTTGTCCTTGGGGTTGATTCTGAGTTTTACCTCTTGAACCTGACGGTGAAGGCCGCCACGACTGCCTGGAGGCTGGTTCCCCTGGCACTGGAGAAACAGCCTGTTTAAATGAGGGACGTTTACTCCTTTTCTAAACTGGCAAAAGGGTACTTTTCCCACTTGAAATCTTTTGGATATAATTGTCCAAATCATACCCACGCAGCCTTACACTGCGAAATGGAAAACCAGCCAGAAGCTTTTTGCATGGCGCTTCAGCTGACCAATTTTTCAACAATAAGATTCTACGCATATGCACCAACCCAAGTGTAAGGCGAGAGGTCTGAAGGATAGAATCTCTGACTGCGTCAACTGCAAAACACAAAGCCGCTGGCAGCTCGGCTAACTCCTGGGCCTGCTGTTCAGGGAAAACCTTGAGCACCTGTTTCAAGTGGTCTCTCTATGACGGACATACCCCAATTGCCGCCACTGCACGTTGAGCTACTGAACCTGCCAGGGAAAAAATGTTTAACATATAAGACGTTGGCGAAAAAACTGAGGTACTCCCAGTAAGGGGAGGGGTTATATAGGGAGCTAAACTTCCTGTTTAGGGTGTGCCAGTGTCCATCACCTAAAGGTGCCTATATAACCCATTTAATAAATACTGTGGCTCTGTGTCCCGTGATGTACGAAAAAGAAATAATCATGCATCTTTATGTGACCATGTATCCTGGAGTGATCCTGTCACCTCATGCGATCATGCATCTTTATGTAAACAATAAACATGCTCCGTTTCTTGTTTTTACAACAAACCTGTCCAACCATGCATTTTGTACACCCATAATCATGTATCTTTATGCAAACATGTGAATTGGTAAGAAAAAAAAAAAAAAAAAGTTGTCTTCAGCAACCGTGCGTTTCAGCAACCGTGCGATTTCACAGCTGTGCGTTTTTAGCCCCTATGTGCTCCAGCAACTGTGTGTACCAGTAGTCGTGCATTTTTAGCTAGTTTGCAAGCAAGCACCTGTACGAGGAAGGTTTTTAGAGAACCCAAAGAGGAAGCTACCTCTGCCGGGGGCAACTTAAACCCGGAACGGACCATTTCTGTAAGGGACTGTATCAGTAATTTTCCAGATTGCGAGGCTGAAAATGGTTCTTCCACAGTTGATTCCTCAGAAGAGGAATCATTAGACTGTCTTTCCTCGTGATCCCCTGAGGGTAACCCATCTTCCCCCATCCATCGCTCCCCTGATAGAGAGCCAAAGGCGGGAAGGGGGATCTACCACGCTACTTTCCCTTTGAATGGAAGATGCGACTAAGGCCGCTAATCTTTCCTCTAGCCCCAGCAGGGTGGAGGAAAGTATCTTCAGTCACATAAACAGGGGCTGAGATGCTAGAACCGGCTGTAACACCTACAGGACCCAATAGCTCATCCTGGCTAACCACTTCTGGTACTTCAGGGGAAGAAGACAATGTGGAGGCATGACTAGAATCCCCAGCGCCTGAGGGCGATGTTTTAGGTCAGTTTAAGGTTTTTGCACCAGCCTTTAGGAGGCATAATCCTAAGCACAAAAGTGAAGGCACTAAATAAATGCACTACTTGCTGAGCTATAGTCCAGCAATAAAATGCTGCTAGTAAAGCTCCGTCTGGTGCCGAGTAAAATGTATTCCTCCTCTATTGGGAATGCCTGTATGCAACCCTTACATGCCCCCACCGCTCCTGTGTCCTGTGGATCAGACAGCCGCACTCTACAGCCTTAGGCTGAGAAGAGTCTGTTTAACGGGGCTCGGCGTCCCCTCGCATGCGCAGTGTTCACCTCGTGGACGCTACGTCCCCCATACGGCGTCGCACTCAGCCACGCCCACCTCCAACGCGAACCTGTCTTTTAAAACATAAAGCAGTTCCTGCGTGTGGTCGGCGGACCCAGTGAGAGGAGAGGGGAGGCCGGTGTCATAGGCAAAAAATAAAAACCAAACATAGGGGAAGCCGCCGCACCCCCTGAGGGAGGGAGGGGGTAGGGAGGAGTACAAACTGCTGTTGTACCTTCCAGCCCCTCTTGTTCCCCAGGGGGGAGAAGTGCAGTAACTGCCCATCAATTCCCTGATCCAGGAATCCCCCCCTGCTGCTGGCCGAGATTACACATGCTGCTTAGCTGCTGACACTGAACTGAGAGGCAAACATAAAAGGTATGTGCATTTACTCCCTCTAGTGGAGACATTAGGCATGACAACATTTTACTCAAGGAAGAAAAAAAACATAGGTGGACTTTTTACAGTTCCTAGGCTTCTTCCCTTACCTTATCCTCCCCGCAGGATTTCTGCTGATATCAGACAGATCCAACCTTTACCCATCACGGCGGGCTGCGTTTAGTAAACCTTTAAGGACCGGGTCCCTTTTTATCAGTGTTCCACTCCCTTGGACCTGTATAGCACCCAAGGAAAAACTTATGGTAATGTGAGCATGACCAAAGCACTGGGTCCCGGGGAGCTCTTCAGAGCACATCTTCAATCGTGACCAACACCTTAGACACTGGCGAAAAAACTGAGGTACTCCCGGTATGGGAGGGGTTATATAGGAAGGCAACTTCCTGTTTATGGTGTGCCAGTGTCCATCACCTGAAGTGGGATTATAACCCACATAGTAATTACTATGCTGCTCTTTGTCCCGTGATGTACGATAAAGAAACAATATTTTTACATTTTGCTATAATAAATATCCCCAAAATTGTTTTTTTAAAAAAATTTCTTCATCAGTTTTGGCCAATATATATTCTTCTACATATTTCCGGTAAAAGAAAATGGCAATAAGCATATATTGATTGGTTTGTGCAAAAGTTGTACAGCAAAACAGCAGGTAAAGATGATTTGGAACTGCCCATGGAGTGTCTCCTAGAGACAGATTGTACAAAATCCATCTGGCCCAATTTGGTGCCACCAAGATCACCATAATGCTCTCTATTCTTGATCCTACAAAGCAGATCAAGGAGGAAATCATTGCAGAGGGAAGGTGTATATCAGTGGAAATTAATTAATCCCCGACACTGACCATGAACCTGTCCACCTTGCCTTGTTGTTGATGTGGTTACCAATTGGACTGAAGGAAATTTCTTAAAGCGCAGAGTTCAAACAGGGAGAAGGCAGGGAATGACATCTCAGCCTGTATCCCTGGGAGATGCCCTCCAGGTGGATGAAAAAGCCAACAGATGTCTTCCCCTACTGCAAAAGTGGCGGCGCCCCTTCACTGTGATAAGGACTTGGTGCCAAACTTGACTGGCTTGAATTTTCAGAAGTACTTGGCTTCTGAAGCAGAGGTCTAAGATTGAAGAAAGGAATTCGTATGGCTCAGTCAGATGTGCAGCTATCAATTCTTCCCCTCTAAAAAGTCATCCGTGATGGATTGCTTTTCACAGGGTGTTTGACCGCATTGCATGTGGTAGCAGGGCAGTTGCAGTGTGGCCCTAGTTATTTGAATGGGTCGCAATGGGGGAACAGTATCACCGATTCAATGCAATTTAGCATTTGAGTTTTGCCACAGCCGCCAAGCATCACAGTCACGGCATGTGTACAGCCCTGAGTGGCTGCATCTCCTTGTTTAGATGGTTGGTCAGCGGGTGCTAAAATCCTGCCTCAACCGCCCCCTGGCCAGTGGTGTGAGCGAGCCCTTACAAAAACTGGAAGCAGCTGACTGCAGAGGGCAACAGGCTTTTTTTCCTTAAAAGGTAAAAAGTGATCTTTCTACCTATGACCGCCTTAATAAAACAGGTCTAATGACTTTGCGAAGAGTCATTCTCCAAACTGATTCCTTTCCAGACATTTCTTACAAACCATATCTACAGACTAGTTTCACAGCCAGAGAATTTATGCATACGTATGGCAAGGCAAGAAATTTGGTGCATGGAGACCACCAAGCCATCCAGGCACAATGCTGCTGGGAGAGCACTAAATTTTGGTGAACTGGGGGATTCATCAGGATTGATCCGGGTTTGTTCCAGACTTCCAGGGTCTGGCAAACAGACACCACCAACAGTTTCATGACAAAGCTTGACAGAGCAAAGGAGGCTTTTTGAGAAGGGCCTCAAACCTTTTTTCCCGCTGGGTCTTTGAAGATTAGGACATCCTTAACAAGAAACATCAGGTATTTGTTGAGGCAGGAAGTAGCTGAGTCCACCACAAGAACTGTGCATTTTTGCAGTAAGCCCCCCCCCCCATACTCTGTACCGGTGCGCTAACGTTTTGGGAGGGATATACACTTTGTTTGCCTATGGCCAGTCCTCATAAAAGATGTCCTGTACCAGTGGTCTTGGCATAGCATTCCATACTGGTGACCTTCGGTCCAGTAGGTAGGGATGCCTCTAGTTTTAAACAGGAGCATTCGTCATCCACCAGAACATGAATGGTGTCTTTTCAGCTGTCTTTCAGCTTAGGAGAGATCAAGGAAGACTGTCCACCCTTCCAGGAGGGGACCTCAGACAAAGAATTCACATTCCACTTCCATATCTTCCTCCCCATCTTTATCAGGAAGCAACACTGTTGTGATTGACAAATCGGACAATGACTCATAGGACACTGATAGAAATGCCAGAGTGGACTTCAGTCTTCACACTTCGGAGTTTCTTCTTATCTAATGTTCAAGAAGCAGGATTTTCAAAGGAACTCTGAATTACCTAATCATGACCCTGTTTTCAGTGTGTGCTGGCCTGCCCCCTTGTCCTTGGGGGGCAAAGTGAAGGGGAGGCTGCGGTGTGAGACAAGTTATAGGGAGACCCCACATGGGGAAGGGTCAGCCCTGGACCCACCACACGAGGGCAGTGGCTCCTTCTCTGGGGAGAACCCTCCAGGTGGGGACCCCTCTTGCTTCACCTGAAGAACAAGACTTCTCAATATTCCAGGTAGAATCAAAATTTTAAACCAGAAACTTGCTCTCAGTAGAGAGAGGGGTTGTCCCTCACCTAAGGACACTAGCAAAAAAATGAGCCTAGCTGAGAGCGAGAGAGGTTATATGGGCTGTTTTAACTTTCTTTGCCAATGTCTTCATTTGTCCTCATACACAACGTTTAACCCACGGAAGGCTGAGTCCTATGATTAGGAATACGACAGATAGAACGGACTTTATACCATAATTCTAAATATTTGTCTTTATTACAAAACGTTTAAAAAATAGTTTAACACATTCTAAATAAAACCAAGAACCATTGGCGCAGATAAATTAGATCAAGTTGATAATTATTGCAATAAATCTCTGTTATTACTGTGTCAAGAGGTCAATGTGTTTCACATCTGTGCTTCCTCAGGACCTCAATTCCTTGACTATAAACAGAGATCATATAGAAAAGAGCCTTCTAGAGAATGGTGTACTAAGTGTCATCAAGGAGCAACCTAATAGCTGATGTCGTAAAATCAAGACATACAGAAAAATGGTCAGATAGTCTGACTATATGATCCCAAAAGGGGAGGGAGAAAATCACCCTCTACTCAGAGTAATAGTCAGTTCATTCATCTAGCACCTCAATAATATTCAAGATAGCAGTCAATGATTGTATTTGATCCCAGAGAGCTGGAGTCTTTCACATCAATATATTGAAGAATAAAGCATCAGCTGACTTGTATCAAAGTCTGTATACCCAACTGATTTCACTATGCAACAAACATCTCCGTTTTGTGAGCAGAAACACTGCAAACTGTGGGACGCCCCTGCGATCCCTGCTACTTTGAATGGCACAAAATTGCGTTGCGATTTTGCCACGACTGAACAAGAGCTTCTTTTGGGTGTTCAGCATCCCGTGATTTTGTTTGCGCAATTTTATTGCGGGCCAAAGTAGCGGGAGATCGCAAAGGTGTCCCGCGATTTGCGGCGTTTACAAATCGCATAGATTCTGCCTGCAAAACGGAATGCCATGGTGTGAATGGAGCCTTAAAAATGTCCCATATTGTGGACATTTTCAGATCCTACCAACCCTGTACAGACTAAAGGAGATCCTACTAGTCTGTGCTAGGTGATAGAACTACCAAGAACTAATTTCAAACCTTACAATACAGCACAACTGTTTCTATAGTAGAAAAAAAAAGTTTTTTCAGTTAACTAGCGTGTTAAACGGAAAAAAAAACAGATCCTAGCATCAACACAATGATGTGCGATACAGGGATCTCTCCTGCTGTGCTATTGTATTGCTTGTTTTCCAGCATGCCCATTTGACATCACAATCGGCTTCTTTCGGACAGGAAGCTATACACAGATCAAAAGTCAGCTGGTTCATGTCGAATAAACAGTTTTTGACCAGTGTCTACCTGGCATAAAACATTGTTCTAGGGAAGGCTTACCAAAAGATAGCCACAAAACAATGTAAGCTGTGGAGAAAAAAAACTCATGGAAGGAACAAAAGGAAGAACTAAATAGGGAAATGTTAGCTGGGAAATTAAAGTACCTTAATTCTCTCAAAACCAGCCTCGATGCGGAGCTGTTCCACCAGCTTCCGAGCTTGTGCTATGTTGTTAGAGGTTGACATTATCTGCCATATATCTTCCTACAAAACCTGGAGAAATGTCTGTAAAAGGAACAGAATGTTACTTAACAAGATTTATGTCATGATTAAAGTGTTATTAAACTCAAAAGAAATATATATTGCAGATTACCAATTCTTAGATGTAATAGCTGCATTACATAGTTACATAGTAGGTGAGGTTGAAAAAAGACACAAGTCCATCAAGTCCAACCTATGTGTGTGATTATGTGTCAGTATTACATTATATATCCCTGTATGTTGCGGTCATTCAGGTGATTATCTAATAGTTTCTTGAAGCTATCAATGCTCCCCGCTGAGACCACCGCCTGTGGAAGGGAATTCCACATCCTTGCCGCTCTGAGGCTCGATTCACACCTATGCATGTTGCTTTTGAGCGTTTTTGGAGTTTTTTTTGTCATGCTTGCCACGTTTTTGAGCAGCGTTTTTACAGTGTTTTTGCGGGGTTTTTTTTTTTTTTTTTTTTTTTACAGTTTTTTTTAGACTGTATACAGTCTAAAAAAAAAATTTAAAGAAAACAAAAAAAAAAAACCCGGCAAAAACGCATCAAAAACGCTGTAAAAACGCTGCACTTGCGTTTTTGATGCTTGTCCATTGAATTCTATTACATGCAAAACGCTGCATTTAGCATGAAAAAAAGTCCCTGACCCTTTCCAAAAATGCAGAGATACAAAAAGGCATTGATGTGAACATGTTCCATGTTAAAAAATTCCCATGTATTTCTGCAAAATGCATCAAAAAACACGCTAGTGTGAATGGAGCCTTACAGTAAAGAACCCTCTACGTAGTTTAAGGTTAAACCTCTTTTCTTCTAATTGTAATGAGTGGCCACGAGTTATTAAACTCTCTTCTGCGAAAAAGTTTTATCCCTATTGTGGGGTCACCAGTACAGTTTTTGTAAATTGAAATCATATCCCCTCTCAAGCGTCTCTTCTCCAAAGAGAATAAGAAATTAGTTATCTTTAAAAAAAAAAAAAAAAAAAATTTTAATTCTTTTTATTTAAATTTAACATTGTATAAGCATGACACATGTCAAGTAACAACACACAAGAAAAAAAAAATAACACAAAACATAAATGAGTCATACATCAGCACAAGTGTTCAGCATGGCCCAACGGATAATAAAGATCTATGTCGGGTAAGGGCCCACAAGTTTCACATAAAGAATTCATATTTCCCCATAAATAATATCATATGTAACTGACTACTGTATCCAGATATATAATCAACCCTTCACAGATGGAACTCACAATTCATACTAACTGATACCAAACCCCATCACATTGTAACAAAGTGCTACATTCAGTAACAGTGGTGATAACAAAGAAAGACAGTTCTCACTCAGATGCAGTAGATGAATCATTCACCCATCCTCCCCACACTTTTTCAAATTTTGCCTGAACCCCTCTACTGGCATATGTAGCCTTATAAAGAGGTAGGGCTTTATTTATTAGAACTTTCAGGCCGTGTTGGTCGAAGTATGAGATTTTTTCCAAGCAAGGATGATGCTTTTTCTAGCAATAGAGCAATAAGATAAGGAGAGTTAGGTTTTTTTTTACTTTTTTCCTTCATTTTCAGCTGGTGATCCTGCCAGCAAGTGTTTTTCAAAAGAACAAAGCATTATCTGTTACAGGGATGAGACAAACCATTTAACCTTGGCAGGGGTGCTTAGAATGGTTTGTTTAGTGTATTTAAATCTGCTAGTCCATCTAACACTCTCCTCCCCCTAGACTGACAATGCTGCTGTCCAAAAGGTACCCAACCTCACTAATTTACTTCTGGAAGAATGGTCAAAAATTCTAATAGACACACTCCTAAACCTTGTAGACAGCCTTCCCAGAAGAGTTGAAGCTGTTATAGCTGCATATATATATATTCGCATCAGTCCCTGCCCTCAAGGAGCTTACAATTTAACGTCTCTAACTCACATTCATACATACATACATACATATACTAGGGCCAATTTAGACAGGAGCCAAATATTAATATTATTATACAGGATTTATATAGCACCAACAAAGCTCAGCACTTTACAACATGAGGGTAGACAGTACAGTTACAATACATTTCAATACAGGAGGAATCAGGGGGTCCTGCTTGTTAGAGATTACAAATCTACCAACATGTCTTCCTAGTGTGAGAGGAAGCGAGAGTACCTGGAGGAAACCCACGCAGACATGGGAAAACATGCAAACCACGTAGCCAATAAAGGAGTTGTAAATGCAGAAGGTTTTTTATCTTCATGCATTCTATGCATGAAGATAAAAAAAACCTTCTGTATGTAGCAGCCTCCCCAACACCCCCCTAATTACCTACTTGAGCCCCTCCCCTCGCCAGCGATGTCCACGATCCCATCAGCCATCCAGGACACTCCTCCCGATTGGCTGAGACAGAGCAGTGGCGTCATTGGCTCCAGCGGCTGTCAAAGTCAGTCAGCCAATTGGGAGAGAGGGGACGAGGCCAGGTCGGGGCTCTGTGTCTGAATGGATACACGGAGCTCCGACACAGCTTGGGTGCCCCCTGTAGCAAGCTGCTGGCTGAGGGGCGCTCAAAGGAAGGAGAAGCTAGAAGCAGCAAAGAGGGACATGAGGATCCAGGCTTCTCTGTGCAAAACCAACTGCACAGAGGAGGCAAGTATAACATGTTTGTTATTTAAAAAAAAAAAAAAATGAGCCTTTACAATCAATTTTAAAAGTGTGTATATTGTAGAATATGAACATACATACATACATACATACATACATACATACATACATACATACATATATATATATATATATATATATATATATATATATATATATATATATATATATATATATATATATATATATATATATATATCCTCCAAGTTTGTGCATTTGTCAGACTATAATAAAAGCATGAAAACAGAGCATTTATCAGAGTTATTGTAAGGATGGTCAACATGGCTAGATTTGGCCTGAGCATCTAGACACTGACTTGTGGCCATAGAAGGGCAAAGTAAAACTAAACCAAGCATAAATTAAATTATAAATATGTTAAAATTACACATATCATGAATAACCATAAAAATGTTGAGACAGAGGCACAACAATAAATCATTTGTTCAACTGTGCCATATTGGTGGTTTTCCCTAGGCTTTGAATGGCATCTTCTTTTAGAACAAAAATTCTATTCTAAAAGTACACAGTAAAGCGGTTTTACTAAAGAAGTGGAGAATCCTAAATGTGCAAACATAAAAAAAATGTGAATATTCCCTTCAATTATGCATTCATGTGAAAAAATATCTGCACATGAATATTGGGTTTGCAAAGTGATCAATATTCTATTTGTCATATGACTGGATAATTTAAGTGAATATTCACACATTTCTTTAGTGAAGACTCAACTTCACAATAAGTCAGCCTTATGCCAGTGCTCACAGAGACAGGACAGCTCTGCCTCTTTTCACTGACAGGCGTCCTTTCGTTTAGCTTGGGATTAACTCAAAAGCTGTGGCTACAGAATATGTAGCCCCCACTTCAGTTTCAATACATTTTTATTGAAGGTTAAGCAATATATTACAATACAAGCAAAGAATGCTAATCAAAAGGCTGTGACGTAGCACACCTATATAGTAATAATGAGAATATGACAACTTAAACCACATATACAGCGGATCATAAAAAAAGCCTTAATGTAAATTTCACTATTGTAGAGACATTCTTCAATATTTCCAACGCTTAACCACTTGCCGACCACCTACCTCAGTTATACTGTGGCAAGGTGGTTCGGCTGTGTGAAAGCAATTGGCCAGCGGGGGAGCCAATCAGCGCGCCCGGCAGACGCGATGTCCACCGCCCGCGACCGTTCCCCGCAGAGGCATAACAGGGATCTGCCAAAGAAAACAAGGCAGATCTCTGTTCTGACAGGATCTGGTCTTCCTGCTATGCAGGAAGATGGATATCTATGTTGTCCCCCATATTAGTTAATAAACACACCCAGGGAACAAAATGAACCCCTTGATCGTCCCTGTTAACCCCTTCCTTACCAGTATCATTTGTATAGTGATCAGTGCATATTTTTAGCACTGATCTGTGTAATAATGTCACTGGTCCAAAAAAAAAAGTGTCAAAAGTGCCTGATCTGTCCGCCGCAATGTCGCAGTCCCGCTAAAAATCGCTGATCACCGCCATTACTAGTAAAAATAAAAAATAAAACCAGTAATAAAAATGGCATAAATCTATCCCCTTTTTTGTACACGCTATAAAACTTTTGCGCAAACCAATAAATATACGCTTATTGGGATTTTTATCAAAAATATGTAGCAGATTACATATTGGCCTTAACTGATGAAGAAATTTGGTATTTAACATTTTTATTGTTTTATAGCAGAAGGTAATAAAAATTTTTTTTTTTTTTCAAAATTGTCTGTCTTTTTTTGTGTATAGCGCAAAAAATAAAAACTGCAGAGGTGATCAAATACCACCAAAATAAAGCTCTATTTGTGGAAAAAAAGGACATCAATTTTATTTTGGGTACAGCATCGCATGACCGTGCAATTATCAGTTAAAGTAACGCAGTGCCGTATCACAAAAAATGGCCTGGTCATTAAGGGGGCAAATCCTTTCGGTCCTTATGTGGTTAAATAGTACTTCTATGCGCGAGCCGACGTAGAATGATGGCAGTTTGCGCAGGAGAGACAACCTGCCGCAGTACAATTGCGGCGGGCGGTCATGAAGTTGTTAATCTAGTGTGTTGAGGCCATACTGTGAAAATTATCAATGTTTTATAAAACATTCTATTTGTTAGACTACATGGAAGTAGGGGCTATACTCTCAAAAATGTATGACACAGAATCGCTGTCTTGCTGGTATACCTGCGGCCAAATTGGAAAGTTATAGGAGTTGTAAAGGCAGAAGGTTTTTTTATCTTAATCTTAATGTATTCTATGCATTCTACTCCGACACACAGCACGTACTCCTTCAAGGGGTGAACTGAAACTCAGACCGGGCTGCCAACCACCAATGTCCAGAGGTGTTAAACTTTGCAGTGGATAGTAAATAAGTCAATGGGTTGTCAGTCTTCATCACAAAAGGTAGCCCCATACAGATAAGCTACGTGACTATCTACCACAGCCCACTTTAGGCCCAAGTACTCAAACTTATGCACAGGATAGTTCTTCTCGGGGGGGGGGAGACTGCGATTCACATAGCCCGCTGGGCGAAGTTTCTCTTCCAACTCTTGGTACAACACCTGCCCCAATGCCATCTCTGCTGGCGTCCACGTGTAATTCATATGGTTTTGTTGGATCAGCGTAGGCCAATACCGGTGCTTTAACAAGGCTCTCCTTCAGCCGTTCGAAGGACCTTTCACACTGCACTGTCCATTGTTCCTGGATAGATTCACAAGGCCTCATGGGACCTGCCCTCTGAATTCTCTGCTGTTCCCCTTCCGTTTGCTTCTGTAACAACTCGTTCAACAGCCTGGCAATCTGCGAGAAGTTCTTCACAAATCTCCAATAGTAAGAGCAGAAGCCCAAGAACGTCCTCAACTCAGTGACGGTTTTTGGGCGAGGTCAGAAAGTGACAGCCTCCAGCTTTTGAGGGTCTGTTGCTATCCCTTAGGCGGACACCATATTTCCTAGGTATGTGACTGAAGCAGTGGCGTTGCTAGGGAGGGGCGGGGGTGCGGGCCGCACCTGGGTGACACCCAACAGAGGGGTGACACCTGTGGGCAGTGGCATCGCACGATCCGCGTCTCTCCAGTGTTGTGCCGATTGCCAAAATAGGTTTCCACGGCTGGCTCTTGGCTCAGATCGGTACTCCGCCCCTCCAGCCCTCTGCAGTGCCGCTCCTCCCACACTACATGTACACAGGAGGAGGGAGTCTGAGGAGGGACACCCCGCTGTGCCTATGCCGCGCTGTTCTGGGGTCTGAACAGTGTATTGTATTTGTACATGGACATATGCTGGGGGCGCTATGGGAGGAAGGGGGACTACTAGCACAAGTGGAGAGGGTGGTCTGCACTGAGGGGGGTCTATGCTGATGAAAGGGTGGTCTGCACTGAGGGGGGTCTATGCAGATGGAGGGTGGGTGGTCTGCACTGAGGGGGGGCAGTCTATGCTGATGGAGGGGGGGTCTGCACTGAGGGGGGCCTATGCTGATGGAGGGGGGTCTGCACTGAGGGGGTTCTATGCTGATGGAGGGGGGGTGGTCTGCACTGAGGGGGATATATGCTGATGGAGGAAGGGTGGTATACACTGAGGGGGGTCTATGCTGATGGAGGAGGGGTCTGCACTGAGGGGGGTCTATGCGGATGGAGGGGGGTGGTCTGAACTGAGGGGGGTCTATGCTGATGAAGGGGTGGTCTGCATTGAGGGGGGTCTATGCTGATGGAGGGTGGGTGGTCTGCACTGAGGGGGGGTCTATGCTAATGGAGGAGTGGTCTGCACTGAGGGGGGTCTATGCTGATGGAGGAGGGGTCTGCACTGAGGGGGGTCTATGCTGATGGAGGGGGGGTCTGTACTAAGGAGAGTCTATACGGAGCAGGGTCTATGCTGATGGAGGGGGGTCTATGCCGATGGAAGGGGGTGTATATGCTGAGGGAGGGGGGTCTGTACTGAGGGGGGTCTATCCTGATGGAGGGGGATCTGTTCTGAGGGGAAGGTCTGTACTGAGTGAGGGGGGTCTGTACTGAGTGAGGGGGGTCTGTACTGAGTGAGGGGGGTCTGTACTGAGTGAGGGGGGTCTGTACTGTGGGAGAGGGGTCTGTACTGTGGGAGAGGGGTCTGTACTGTGGGAGAGGGGTCTGTACTGTGGGAGAGGGGTCTGTACTGTGGGAGAGGGGTCTGTACTGTGGGAGAGGGGTCTGTACTGTGGGAGAGGGGTCTGTACTGTGGGAGAGGGGTGTATACTGCGGGAGGGGGGTCTGTACTGAGTGAGGGGGGTCTGTACTGTGGGAGGGGGGTCTGTACTGCGGGAGGGGGGGTCTGTATTGCGGGAGGGGGGGTCTGTATTGCGGGAGGGGGGGTCTGTATTGCGGGAGGGGGGGTCTGTATTGCGGGAGGGGGGGTCTGTATTGCGGGAGGGGGGGTCTGTATTGCGGGAGGGGGGGTCTGTATTGCGGGAGGGGGGTCTGATCTGCGGGAGGGGGGGTCTGATCTGCGGAAGGGGGGGGTCTAATCTGCGGAAGGGGGGGGTCTAATCTGCGGAAGGGGGGGGTCTAATCTGCGGAAGGGGGGGTCTGATCTGCGGGAGGGGGGGTCTGATCTGCGGGAGGGGGGGTCTGATCTGCGGGAGGGGGGGTCTGTACTGCGGGAGGGGGGCTCTGTACTGCGGGAGGGGGGCTCTGTACTGCGGGAGGGGGGCTCTGTACTGCGGGAGGGGGGCTCTGTACTGCGGGAGGGGGGCTCTGTACTGCGGGAGGGGGGCTCTGTACTGCGGGAGGGGGGCTCTGTACTTAATGGAGGGGGGTCTGTAGTTAGTGGAGGGTGGTCTGTACTAAAAGGGGGACTATATAGTTGGTGGAGGGGGGGGTGACACCAATTTTTTTCTGCACCGGGTGACACCAACCCTTGTGACGCCACTGGACTGAAGTCTGATAGAACTGGCACTTCTCCAATGACAGCCTCTACCCCTAGTCATGTAACCGCAGGAGAACTTTCCCCAACCGAGCTTCCTGCTCCTCCAACGTTTGCCCATCGAGATAAACTAGCACTTCCACCAAGTTCATATCACCCACGGTGTTCTACATCAGCCGCTGGAAAGTGGCGGGCCCCGGTTAGTCTCTGAGGCATCAAACTCGAAGAACCTCAGGGGGCTAGTGAAAGCCGTCTTTTCTCAGTCATCTGGTAGTAGCCACTCTTTAGATCCAACACACTGAACCATTTGGCCCCTGATAAGCATTGTAAGGCTTCTTTTATGCGAGGGGTCGTGTATTGAACTGGGATAGTCCTACGATTCAAAGTTCAGTAATCGATACACATCCGAAGGGACCCATTCTTCTTCCTTACCACTACAATTGGGGAGGCATAGGGGCTCCTGGACTCCTTAATGACCCCTGACTTCAACTCAGCCAATTGCTCACGAAGATCCTCCAGATCACCCAAGGGGATTCGCCTTGCCCTTTTTCGAAATGGATTAAATTCGGTCAAATTCGATGTTGTGCACATTCTTGGAGAACAGTTTCTCCCAGCAAGCTATCTGAGCTTTAATATTCTCCTCCCATGAAGGGGGTAGAGTTGGGCAGTGGTTCTTCTTTCATTTCCCTTCTGAGTTATCTCATCCCCCGCTACTGGGGTGGCAGCACTCACTTTTCCAATCACCATCCGAGGCTTTAAGCCGATTTGGTGGCTGGTGACGTTCCACACGCTGACAAGAATTCGCCCCCCACTTCTTAGTAAGGCTCGAGTGGGGACAATCTCCGGGGAACAGTTCTATTCCGACCTCTTTTTCCGCTGAGTCAGCTTCTATCATCACATACGGACCCGGTTGGTCCCATGACAGCTTGACTGTGGCTTTCAGACAGGCCGTCTCTCCAGGCTGCAACACCTTCTCATGGGTATCCAGTCACCACAATCTTCCCATTGCTTCAGCAGGTGCCTTCTTCTTGCAACACTCTCTAAAATGCCTGCCTCAGCTGAGGATGAATCTTCCCTACTGGGGCGCCTTCCACGGCCAGAGGAGCGAGGAGTCTCCTCACCAGGATGGTGCCTATTAATAGGGAGTTTCGGCCTGCCCAAGGAGGTTGGTGGCAAACGACAGCCAGTGTATCAAAGGTCTCTGTTTTTCCTGCTAAAGCAGAGTCGAAGGTTATCTTGATGGGCATGTATCCGGCATATGGGTTTCTCACAGGCGACTCTATAGATTGGGTCCTTTCTCCGAGAATTTTAATTCTGTGGCTCGTTTAGGTACCAAAGGGTCAGGGGTGACCGCTGACTTGCGCACCCCCTTTCCCTTGTCTCTTTTCTTGTCTTTGGAGCGCAGTTTTCCCTTGGGACTCCCAACTAGCTCCTTCACTGAGGTCCCTTGAAGTTTCCCGCCGGCTTTGGGAAAAGCAATTTTTGTAAGGCTCTTAGGACTTCAGTGAGTAATTGAGGACTGATACCAGACTTGGGGCACTCAGCTCGGAAGTGTCCAACCTCTCCGCACCCATGACATCTCTTCTCTCTCCCTTGGTACAGTTTTTGGTCACTGTGACAAGTCCTCTGTTCCTGGACCTTCGCTTGGGTCTCCATTACTCACATCAGAGCGTGATACGTTTGCGTTTGGGCCTGAGCTACCTGGGCCATCAATTCGGTTGGCCCAAGTTCTGCTACGGGTTTATGGATGTCAGGAGGGGCCAACCCTACCGGTTCAGACTTAGTTCCACTATCTTCATCTGAGAAATCCATTTCTGCATGAACAGCTCGAGCCACCACTTTTTGTTCCTGGCAATAGGGTTCAATTCTCTGGATCTTTGACTTTTCTCTTCTAACAGAGCCTCCTCCTCTCATACCTCTCTTATCAATTCAGGATACGTGGGTACCACTTGAGTTCTCTTCAGTAGTAACTTTAATATGATAGGATGATTTGGCCAGGCCCCGTGCAGAACGCGGTTCAGGAGAGCCTGGTCAACATCTTTGGGGTCAATACCCCTTTTGAGGATAATTTGATGCAACATTCTGTCTACTCGTGAGATGTATTCAAACTCTCTCCCTTCTGGTGGTGAGTATGGTTGAATTTATACATCAGGTCAGCAGTAGTTTCAACCCTTCCAAATACAGCATACAGGGCATCTATTTAGTCCATGGCAGTTTTCTTGCCCATCCTCAGATTATGGACCACATCAGCCACTGGGCCTCGAAGGCTCTAACAAAGCAGTTGTCGTTTCACAGCCTCTGGAACACCCCACTCTTCCATGGCCTGCAGAGCCTGACTCATCCAGGTCTCAAACTCGTCTTCTCCCATAGGGGTTGGCAATTGATAGCTCTGATTGGGATTTCCAGATCCATTCTTCACCAAGCTATCAACCAATGAGCTCATATGCGTATAGAAAGAGAGGAGCGGGGTACTGGCCCCTTGAGAGTCGGCTCCCACAGGTACAAGACCTTCTGCTGAGTTCTTTCTTCCTCCTGAAAGTAAACAGGCTCCTCTTCCTGACATTCTATTAGTGCCCTGACTTGATCCAATTCCTCCATGGCTTCTGTTTCCACAAGGTAGGTGTTGTGTCCTGGTACCAGGGTTCTCAGGCCAGCAGCAGATAGCATCCCGGATGAGCCCCCAAATGTAGCACGACTCCCTAAGGGACTGCTTGAAATTACCTGCACTGCCATGACCTGGTGAACATTCCAACCCACCTGACACTCTGGGTTCTGACATCCTTGCACCACCTTAAAGTAATAAATCAGATAACTGTGTATTTACGTTCTGATAATGTTTACTAGAACATATTGAAAAGGCTATTGACACAAAAAGGAGGTAATAGATCTGCTGAGTTTTAGGCGACAGTGCCACTCAGCAAAGGAATTCCTCCAAATAACACAAAGCAAGATATTATCACGTAGAACGGTATATTACATACATTGGGTCAATTAAGTACTGCTAGCACCTGTAAGGATGGACACAAATATCTGAATATACTGACACGCTTCTTAAGAGGGAGTCCTTGGCCCACTGTTCTAACCCTAATGAGAGGTCAGACTTAAAGGTGATAGTATAAGGGCTCTTATAGCAGTAATGACAGTAATGTCCCTGTTGCAGATCTGATGTTCTTCACCGGCATGTAGGAGCTCATTAACTGTAATCTAATAAGGTCTGGTAACAAGCAATAGGTTCCTTGTAACGAAGAAACTAAAGGTGTCTATGCACAGTGTTCAAAGCGAGTTCAATGAAGGATTCCTAAGGTAAAGATGTCTGTGTAAAGTGTCCCAGTGGAACCGTGATAAAGGATTTGTAAAGGTTGGGCGATTGCCCTCTCAACAACCAGGCCGATATGTCATCCAGACAGCAACTCGTGCATCGGATCTGCCATCTCGATCTCATGTGAAACTTGGTACGCCGAATAGCAGGCGACTGGAGCAGTGCTGGATGGACGTCCAATGACAAACAGAAGAGCTAGGCCCCTCTGGTACAGGTTGGAAGGTGGTACACCGCGTGGTAGGTCGCGGCCCCTATCTCTATGCACAGAGAGGTCAGTCTTGCGCCAGGCCAAGGAGGAATAGAGCTCTGCGCGGGCTTTTGCTTCTTTTATAGCTACTCCCAGCAATCTTCCTGATGGTAGCAAAGATCCCTGGGATATGTAGTCCAGGCACATAATCGTGCAAAGCAATTATCAGTCGGGAGAACTACTCATCCCACAATCCCTTTTATTTGGCACACAAATATGATGTCACCTATTACACTGATCACTAGAGGGACATGCGATGCATGGAAATGCCGGAGGGTACTGTACTTTACGATTGTAGTCCATATTGCTACATCAGTATATAAATTTTGCTGCCTGCGCCCCAAGAAGAAAATAATTTCAGTACACAATGTCGTTTCTTACACACTAGTAGAGTCACATCACTATGAATGTTTCAAAAGAATATTATCATACATCTGTGTTTCTATGATTTAAATGTGAAGCAAAAACAAAATTTGGCTCTGTAGATTTACATGTCGAGCATGTGGGTTATATAGGCCACCTTTAGGTGATGGACACTGGCACACCCCAAGACAGGAAGTTCACTCTCTATATAGCCCCTCCCATTACTGGGAGTACCTCAGTTTTTGTAACAAAGCAATATACGTGTATCCAAAGAGGGGAGGGACCTCGGTCCTGTGATGTACTCCAAGAAAAGGATTTTACAGGTAAGCGGTTATAAAAATCCTATTTTCTTTATGGTACATCACAGGACACAGATCCATAGTAATAACTATGTGGGATGTCCCAGAACAATGCTATCTGAGGGGAGGGAGACACAAACAAAACAGGGCGCCATCAGACTTGAGGACCTATACTGCAGCCTGCAGCACACTGTGCACAAAGGCGATATTCCCCATGCCTTCTTACATCCACCTGATAGAATCTAGTTGGACTGAAGACCAAGTTGCGGCCTTGCAGATTTGAGCCATGAAGACTTGGTGATGCACTGCCCACGAAGCACTAACAGCCCTGGTGGAGTGCGCTTTGATTTGAAAAGGTGGAATTTTCCTCTTCAAACCATAAGCTTGAACAATTACTTGCCGAATCCACTTAGAAATAGTAGATTTTGCTGTTGCCTGTCCTTTCACAGGACCTTCAGGCAGCACAAACAAAACATTCGTTTTCCGACTCTGCGCAGTCGATTTCAGCGACTTTACCTCCGTAGAACAAGGTTCAGGAAAAAACGAAGGTAGAACAATATCCTGGTTTAGATGAAAACCTTATACTACCTTCGGTAGAAAGTTAGGATGAGTACGTAATAATGCCTTATCCTTGTGAATAATCAAATATGGCTCTTTACTCTTCTTGCAGAAGATATGGCTACCAGAAAAACTAATTTCCTTGTCAAAAGGACCAAGGGAATATGTCGAATTGGCTCAAAAGGCTGTTTCTGTAACATCGACAGAACTAAATTCAAGTCTCAAGAATTCAGGGGTGACCTAACCGGTGGATTAAGCCGTGTTACCCCCTGTATAAAATTACGGGCCAGGGAATGTGAAGCAAGTAGTCATTGAAACAATACCGATAAGGCCGAGACCTGGCCTTTGATAGTACTTAAGGCCAGCTTCATCTCTGACCCTATTTGCAGAAAAGCAAGGATTCTACCTATGACATACTTTCTAGGATGCCAACCTCTGGATTCAAACCAGGAAACGCCTTCCAGACTCTATAATATATGACTCTGGAGGCCGGCTTCCTTGCATTAATCAAGGTAGACAACTGATCCTGACAGCCCATGCTTCCTCAGAATGTGGGTTTCAATTGCCAAACCGTTAAATTTAGCATTTGTAAGGTAGGATGGAATACCGGACCCTGTGACAGCAGGTCCGGACGTGGTGGTAGGGTCCATGGATCTCCTACCGCCATCTTTACGATGTCTGCATACCAAGATCTCCTGGGCCACAAGAACCACCGACTTCCTTTCATGCTTGATCCTGCAAAGTCGTGGAAGCAGCAGAATAGGAGGGAATGCATAAATCAGTGAAAACTGATCCCACAGGGTCACCAAGGCATCTGTTCCGCATGTTAGCAGATCCCTTGTTCTAGACACAAAGGTGTCGATCTTGTTGAACCTGGACGCAAATAGGTCTACGTTCGGGATCCCCCATCTCTGGCATATTGCCAGGAAGATATCGGGGTGAAGGGACCATTCCCCTGGGAACAACTGCTGGCGACTCAAGTAGTCCACCTGCCAATTTTCTATTCCTGGAATGAAGACTGTCGATAGGCAAGGTACATGAGTTTCTGCCCAAGTTAGGATATGGTTCACCTCTCTCTGGGCTGCAAGACTTCTTGTGCCCCCCTGGTGATTTATATAGGCCACTGCCGTGGCATTGTCGGATTGGATCCTCACAGGACAATTCTGCAATCTGAATGTCCAGGCCCTCAGGGCCAAGCATGCTGCCGAATCTCTAGAATATTGATGGGCAAGGTCCTTTCGGTTCTGGACCATTTCCCCTGGGCAGTTGCCTCTTCCAGGACTGCTTCAAAACCCAATAGGCTGGCATCTGTTGTTACCACCTTCCATGTAACTGGTATGAAGGATTTCCCTTTCTGCAGATTCTTGGTTAACCACCACCAACTGAGGCTCTGGCGCACCTTTGAAGACAGATGCATTGGGAGGTCTAAGGCTTGGACCCTTTTGTTCCAAGCAGATAGGATACTGTTTTGCAGCAGTCTCGAATGAAACTGAGCATAGGGAACGGCTTCGAACTAAGCCACCATCTTCCCCAACAACCTCATGCAAAGGCGAATAGGAGGGTCTTTCTTCGCCCTGACGATCTGGACCAGCTCCTTTGGCGCTGATCTTTGCCTGGGGCAAAAATACTCTTTTCTGGTCTGTATCTATGGTCTGTATCTATGATCAGACCTAAGTATTCTAGCCTTCTTAAAGGTTTTAAGGAAGACTTCTCTAGGTTGAGGATCCACCGTAGGTCTTCCAGGTAGTTGACTGTGGTGACCACGCTTTTGTCTAAGCAGGCTACTGACCTGTCTATCAAGAGCAGGTTGTCTAGGTATGCAATAACTGTAATACCTTGAGTCCTTAGTTTGGCCAGAGAAGGGGCCAAAACTTTTGTAAACACCCAGGGTGCAGTGGCTAGACCGAAAGGCAAAGTAGTTTTTCTACCTTGAAACGTAGATACTTCTGGTGAGCGGGGAAAATAGGCACATGCAGGTATGCATCCTTGATGTCGACTGATGCCTGAAGTTCTCATCCTTGCAGGATGGAGACTACTGATCAGATTGATTCCATGCAAAACGAGCGGATATTTAGGAATCGGTTCAGATCCTTTAGATCTAGAATGGGTCTGACATCTCCATTTGGTTTTGGCACCGTGAAGAGGTTTGAATAAAACCCCAACCCCTCCTCTTCCATGGGGACCTTCATGAACACCCTTTGAGACAAGAGACGATCCAATGCTTGAAAGAGAGACTTTTTCTCTGGATCTTTGGGGACGTTTGATCTCAGAAAACGAGGAGATGGGAACTCCCGGAACTCTAGTTTGTAACCTAGAGCTACTGTGGAGACCATCCATCTGTCCCGAAACTCTTCCTGCCAGACCCCCCCCCCCCCCTCGCACGAGCGGGGACACCCCTTCATAAAGAGGCCTTAGGTTTATGCTTTGTGGGGTTCCTTCCCCAGGACGACTTCTGTCCCTGGGCTTGACCCTGAGGTTTACCTCTTGAACCTGACGGCGGAGGCCGTCGTAACTGCCTAAAGGTTGATGCCCCTGACCCTGGAGAAGGAGCCTGTTTAAATGAAGGACGTTTATTCCTTTTCTTAATTGGCAAAAGGGTACTTTTTCCATTTTCTGGATGTATTTATCCAAATCATCTCCAAACAGCCATTCACCGTGAAAAGGAAACCCAGCCAGGAGTTTTTTGCATGGCGCTTCAGCTGACCAATTTTTCAACAAGATCCTACGCATATGCACAAGTAGAAGCGTAAGGGGTGAAGCCTGAATAGAATCTCTAATAGCGTCAATAGCAAAACATAATGCCCCTGGCAACTCGGCTAAATCCTGTGCCTGTTGATCAGGGATGACCTTGAGTACTTGTCTCAACTGGTCCTTCAGGGACTGACATACACCTATTGCCGTCACTGCAGCTTGAGTTACTGTTCCTGCCAAAGAAAACAAGCTTTTTAACAGGAATTCCAATCTTTCATCGGTTGGATCCCTAAGCATCTGAGCATTGTCAACTGGACAAGTTAAATTTTTATTCACAGTGGAAATAGCAGCATCAATTGCCGGTATATTCCAACTTTTTGTTAATTTTTCCTCCATAAAGATAAAGCGATGAAAACTTTTTTGGAGGGAGAAAATGTTTATCTGGGTGATCCCACTGAGAATACATAAGCTGTTCCAGCAATGGATTGACAGGAAAAGCATGCATAGCTTGGGGAGGCTTTAGGGAACCCAAAGCAGAAGCAGGCCTTTCAGCTGACTCATTTGAGGGTAGCTTAAATGTGGAACGAACCATTTCTGTAAGCGATTGTACCAGCAATTTTTCAGTTTGTGAAGCTGAAAAAGGTTCTTCCACAATTAATTCCTCAGGGGTGGAGTCAGCCTCCCCACTGTCCCCTGAGGGGGCCTCAATCTCCCTGGCCCACTGATTCTCTGTTTGAGGAAGATGCGATTAGAGCAGTCAATCTTTCCTCCAACCTCACCAAGACTGAGGAGAAAACATCCTCAGTAATGTAGACAGGGGCTGAAGTGTTGGAAACAGTTGCAACACTTGACAAACCTGATGGTTCACCCTGATCAGCTACCCCTGGATCTTCAGGGGGGGTGGCATTGCTGAGGTGAGACTAGGGTTCTCAGAGCCTGAGGGTGATGCCTTTGGTCCCCTTTTTGAGAAATTTATACGTCCTCTTCTGGAAAGCATAGTCCTAAGCACAAATGCAGAGGTACTTACAAAGAAAAATGCACCCACTGCTGAGCAATAGTCCAGTAATTGTTACTGCTATTAAACACTCAGCCTGATGCAGAGTGAATGTGCCTTGGGGACTGCCTGTGTCCCACACTCACATGCCCAGGTCTGCTTCTGTGTCCCTCCGTCAGCCAAATGAGTCTGGCAATGGAGGTTTTGTAAACTATGCCATGCTGCGCTGTGACTCCCGCACAAACGCTGTGTTAAGCCACGCCACTCTACTTCCTCACTACGCCCCCCTTCTCTTTTTCAAAAAAGTGATTCCCGCATCCGATCGGATCGGCATGTGGGGGGGGGCGGTTGGAGGAGGAAGGCACTGGAGAAGAGAGGAGAGCCGCCGCTGCTGAGGGCGGTGGAAGGGGGAGCAGAGTGGCAGACCACCGGACCCTTTAGCATCCCCCTGCCTGCTCCTGGAGAGGGGAGAGGAAACACTGCCCAGATGTGGGTAATTCCAACCAAACCCCCCCCTTCAAACACCTTACCGGCGGCCAGGAACGGATAGCTGGAGGAAGCCTGCAGCTTCTGCTGACACAGAGCGAGATCTGAAAGCATGGAACGGGTACATGCTCTTTACACCCTCTAGTGGCGACTTTAGGCATGACAACATTTACTGCAAGGAAAAATCTAAAGAAAGTTTTTAAACCCCTTAGGAATCTCCACTTACCTTATCCCGCCGCAGGATTTTGTGGTAAAACCAAACAGACCCAATCTTCACCCATCACGGCGGGCTCCGTTAAAAAACCTTCAAGGACTGGGGTCCCTTTTTATCTGGGTTCCACTGCCTTGGACCTGTATAGCACCCTGTCAGTAAGCTTTGTGGCACTGTAATATGACTAAAGCACTGAATCCCAGGGTCGAGCTCTCAAAGAGAAGCGTTACAGGCAAAACCTTGTCTCTTCCGCCACGAGGCCCGGGTACCATCCACTTTAGCCTCATTGGCACTTTGGATGGATCCGGTTGCAAAGGCTTGCTCCAGCAAGGAATACTCCAGTGGAGCCTCTGCATAGCACATCTTTACTCGTGACCAACACCTAAGACACTGGCGAAAAAAACGGAGGTACTCCCAGTAATGGGAGGGGTTATATAGGGAGTGAACTCCCTGTCTTAGGGTGTGCTAGTGTCCATCACCTAAAGGTGACCTACATAACCCACATAGGTATTACTATGGCTTTGTGTCCCGTGATGTACGATAAAGAAATACCAGTTCATACATAGAGTCCAGTTTTTTCAATAAGTACACACGTGTATGTGTATATTATATCTTGAAATTACATATAAATTTGTAGGGAGGTAAAGGAAAAAATGAATGTGTGGGGATGGGGGTGTTACTTGTCACAGTTGGTCGCCTTAAAACAGAAATAAAGGCATGAAACTTACCTACTCTCCAACAGTCTGGGTCCATTGCTGGCATCTCTCAGGTGCTGCTCCTTGGACATCTCTATTGGCTGGCTCTGTATGATGTAACTCATGCATACGTAGAGGTCAGTCATCAACACACAGGGACGATGCTGGCGCTTCTAAGTTGAGCTGCGCATTACAGCTTGGTTTACATGCCACAGAAGTGAGAGCAGGCAGGAAAGAGTTTTTTTTTTATTTTTTATTCGCAGGAGACATTTAATGTCTCTTCTGCAATAACAGCCTTCCTGCTCGCTGTCTATTATAAGAAGATTTCAGTTCCATTTTAAACTTTAAAACACTCAACTTGGTTTATTCAGGGCAGACAAGGTTTCACATTCTGCTGAGAATTGTATTTATTATGTCTTTAATGCTAGCTGTTAAATCTTCCATATGCATGATGTCACTGATCTCATGGATTCATACACTTAATGAAGGTGGTGGGGTTGCTTTCCTTAAACATTTTTAAAAATTAAGGCCTAACTAAATCACAAGGAAAATTAGAAAAATATAATAAAATACATTTCACTGCGAAAATATAAACTTAGACTACCTTAAGATCCCTTTCACACTGAGGCGTTTTTCAGGAGCTACAGCGCTAAAAATAGTGCCTGTAAAGCGCCTCAGCTGCAAACCCAGTGTGAAAGCCCAAGTGCTTTCACACTGGGGCGCTGCGCTGGCAGGGCTCACAAAAACTCCTACCAGCAGCTTCTTTGCAGAGGTGTAGGAGCGGTGAATACACCGCTCCTGCCCATTGAAAACAATGGGGCAGCGCCTGTGATACCGCCGGCAAAGATGAAAAGCTAAAAATAGCACTGCTTTACCTCTGAAGGCCGGGGCGGCTCAGTGTGAAAGGGGTCTAAAAGTGGACAGAGTGAATATTTAATTTTTTAATTACTTCCCACCATTTTATTTTGTTTTTACAAATTTATTGTTTTTCAGTTTTTTTAAAGGAGCCCCGTGTGAGGCTTTGGTGAAATATCAGGGGTCTAAACAGACCTCTAACATCTTACCTTTGCAACAGAGAAATGAGACTGAGGACACAGCCCTCAATCTCTATTTCTACAACTTCACTAGACTGAATGGACAGGAGTTGCTCTACAGAGCTTCCCAAGAAATCTGGATAGGAGGGGTGGCATATAGAGGAACCCATGCCCTCCATTTTCCTCCTGCAGAAGCTGAATGCTGTTGAGAGGGACGAGGGGCGAGGAGGAGAGGCAGGCTTTTGGTGGTTGCAAGAGGAAAATGGAGGGTATTGGTTCATGTATATGCCGCCCCTCCTATCCAGGTGTAGAACCAAAATGTGACAGGGTAGCCACCCAGCCCCCCCTGGAGCATGGGGCAAGGTTGCAATTGCTACCCCCAGTGTCTGCATATATGCACAACATGCCCAGCTATGTCAGTGTCTGCATATATGCACAACAGCAAAAGAGAAATCCATTTACCCATTATCACATTTCTATCGCTAGCTGCATCTTTCCTTTTTTAAACCAGAGAGACACTTTTGAGTCAAAGGGCAGGTTCCATAGCTGAAAAATTGGCTTGATAAAATTACAGGGCAAGCATGCCGAGGTATAAGCTCCCAGCTGCCCTGCAACATTATTAAAGTTAAATGCAGGCAGAAATCACCTGGAAGCATGCTGTGTTTCCCAATCAACACAAGCACAAAGCCTGTCAAAAAATGTTAGATGATGCAGTCTATGGCCATCTTTGTGAGTGAAAGCAAGATCTGTAATGTGTTACATATATCAGTATGTAGTCATTAAAGCAGTAATAAACCCAAAACCAAAAACGTAACATATTGTAGCGTACAGGGCCTTCAAAAAGTATTCATACCCCTTGAAATTTTCGACATTTTATCATGTTACAACCAAAAATGTAAATGTATTTTATTGGGATTTTATGCGATAGACAAACACAAAGTGGCCTTTAATTGTGAAGTGGAAAGAAAATGATGAAGGATTTTCAAAATTTTCTACAAAGTATCTGAAAAGTGTCCCCTTTACTCTGATACCCCTAACTAAAATCTAGTGGAACCAATTGCCTTCAGAAGTCACCCAATTAGGAAATAGAGTCCACCTGTGTGCAATTTAATTTCAGTATAAATACAGCTATTCTGTGAAGCCCTCAGAGGTTAGTTAGAGAACCTTAGTGAACAAAAAGCACCATGAAGGCCAAGGAGCACACCAGACAGGTCAGGGATAACGTTGGAGAAGTTTAAAGCAGGGTTAGGTTATAAACAAAATATCCCAAGCTTTGAACATCTCATGGAGCACTGTTCAATCCATCATCTGATAATGCAAAGAGTATGGCATAACTGCAAACCTACCAAGACATGGCCATCCACCTAAACTGACAGGGCGGGCAAGGAGAGCAGAGAAGCAGCCAAGAGGCCCGTGGTAACTCTGGAGGAGCTGCAGAGATCCACAGCTCCAGTTGAGAGAATCTGTCCACAGGACAACTATTAGTCGTGCACTCCACAAATCTGGCCTTTATGGAAAGCTGGCAAGAGGAAAGCCACTGTTGAAAGAAAGCCACAAGAAGTCCCGCTTGCGAGAAGCCATGTGGGGGACACCAAAAATGTGTGGAAGAAGGTGCTCTTGTCAGATAAGACCAAAATTGAACTTATTGGCCTAAAAGCCAAATACTATGTGTGGCGGAAAACTAACTGCATACCACCCGGAACACACCATCCCCACCGTGAAACATGGTGGTGGCAGCATCATGTTGTGGGTATGCTTTTTTTCAGCAGGGGCAGGGATGCTGGTCAGTGTTGATGGGAAGATGGATGGAACCAAGAACAGGGCAATCTTAGTCTGCAAAATACTTGAGACTGGGGCGGAAGTTCACCATCAAGCAGGACAACCCTAAACATACAGCCAGAACTACAATGGAATGGTTTAGACCAAAGCATGTGTTAGAACGGCCCAGTCAAAGTCCAGACCTAAATCCAATTGAGAATCTGTGGCAAGACTTGAAAATTGCTGTTCACAGATGCTCTCCATCCAATTTGACAGAGTTTGAGCTATTTTGCAAAGAAGAATGGGCAAAAATGTCACTCTAGATTTGCAAAGCTGGTAGTGACATACCCAAAAAGACTTGCAACTGTAATTGAAGAGAAAGACGCTTCTACAAAGTATTGACTCAGATGCACGCCACACTTTTCAGATATTTGTAAAAAAAAAAAAAAAAAATTGAATCATTTATCATTTGCCTTCCACTTCACAACTAACTGTGTGCCACTTCGTGTTTGTCCATCACAGAAAATCCCAATAAAATACATTTACAATTTTGGTTGTAACATGACAAAATGTGGAACATTTCAAGGGGTATGAATACTTTTTCAAGGCACTGTACCAATCATTAGATGTGGTGGCTGCATTAGTTTTCTTTTTTAGGCTTTATCTTCTGTTTTCACGTGGTGATCTGACCAGTACTGAACTCCCTGTGATAAAGTGTAGTCTGTACAGTCTGGATGAAGGTGCAAGAGAAACCTTTGGCCTTAGGGTGCCTACACTCTGGATAAATGAGCAACAGAGACACCTATGGACAGCAGCATTGTTAGTCTTGGAGGAGGGTTAGTGTTAGATGCACTAGCAGATTTAGATACACTAACAAATTGAAGTCAAACTCCAGCTCACACCTTTTAAAGTGGTTCTAAAGTCATAAAGTTTTTTTATCTTAATGCATGCTCTGCATTAACATAAAAAACCTTCTGTGTGCAGCAGCCCCCTTACTTACCTGAGCCCCATCTCAATCCAGCGATGTTGTATGAGAGTCTCGGCTGTCCGGGACTCCCCTCCTCACTGGCTGAGACAGCAGCGGGGCGCCATTAGCTTCAGCTGCAGTCAAAGTCAGTGAGCCAATGAGGAGAGGGATGGGGCGGGCTGAGCCGTAGCTCCATGTCTGAATGGACACACAGAGTAGTGGCTCAGTTCAGGTGCCTCCATAGGAGGCCGTTTGCTGTGGGGGCACTCAGCAGGAGGGAGGGGCCAGGAGCACCAGCCAAGGACCCGAGAAGCGGAGGACCTGGGCTGCTCTGTGCAAAACCACTGCACAGAGCAGGTAAGTATAAAAAATTTTTTTTCGTTTAAAAACAACAAACAAGATTTTAGTATCACTTTAAGCAGTTACAGCTTCGTTTTTATTTCTTTTGGGATAAAGGTTTTACTTAAGTAAGTAAAATCGAATCATTGTAAATAACTCCCGACAGTGATAAAGGGTTTGTCTTAACCCCCTAACTGCTAAATGTGCAGGACAGCTTGTTCCGTTGAAAAAAAAAAACCCACAGACTTATGCCCTGTACACACGGTCAGACTTTCCGACGGAAAATGTGCGATCGGAGCTTGTCGGAAATTCCGACCGTGTGTAGGCTCCATCGGACTTTTCCATCGGAATTTCCGACACACAAAGTTTGAGAGCTGGCTCTAAAATTTTCCAACAACAAAATCCGTTTGCATAAATTCCGATTGTGTGTAGACAATTCCGTCGCACAAAGTGCCACGCATGCTCAGAATCAAGCAGAAGAGCAGCACTGGCTATTGAACTTCATTTTTCTCGTCTCGTCGTACGTGTTGTACGTCACCGCGTTCTTGAAGTTCGGAATTTCCGACCAACTTGGATTTTGTTGTCGGAATGTGCGAAAATTAAGAGGTTACGAAAATTCTCGTATTGTATTTATATTGTATTTTCTGATGAAACCTGTACTGATTAAACAAAAATCGTACCATTTGGTATCGTACAAGAAAAATGTTCGTGTTTGTCTCTTCAGATAATATCTGATGAACTGTTGTGATTGGCTCTCGAAAGCTGTGTACAAAATGATCAGATTATCGTTTAATCGCTTCGAAAGCAGTATTTTTCATACAATTTTCTGATCATGTATATGGGCCTTTACTTTTCTGCTCCTCCTAGACAGATTAGAGCAAATGTCTGAACTTGTAAGGGTACCTGGACTCTAGCTAGATTAGCTGTTGCGGTGTAATCTTTTACCACAAAGTATATGGTATGTAAGGTTTGCGGTGGTCAGTGGAGAAGTGCACCATTACATTTGCTGTAAAGTGTCATTCAAAGCCCAAATAAACTTTCTAAACAGATTACTGCGTAATGCAGTCAGGCTGCATGTACAGTCCATTAATATATTTTTTGCGGGGGGGGGGGGGGGGTGGTTTACTTGCTATGTGCTGGAGAAAGGGTTAAGATAACCCAGTGCTGGAGCTGTGTGAAGTTGGCACCCCATGTTTGTAAAACCTGAATAAAAATATACCATTCATTTGTGCCCAGTTTGTGCTGATTCGTGCCGCAAAAATGAGCTTTTGTGCCGGTTCGGTTTCTGAGATATTAAACATTCAATGTAATGCAAGCCCCGCCCACTTTGCACCCCATGTTGCTGAATTTTAAAAACAAATGCACCATTCATTTGTGCCGCGTTTGTGCCGCAAAAATAAAGGCTTGCACAGCTTTGATTGTGGAGATAGTGTGTTATAGTTGCTGCAACCCAGCCCCCTTTGCACCCCATGTTACTGAATTTTAAAAACAAACGCGCCATTCGTTTGTGCTGTAAAAAATAAACGTTTGCGCCGCTTTGGTTCGGAGATATTGTGCGTTATAGTTACTGCAACCCTGCCCACTTTGCACCCCATGTTACTGAATTTTAAAAACAAACAAGCCCTTCATTTGTGCCACGCTTGTGCTGGTTTGTGCCGCAAAAATAAACTTTTGTGCAGCTTTGTTTGTGGAGATATTGTGCGTTATAGCTGCTGCAACCCCGCCCACTTTGCACCCCATGTTACTGAATTTTAAAAACAAACGCGCCATTCGTTTGTGCCGTAAAGGGTGCTGGTTTGTGCCACAAAAATAAACGTTTGTGCCTCTTTGGTTGCGGAGATATTGTGCGGTATATGTTAATTTATTTATTTAAAGGTACTTATATAGCGCCGTCAATTTACGCAGCGCTTTATATATACATTGTTCATTCACATCGGTCCCTGCCCTCAAGGAGCTTACAATCTAAGGTCCCTAACTCACATTCATATACTAGGGCCAATTTAGACCTACCAGCATGTCTTTAAAGTGTGGGAGGAAACCGGAGTACTCGGAGGAAACCCACGCAGGCACAGGGAGAACATGCAAACTCCAGGCAGGTAGTGTCATGGTTGGGATTTGAACCAGCGACCCTTTTTACTGCTAGGCGAGAGTGCTACCCACTACACCACTGTGCTGCCATGTTGTCAAACCACACTGACTTTACACCTCGTTATTAAAATCTTACATACAACTAGATTTATTTGTTTGTGTTTTGTGCAGATTTGGTGGATATTGTACATGATGTTTTACTTCACATGCGTAGTTTTGCCACCCCACAGGGATCCCCCCCTTCCGATACTCTAGCGCTGACTGGAAGAACAGACTGAGGAGGAAATCTGGGGAGGGGGCGGGCACAGCTGGCTCTAGTGAGGCAGAACCAGCTGTCAATCAGGCGGCAGGGTGGATCTCTACAGTATTGTCGGGATCTGTCCCGGATGCATCGCGGCTCTGCGCTTTCAGGATATAGTGGGCAATAGCCCACCACATGCACATGAGTTTTTTTTGTCACAGGAGAACATACTATATGTCATCTTGTGAACAAAAAGAGAACTAAGGCCCAAAAATGTTGGGCCATAGTTCTTTTAACAAAAGTTTAAACCAGGTGTTAACCAAGCAAAACAGCACTCCAGCAAATTCTTTTATAAAAAGGCACTACTTTTTTTAATTGCTTTTTTTGAAAAACATCTATGTCAGTAAACATTCTTTTCCTGGCAGACTATGTGTGGGTTAACCCCGCCTCTCCAATGCTATAGGACCCCACTCCCATAAATTTGAGCTCACCACTAGAGACTGCATTCCTTTTTTTGTCCTCCTCATTGAACCTATAAGTCAATGCACTTACGTTTACGGATGTCCAAAATTGATCGTGAAAGTTGATGCCGGGCAGTTTCAAGATAGCCCAGGGCCCAGCCAGGACACAGGGGCCTGGAGCCCCACTACAGGACACAGGGGCTCCAGGCCCCTGTGTCCTGTGGTGGGTATGCCCAGGATCGGCTGGCAGGTCTGAAGATTCTCCATGGCAGCAGTTTTTGTATGTAAAAGCTCCCTGTTTGTTTTTCCCTCATGTGCCTTGCTGTCTTTTTTCTTTTTGCTTCTACGGCGCCTAGAACGCAAGTGCATTCAAGGGTTCGGCTTCCTCTTTCGGGGTCGCGGCTCCGGCTCGCTACTGCGCATGTGCGATCCTCGGGCGAAGCAGAGGCTTGGTTTCGCGCATGCGCGGTGTGGCAGGGGACCCGGCGGCCGTGTAGGCACTCTACGGCAGGTTGCCACTGCGCAGGTGCAGTCCGTGCACGGCGGTAATGTCATTCCGCCAGGATGTTTGAATCTCTGAGAGCTCTGTCATTCAAAGGATTACTACAGGCAGCTTGTGTCAGCTAATCAGGCCCCAGGTTCCCAGATCATGGTTAGCTTCAGCCTGGGGCTATGGTAAAAGAGGGAAGGGGGCCAAAAATGCCTCTTAAAGGGGAAGCTGCACTGGTATTTGTACTCCTTTGTTCCAGGACGTGTGAGTGTTCCTACAAAGCTGCAGGATCGCCTCCTATTCGTTCGCCAGGGTGCCATGCACAGATCACTGCCTCCGTATGGCCAGCCCTCACGCTCTAGGTATGTGGGGCATGAGGGGGGGGGCCAGGTCCACGTGCAGATTGACTGATTCCCTAAACGTCACGTTCTCCCTTCTCCCTTTTTTAGCCCTTTCCAGGTCAGACCATCAGCTTACTGTTCAAGGTGACAGGGACCTTGCCAGGCCGCAACACCCACCTTCTTCATCAAGGTCCAGACGTGACTCTCCGTCTAGGACCCAACATCAGAGGAGATGTTCCCATTCCTCCTCCCAACAGAGGTGATGTTCCCATTCCTCCTCCCAACAGAGGGGATGTTCCCATTCCTCATAGATGTTTTTCAAAAAAAGCAATTAAAAAAAGTAGTGCCTTTTATAAAAGAATTTGCTGGAGTGCTGTTTTGCTTGGTTAACACCTGGTTTAAACTTTTGTTAAAAGAACTATGGCCCAACATTTTTGGGCCTTAGTTCTCTTTTTGTTCACAAGATGACATATAGTATGTTCTCCTGTGACAAAAAAAACTCATGTGCATGTGGTGGGCTATTGCCCACTATATCCTGAAAGCGCAGAGCCGCGATGCATCCGGGACAGATCCCGACAATACTGTCGAGATCCACCCTGCCGCCTGATTGACAGCTGGTTCTGCCTCACTAGAGCCAGAGCCAGCTGTGCCCGCCCCCTCCCCAGATTTCCTTCTCCGTCTGTTCTCCCAGTCAGCGCTAGAGAATCGGAAGGGGGGGGATCCCTGTGGGGGTGGCAAAACTACGCATGTGAAGTAAAACATGTACAATATCCATCAAATCTGCACAAACCGCGAACAAATAAATCTAGTTGTAAGTGAGATTTAATAACAAGGTGTAAAGTCAGTGTGGTTTGACAACATATACCACTCAATATCTCCGAAACCAAACCAGCACAAACAAATGGCGCGCTTGTTTTTAAAATTCAGCAACATGGGGTGCAAAGTGAGTGGGGTTTCAGCAACTAACGCACAATATCTTCGAAACCAAAGCGGCACAAACGTTTATTTTTGCGGCACAAGCCAGCACAAACGCGGCACAAACGAATGGCGCGTTTATTTTTAAAATTCAGTAACGTGGGGTGCAAAGTGGGCGGGGTTGCAGCAGCTATAACGCATAATATCTCTGCAACCAAAGCGGAACAAATGTTTATTTTTGCGGCACAAACGTGGCACAAATGAATGGCGCATTTGTATTTAAAATTAAGCAACATTTGAATGTTTCATATCTCAGAAACCGAACCGGCACAAATGCTGATTTTTGCGGCACTAATCAACACAAACGAATGGTATATTTTTATTCAGGTTTTACAAACATGGGGTGCCAACTTCACACCAGCTCAGGGCTGGGATCACACCCAACAATCCCTGCTCTCACAAAAAACACATTGTATTGGGACTTCAGAGGGTCTGAAGCGCCCCTGTGCACACTACTTCAATCAACAGTGCTCACCTTGGTTCAACTCTCCAACAAGCTGCCAGCACAAGGTATTCTCAACCCTTACTACAGAACATACCAATTAATAATAAAAAAAAAAAAAAAGTAACGAAAAGGAGCATTTTTATTACTGTATATGCAGCCAGGCTGCATTATGATAATACTAAAGGTTGAGTTGGGCTAGAAGAAATGCTCCGGTACAGTGGTGAGCAGCGGAGAAGGAAGTGTGCTTGTATAGTTGCAGTCAGTAGAGTGTAGGAAAGTGTGGCGCTACACTGGGCTAGTGAACCAATATACAGGGGCAGTCAATAGAGAAATGAGTTGGTACAGCGGCAGTCAGTAAAAAGCTGTGCTAATATAGTGGTGGTCAGTTGAGAAGTGCTCTGGTATAGTAGCAGTCAGTGTGTCCTGTGTGTACAGTTACACATAATGGCAGTCAGTGAACAAATCTGGCATTACACTGCCAATCAGAGCAGAAGTGTAATAAATATGCAGTGGAGAAGTGTGTGGTACAAGGGCAGTCAGTGAACAAGTGTGTGATTTGCAGCAGGAGTTTGAGGGTTGTTTATTTTTTTCTAACTACTCTTCTGTTGAAATGTGCTTCTTCAGAAAAAAAAAAAGTATACTTATAATGAGGTATGCAATGTACTGCCACAATCAAAATTTTGCACACAGACAGGGTGTGGAAAAAAAATAACGAAAAAATATTTCTATTGGAATTCAAAACAATTTTATATTTATATGTAGTGAGCACTGCTTTTGGTAATTTGCATGCAAAGAAGTTAATAATGAGAAGGCTTGCCAGGACATGCTAGACCTTCAGAAGGATCAGCACCTATATATAATTAAATATGTGGAAAAGATAGAACGCCATTGTCATGTATGCTTTCTCTTTCAAGTTTAATTTCATCATAATTACAGGAAGCGACTTTTAAAAAGATGTCCTATGCTAGATTTGAATTCCATGCATAGTTCTGCGAGTTACACACGAGCTACACCTCAATTCCAAATAAACTGATTACTCCCTTGGCACTACACGTGAGTAGATATTTATGATGTTCATGTGAACCCTGAATAAATGGTGGATATAAATACATTTACACACATTTTATAGATAAATAACAACTACGATACCTCAATAGGGATAATAATACACAGTTAGTACTCAAAATCTACCTATCCTTTGGAAAAGTATAATTGCCCTTCTTTTTTACACAAAAACACTAAAAAGTAAGTAAAACTTTAGGGCCAATTCACACAGACTTGCGCTAAAATGTATGGAAAATGTACATTTCCATCCATTTTAATGTGTGCTGATATTCATTGACATACATTTTGATGTCCGTTGGCATGCATGCGCAGCGTTATGGTGTGAAAAGGGCATACTGGAAAATGTTTTTCAGATTTCCTTCCGTTGATCTGTGTTTTACAGCAGCACTAGAATACAGCGTGAATTGGCCCTTAAGAATCAGCAAGAGTCTCTCCAGAACATTATACATCATTACAATTAAACAGGCAGATACATTCCCTGACTTGCAATTTATTTTATGTATCTTTAAATGGTCATTGCAATAACCACTTAAAACACCAGGCCTTTTTCTGACATTTGTTGTTTACATGCAAAAATCAGTATTCTTTGCTATAAAATTACTTAGAACACCCAAACATATATATATTTTTAGCAGATATTCTAGAGAATAAAATGGCAGTCGTTGCAATATTTTATGACGCACTGTATTTACACAGCGGTCTTTTAAACGCATTAAAAAAAAAAAAACGAAAAAAATAAAATCTATTTTAATGGATTAAAAAAAAACAGTAAAGTAAGCCCAATTTTTTTCTACAGTATGAAAGATGATGTTACGCCGAGTAAATAGATACCCAACATATCATGCTTTAAAATTGCGTACGCTCGTGGAATGGTGACAAATAGGGATGAGCCGAACACCCCCCTGTTCGGTTCGCACCAGAACATGCGAACAGGAAAAAAATTCGTTCGAACACGCGAACACCGTTAAAGTCTATGGGACACGAACATGAATAATCAAAAGTGCTAATTTTAAAGGCTAATATGCAAGTTATTGTCAATAAAAGTGTTTGGGGACCTGGGTCCTGCCCCAGGGGACATGAATCAATGCAAAAAAAAGTTTTAAAAACGGCCGTTTTTTCAGGAGCAGTGATTTTAATAATGCTTAAAGTCAAACAATAAAAGTGTAATATCCCTTTAAATTTCATACCTGGGGGGTGTCTATAGTATGCCTGTAAAGGGGCGCATGTTTCCCGTGTTTAGAACAGTCTGACAGCAAAATGACATTTTGAAGGAAAAAACACATTTAAAACTACCCGCGGCTATTGCATTGCCGACAATACACATAGAAGTTCATTGATAAAAACGGCATGGGAATTCCCCACAGGGCAACCCCGAACCAAAATTAAAAAAAAAAAATGATGTGGGAGTCCCCCTAAATTCCATACAAGGCCCTTCAGGTCTGGTATGGATATTAAGGGGAACCCCAGCCAAAATTTTAAAAAAAAATTGACGTGGGGTTCCCCCTAAATTCCATACCAGACCCTTCAGGTCTGGTATGGATTTTAAGGGGAACCCCGCGCCAAAAAAAAAAAAAAAAAAAAACGGCGTGGGGTCCCCCTAAAAATCCATACCAGACCCTTATCCGAGCACGCAACCTGGCAGGCCGCAGGAAAAGAGGGGGGGACGAGAGTGCGGCCCCCCCCCCTCCTGAACCGTACCAGGCCACATGCCCTCAACATTGGGAGGGTGCTTTGGGGTAGCCCCCCAAAACACCTTGTCCCCATGTTGATGAGGACAAGGGCCTCATCCTCACAACCGTGGCCGGTGGTTGTGGGGGTCTGCGGGCGGGGGGCTTATCGGAATCTGGAAGCCCCCTTTAACAAGGGGACCCCCAGATCCCGGCCCCCCCCCTGTGTGAAATGGTAAGGGGGTACTTACCCCTACCATTTCACTAAAAAACTGTCAAAAATGTTAAAAATGACAAGAGACAGTTTTTGACAATTCCTTTATTTAAATGCTTCTTCTTTCTTCCTTCATCTTCTTCTTCTTCTGGTTCTTCTGGCTCTTCTGGTTCTTCCTCCGGCGTTCTCGTCCAGCATCTTCTCCGCGGCGTCTTCTATCTTCTTCTCCTCGGGCCGCTCCGCACCCATGGCATGAGGGGAGGCTCCCGCTCTTCTCTTCATCTTCTTCTCTTCTTCATCTTCTTCTTCATCTTCTTCTTCCTTCTTCTCTTCATGTCTTCTCCGGGCCGCTCCGCAGCCATGCTGTGGCATGGAGGGAGGCTCCCGCTGTGTGACGGCGTCTCTTCGTCTGACGGTTCTTAAATAACGGGGGGCGGGGCCACCCGGTGACCCCGCCCCCCTCTGACGCACGGTGACTTGACGGGACTTCCCTGTGACGTCACGGGGAATGCCACAGGGAAGTCCCGTCATGTCACCGTGCGTCAGAGGGGGGCGGGGGTCACCGGGTGGCCCCGCCCCCCGTTATTTAAGAACCGTCAGACGAAGAGACGCCGTCACACAGCGGGAGCCTCCCTCCATGCCACAGCATGGCTGCGGAGCGGCCCGGAGAAGACATGAAGAAGAGAAGAAGGAAGAAGAAGATGAAGAAGAAGATGATGAAGAAGAGAAGAAGATGAAGAGAAGAGCGGGAGCCTCCCCCCTCATGCCATGGGTGCGGAGCGGCCCGAGGAGAAGAAGATAGAAGACGCCGCGGAGAAGATGCTGGACGAGAACGCCGGAGGAAGAACCAGAAGAGCCAGAAGAACCAGAAGAAGAAGAAGATGAAGGAAGAAAGAAGAAGCATTTAAATAAAGGAATTGTCAAAAACTGTCTCTTGTCATTTTTAACATTTTTGACAGTTTTTTAGTGAAATGGTAGGGGTAAGTACCCCCTTACCATTTCACACAGGGGGGGGCTGGGATCTGGGGGTCCCCTTGTTAAAGGGGGCTTCCAGATTCCGATAAGCCCCCCGCCCGCAGACCCCCACAACCACCGGCCACGGTTGTGAGGATGAGGCCCTTGTCCTCATCAACATGGGGACAAGGTGTTTTGGGGGGCTACCCCAAAGCACCCTCCCAATGTTGAGGGCATGTGGCCTGGTACGGTTCAGGAGGGGGGGGGCCGCACTCTCGTCCCCCCCTCTTTTCCTGCGGCCTGCCAGGTTGCGTGCTCGGATAAGGGTCTGGTATGGATATTTAGGGGGACCCCACGCCGTTTTTTTTTTTTTTTTGGCGCGGGGTTCCCCTTAAAATCCATACCAGACCTGAAGGGTCTGGTATGGAATTTAGGGGGAACCCCACGTCAATTTTTTTTTTAAATTTTGGCTGGGGTTCCCCTTAATATCCATACCAGACCTGAAGGGCCTTGTATGGAATTTAGGGGGACCCCCACATCATTTTTTTTTTTTATTTTGGTTCGGGGTTCCCCTGTGGGGAATTCCCATGCCGTTTTTATCAATGAACTTCTATGTGTATTGTCGGCAATGCAATAGCCGCGGGTAGTTTTAAATGTGTTTTTTCCTTCAAAATGTCATTTTGCTGTCAGACTGTTCTAAACACGGGAAACATGCGCCCCTTTACAGGCATACTATAGACACCCCCCAGGTATGAAATTTAAAGGGATATTACACTTTTATTGTTTGACTTTAAGCATTAATAAAATCACTGCTCCTGAAAAAACGTCCGTTTTTAAAACTTTTTTTTGCATTGATCCATGTCCCCTGGAGCAGGACCCAGGTCCCCAAACACTTTTTATGACAATAACTTGCATATAAGCCTTTAAAATTAGCACTTTTGATTTCTCCCATAGACTTTTAAAGGGTGTTCCGCGGCATTCGAATTTGCCGCGAACACCCCAAATTGTTCGCTGTTCGGCGAACTTGCGAACAGCCAATGTTCGAGTAGAACATGAGTTCGACTCGAACTCGAAGCTCATCCCTAGTGACAAACTATGGTACTTTAAAATCTCCATGGGCGACGCTTTAAACATTACAGGTTACATGTTTAGAGTTACAGAGGGGGTCTAGTGCTAGAATTATTGCTCTCGCTCTAATGATCGAGGTGATACCTCACATTTCTGGTTTGAATACCGTTACATATGTGGGCATGACTTGCGTATGCATTCGCTTCTGCGCACGAGTTTGGAGGGACAGGGAGATTTATATTTTTCTTATTTATTTTTACACTGTCCCATATATATATATATATATATATATATATATATAAGGGCTCGACAAACCCCGGGCGCCAGGTCGCATTTGCGACTAGAATTAGCGACCTGGCGCCTGGGGCGGCACAGCTGGGGTATCCTGTGTCCGTTCGACACCCCCCCCTCCCGCCGCGATCGCGCTGGGCCGCGCCGATAATTGAGGCCCCGGCTTTGCGGCCTACTGCAGTCCTATGGTTCCTTCTGCAATCGGGCGCCCTCTGGTGGTGGCCGTTGGTATGACAAGACATCCACCAATGCTAATGGAGCAGCTTTCCCTACCTGTTTTCACTGCCTGCTCATCTCCTTCCCTTTACTTAGAACCCCCAAACATTATATATATTTTTTATTCTAACACCCTAGAGAATAAAATGGCGGTCATTGCAATACTTTGTCGCACCGTATTTGCGCAGCGGACTTACAAGCGCACTTTTTTGGGAAAAAATACTTTTTTTAATTAAAAAATAAGAAAACCGTAAAGTTAGCCCAATTTTTTTTATATTTTGAAAGATGATGTTACGCCGAGTAAATTGATTCCCAACATGTCACGCTTCAAAATTTCATCCGCTCGTGGAATGGCGACAAACTTTTACCCTTTAAAATCTCCATAGGAGTCGTTAAAAAAATTCTACATGTTGCATGTTTTAAGTTACAGAGGAGGTCTAGGACTAGAATTATTGCTCCTGCTCCAACAATCGTGGCGATACCTCACGTGTGGTTTGAACACCGCTTTCATATGCGGGTGCTACTCACATATGCGTTCGCTTCTGCAAGCGAGCTCGGCAGGACGGGGCGCATTTAAAAAAATTATTATTTTTTCTTATATATTTTACTTTTTATTTTTACACTGTTTTTTAAAAAAAAATAAAAATTGTGTCACTTTTATTTCTATTACAAGGGATGGGGCACATTTCATTTTTTTTTTTCTTATTTATTTTAACTTTTATTTTTTCACTGTTCTTTAAAAAAAAAAAAAAAAAAAAAAAGTCACTTTTATTCCTATTAGAAGGAATGTAAAAATCCCTTGTAATAGAAAAAAGGCATGACAGGTCCTCTTAAATATGACATCTGGGGTCAAAAAGACCTCAGATCTCATATTTACACTAAAATGCATTAAAAAAAAATTGTCATTTGAAAAAAAAAAAAAAATGTCCCTTCAAGAGCTATGGGTGGAAGTGACGATTTGACGTGGCTTCTGCCCTGCAATGACTTGGAGATGGGCGGGGGTGGGGCCATCTTCCTCTCACTTGTCTCCATGTCAGGCCAGGGACAGATCCGGATCGCCTCCGCCGGTACCGACGGCCGCGGTAAGCGGTGAAGGGCACCGGAGAGCGGCGGTATGGGGGGCCCTCTCCTGCCGCCGATAAAAGTGATCTCGCTGCTAATCTGCTGCAGAGACCACTTTTATCTGAAAGAGAACCGCCGGCTCTGGAAGAAGATACCGGGGTTATGGTAGCTAGCTGCTACCATAACAACGGTATTTCTCTTCAAAGACAGGACGTATATAGTCGTCCTGCGGGAAGGAAGTGGTTAATTAAAATGAATTTATTATTTGTCATCTCCCTGCTTGGCCCCTTTCACACGGCTGTCTGATCAGGTTCGCCTGTCAGTTTTTCAGGCGGACCTGATTGGATCCTTAGTGGGAATATGGTGGTCTTGTGTACCTGCATGACAGGAAATAAAAGCAGTCACATTAGTTCTAGTCGTCTGTGTAAATTTAAGATTGGTTAATTTTTATATTGAAAATAAAGCTTTGTCGGTCGTTTAAAAAAAAATAAAAAACCTGGCTCCTAACTTTTTTAGCTGGCCCCTAGATTCCAAGCAAATTTGTCAAGCCCTGATATATAGATATAGATATAGATATCTATACATAGATATAGATATCTATACATAGATATAGATATCTATACATAGATATAGATATCTATACATAGATATAGATATCTATACATAGATATAGATATCTATATATATATATATATATATATATATATATATATATATCTATACACACACACATATACACACACACTGTATATTCTTAGTAAAAAGGCCAAATGTGGAGTCAAATTCTATAAGCTATGCGAAAGATCCACGTGATATCTGTATGCGATTCCACATATATGAAGGAAAAGATTCCCAGCTTCAGTCCCCTGAGTGCCCAACCTACATGGGCACAACCGGAAGAATCTTATGTGACCTGGCATACCCACTGCTGCAAAAAGGTCATCACATATACCTGGATAAGTATTATACTAGCCTGCCCCTTTTCAGACACTTACACCGTGCAAAAACCCTGGTCTGCGGAACCTCCACAAAGAACAGGAAGGGCTTCCCACAAGCGCTTGCAAACAAAAAAATGCGAAGGGGGGAAAAAGTGACACTGAGAAGCGATGAAGTGTTGGCCTTGAGGTGGAAAGATAGGAGGGATGTATACATGCTGGCCACCATCCACAAAGACACCACAGTCGAGATTCCCGGAAAACGCGGTCCCATTCAAAAACCAACATGCGTCCAATAATATAATCATATAATCTTTACGTTGGGGGGGGGGGGGGTGGCTGGTTTTCAATGACCAAATGCTTCAGCCCTATTTGGCGACAAGGGGGTCCCGTTTCTGGTATAAAAAAGTTGCGATTTATCTTTTTCATTTGCCCATGTACAATGCATATATCACCTACACCAAATCCACAGAAAGCCCCATCCCCAAATTCATAGAATAAATAGTGACGTCCCTCATCTATCAGACCCCCCCGAAAATCTTTGCTCTGATGCGGTTAGCCGACTTCCCGGCATTCCATGATCTGAAGCAGGCTGAAGATGCCAGAAAAGATGTTGCCTATGCAGAAAATCGGGAGTTCGAAGAGATACCAGCTACCATTGTCCCTCCCAACCCGGCCTATGCATTGAAGAGTGCTTCCGACATTCTCATACATCCTTAAAATATTAGCTCATATTTTTAACCATTTCCCCATTTTCATCATCTGTGCTGACTACCGTATATACTCGAGTATAGGTTGATCCGAGTATAAGTCGAGGCCCTAATTTACCACAAAAAAATGGGAAAAACTTATTGCCCCGAGTATAAGACAAGGGTGAGAAATGCAGCAGCTACTGTAAGTGTAAAAAAGAGGGTCAACAATGCCCATCTGCAGCTGTATACCTCCCTGTGTCCTGTGCATATGTGCATATGTTCTTTGCATATGTGTATGTGTCCTGTGTATATGTGCATGTGTCACGTGTATATGTGCATATGTCCTGTACCTGTGTATATGTGTATGTGTCCTGTGTACGTGCACCTGTGTCCTGTGTGCATGTGTCTGTGTGCATCCTACCCGTGTCCTGTGCATGCCTCCGTGTGCTGCTCTGCACCGATCAGCTTGTGCTATTACTATTCGGCGTCCATTCACTGTTCAAAAGCCGCGCCTCCTCCTCGTCCATGATAGGCAGAAAACTCAATTTCCCAGCAGTCAGCCTATCACGGACATTCTCTCATCCTCATACCACGGAAGAGGATGAGAGAATGTCCGCGATAGGCTGTACACTGACTGCCTATCAAAGACGAGGAGGAGGCGCGTCTTTTGAACAGTAATTGGCCGCCGAATAGTAATAGCACACGCTGGCCGCCGTCTGCCTGCATGACACGCTAATCATGTAGGCAGACGGCGGTGACTCGAGTATAAGTCGAGGGGGGCACTTTCAGCCCAAAAAAAGGGCTGAAAATCTTGACTTATACTCGAGTATATACGGTATTTTCTATGCTTCCTCAAATAATCATGCCACTGCCTTCCGCGTGAACTGCCCCTGGCCTGTTTTGACTATGCCTCTGCTTACCGCTTGGACTGCTTCCACGTGAACTGCCCCTGGCCTGTTTTAATTGACTATACTTCTGCCTACCGCTTGGACTGATCTGTTGCCCTGCTACTGTAGTACACAGGGGTCACACAGAATTGTTTTTCCGGATGGAGAAAACAAATTTTTGTTTTTCTCCGGGTTTGGTCATTTCCGGATTAGGGTCTGGAGGCTTCAAAAAGATTTGGGTGGGGGAAGCCTCTACCCCTGTGCCCAGGTCTTACCTGAGGTCCTCAGCCTGCTGCTGACTAACTGCCATCATGCCTCTGCCTGCTACCTGTACTATGGAAATATTTAGCTGTAGCAAGAGGCAGTATGTTTATGAAGGGCTGGAGAGCGGTACAATAATGAGTGTCTGCAGGTAACAGTGTACCAGGACCAATATTTTGGCTCTGCTGACCAGGTCTCTGCCTGGACAATTCCTTTGGACAAATGCTTTGGCTGTGCTGACTATATACAAAAAAGATAAATGGCGCAAGAACACAATCAATCATGAATAAATGAAAATAGTACACACAAATGTAAAAAAAAAGTCCAGGATAAAAAAAAGGGCAGTGTAACTGAAATTACTGAATATGCAAAATCAAAAATGTAAACTCTGCCAAAAACGTCCAGAGAATGACAGAATAATAGTCAATGGAAAAATATGGTTCAAAGGAATCTGATACTATGCACCAGCGGCAGCTTACTTGAGTGGAAGCAACAGCTCTGAAAGACAATGTAGAAAAAAAAGGCAAGAAGCGCCAATCTAAGTGCAGTATCATAAAAGGCTTTATTAAAATGTATAAAAACAACAGCCAAATGGCTACTCACAAGGACAGGATGAATACAGGCAAAGGATCCAGGGACGTAAACACCGACGACACGGTCAGTGTTTGCGTTCCACGCTGGTCTCCATCCGGTTCCTGTTTCATTCTACGGTCCTGGCTCCTCATGTCCCAGTAGATTCCGGCTCTCCTTGCGGACACTCGGATCTTCCCATCTTCCGCGCAGCTCAGCACCCACAGCAGAGACCCCACAGACCACCCGCACACGACAGCGCTGACATAATCTCTACCGGAACCTGCACCATGCACCTTTGTAACATCTGAAGAAGTCGTCCCTGGACCAACTACATGTCCTTTGCCTGTATTCATCCTGTCCTTGTGAGTAGCCATTTGGTTGTTGTTTTTATACATTTTAATAAAGCCTTTTATGATACTGCACTTAGATTGGCGCTTCTTGCCTTTTTTTCCTGTGCTGACGATATCCCTGTACTGACTATAGACCATATTCCTGCCTGCTTCCTGAATAATTACTTTTGATGTCGCTAAGCACATCACTGCCTGGACCAATGCTCTCCTGTGTGGACAACTGCACTACTAAAACCACCACAGGTAATAATTATATATATATATATATATATATATATATATATATATATATATATATATATATATATATATATATATATATATATATATATATATATATATATATATATATATATATATATATATATTTTTTTTTTTACCCTTTCCTCAATAGAATTTATTTGAGTGTAATTCTTGTTTCTTGTATGTACATGTTATGTGTTAGAAACAGGGGCGGACTGACCATTCGGTCATTCGGATGCCGACCGAGGGCCCGCGGCCAGTAGGGGGCCCGTGAGACATGCTAGTCGGATCTAGGGGTATGCTGCTGGGCGTGCTGCGGTGGAGCCGTTCTGCCGACTGCCGCTGTGGGGGGGCCAAGACCCGGCATCTCCCCCTGCACCCCTGGTTTTCCGTTTGGGATGCAGTGGGGGGAGTGGGAGGCGGCGATCAGCAGCTCTATGGTGCTCGCAGCATCTCCCTGGGGCTTGTATTTCTCCTCCAGATTGTATAGAGTGGAGAGGGGAGGGGCCTCTGACCCGGGCAGCTACAAGTTTCACTCTCTGCTTGTACACTGTTGCCGACTGCTGCCCGGGTCAGAGGCCCCTCCCCTATCCACTGTACAGAATCAGAAGGAGAACTACAAGCCCCAGTGAGATCCACAGGCACCATAGAACTGCCAATCGCCACCTCCCCCTGTGCTGGGGGTTGGAGGTGCACAGCCAGGTACAGGGGAACCTCTGGGGGGGGGGTTAAGTCTGGGCACCCTGATGTATGGGGGGGCTGTCTGGGGACCCTGATGTATGGGGGGGCTCTCTGGGGACCCTGATGTATGGGGGGGGCTCTCTGGGGACCCTGATGTATGGGGGGGGGACTCTCTGGGGACCCCGATGTAAGAAGGGGGCTCTCTGGGGACCCTGATGTATAGGGGGGGGGGGGCTCTCTGGGAACCCTGATGTATAGGGGGGGGCTCTCTGGGGACCCTGATGTATGGGGGGGGCTCTCTGGGAACCCTGATGTATAGGGGGGGCTCTCTGGGGACCCTGATGTATGGGGGGGGCTCTCTGGGGACCCAGATCTATGGGGGGGCTCTCTGGGGACCCAGATCTATGGGGGGCTCTCTAGGGACCCTGATGTATGGTGGGGGTTACTGTGGAGTGGACCCTGATGTATGTGGGGCTCTCTGGAGACCTTGATGTAAGGCGGGGCTCTCTGGGGACCCTGATGTATGGGGGGCTCTCTGCAGACCCTGATGTATGGGGGGCTCTCTGCAGACCTTGATGTAAGGGGGGGGCTCTCTGGGGACCCTGATGTATGGGGGGCTCTCTGGGGACCCTGATGTAAGGGGGGGTTGGGGGCTCTCTGGGGACCCTGATGTAAGGGGGGGCTCTCTGGGGACCCTGATGTAAGGGGGGGCTCTCTGGGGACCCTGATGTATGGGGGGGCTCTCTGGGGACCCTGATGTATGAGGGGGGCTCTCTGGGGACCCTGATGTAAGGAGGGGGCTCTCTGGGGACCCTGATGTAAGGAGGGGGCTCTCTGGGGACCCTGATGTAAGGAGGGGGCTCTCTGGGGACCCTGATGTAAGGAGGGGGCTCTCTGGGGACCCTGATGTAAGGAGGGGGCTCTCTGGGGACCCTGATGTAAGGAGGGGGCTCTCTGGGGACCCTGATGTAAGGAGGGGGCTCTCTGGGGACCCTGATGTAAGGGGGGGGCTCTCTGGGGACCCTGATGTAAGGGGGGGGCTCTCTGGGGACCCTGATGTAAGGGGGGGGGCTCTCTGGGGACCCTGATGTAAGGAGGGGGCTCTCTGGGGACCTTGATGTAAGGAGGGGGCTCTCTGGGGACCCTGATGTAAGGGGGGCTCTCTGGGGACCCTGATGTAAGGGGGGGCTCTCTGGGGACCCTGATGTAAGGGGGGGGGCTCCCTGGGGACCCTGATGTAAGGGGGGGGGCTCCCTGGGGACCCTGATGTAAGGGGAGGTTCTCTGGGGACCCTAATGTAAGGAGGAGGTTCTCTAGGGACCCTGATGTAAGGGGGGCTTGCTGGGGACCCTGGTGTAAGGGGAGGCTCTCTGGGGACCCTGATGTAAGTGGGGGAGGCTCTCTGGGGACCCTGATGTAAGTGGGGGAGGCTCTCTGGGGACCCTGATGTAAGTGGGGGAGGCTCTCTGGGGACCCTGATGTAAGTGGGGGAGGCTCTCTGGGGACCCTGATGTAAGTGGGGGAGGCTCTCTGGGGACCCTGATGTAAGTGGGGGAGGCTCTCTGGGGACCCTGATGTAAGTGGGGGAGGCTCTCTGGGGACCCTGATGTAAGTGGGGGAGGCTCTCTGGGGACTTGTTTACATAGGTGGACCACAGTTCTGCCTCTGTTGGAAACGATCGTCGGGGCTTGGCGGACATCGGGTCCTCCGGACCCGCTGGTTAGCTCTGTGTGTCCAATCACAGCGGCAGCAGGTCAAACAGCATGCAGACCCGCAAGTGCAGAATCAAGTACCTGTACATGATTCTGCTCACAGGAGACGCAGCTCTGCAGTAAATGTACATGTTAAAGTGAGTTTATTTTTCTTTATTTTCTTAAATCTTTAATCATTTATTTTGAACATGAAGTAGAGAAATTCTGTGACCAATGCATGTAATGTAGCAGTGCAATATATACGTGGGGCTTTGTGAGGGTGTGGCTTGTGTGTGGGTGGGGACAAAGGGGGCCCCATGAGCCCCTATTGTCCGGGGGCCCCATGAGTTGTCAGTCCGCTCCTGGTTAGAAATATGAAGGACCTTCAAAAGTGTGATAGGTCATTGTGACATTAAATGTGTAATTTATGCCTGAAGGGGCTACTTTTTAGGCCTCTGCATGTGGCCAGGCTGTGTAAAAGTGGTATCGTGATACTCAGGAGGAGTAGCAGAATGTATTTTGGGGTGCAATTTTTACTTGTGCTTTGTGTAAAAAAAGCATTTTCATTTTCCAAAAACTTGTGTGAAAAAAAAAAAAAAAGACATGTTCAAAAGACTCATGCCTCGTAGAATATACGTTGGGGTGTTTGCTTTTCAAAATGGGGTCATTTTGTGGGCGTTTCCATTGTCCTGGTGCTCCAGGACCTTCAAAAGTGTGAAAGGTCCTCATGACATTAGATTTATTCTCATAGAACGCCTGAAGGTGCTACTTGAATGTTGGGCCTCTGTATGTGGCCAGGCTGTGTAAAAGTCTCACACATGTGGCATCGCCATACTCAGGAGTAGCAGCAGAATGTTTTAGGGTGTAGTTGCAAGTATGCATATGCTATGTGAGCGAAACAACCTGTTACTATGACAATTCTGTAAAAAAAAAAAAAAAACAAACTTCATTTTGCAAAGAACTGTGGGGAAAAATTACAACTTCAAAAGACTCACTATGCCTCTTACTAAATACCTTGGATTGTCTACTTTCCAAAAAAGGGGTCATTTGGGGGGCATATGTACTTTCTTGGCTTGTTAGGGACTCAAGAAATGAGATAGGCTGTCCGTACATCAGGTGTGATCAATTTTCAATGATTGGCACCATAGCTTGTAGACTAACTTTCACAAAGACCAAATACACAGATTTGGGTTATTTTTTATCAAAGATATGTAGCAGTATAAATTTTGGCCAAAATTTATAAAGAAGAATTTCTAATTTGCTAAATTTTATAAACAGGAAAAAAAAATGCATTTTTTTACAAAATTTTTGGTCTTTTTAATTTATAGCACAACAATAGAAAACCCAGTAGTGATTAAATACCACCAAAAGAAAGCTCTATTTATGTAAATAAAAAAGGACACAAATTTCATATGGGTACAGCATTGCATGACTGCGCAATTGTCATTCAAAATGTTAAGGCACTGGAAGCTGAAAATTGGCCAGGGCAGGAAGAGGGTAAAAGTGTCCAGTAGGCAAGTGGTTAAGGGCCCTTTCACGGCTGTCTGTTCAGGTCTGCCTGTTAGTTTTTCCAAGCGGACCTGATCGGACCCTCCATTCACCCCTATGGAGCGGCGGATCTCAGCGGTTACATGTCCGCTGACACCCGCTGCTATCCAATTCGATCCTGACCGCAAAATCAAGATGGATGGTGGTCCTATTTTCTATCCATCTGGTGGATCGGATCAGATATGACTAGATGAAAATGGACAGGTGGTCCGTTTTCACCCGCTCTCCCCATGGAAGAGAGCAGGACTGGGTCAGTCTCTGCTCTGCACAGTGAGCAAAGACGGGCCTGTCATCCACCTGCTCAGAGGGGATCAGGGGAGAGATCACCTGCTGAGCAAGCGGAGTGCGTCCAACGGTGGCGTCTGTGTAAAAGGGGCCCAAGTGTAACAAATATGCAAAAAAAATAAAAATCAGGAAGGGGCAAATATTTTCACAGCATTGTATAGTTAAAAAACAAAACAAAAAAACATTATCAACATTTTTACCAAGTGTTCCCAAGCAACGTCACATAGGAAAGAAATCCCTAGACATTGTATAGTTAAAGCAGAGCTCCGCCCAAAAGGGGAAGTGACACTTGTTTGCTTCCCCCCCCCCCTCCACTGCCATATTTGGCACCTTTCAGGGGGGAGCAGGTACCAGTTGCCAACTCTGGGGGACCTCGTGGCGAGATCCCCAGGAAGTTCGGCCCCCTCCTCCTTCCACCACCGCCGGGCCATTCAGAAAGTGCAGCACGCTTTGCACAGTAGGGAACCGGCTGTTAAGTCACAAGGTTTCACTGCCGGTTCCGTTTACAAGGATTGGTGGCGGCAGGACCCGAGAGCCGATTGGAGTACTGGAGCTCCGCTTTAAAATCATGTATCAGTCCTGTAGCTGGAGCAAGTTGAATCAAAACTGCAAACTTCACAGTAGTGTACATGCATAGCACTGTTTAATCGCCTGTTTTTTTATGTCTAGCAGCCTACAGTGAACTTATCATCGGATATATATTTTTTTCTAAACATATGCCAAGTAAGGTGTAAATTTTACAGAGATATTCATTACCTCATAGAGTTCACAATACTTGTGATATCAATACCATCACCTCTTTTTCATTTCAGACATTATTCAGCAGTATCTACTGGACTGAGATGCTGGCTCACAGAGATGACACAATCTTAATCTTGGTGCCTATGGAGTTCTTGCATTGTTCACAAACACCTGATGCAGATCAGTCCCTGCTGCAGACTATCATCCCGCTCAAGGCGAAGTCACTAACTCTAGCTCAAGAACTATACATAGGGATATATATATATCCATCCATATCTATCTATCCACACACACAAATATATATATATATATATATATTTCACATTTTTGTAAATATTTTATTATATCTTTTAATGTGACAACACTGAAGAAATTACACTTTGCTACAATTTCAAGCAGTGAGTGTGCAGCTTGTATTAACAGTTTAAATTTGCTGTCCCCTCAAAATAACTCAACACACAGCCATTAATGTGTAAACCGCTGGCAACAAAAGTGTGAGTACACCCCCCAAGTGAAAATGTCCAAATTGGGCCCAAAGTGTCAATATTTTGTGTGGCCACCTTTATTTTCCAGCACTGCCTTAACCCTCTTGGGCATGGAGTTCACTAGAGCTTCACAGGTTGCCACTGGAGTCCTCTTCCACTCCTCTATGATGACATCACGGAGCTGGAGAATGTTAGAGACCTTACCTCCACCTTCCATTTGAGGATGCCCCACAGATGTCTGGAGACCTGCTTGGCCAGTCCATCACCTTTAACCTCAGCTACTTTAGCAAGGCAGTAGTTGTCTTGGAGGTGTTTGGGGTAGTTATGTTGGACTACTGCCCTACGGCCCAGTCTCTGAAGGGAGGGGGATCACGCTCTGCTTCAGTATGTCACAGTACATGTTGACATTCATGGTTCCCTCAATGAACTGTAGCTCCCCAGTGCCAGCAGCAGTCATGCAGCCCCAGACCATGACATTCCCACCACCATGCTTGACTGTAGGCAAGACACACTTGTCTTTGTACTCCTCACCTGGTCGCAGCAAAACACGCTTGACACAATGTGAACCAAATACGTTTATCTTGGTCGCATCAGACCACAGGATATGGTTCCAGTAATCCATGTCCTTAGTCTGCTTGTCTTCAGTAAACTGTGTGCGGGGCTTTCTTCTGCATCATCCTTAGAAGAGGCTTCCTTCTGGTATGACAGCCATGCAGACCAATTTGATGCAGTGTGCGGCGTATGGTCTGAGCACTGACAGGCTGACCCCCCACCCCTTCAACCTCTGCAGCAATGCTGGTAGCACTCATACGTCTATTTCTCAAAGACAACCTCTGGATATGACGCTGACCACGTGCACTCAACTTCTTTGGTTGACCGTGGCAAGGCCTGTTCCGAGTGGAACCTGTCCTGTTAAACCGCTGTATGGTCTTGGCCACCGTGCTGCAGCTCAGTTTTAGGGTCTTGGCAATCTTCTTATAGCCTAACATCACCTGACACTTCAATAGAGTCTGATGTGGCTGCACACCCCGAAGTAAATGTTACAAAAAGAATGTGAGAATTCCCCGTGGGTTTCTTTTTAGCAGCAATCATAGGTAAAAGAGAAAAAGTTTTTTTGTAAAAAAGATATATTTTTATTAACAAAATACTCATACATACATACTCATACTCAACATAATTTATAGAATACAAGAATTTAAAACATGAGCTCCGGTTTTACATGAAACGAGACATACTAGGTAAGTATACAAATCAAGCAATAAATTGTCATACAATAAATTACAGGGAGTGTGCATATAGCAGCGCTCCCTACAATATCAATTATGGTTATATTAGTGCTTGCCGGTATTGGAGAAGACCCCAATGCATTTCAACCTTATAGGGTCATGGTCTCCATCAGGGGGTCCTTAAAGCTCCTCAATACCATATGAGCTTGTTTATCCGGAGACATCTTAAAAACATGAGAAAAAGCAGAAGAATCCCCCACTTGTTATCCTGGACTCCATTAGATCGTCGTCCCTGCCTGCATCCCAGAGGAAGGCAAAACTGACCCGTAGGGCTTACGAATGGTCACAGATGAAGTGGCTCTCTCCCACAAGCAGAGGAGGGGGCAGGAGAACCAGAGCACCTAATAGCTGTAGTGAGAGGTGTTGAATATCTGTAGCGTTCCACAAAGATGCACAATGTCCGATTAGTTTGTTTGCCATCATGCTCTGTCAGGGCCATCTAGCCTAGGCCATCTTTATGTAGAGAAACAATTTTTTTTTTCAGATCCTCAGAGTTCTTTGCCATCAGGTGTCATGTTGAACTTCCAGTGACCAGTATGAGAGAGTGAAAGCGATAACACCAAATTTAACACTCCTGCTCCCCATTCACACCTCAGACCTTGTAACACTAACGAGTCACATGACACCGGGGAGGGAAAATGGCTAATTGGGCCCAATTTGAACATTTTCACTTAGGGGTGTACTCACTTTTGTTGCCAGCGGTTTAGACATTAGTGGCTGTGTAGAGTTATTTTGAGGGGACAGCAAATTTACACTGTTATACAAGCTGTACGCTCACTTTTTTGAGATACAGTATATACATACATATACACACTAATAATAATATTAAAGCAATATTAAATGTACTCCATATTAGCATTTAAAGTGTTACTAAACCCAGAACCTGCATTCACTATATCAGGTCTTCCACAGTACAAAAAACATGGAAATGCAATAGTTTTAGTAAATATAAACTGCTAAATACTAGGGTTGTCCCGATACCACTTTTTTAGGACCGAGTACAAGTACCGATACTTTTTTTCAAGTACTCGCCGATACCGATTACCGATACTTTTTTTTAATGTCACGTGACAGTTTTTTTTTTTTTAACAATGCTTTTTTTTTTCGGGGGGGGGGGGGGGGGGGTGAACGGTGTCTGTGTGTGTTTTAATTTTTATTTTTTACAATAATAATTTTTTTATTCATTTTTGCAATATGTGTTTTTTTTTTTTTTTTTAAATCAGCCCTGTTGGGGGGCTTTGGTGAGATATCAGGGGTCTTAACATACCCCTGATATCTCCCCCTTGAGACAGAGAAAGAGACAGAGGATAGAGATTCCCCAGTCCCTTTCTCTGCAGCCTCAGCTGCACTGACAATGAATGGAGAAGACAGCGTCTTCTCTCCATTCATAAACTGACACATTGTAATCATAGGAGATTACAATGTTTCAGTTATGTGAATGGAGAGAGTCAGCTGACTCTCTCCATTCACACAGGAAGGAGGAAGAGGATGGCGGACCGGAGGGGACAGCGGAGAGGCAGAGGAACGGAGGAACGGAACGGAGGGGGACAGATAAGGAGAGGGGGACAGAGGAACGGAACGGAGGGGACAGCGGAGAGGCAGAGGAACGGAGGAACGGAACGGAGGGGGACAGATAAGGAGAGGGGGACAGAGGAACGGAACGGAGGGGACAGCGGAGAGGCAGAGGAACGGAGGAACGGAACGGAGGGGACAGCGGAGAGGCAGAGGAACGGAGGGGGACAGATAAGGAGAGGGGGACAGAGGAACGGAACGGAGGGAGACAGAGGAGAGGGGGACAGAGGAACAGAGGGGGCATGGAGGAGGATGCAGTGACAGTCAGCGGTGATCGCGTGGGGAAGTTACAAGCACCGATCACCGCTGTATGTCACTGAAAGCCGCGGGGGGGAAGCTAGTAACTCCCCCACACGCCGATCACCGCTGACTGTCATAGTATCGGCGGAAGCATCGGGAGCATTTGCCCGAGTACAAGTACTTGGGCAAATGCTCGGTATCGGTGCCGATACCGATACTAGTATCGGTATCGGGACAACCCTACTAAATACCCTTTCTCATCAGCAGAATATAGGAGTCTTGTGACTTGTATCACTGTCTGCTAAAAGTAGTTTAGTAGTAGTTTGTAACCCTAAAAAAATAAATAAATAAATAAAAATAAAAAAAAAGGATCCTGTTCCCTTAACCACTGGGCACTTAAACCCGCTTAATAACCAGACCAATTTTCAGCTTTCGGTGCTCTCACATTTTGAATGACAATTACTCAGTCATGCAACACTGTACCCATATGAAATTTTTGTCCTTTTTTTCACACAAATAAGGCTTTCTTTTGGTGGTATTTAATCACTGCTGGGTTCTTTATTTTTTGCGCTATAAAAGAAAGAAGACCGAAAAATTTGTAAAAAAAAATGCATTTTTCTTTGTTTCTGTTATAAAATTTTGCAAATTAGTAATTTTTCTTCATATAGTTTGGCCAAAATTTATACCGCTACATATCTTTGGTAAAAATAACCCAAATCGGTGTATATTATTTGGTCTTGTGAAAGTTAGAGTCCACAAGCTATGGTGCCAATATCTGAAAATTGGTGACGGAGCAATCACATGGTAAACCGGGATCCGTGATCCCTGGTCCCAGGGGGCGCGCGAGAGCGGAATTCTGGGAGGACGTCACTGTACGCCCTCCCAGAGTTAAAAAACCGCCCTGTAGCCGTCATTTGGCTATGGGCCGGTTATTAAGTGGTTAAAGTATGAATAACAGCACAGTGCTCATTCTGTGTAATTTGGCCCCTTGTATCATAAAATACCTGACTGATCCTGCCCTCCCCCCTGTAAACTGACCACGGTTTATCATGGCTGCTGAGCTCTGACACTGTGGTCAGTTTACGTGTCTCCGTCATCAGCAGCTCTTCTGTCCTCCTCTCCCTGCCTGTCAGCTAGTGACAGTGCCACTGTGCTCCCTGACCCTTCCCACTGCTATTATAAGTTTAACATAATCATACAAATCCCCCTGTTAGATAACATTATGTGTCCCAGTGTCTGTGCTTTATAAAAAATATGCCGATGTCTACCTTATTTCATAGCGCCGCTCACATGACCTCCCGGCTGATGTCAGCATGAGTTCTCGGCCGTGCCACTGTAGTTGTCAGCCTGAGAGAGAGGGGCCGGTCACGTGAGCACCGCTATGAAATAAGGTAGAAATTGGAATATTTTTTTATAGAGCACAGACACTGGGACACAATGTTATTTAACAGAGGGGATGGTAAGATTAGGATAGAATGGCTTTACAAACACTTTAAGCCTGTAGGAGGAGTTTTCATTCTCCCCTGATCCTCTGTCTGGACAGTGCTAATTGGCCCTGTGCTGATTACATGTACTCTCCCAAGAAAAAACAAAACAAAAACTCTAGCAATACCACACTAAACAGAGCATGTGCAGCCGGACTCCTAATGCTCTGTTCTACGGAGAAATGGGTTGGAGTCCATTAAAGGAGGAGGATCAGAGAAGACAAGATCACACAGCCTTTATACACAATGCATACGATTAACCCCTTAGGTTTCACAGTAAATATAACAAGCATGCTTTACTGCATAAACACACCGATTTTACTGTTGTGGGTTTAGTAACACTTTAAACGGTACTTCTGAGATCAGAATACATTTTGAAAGCAGCTTTATTTATAGCAGACTTTCAAAAGGCACTATTGAAACCAGTTTCACTCCTCAAACATTGTAACCCCTAATGGTATACTGGAGACTAGTTAGGAGTGGGCAAAAAATACTTTTTATTAAAACTTTGCTACAATAGCTACATTTATAAGTGAGTCTTTACCCTAGAAGTGCAGTTTTTTTGCTCGTCAGGGGTCCATTTAAAAATGATTCGGCGACCGAAACCGAATCCTGGGGGCTCCCGATCCCAAATTGGTACACCATCTGAGGACTTCTGACAAGATTCTACACAAGTCTTCCTACAGATCGTCACCCCATACCGCTTGACGGTACAAGTTCGTTTGACTCACCGCCAACGGCCTGTGAGTCCACCTTATCTGGTAAGGGCATCCTTTTGCTTTTCCTTCTCTTTGTTGAGACCACCCACATGATTGAAGAATCTGCCTGTATCTAAGGATCTCTTTAAAACAGCCCTTAATCACCTCATATGAAGACGGCCTACGCCCAGATGGCTGTGGGGTTAAATAGGAGTACCCCATCCACCCATTAATAGACTTCCAGTATCCATATACGTTTACCCTTTTTAGGGATTTGGACGTCCTTTCTCTTGGCTTTTACCCAAATGAACATTATTTTTGCTGAGCTGCACACTCAGTATATTAAGATACCTTGCATTATTATTTTTCTGTATTGTTTCTTTGAATATTGTATGCACGATTGTTTCTTAATTAACCTACAGGTTGTTATTGAGTATCCACTCTCTTACATATCTAAGCACTCACTATTATTATATATTCCTTTATATTTTTTTTTTGGGATGTTTTATAAAACAATTACCATTCACTTAATAATTTTACACTTCAAGCTTTAACACTCCTTTATAGAGATCACTATTACTTGATTAGTAACATGTGTCCCACTATTCATTATTATTTAAAAATGATAGTCATACAAGCAGCTGATTGAACTGAAATTAATGTCGTTCCCAATCGTATGATAGGAAAAAAAAAAAAAGAAATCTCTCCACTGGCGATACGAGAAATAAAAAAAAAAAAAAACTATAAAATTTTTTTTTTGTTTTTTTTATGTAAAAGATTCTATTCCTTTCTCGTGATATTCAAGACAGAAAAATGTCTTGGCTGAAGATCCACTTTATACAGTCAGCCCAATCAAAATATACATCACTGATTTAGATAAAATTGGGCTGTTTAGATTGATCACTGGCATCCTATATACTTCTTGAATGCATTTTCTTAGCTTGACCTGTCATAGCCAATACTTAAGTTTGATGCCGACTGGTGTTTTATATTGTGGTTCTAGCATTGGGGGCCACAGCACAGAATGCAGAGAACAAGGCTGAACACTTCTTCAGAAGTGGACACAAACAACTGGGCAGTTGTAGTCTGTACCTCTGGTTTCCAGATTCTGGTTTAATCGTCCAGTAGCAAATACTCTCTCAGAAGTGTGAAGACTTCCCTGACAGTGGTGGTTATTTACTAAAGGCAAATCTACTTTGCACTACAAGTGCACTGCAAGTGTACTTGGAAGTACAGTCACTGTAGATCTGAGGGGGACATGCAAGGAAAATAAAAAAACAGCATTTTAGCTTGCACATGACTGGATGATAAAAATCAGCAGAGCGTCCCCTCAGATCTACAGCAACTGCAAATCGGGGAAATGGAGAAAGTGCAGAGAAGGGCAACCAAACTGATAAAAGGCTGAAGGAGCTCAGTTATAAAGAAAGATTAGAGGAACTTAATATATTCTCTCTTGAGAAGAGATTAAGGGGGGATATGATCAACATGTACAAATACATAAGTGGTCCATATAGTGAACTTGGTGTTGAGTTATTTACTTTAAGGTCATCACAGAGGACAAGGGGGCACTCTTTACATCCGGAGAAGAAGAGATTTTACCTCCAAATACAGAAAGGTTTCTTCACAGTAAGAGCTGTGAATATGTGGAATAGACTCGCCCAAGAGGTTTGTTCTGGCCAGCTCAGTAGATTGTTTTGAGAATGGTCTGAATTCTTTCCTAGATACACATAATATAAGTGGGTACTAATATTTATAGGTAAATTTGATCATGGGAATATCCAATGGCCTCCTGGGGGATCAATAAGGATTTTTTCCCCCTGCTGGAGCAAATTGGAGGTTTTATTGGGGTTTTCTGCTTTTCTCTGGATCAATTGTGGGTATAGGATTTTATATATAAGATTGTATAATTTTTTTTTATTTTTTCCTTCTATTGGTTGAACTAGATGGACTTGTGTCTTTCCAACCAGACTATTTAACTATGTATGTAAGTATTGTAATCTCTCAATTTTATTACAATACTTTGAAGTAGTGAAGCTTGAATACTTCACTACTGTTGCTGCCCAAACCTGTAAGTGGTTGACTGAGAACCATTCCATCATGTTATGTTTAATAGCCAAGCGAGTTAACATAAAACAATCTATTCCAGATAGAATCCATGTGTAAATTGTTGAGAATGAAAGATCAAGAAATGAATGAAAATGATCAGTATTTGTTTACAAAGATTTCTTTAAATTAAAAGGCTGCCTGTTAACGGTATTACTCCACAAGACAAATGTTTGGGTCATGATCTCTGCTATATGAATCATTAGGAAAAATAGACAGTTGTGAACAGATTAACTATGGTGGTTAAAACTAGAAATGATCACATTTACCTAAAAATAGTCTGACTAGAACTCCACATTAGAAATAGGTCATCTGGGAAGAAATTAGTAGACAAAGGACCGAGCTTTAGGAATTAGTCTTATTACGGTATGTTTAGCGGATGGTGCCTCTTACATTTGCCCACGTTTCAGAGACAAAAACAATATAAGAGGACCTTGTGATTTCCCAGATCTCAGCCTGTCTTCGTGACATCATGATCATGTGAGTTGTGCAGCAGGCAAGAATCCCTTACAGTACAGGGGCAAATAGAGATCCTATTGTTTAGTTCTGGTTTATTAGGCAATTACTGGGATGAGTCTTGAACTAGAGAGAGCAGAGCATCAGCGCATGAAAAAAAAAAAAAGTGTGGGTGTGAGGATTCATTGACTGAACTCTACACAATATCTACCAATGTTTAAGCCTGTGGTTCAGTAAATCCAATCTCTACAATCCGTATCCCTTGTCTTTAGTATTTGTAGATTGATTTAAATTGTAATTGAAGTAATTTCAGTCAAAAGCTCCCAAAAGAAAGCTCTTGAGAATAGAGATATGACAGAAATGGGGTAATTCGGAAAGGTGATCTTTCAGGTCACTCTTTATATGGCCTAGGGAACTCCACGAAAAGTTGGATCAGCTACACCCTGCATAAGGGGTAAGTGAATGTAAAGGTACACCTATATAAGGCAATGTTAAGGTACACCTATATAAGGACAAACCTCTAACTGATACCACAAGAGGATGAGTCCACAGTGATGGACTTCATTACACCAGTAAATGTTGAAAAAAATAATTAAATAATATAATAGTGACTCCAACCTCGTGTGAATACAAAAACACTAAAACATAAGTCCAAAATTAATAAGTGAAAACTCTATATGTATAAATTGTCCAGACACCAACAGGTGATGTAAAGCATGTAAGTGTTCCAAAAGATATATATAGTGTTCCAAAAAATATTATTAAATAAGGTGTGGCAAAAAAGTTTTTTTTCAGAAAACAGCAAAAAAAAAAAAAAAAAAAAATGCACAAAACACAAAAAGAAAAAAAAAAAAAAAAAATGTGTACAGCCGTTCCAATGTGACTGATTATTCGTGCTTTAACAGGTTAATGCAGATGACTTTTGTGCTCGCAGCTCTTGACAAGTGACTTGCGTGCTCCCCCTCATGGGTCCCCACTCACCAGCTTCTGTAACTCCTGCAGGGGTAATAAGCATATAACGCCAATATCTCGGCCAGCATTCCCAGGTTCCAGCATCTGCAGTTCCTCAGGCGTCCCTTGGATTTACCAGGCAATGGCAGATATATAAGGCTATGCTCCTCATGGAAGAGAAAAAATGGCTCCCATAGTGTAGTATCCAAAGAATGTTCTGTTTATTAAAAATTATTTAAAAAAATATATATATAAAAAGCACACAAGGTTGGAGTCACTATTATATTATTTAATTATTTTTTACAACATTTACTGGTGTAATTAAGTCCATCACTGTGGACTCATCCTCTTGTGGTATCAGTTAGAGGTTTGTCCTTATATAATAGGCATTGTCAAGTATTTAGCTGTATTTACTTTTGGGATCTCTTTTGCTGTTCCTTATTTGATTTTTCAGTAATGAACATACACAATTCAATGTTATTCAACATGTTATCAACATGTTTTTTCAATTCCTTTTATTTTGTATTAATCACTCTCCCACCTTGGTTGCCTGCTGTCTGCCCCCCCCGGGGTGCGTCTGGTGGCCCGAGCGATTGCCCGGCACGGAAAGGTCGCCCAGGACTTCTTCCTGGGCGGCGCTACAGGAGGTTACCAGGGCGATTAACATCCACGCCCATCCGCCTCCATATTGCTACTCCGGCGGACATGCTCAGTCTGCCGTATGAGCATTTCCGTGTCGGTGGGATGGGTGTGCGCGACGTCGCCCCAACGTCACTGCGCTGGCGCCGCGCATCCCCATCTCAGGGGGCTGTAATGAGGCTTCTCAGCTGACGGGCTCCACTACACAGCTGTGCGCGATTTTAGCGCCAGCTGATTGGGGCCCGTCCACTATATACATCAGCCCCACTCATTCCCACCAGCTAAGGCGATCTACCTGCCGGACGCTGGGCTATGTGGTCAGCTGAATTTATACACCATTGAATCAAGGTACTCGTTTTTCTCCTGTGTTACAACAAAATTAGGATGTGGCTGAGCTTCTCCTCTTTCTTATGCAATGTTCATCTGGGAATATACAGCCGGCGTTACTGCCTTTTCCCTTTCAAGACTCAACCATTAGTCTGCAAACCAGGTTTTTTAACACACTACAACTACAGCACTGGGTCCATATGGGCGAATCAGTGCTAACAAAATAGTTGTGTCCACCACAGCATTATTTACACATAACCTGTGCAAATTGCACATTACTTGTATACATTCCATATACTTGTCTACTCTATAGTAGAATGTCTCTATACATTTTTATAAGATAGATTATAGATTTTCTACACAACACAGGTAATTTATATTATATAAAAAAAAAAAAAAAAAAAAAATTTCAATCTGTATTTGACAATTTCCCACACTAGCCTGCCCCCTAATTTTTTCTAAATGTTATTCCTTATACTCCCGGTACTTGTTTAAATTTTGTTTACAGGGTTGCCTCTCTAGCCCCAGTATATCGCTCTGGCCTGCACGTGTCCGTGGGGGGCAGGAATAGGTGAAACCTTGTGCCTCCTTGTGGAGAGTTGTGGTATACTAACATCTACTTGAATTTACAATACTTAAGGAGCAGCACTTGTATCTACATCTATATACTTGGCTACCACCCCCCGCAATACGCCTTGCTTTTCTTATGTGGTTTTTAAACTTTTCCTCAGAGCAACCAATGATAACATAGTTACATAGTTAGTCAGGTTGAAAAAAGACACAAGTCCATCCAGTTCAACCATAAAAAAAAAACAAAAAAAAAAAACATTTTCAGGTAAGTGATCAACTGATCATTTAACCTCTAAAACGGATTTATTTCGATAATTCTATATAACATTCGACTGATTTATCATATTTTTTCCAATTAATTCAGATGAATCCCTCTTTTCAATTATGCCCCTGAAGAAGGACTGATATACTATGTACCCTGAAACGCGTCGGGTTTGAAGAGAGTTTTTTATTCTGTATACAATATCATTGTTGACCATGTCGATTATGTAATATGTTTGTTATTCATGACGTCCACAATGTTTTTAGAAAATGAATTCTTTCATTAATAAACATACTTTTTTATTCTCTACATGAGTCTGTACTCTGCTACTATACACAACTTATGTGCAAGTGCCGGGAAAATCCATTCAGGGGAATCCCATTTTTCTGTTGTCTATGTTTTGGATGTGGCACGGCTTTTTTCTTCCCTAGGAGAGTTGGTCGCTCTTTCTCTTTGTCCTTATATAGGTGTACCTTTACATTCACTTACCCCTTATGCAGGGTGTAGCTGTATAATCACACCACACTGATCAAATTTGTGCAGTGAGCTGTGCTTGTGCAACTTACTGTACAGCGTCGGACAGGGCAGGTAAGTAGCTTTAATGCAGAAGAGACAAAGCATGTGTCTTCTGCATTAAAAATCCTGCTTGTTCACCCATTTTCCTGTTGCGGCCTAATGCCGCGTACACACGATCGGAATTTTGGTCGGAAAAAGGTATGATGGCTTTTTTGACGGGATTCTGCTCTAACTTCTCTTGCATACACACGGTCACACCAAATTCCGACCGTCAAGAACGCAGTGATGTACAACACGTATGACGGGACTAGAATAAGGAAGTTCAATACCCAGTGCGCCACCCTTTGGGCTCCTTCTGCTAATCTCATGTTAGTAGAAGTTTGGTGAGAGACGATTTGCGCTTTTCAGCTTTCGTGCTTTTCAGTCCGTTACTGCTGTTCAGTTTGTGCTTGTGGGTTTGTATCTGGTTTTCAGTGCGTGTAGTCAGTTCGTATCTGTTTTCCAGTGCGTTCTTGTCCGCTCATTTCTGATTTTCAGCTCGCTCTTCACAGGCCTTGCTGTTCTCCAGTGCATTCTGTTAGTTCGTTCTGACCAGCCGACCATTTTGAAGCCATGTTGTGGGTACATGCTCGTCGTAGAGTTTGTGCTATGCGGGGGCTTGGTGTTGGGGTTCTTGCTTTGACCCAAGCCCAGCCCATAAACAGGGTGGGGAGGAGTTCATGGACCAAGAACTGGTTGCTCCAGCGTGACCAATTCCCTCATATGCCTTTTCTGCGTGAGATCCAGAATAACTGATTTCAGGAATGACGGACCCAGTTTTTCACCGTCTGTTGGCTTTGCTGTCGCCTTATATTACGAAGCAGGACACCTGCATGCGGCAAGCCATCACTCCTGAGCAGAGGCTAGTCGCCACGTTGCAGTAGTTGGCGACAGGGAGAAGTCTGCAGGACCTCAAGTTCTCTACAGGTATCTTCCCCCAGGCTCTGGGGATCATTATCCCAGAGACCTGTTCTGCCATCATACAGGTCCTGCAGAAGGACTATATTAGTGTAAGTTTTCTCCTTTAACATCACATTCTATGTATTTAATGTGTGCTAAGGTTTTGTATTTCTTTCATCACTCCCTAATTACCATGATTGTAATATGCTGTGAATGTCCCCTTTGTCCACATGCATGCTGTAAGCTTTTAATGCTCCTTTTTTGTCCTTCATGCATATTTGCCTTCACCAACCTCCCCAGCATGCTATCCTGGGCCCATACACACCTAGCCTAGTCACTTAATGTATTTTGTCAGCTCCATTGTAGTGCTTTACCCTAAAACAGCCCCTAAAATGTGTACAAATGTTACTGTTGTCCTTAAATTCCTGCAGAGTGCAAGAGGCTTTTTTTGGCTCCCAAACTCATTTAGACCCCCCCTAAACTTTTTCCAATGGGCCATCAGAGGGGGTGAGGAATCTGATAAGTGTACCTTATCTTTTTGTCTTTAAATACTCCTTAAAATAAATGTTATACTGATGTTGGCCAAGAATGTTTGTGTCTAATCTGCTTGCAATGTTATGTGCAAAAGTACTAATTTGTTTTTTTCTGGTTTGACTCCACAGTTTCCTTCAACGCCACAGGAATAGCAGACTGTGGCATCCCAGTTTGCTGAGCGTTGGGACTTTCCCAACTGTGGAGGGGCAATCGATGGGAAACATGTCCACATTGTCCCACCACCCTATTCGGGGTCATACTATTCTAATTATAAGGGTTTCAATAGTATTGTGTTGATGGCAGTGGTCTCGGCGACATACAAGTGTCTCTATGTGGGCGTGGGGAAGAATGGCCGGACGTTGGATGGTGGAGTCTTTGCCCAGACCGAGTTCTACCGATGTCTCCAGAGTGGTGGCTTGGGATTGCCACCTGCGGAAGAGAACGTTGAAGGACTCCCATTTGTTTTTATCGCTGATGAAGCATTTGGTCTGGGTGATCAATGATGAGGCCATTCCCCCAGAGGACCCTCACCCCAGAGAAGAGGGTTTTTAATTTCTGGATGGGCAGAGCCAGAAGAGTCGTGGAGAATACCTTCGGGATAATGGCCAGCCGGTTCCGCCTATTTCTAACGGCAATAAATATGGCGGACTACAAATTTAAGGACATTCTGTTATCATGCTGCATCAAGCGAAATGCTCCTAATTATGTTGCCTCAATTGGGCCTGAGGCCGGACTTCATGAAACAACACCGACGGCCCTGGCAGCTGGCCATCCTGGCTTGCCCCTCCCCCCAAAGCGTCCGGGAAGTACGTCAAAAATATGTTGATTATTTTACAGGTAGGGGGGCCATTGCTATGCCAGCAAATTTTAAATATTTTCAAAATAAAAAAAAAATGATAAAATCTTGAATTTGATTTACTGCTTGTGTTTCTTTTATCTGTCTCCTAGGCTCTCCTAGTGCACTTGTAGTGCCAAGTGTTTTTTCCATTATTTAAATAACACCCATTGCCACTGTAAACACAAACTTAATACAAAAACTGGTATTGAGCATTGAAAGAAGAAGCCACACATTGTTGAGTATAAAACCTTTTACTCCGTGCAAATGTACATGTGCGTTGTAAAACCTTTTTTGGTAAAAAAAATAACATCTTGGTTTTATACATTTTTACCTTGAATATTTTTTTTTTTTTTACATAAACAGGCATGTTTCAAAACACAACTCAAGAACTTACAAAGTTCAACATTGAACAACTGAAGGCAATATCAGACAGTGTTAAAAATGTGTTGATATTGCCTTCATCAGATGGGGTGATGTCACCCCTGTAGAAGCCAAATTTAGAAGATGCACACAAATTGGGAGTCAAATTGGGGGTCAAAATGGGGATTTCCCTTCTGATCCCATGCCTAATGTCAACATGTGCCATCTCCCATCATGGGGGATCAATGGACGTGTTTTGGGGGTGCAACCCCTTCCTCTCACCTACTAGAGTTGCGAGGAAGGGGTTGCACCCACAAAACGCGTACATTGATATCCCATGATGGCAGATAGCACATGCTGACACACTGTGTGCATCTTCCAAATTTGGCTTTTAAACTGTATTAAAACTTTAGTTAAATTTTATTTTTTAAAAAAAAGTTGTAATTTTTTTGGATTTAGATTCTTCCTAGTACATCAATCATGTTCTTCATTCTTTGTTCAATCTCCTTGTTTTTTTCCTTTATGAAGTCTAAATCCCGAATATACCACATTATGTCCTGGATTAGTCTTTGTGCACTGTCAGTGGTGAAATTAGTAGATTGTTCTTCCACAACATGCACATCACCTAAAAGAAAAATTACACACCATGTATTATAAATATGCATGCATACATCTATTACCGTAATCTGTGGTGTCAGACACTCACCTGCTGTGGTCACTATTTAAACCACCTCTCCTTTCCTTCACATCCTGAGGTTGTGTGCTGTGTTCCCCTTCTTTAGTAGGTGGGGGGTCCCTGGTGTCTTCAGACATCCCAAGTCTTTTCTCCCCTATGAGAATGAAACAAAAAGGTATAGTTAGCACACCGATATTTGTGAACATAAGAGACAGCAAAACCGCTCCCAGGATAACAACCATTAAGCCATATAAGATACTCCCACAGCCACACAGGTGCCGGCTCTGCACGATGAGTAGACAATGAATCGAAGTCGTCTGGATGGACGCACTTCTGTGAAAAAGCACCTTTATTGTAGTAAAATATTGCAGGTCACATCAAGGTGGATACATAGGACAAAAGACAGCTAACGCGTTTAACATCAATGGATGCTTACTCATAGCTCATGAGTAAGCATCCATTGATGTGAAACGCGTTAGCTGTCTTTTGTCCTATGTATCCACCTTGATGTGACCTGCAATATTTTACTACAATAAAGGTGCTTTTTCACGGAAGTGCGGCCATCCAGACGTCTTTCATTCACACCGATATTTGTGGCCAGAAATATGAATGTGAAACATTGCTTGGAAGTGGGGTACAATTGTCTGTTTGGGCAGCGTTTCAAGCTGAAGACATTACTTCTTCCCTTAATAAAGCTGGAATACTTACCTTTTTTGGACAAGTTTCACACATGGAGACACCCCGAGTATCCACTGGAGCACCTGTGTGTGACACCCTAAAAAGTTTGTTCTTGTGTCCCACACTAGTGCTCCTGAGTCCAGATGTGTAAACAGCTGCCGAGTATCCTCTCCTTACATTACACTGAATCAAGTTTGCATTTCATTTTAGTTACAAACACATCTAGACAACAATGTCCTAAACTTATTTTAATACAAATTAGCATGACCAAAAATGTAGTTAGCCCAGTATCTGCCCAAAAACATTGTATTTAGTTGGCGAACGAACGAGGTTTTCTGCGAACGATTACTGTGCCCACGAGCCTGAAAGTAGCCATTTTAAACTGTACAACAATAAAGAAAAGCACATGGAGCAGCATGCAAGTAATAATAATAATCGGAACACACGACAACTACTTACTTTTTAGAAGCACTTTCTTGATTCTTCTGTACTGATCCTGCTCCCTCAATTTCAGGTCTGACCAGCGTTTCCTCAATTGCTCCTTGAATCGTCGTACCCCAAAATTCCTGTGCAGACTCTTCACAACTTTAGTCATGATCTTGGCCTTTCTCACATTTGGGTTTAGGTACGGTCCATACTTCCGGTCAAAGTCGGCCCTCTTCAAGATGTCCACCATCTCTACAAAGGCCATATTTGAGGCCTTAAATCTTCTCCTTCGGGGTCGGGACGTTTCATGCTCCGGGCTTTCCTCCTCCTCGTTACTGCTATTACGCACCTGCTGTGTCTCCGCCATGTTCATCTCCTACTGCGCCGAAAGAGAAGGGGTAGGGAATATTTCAGAAAGAACGTCAGGGGCGGGTGACGCGGGCAGAGTTTTACGCATGCGTAGTGTATATAAAGCTAACACGCCTGTGTCGTACCTACGTTCTGTGTGTGAAGGAAAGAGGACCAGAAGCGCCGAACGTTATAACGAAGGCAACATTTTAACTTGGGACATTAGTGGCCTATACCCATTCTAGATTGAGGCCTATATTGGGATAAGATTAAAAAAGAGTTTAGCCTGATATTAATGTTTTTATCGTGCGTTTTGTCTTGCAGCAAATATAAAACAATTCAAAGACCCTGAATTTATGGGCCAGTTCATAGACAGATACAGGGATATGAGAAATTTGTGGGGGTTAAAACCACTTATATCGCAATAAACCAGCTAGGAAGGCATAGCTGGAGAAACTGCTGCAATTTGTGAAGACGCAGGTCCCCGATGCACACATCGAGTTTGTGGAGAAGAAAATTGGTAGCTTGAGAAGCACGTATAGGAAGGAGTTTAATAAGGTCCAGGCTTCCATGAGATCAGGAGCAGCAGCAGAGGATGTGTATGTACCCAGTCTGTGGTACTACAACAGGATGCGGTTTCCGGAAGACCAGATGGAAGCCAGGGAATCACTTTCTACACTTCCATCTACCCTTCCCTCAACCCCAGTTGAGGCTTCCGAGGAGCAACCTGGCCCTTCCATCCTGGAAGAAGTGGAGGAGCCCAGCTGGAGCCAGGTATAGTATTTTTTAACATATTTCTTGTCCGAAAATTATTGTTGTTAACTAGATGTTATTATTGATAACAAATGAATGACTTAAAAAGTGTTTTACATATCAATAGACAGTAGGGGCCAAAAAAGATTGTGACAAGAATGAAAAATGCTGGGCTCAGAATGATAGACTTTTCTATTTGTTGACATTCAATTTTCAACAGTCATGAGCTAAAATTGTGTGTGATTGATGAACCAAAAACTAAAACTATGTCCCTTATTCACACACAGGAAGATCTCAGCCAGGACGAGGCTCTTGAATGTGGCACACAGGAGGAGGCGGGGGTAAGCGTCAGCCAGGAGGTGGCAGGGCCCTGTAGCCTACCCCAATCTCAGGTGCCTCCCCTCCGCCTTACAACAAAAAGGGCCAGGAAGGGGAGTAACGTGGAGGAGGCAGCACTGGGCCTCATTAAGGAGGCTAATGCGGCCCTGAAAACACCCCCCGATGCTGAAGAGGCCTATGGCTGCTATGTAGCTGCAAAATTGCAGCAAATGGAGGAGGGCCAACACTTCATGTGTGAGAATCTAATTTTTCACGCCCTTCGGAAGGGGTTGAGGGGCCAAATTAGTGAGAACATGCACTTATGTGCGCTCGCCCATCCTCCTCCTCCTCCTGCCACAAGTCCACCTCCAGAGCCACAGCCTCCAAGGAAGGCTGCAGGGAAGACAAGAAAGTGATGGCCTGGGTTCAGTCTGGTCTGACAGAAGACGCAGGGTGTGGTAGTACCACAGCCTGGGGACATGTATGTCATCTGCTGCTGTTCCTGATCTCTGGGAGTCCTGGACCAGATTGTGCTCCCTTAAATATGGACTTCTCAGACTACCAATTTTAATTTACAAAGAGTTGATGTGTGCCCTGGGGGCCAAAGGCTTCACAAATTCAAGCAGTTTCTCTAGCATTGCCTTCCTCTTTATTTTGTTATGAGCCAGAATAAATGGAGATTTTTTTTTATATGAAAATACTTGCCTATGTGTTTTTCTTCAAAAAGGACAGTTTGTTTGTGAGTAGGCAGGTACATTTCAAAAATACAAATGTCAAATTATCAAGGGACACTAACACAAACAAACCTCTTTGAGCTTTATAAAAATACAAGATAATAATGTTGTTGTGGAAACTTGACACCAAAAAAAAAAAAAAATATATAATAATAATAATAATAATAATAATATGGAGATCACTAGAAACTAAATTAAAAAAAAAACCAAAAAAAAAAACCAATAACTAAAAATTAATTCTAAACATTATTATGGAGATCTGGCTTTAAAAACAAAAAAAGATTATTCATGAGATCACGAGAAATAATAAAGAAATCAGTTTGTCATAACTCTGTGTGAATATCAGCAGCAAACAACTTCATTATTCTAGCATTATAAAAAACAAAAGAATGTGCTGCATTAAAAGATCCAATAATTTGCAGTGTGACGAATGTGCCATCTCCATTACGAACGGTAGTTTTATCAGACCGATCGCTTCCGTCTCGTACTTGATTCTGAGCATGCGTGATTTTTTGTGCGTCGGAATTGCATACAGACGATCGCATTTTCGGATAGGAACTTTTTCCGACCGAAAAATAGAGAACCTGCTCTCAATCTTTTGCTGGCTGGAATTCCGCCAGCAAAAGTCCAATGGAGCATACACAAGGTTGCATTTTCCGACCAAAACCTCTCATCAGAGTTTTGCTGGTGGCATTTCCGATCATGTTTACAGGGCATAAGGCTCCACTTTAAATATCTGTACTCCTACAAAGCAAAATCCCTCTTCACCTGCTGCTACAAAACCTTTATAAAGATTGGGACAAATATGGCAGCCTACTAGCAAAATCTCTGAAAGCTCACCAAACGATTTTCTATATCCCATACATAACCAGCCCAAGACAAACAAGAAAAAAATGATTTATATATAAGCTCCCAATAAAAAGACAGCATGAAGAACACAATGTGTCATAGTAGTGTCCTCTGTCACTCTTTACATCACCCTTCCACCTCAATGCAGTGTCCTCTGTTCCTTTTACATACACCATTCCCCCTCCCTGTAGTGTCCTCTGCCATCCCCCTCCAGCATCTTCTGTCCCCTACAAATCATCCCCCTGCTCCCCACTCCTCCTCCCTCACAGCGCATATACAGCAGAGTGACTAGCACAGTACTAGACAGAGGATGGAAGAGGGAGCTGCCGATGTAAACTTTTCACAGTGACAAGCTGGTGATTGGTTGCTAGGACCTCCCGGCGTCCTAGAAGTCAATCACCTGCTGGTTAACTCAAAAGATTAACTGAGGCAGCTCCTGCACTCCATCCAGTACTGCGCTTCCTCTCTCCACTCTGTTGTGAAGATGAGAGAGCTGGAGGGTGGGGGCAAGCGGGGTCATCTTCATAATCCACCTGTCTGTTGCCCACCCCCGGGATAAACAATACAATATGTACTGCTTTTCACCCTTACCAATCCTGATATCTCACTCCTAAATCTGTTGAAAGAATTCAAGATCTATGGCAAACATGTCTATACTTACCTGCGGTCCCGAACTTCCTCTTCTCAGATCCCCCCGCTGGCACTCCTGGCTTCTCTCTGGCTAGTGCCTCCAATAGAAAGCCGCTTCTCATGGGGGCACTTGTGTGGTCTCGCTCCTAAGCCTCGCCCCCTTGTCACTGGCCTGGATTGGCAACAGTGGGAGCCAATGGCTCTCGCTGCCTCAGCAAAGCATGTGAAACCCAAAAGTTAGGTGAGAGAAGAGCTGCAGACATGCACAGCGCTGGATCGAATGAGAGCTTAGGGTAAAGGGCTCAATATCGATGCCTAAACATTTTTTTTTATAATTTTTTATTTTCAATACGTTTTTCAACAAATATATATCAGCATAACAAAAAGTCATGACAGTTTGCATAGAAACAGTCAAAATAAAAAGTAGTGCAAACATTGTAAAGGAAAGAAACATGGTGAGGATATCTGTATAGATAGAAGTCAGCTTCTTCCCGAATTGGGCCATATATAGTAAGAAATAAATTATTCCATACAGTATCTATGTTGCTATCTCAATAACATGTTCAAAACACAAGGATGCTCAAGAGGACATGTAATTTGGAATCAAAAAAGGAGCAGAAATGGAAGGTACAGAACAAAATTTTGAATCATCCCAAGGTTTCCTAATTTTTTCGAATTGGGGAATTTTACCTTCAATTTTTGCTGTTAAATGTTCCATTTTACGTATATCTGCAACAATGGAAAGGACGTGGTGTAAAGTGGGAGCGTTGGTAGAGAGCCAAAGTCTAGGGATGGCTCATTTTGCTGCCAAAAGTACAAAGGACCCTAGTCTCTGTAGTGATTTAGGGATACCCGGGAAGGGTAGACCTAACAGGAAATGTATGGGTTTTAATTGAATAGACGTGGCGAAAAGTGATTGCAATAAATTTTGTATCTCAATCCAATATGTACCTAGGACATGACAATCCCAGAAAATGTGAAGGTGTGTACCTACGGACTGCCCACATCTCCAGCACAAATTGGAAAGAGATGCATTTTGGGCATGTAGCAACTCAGGAGTTTTGTACCAAAGAAATATCTTAATAGCGGTCTCCTTTTGTGCCACGCATCTGGAAACTTTAAAAGCCGACTCCCAGATTTTACCCCAGTCTATTAATGAAACTGATCCGTTTAGCATTTTGGACCATTTAGTCATGTATCTATGTATGGAGTCATTTAAGGGGGGTGTTGTCTGGAGTATTTTATATATGGATGAGATTAGGTTTGGTTCGTAGGGGCCATTTGTACATAATAATTCAAAAGCAGTGGGATTTTCTAAGGATAAGGAGGGGAAGCAAGATTGGAAAAAATGTTTAATTTGTAGGTAAAAGTATTCTGTAGATTTCGGTAGGGCGTGTTTTTCTTTAAGGACTGAGAAAGGTAAAAGTTTGTGTGTTACTGGGTGAACTAAATGTCGCAGCTGAAACATCCCCGCGTGTGTCCACGAAATTGTTCGCAGGTATGATAATCCGTCCGGGATTTCTGGGTTAAAAAGGAAATTCTGGAGAGGGGAGCAAGGTAAGGAGAGATGAAATTTGTCTCTGCACCTTTTCCAGATTGATAGCGTAAAAAGCATCGGGGAGAGACACAGAGACCGTAGTTGGGGTATGAATTTCTGAGAGGAAGGCCATAGTAGATAGCATGGATGTACAGAGGCAGTAATCCCCATTTCAATTTCGGCCCATCTATTTGCAGCCTTCCTTGAGGTCAATGTTGTCAATACTCTAAGATGAGAGGCATAGTAATTTTTAATAAAATCGGGGGAGGCTAGTCCTCCTCTAGCTCTAGGAGAAAGGACTACCGATTGAGCAATTCTGTGGGATGCATTGTTCCAAACAAAGTTAAGGCACTTTCTCTGGAGATTTCTCAATTGCGACATAGGGACCGGGACCGGAAGTGTTTCAAAGAGGTACAGTAATTTGGGCAATACCGACATTTTGAGAACGTTAATCCTACCAAGAAGGGAAATTGGGATGGAGGACCAATGTTGTAGGAGTTTAGCAATTTCTGCGAACATAGGAGGGAAATTGGCTTGATAAAGAGAGTGGTATGAAGGAGTAAGATGAATTCCTAAATATTTTAGTGAAGTCTGGCACCATCTGTATTTAAACCTGTTTTGTAAGGAGCTGAGTGTATCTGGGGGTATATTAATGGGGAGAGCTTCTGTTTTGGTCTGATTAATACAAAATCCTGATAGGGACCCAAATGTGGAGAGGGTTTCGTGTAAGAAGGGTAATGAAATCTCGGGGTGTGTGATGGTTAGCAGAATGTCGTCTGCGAAAAGAGAGAGTTTGTAGTCCTGATGTCGTAGTGGGATTCCTCTGATATTAGGATGGGATCTGATAGCTGCTGCTAAAGGTTCTAGGCTTAATATAAATAATAGGGGCGACAAAGGGCAACCTTGTCTCGTACCATTACTGAGAGTAAATCGTTGCGAGGTATAGGAGGACAGCTGGACTTGAGATGTAGGGAGGGAGTATAGGGTATGTAGGGCTCGTATAAAAGGGGCCTGAGAATCCAAATCGGGTTAAGACTGCGAACATGAAGGGCCAGCTTAATCGATCGAAAGCTTTTTGAGCATCTAAGCTCAAGACTATGGTGGGACGTTTAGTTCTAGTTATTAGGTCTATCAGATCTATGGTTCTTCTTGTATTATCTCCAGCATGTCTCGAGGGGACAAATCCTACTTGGTCTCTGTGGATCAGGAACGTTAATAGTGGGGATAATCTATTGGCTAATATCTTGGTGAAAATTTTGTAGTCTGAGTTTAATAAAGCAATTGGGCGGTAGTTGTCGGGTAGTGCAGGGTCCTTACCTGGTTTAGGAATTACCGTTATATTGGCATGTAAGAATTGTGAATGTGGGATGGATCCCTTAAAAAAGGAGGAGAATAGGGATTGTAGATAGGGGGTTAAAATATGTGTGAAGGTTTCATAGTAGATGTAAGGGAGACCGTCAGGGCCCGGAGATTTGTGGGTTGGAAGATTTTTAATCACCTCTCCTATTTCCTCTCCAGTAATCGGAGCGTTAAGGGAGGATAGGTGGTCAGCAGAGATCTTTGGTAGTGGGAAGGAATTTATAAATTTATCAAACTCTGGTTGCGAGAATTAAGGGTGTGAATCAGGACCTAAACAGTTATAAAGTCGCTTATAAAAATCACCAAAGACCTTTGACATAGTTTTCGGACAGTACGTGGGGGTGCCATCAGATTGTATCAAGTGGTCGGGTATAGATAGAAGGGGACGGGGTTTTCATTTGTTCACTAGCATCCTATGTGGTTTGTTTGCATAGTCGTAAAATTTTTGCTTAGCCCACAACATGGATTTGGAAATTTGATTCATATCGAAAGACTTAATCCGATCTCGGATTGAGATGACATTTCTCAATTTTTCCACCGTGGGGGAGGCTAGCAGAATTCTTTCCGCTGTTTGTAGTTGGGTAATAAGATCCTTTTTAAGTTGTACAGAATCTTTCTTTAGGCGTGAGCCTATAGCTATGCATTCACCTCTAAAAAAGGCTTTATGGGCCTCCCACAGGGTGGAAATCTCTGGGACAGAGCCATCATTGAGCTGGAAAAACTCAGTTAGTTTCTGCTGTAATTGAGTTTGAGATAAAGGATTTTTAAGCAGGGATTCATTGAGGCGCCAGTGGCAGGTTTTAGTAAAAGACTTCGCCAATAATACATCGAGTTCAATAGGTGCATGATCCGACCAGGTAATAGGATTTATTTCAGAAGATACTACATAGGGCAATAGGGGGCCTGTAATAAGGAAGTAATCTAGTCTAGAATAAGACTTGTGGGGATGAGAATAAAATGTATAGTGTTTTTGGGTCGGGTGTTTTATCCTCCAAGAATCAAATAGATTATGGGATCTAACTAGTTTGCGAAAGGAATTTGATAATTTCTTAGAGGAAGATTGTGAGGTGGTTTGGAATAGAGTTTTCCTGTCCCTGGTTGGGGACATGCACACATTGAAGTCGCCTCCCATGATCATGAACGGCTGGGAGAAGGGTTGTAGTTTCTCAAAAACTTTTTCAAGGAAACCGATCTGTCCTACATTTGGTGCATAAATGTTAATCAAGGAAAAAGATGTAGAGAAGTGACTACATTTCAGAAATATGAACCTACCGTGAGGATCTAGGTAGGAGGAAAGTATTTTTATTGGGCTTGTGCGTTTAATAAGAATTGCCACTCCCGCTTTTCCAGAGGGGTCAGAGGCAGTGTATGCTATGGGAAAGTGTCTAGAAGCAAACTTAAAAGGAGCCACTGGGCTTAACATGGGTTTCCTGAACCATAATCACCTCTGCTTTGGATGATTTAAATTCTTTTAAGGCCTGCCACCTTTTGCCTATGGAATTTAATCCCTTAACATTACAAGAATAGACTTTGAGGGCCATATTTGGTTAAACAAAAAAGTGCTAATGTAGTATAAAGACTGGGAGCATGTATCTGAGCATCCTTACAAAGGAACATTTGAAAACAAACATTTCTTACAATTGTTATAATAATGTAAGTACAACATTGAAAAAACATATATAGGTCAAACGGAGAAAAAAAGAAAAAAGACCTGCATATGAAAACTCCAAAGGAGGCAAAAAAATTAGGAACTAAATTGCATAGGAAGACGAAAAATGTTAAAAAAAGAAAAAAGAAAAAATAATTTTTGAAAAGCCTGAGAAAAAATTTCAGGCTGCCCAGGCAGAAGCCTTGGGTCATGAGGGGGGGCATGTTAGCCTGCAGGGATTAATAGAGGAGGGGGGGGGGGGGAGGTGGGTAGATCCTCGTCTCTGTTTTTGTAAAACCAAAAAAAGAGCAAACAGACAGGAGGAGCAGGGGTGTTTGGCATGTCACTATGAAACATGTAGATAAATCTTAAGACAAGCTGGTATGTGACAGAGAGGTATATATAGGCAAAGAAAGAAAAGTTAAAGGGGGGGGAACCCCCCCCCCCCCAAGAAGGCATCTAACAGAGACATCAATAAGAGGTGTGACCTCTCAACAAAGTGACCCGATCACTGTGAGGTCACTAGGATATCCATGGTAAGTATTTTCTGGCCATGGAAAAAGGGCAAAAATATTGAGAAAAAAGAAAATAAAAAATAATAAATCACATCAGGTTGGATATCTGTGACGAGTGGCTCGTTGTGGGGTAGAGAAGTTCTTCTGGGATCTTCGTTGGACCGGGGTCCAAATTTTTGCTGGTGTGGTAAGTGGTTTGGGGTTTGGAGCTTGGGGTATAGAATCTTCCTCAGGCAGTGGGGGAAGACCTAGGTTTCGGATAAAGGCTTCACTTTCGTAAAGATCTCTCAGGGAATGTTGAACACCATCTTTGGAAACGGTTAGACGGAAGGGAAATCCCCAGCGGTATGGAACTTGATGGTTTTGTAGGTGGGTAGTGACAGGACGGAAACTGCGTCTTTTGGCCAAAGTGATTGGAGACAGATCGTTGAATATCTGGATTTTGTGTTTATAGTCAATCCGTGACTTGTTACGCGTTGCAAGTGTGAGGGCTTCTTTGCTCTCGTAGAAGTGGAAGCGGACAATAATATCTCTGGGGTTGGCAGTAGGAGGAGGTTTTGGGGCCAGAGATCTATGCGCCCTGTCCATACGCCAGTCTATGTCCGGAATATGTGGGGCTAAAGTGACGAATAGGCCTAAAAGGTAGGGACGTATTTCCTTGTCGTTCACCGTCTCAGGGATTCCCCTAATCCTCAGATTCTGGCGTCTTTCACGGTTTTCCAGGTCTTCCTGTTGGAGTTGAAGTAGGGAGACTGTATGTTTTAGGTTGGAGTTGTCCTCTTCGAGAACATGTACATATTGGGTCAGTTCATCAAATTTGTTCTCCAATGTGTTGGTGCGTTCACCTAATTGGTCGATTTCACCCCGCAACTCATGCGCTATTTTGCTCACTTCTTTAGCGATGCTGCGGGTTAATTCGTGTAGTAATGAGTTCAACTTTGTGTCTAGGACAGCTACTGTCACTACGTCCACAGGGTGATCGGGTGGAAGAGAGTGTAGGGAGGATTGAGATCTGTTATCATCTTGGGTCATGCCTTCCGGCAGAGAATGTGGGTCAGCAGTGTCCGAGGATCTCGGCTGTTCACTGGAGATCTCTGTTTATATAAGAAGCGCTCCATGGTGTTAGGGGTCTGCGACGTTGGCGGTGGGATAAAACCTCTGTATATTGCCTTCTGGAAACCAATCTTCCCCATGCAGTGTTAGGAAGGGTCTGATGTCTTGTTATGATATCGCTCCTGCGATTAATAGGGAACTATTAGCTTTGTAGGAGCATCTCTTAAAGAGACGGGGATCAAAGGACTCCTTTTACATGTCTGCTTCCCTGCACGCCGGTCTGGAGGTGGTCACATTAAGAATCAGAGGGTGTTGAGATGACAGCTGTAAGATTTGCAGGTGTAAGGCAGTATAGTGTCTACAGGCAGTCAATGTGTGATTAAACTGCAGGGAATGTGTTGTGGGGGTACTAGGAGTACCAAGATGGCTGCCGACTTCCAGGACTAGGCCGAAGCCGCGGTCTGTCCTGAAGGCTGAGGCCGGCGGGGGGGGGTCCTCCCTCGGGCCCGGACCGGGACTCTAGAGGCTCAAAAACGGGGACTCTGGGGCCAGACACTGCAGAGCAGCAGCAGGAGAAGGCTCGGGCATCAGCCCAGGTACTCAAAGTCCAGGATGGCCGGTGGATAGGCCCAGGAATGGCGGCAGACTGCGGAGGGATCCGGGATGGGGAGGGAGGGTGGGTCCCGCTCGGCTCTCTTTCACGCCGCCGGTATCTGCCTCCTCTCGATGCTGGTTCGGATGTCCCGGTCGGAAGGTCCCAGGTGGAGGATCCGATCGTCCCCCGGTCCGCAGTGTAGGCGAGCGGCAGGCTCCGGACAGGCCGCAGGCCTCAATATGGCGGCGGTATCTGCTAGTCCAGGGCAGGCAGGAGGCCTAAGGATGCTCAGATGAGCCGGATTTCAGGCAAGATCCAGCCGGATCTGCAGCGGGGAAGGTTGGGGTCGTTCCCAGCAATGGATGGGCTTTTTCCCAAGGGAAATAAGGCAGGGATGGCAATGGATGGAATATGCCTGAACGGAGCACAGCATTCACACGTCCTCCCTGTATCACGTCCGGCCACGCCCCCCCTAAACATTTTTTTAAGGAATGCATTAAGGTAAAAAGTTGGTTAGGTTTAAGAATCACTTTAAAATTTTAATAAAGCTGAGGCCCCAGAGATTATACCCCCAACAATTACAAACACTAAAATCAAATACCTGGAAACTCTAATACCCCAGAACCATAGTGACACCTATGAATTAAATTTTATCTCTATCCCTGAAAAACACATTTAAAATATACAGTCATGGGCAAAAATATTGGCACCCCTGAATTTTTGTCAGATCATGCACCACTTCGCCATGGAAATTCTTGCAATTAAAAATGTTTAGGCATTCTCATGATTCTTTTGTTTGTATTGGTAGGACACAAAAGAGGAAAAACAAAAAGCCAAATCTTACACATTCCACGCAAAACTCCAAAAATGGACTGGACAAAATTGGCACCTTCCCAAAATGGTCAGAAATAATTGCATTTCAAAGTTTGTGATGCTCCTGTAATTTGTAATTAAACTCCCCTGTATCACTTAACAGGTGCTGACAATATAGAAATCACACCAGTAACCAGGTAAACTAGTGAAAAATTGACTCAACCGTTCTGTTGTGCATCTCTGTGCCCTGCATGGAGAAGAGAAAAGGGCAACAAAGAATTGTCTGAGGATTTGAGAACAAAAATTGTGAGAAAGCATGGACAATCTCCAGGGATCTTAATGCTCCTGTGTGCACTGTGCGCAACATTGTCAAGAAGTTTACAGCCCAAAACACAGTAGCAAATCAAGAGTTTGCCAAAACTTACCTAAGGAAGCCAAAATCCTGTCTTACAGCAGGACAATGACCCAAAGCACATGTCAAAAAGCACCCAAAAATGGTTTAAGACAAAGAGATGGAGAGAACTGAACTGGCCAGCAATGAGGTCAGACCTAAATCCCATACAGCACCCATGCAGAGATCAGAAAACAGCAGTTGGGAAAAGGAAGCCTTCTAATCTGAGAGTCCTGAACAGTTGGCGAAAGAGTGGTTCAAAATTCCAGTAGAGAGGTGTAGTAAACTCATTGATGGTTACAGGAAGCCATGGATTTTAGTTATTTTTCCAAGGGGTGTGCTACCAAATATATAATTGAGGGTGCCAAAAATTTTGTTCAGTCCATTTTTGGAGTTTTGCGTGGAATGTGTCAGATTTGGCTTTTTGTTTCTCCACTTTTTTGTTTTATACCAATACAAACAAGAGAAACATGAGAATATGCCTGAACATTTAAAATTGCAACAATTTTCTGGGTGAAGTGGTGCATTATCTGACAGAGATGCAGACGTGCCAGTATTTTTGGCCAGGACTGTATAGAATAGGCATAATTTAAAGACTTCACAGAGGATCCCGACTCCACTTTCCAATCACTGTTTTGTAGATATGTTATGGCTAAATCGCGCAGCAAGACTTGCATTTGATACGGTCCCCATTTTTTTTGCCGCCTCCCCCTTGGCTCCACCCCTGATCCACCCACTTTGCCCTGCGCATGTATAACCCACCTTTTTAATGAAGCTCCCATTAAATGCTGCCTCACCAGCGCCCATCAATGCAGCCTACCAGCTCCCATCAATGAATGTTTGCTTGCTTCCATTCATTCAGGAGTTGAGACACAGACATAGTCCTCAACCGCCGCTGAGCCTCTGACACAATGTGCGAACAGAGCGGTGGCTGTCTGCTGATGCTGAGACTTAGTTGCTTGCTGCAGAGAGAAGAGAGTAGGAACACCAGTGATTGGACGCCCTAGGTAGCAGTGCACCATAGGAGACTACCTAGTTTGCCTAGTGGTAGCACCGGCCCTGGCAGTAGGAGGACAGTATTAGATGAAAGTCTTGCTGCGCGATTGAGCCATAACATATCTACAAAACAGTGATTGGAAAGTGGAGTAAGGATCCTCTGTGAAGTCGTTAACTTATGCCTGCTTTATATTGATTTCTGGTAAGCAGATTGGATTCACACGTGGATTGGTGTGCCTTTCTACACACGGAAGTTGAAGGGAAGTGAAGGGACTACATCTCTCCTTCCTTTTACAAATGAGACGGTTTGTATTAGAATAGCGCCACATGTGGACTTATCTTTATTATTTGCTTATCAACAAATTGTGCTGGCTGCTTATACTAGGATCGTTATTTTTTCCCAGTAGCGCAGATACCCACCTGTTTTCTATTAACCACTTCCGGACCACCCACCATCGTTATACGTCAGCTGTTAGAAGAGGTGTATCGTTGTTATGGCAGCACCTGGCTGCCATAACCCCGGTATCCTCTTCTTCAGTGAGCGGTCCGGTTTAAGATAAAAGTGGTCTCTGCGGTGGATTCGCCGCAAGATTACTTTTATCACGGCGGGAGAGGGCCCCTCCTGCCGCGATCCAATGCCCTCCGCCGCTTACCGGAGCCATCGGCAGCGGCGGAGGCAACCGGATCCTTCCCGTGGCCTGACATGGAGACGAGTGAGGGGAAGATGGCCCCCACCCGTCTTCATATCATTGCAGGGTGGAAGCGACGTCAAAACGTCACTTCCGCCCATAGCTCTTAAAGGGCCATTTTTTTTAAATGACAATTTTTTTTTTTATTGCATTTTAGTGTAGATCTTTTTGACCCCAGATCTCATATTTAAGAGGTCCTGTCATGGTTTTTTTCTATTACAAGGGATGTTTACATTCCTTCTAATATCAATAAAAGTCACACAATTAAAAAAAAAAAAAAAAAACAGTGCAAAAATACAAAATAAAAAAAGTAAAAAAAAAAAAATTAAAAATTTTTTTTTTTAAACGCGCCCCGTCCTGACGAGCTCGCTTGCAGAAGCGAACGCATACGTGAGTAGCGCCCGCATATGAAAACAGTGTACAAACCACACATGTGAGGTATCGCCACAATCGGTAGAGCGAGAACAATAATAATTCTAGCCCTAGACCTCCTCTGTAACTTAAAATAAGCAACCTGTAGAATTTTTTAAACGTCGCCTATGGTGATTTTTAAGGGTAAAAGTTTGTCGCCATTCCACGAGCAGGCACAATTTTGAAGCGTGACATGTTGGGTATCCATTTACTCGGTGTAACATTATCTTTCACAGTATAGAAAAAAAGTTGGGCTAACTTTACTGCTGACTTCTTTTGTAATTCAAAAAAGTGTATTTTTCAAAAAAAAAAAGTGCGCTTGTAAGAACGCTGCGCAAATACGGTGTGACAGAAAGTGTTGCAAGGACCGCCATTTTATTCTCGAGGGTGTTAGAAAAAAAAGAATGTATAATGTTTGGGGGTTCCAAGTAATTTTCTAGCAAAAAAAACTTTTTACTTGTAGACAACAAATCTCAGAAAGAGGCTCGGTCCTTAAGTGGTTAAGACTGTATAGAAACTAAATGGATCAGTTTTGAATAGAGAAACAACTATTGGCAAAAAAATCTTAATCGGGCTCTTTTACACACACACACCTCCTCCCTACTGGAAAATAAAGCACAAGTGCTCTGGGAGAAAGGACACACTGTACACCCCCTGAACAAAACACTATGTTTATTTCACTTATTCACAAGAGACAAATGCAAACTGTTCAGGGTCAACTTTATTTTTATATGACATGAAAAGTCATCTCTAATTTACGTTTAATCTTGCCTTGATGCCCTGTATCATATTCTATTGTATGTACTTTCAGAGCGTTGCTAGAATAAAGAACTGAAAAAATAACCAATAAGTAGCCAAGCAAAACACCATTGAGCAAGGCAGATACTACTCAGTCTACAAAAATGCTGTGCATTATCCCACAACAGGATTAAAGTAGTTGTAAAGCCTCAATGTTGTTCATCTTAATGCATTAACCATTTAAGGCCCAGGACTATTTTTCAAACTTGTTGTTTAAAAGTTAAAATACTTTTTTTGCTAGAAAATCACTTAAAACCCCCAAACATTATATATATTTTTTCAGACACCCTAGAGAATAAAATGGCGGTCATTGCAATACTTTATGTCACACCGTATTAGCGAAGCGGACTTACAAGAGTATTTTTTGGGAAAAAATACTTTTTTAAATTAAAAAAATACAATAGTAAAGTTAGCCCAATATTGTGAAAAATAATGTTATGCCGAGTTAATTGATACCAAACATGTCATGCTTCAAAATTGTGCCGCTCATAGAATAGCGACAAATTTTGACCCTTAAAAATCTCCATAGGAGACGTTTAAAAGTTTCTACAGGTTACCCGGTTTGAGTTACTACTTTAGACATACGTATGCAATCTTGTTTTTTCGGCTGTTTGTCAGTTTGGTCAAGTTCTCCCACACCTTGAGCCACAAGTTTACCAGCACCTACACAGTATCTGTCCTGATAATTTTTTAGTGAAACGCGTCAACGAGCATGTTTTTGTAGGCATTACTGGATCAGAAATTTTTCTTTTACCTTGATACAGTAATAAATTAACCTTTGTACCGCAGGTCCAGTCCTCTATAACTGCATTTTTGGGTAACTGGTAACTGCGTCCATACAGGGTGCTGTTTATATGTTTTTTAACTATGTTGTAATAAAATTTATACTTTTTTACTGATTCTCTCTCTCATTATGTGCCCACAAAGTCCGTTCATTTTTTGACTTGGTCAATCCTTGAATATGAGTTACAGAGGTGGTCTTTTGCTAGAATTATTGCTCTCGCTGTAACAATCGCGGCGATACGTCACATGTGTGGTTTGAACACGGTTTTCATATGCGGGCGCGACTTGCGTATGCGTTCACTTCTGCGCGCAAGCACGGCGGGACGGAGGGCTTTAAATTCGTTTTTTTATTTTAAGTTTATTTTTTTTACATTCCTATTACAAGGAATGTAAACGTCCCTTGTAGTAGAAAAAAAAAAAAAAAGCATGACAGGACCTCTTTAATGTGAGATCTGGGGTCAAAAAGACCGCCACCGATAAAAGTGATCCCGCCATGGAGACCACTTTTATCTGAAAGAGGACCACCGTTAAAAGGAAAATACCAGCTGCCATAACCCCGGTACTCTACGTCAAAGTACGGACGTATAATGACGGTGGCTGGTCCATAAGTGGTTAAGGTGAAAAATCACCTGTGCTGCAGCTCCCCCAGAACCCCCCTTTTTCTAACCTGAGCCTGATTCGATCCAGTGATGTGCACGGGCGCAGCAGTTTCAACCTGTCTCTCCTAATTGGACAGATTGATAGCAGCAGGAGCCATTGGCTCCCACTGCTGTCAATCAAATTCAGGAAAAAAGGGAGCGGGTGTGCGGGGGCGAGACCTGATAATGGAGCAGGCAAGTATAGATATGTTTAGAAGAAAAATATGCTTACAAAAAAGATAAAAAATGGCCACCCCCCCCCCCCCCAAAAAACATACAATGGATGGAAGATACAATAAAAAAAAAGTATTAGGGCCTGTATTAAACGGGCTTTGGGCTTGCATTGATGGCATCACAGCTTGAGATGCTTCTGGGAGCATTAACAGATGCATTTGACCTCCTTTTGACCTGGCTCGAGCAGATTTTTAACGCTCCCTTAGACCTTAATGGGAATGCAAAACTTGCTGGAAGCAAACAAATGGCCATTGACACTGGCCCATATATGCCAATGAAAGGATGCTGGAGGAGTGCTTGGTGTATTGTCGAGCTTTGCTGAGAAATGGGTCTGAAGGAAGGTGGTAAGGTGGGGGAGATTTACACAGAATATGTGGAATAAGTGTCAAGAAAGGATACCAATATTCCACTTCAGATTTTGCACCTGGATGAGGAGCCACAGCTACCTAGAATAAAATGGGTCTCTAAGTGTTTCAGACAGAGGGAAAAAGATTGAGGGTAGGCTGAAGATGACCCAGATTATTTGATACACAGCTGCGAACAGATGTGTTGGTATCCTGCCAAGAAAAAAAAAAAAAACAAGGAAGAACCTACAATTTTCTGTGAAATAATGTAAAACAAAACTGGCATCCATCACTGTTTGTTCCATATTATATCAAAATTTGACTTAACTTTTCATATTTTTTTTTTAAACATAACATTTTAAAGTAGATAAGTGAAAATGCAATGGGTAAAAACAATGGGTACCGTACTTTAATTGAATATCGTGTTGCACAGCCTTAAGGCAGTTACTGCAAACAAGAGATTTCCGCGGCTTTCAATGAGACTTCAATGCACCAGTCAACAGGTAAGTTTGCCTACTCTGAGAAAACTGATTGGCTCAAATTTGAGGGGTGCCTTCGGAAGACTGCATTTTTCAGCCCCCATAGATGTTCTGATTGGGGCTCATATTAGACCACTTCAGAACAGTCCAATGTTTGTTCTTAGCCATTATTGGGTGTGTTTAACTGTGTTTTGGGCCATTATCCTGTTAATGAACCCATTACTTATGACTGACAGGGCTTTCCAAACCTGGGCAGTACATCTCCCTCCAGAATTCCCTGACCGTTTTGAGATTTAATTTTACATAGTTACATAGTAGGTGAGGTTGAAAAAAGACACAAGTCCAGCCTATGTGTGTGATTATATGTCAGTATTACCTTGTATATCCCTGTATGTTGTGGTCATTTCTGTGCTTATCTAATAGTTTCTTGAAACTATCGATGCTCCCCGCTGAGACCACAGCCTGTGAAAGGGAATTCCACATCCTTGCCGCTCTTACAGTAAAGAACGTAGTTTAAGGTTAAACCTCTTTTCTGCCAATTTTAATGAGTGGCCATGTGTCTTGTTAAACTCCCTTCCGCGAAAAAGTTTTATCCCTATTATGGGGTCACCAGTACGGTATTTATAAATTGAAATCATGTCCCCTCCCAAGCGCCTCTTCTCCAGGAGAGAATAAGTTTAGTGCTCGCAACCTTTCCTCATAACTAATATCCTCCAGACCCTTTATTAGCTTTGTTGCCCTTCTTTGTACTCGCTCCATTTCCAGTACATCCTTCCTGAGGATTAGTGCCCAGAACTGGACAGCATACTCTAGGTGCGGCAGGACCAGAGTCTTGTAGAAAGGCAGAATTATCGTTTTAACTCTTTTATCCCCCAGGTCCTTTTCCATCCTAGATTCCCCCAGAAGTTCTTCCCCCAGTGTATAGATTGCATTCATGCCACACATTCTTTTACATTTTTCTACATTGAACCTCATTTGCCATGTAGTTGTCCACCCCGTTAATTTGTTCAGATCTTTTTGCAAGGTTTCCACATTCTGTGGAGAAGTTATTGCCCTGCTTAGCTTAGTATCGTCCGCAAATACAGAGATTGAACTGTTTACCCCATCCTCCAGGTTGTTTATGAACAAATTAAATAGGATTGGTCCCAGCACAGAACCCTGGGGGACCCCACTACCCACCCCTGACCATTAGTACTCCCCATTTATCACCACCCTCCTATCTCGCCCTTGAAGCCAGTTTTCAATCCATGTACTCACCCTATGGTCTATGCCAACGGACCTTATTTTGTACAGTAAACGTTTATGGGGGACTGTGTCAAATGTTTTTGCAATATCCAGATGCACCACATCTACGGGCCTTCCTTTATCTAGTTGGCAACGCACCTCCTCATAGAAGGTTAATAGATTGGTTTGGCAAGAACGAATCTTTATGAATCCATGTTGATTACTGCTAATGATACCGTTCTCATTACTAAAATCTAGTATATAGTCCCTTATCATCCCCTCCAAGAGTTTACATACTATTGATGTTAGGCTAACTGGTCTAATTCCCAGGGATGCATTTTGGGCCCTTTTTAAATATTGGTGCTACATTGGCTTTTCTCCAATCAGCTGGTCCCATTCAAGTCAGTAGACTCTCAGTAAAAATTAAGAACAATGGTCTGGCAATTACTTGACTGAGTTCCCCAAGTACTCTTGGGTGCAAGCCATCTGGTCCCGGTGATTTATTAATGTTAAGTTTCCCAAGTCCAATATTAATTCTGTCCTCTGTTAACCATGGAGGTGCTTCCTGTGATGTGTCATGAGGATAAACACTGCAGTTTTGGTTACTGAAGCCCCCCGATTGCCTCGTGAAGACTGAGGAGAAGAATAAATTCAATACCTTTGCCATCTCCCCATCCTTTGTAACCAGATGTCCTTCCACATTCTTTATGGGGCCAATATGGTCTGTCCTCCCTTTTTTACGGTTTACATACTTAAAGAGTTTCTTGGGATTTTTTTTGCTCTCCTCTGCTATGTGTTTTTTATGTTCTATCTTACCTGTCCTTATTGCACCCTTACATTTCTTGTTGCATTCTTTATAAAGTCTGAATGCTGAGGATGATCCCTCAACCTTGTATTTTTTGAAGGCCTTCTCCTTTGCTTTTATATGCATTTTTACATCGGAGTTTAGCCATTCAGGACTTTTGTTCGCTCTTTTAAATTTATTACCCAGTGGGATGCATTGGCTAATGCCCTTATTTAACCACTTGCCGACCGGGCCATTGCTGAAAGACGGCAACAGCGCGGTCGGCTAGTTCTGGAAAGACGTCCATGGACGTCATTCCAGAATGTTGCTCCCACGCGCCCCTGGGGCACGCACCTGGTAACATCCGTGACCGCCGGGTCATCACAGATCACGGTACATAGCCCCCGGTTTGCGGCCGTTTACCACGTGATCGTTCCGTCAAATGACGGAGCGATCACTTGTAAACAAACCGGCGTCACGTCGCGACGCCGGTTCCTCCCTCCCCTCTCTGTACCGATCGGTACAGTGAGAGGGGGAGTGATGGCAGCAGCGCTGTGGGCTGGATGTTTAGTGCCCACAGCGCTGCTCAATGTAAATAATGGCAATACTCTGCAACACTGCGCCAACACTGCGCTACTCTGCCAATACTCTGCCAATAAATTTTAACAGAAACAAAGAATTTTTTTCTTTTTTTTAATCGAATTTTCAGTCTTTTTTGATTTATAGCGCAAAAAATTAAAAACCCAGCGGTGATTTAATACCACCAAAAGAAAGCTCTATTTGTGTGAAAAAAAGGACAAAAATTTCATATGGGTACAGTGTTGCATGACTGAGTAATTGTCATTCAAAGTGTGAGAGCACCGAAAGCAGAAAATTTGTCTGGTTAGGAAGGGGGTTTAAGTGCCCAGTGGTCAAGTGGTTAATATGCCTTTTATTTTGGCACGCAAAGATTTACCACCACGTGTCAGATGCTGAAAAGCAGCCCCAAAGCATAACCAAAGCATAACCAAAACAGTAGGTACAGTAAGAGAAATCAACCAACAAAATCAGCTGCTGTGCATGGCAACCAATTAGCTTCATTTTCAAAGTTTAACTAAACAAGAAGATCATAAAAGAGCATTGGTTACTATTGATATCTGCCCCAGATTTGGTCTGCTCCATTTTATTTGTCTATGAAGATATAGCTGAAATGACTTTCTAAAAAGCTCCAGAAGCATTGCGACTCTGTGTGTTCTTTTTAACAGCGGACCCCTACTAGGTCTTCTTTTAAACCAACAGTCACTCAAAAAGCAAAGGATGGTACGATTGGACACTGATGTACCTTGATCATGGCGTTCCACTTGTATGCCTTGGCTCTTTGTATACCATACGTCTGTTTAGTCTGGGGTTGATATTCCTCTTGCAGCCATGTTCTGGGAGGTTGCTTACACTCCCATGGACCTTAAAATTATTAATATTTGAAACTGCAAGCACAGGAATATCAAGCTGCTTAGAGATGGTATTATAGCCTTTACCGTTGACAAGCTGGACTATAGTTTCATTTCTGATCCCTTTAGACAACCCTCTCAGTTTTTTCTAGCCCACGTTCAGTATGGTGCACGTAAATGATACCAAACAAAAGAGTGACTGCTTTTCTCAACATTATTAACTGCTTCCCACCTGGGCACTGTACATAAACAAGCCAGGTGGGACAAGTGCTGTTTTGACTGGATAAACCCGTCACGACACAGCACATCACAAATTGGCATATGGGCTCACCGATTGGCCTTCCCATTCATATGATGGCTGTGTCCAATCACAGCCATCACACAATGTGAACAGAGGCTCCTGCCTCTGTTGGCTCTCCTCTTGAGCTGGGGGGGGGGGGGTTGCTCGCTGCAGCCTGTCAGTGATCTCTGTGTAGCTGATGATTTTACTGTTAAGCTACACAGACGTGAAGCAGTGAATCACGTCCCATCAGAGGGGGGGTTGGGCCACCGGGTGACTCTGCTCCTTCTCTACATAAGAGCTGTCAAAGTGCAGAGAGCGCATAAGGCGGTTAAGCCTTCAATGGAGGCGGAGCGTGTTTGACATTTTCTATTTTTTGGGTCCGTCAGGTGGCGTGATTGACGGATTTACATCGCGGGACACTTATTGTTTAAAAAAAAGATTGGTCAAAAACCTGTCTCTTGTGGTTTTTATTTTGACACTTTTTTGGTGAATGGGTACGGGTGCAATGTACCCGATACCCATTCACATAGGGGGGGGCGGGACCTGGGGGCCCCCTTGTGAATGGGGGCTTCCAGATTCCGATGAGCCCCCGGCAACCACAGCCCAGGGTTGTTGCGAAGAGGCCCTTGTGCCCATCAACATGGGGACAAGGTGCTTTGGGGTGGGGGGCACACAGCCCCCCCGCCCCCAAACCCCCATGTTGGAGGGCATGTGGCCTGGTATGGTTCAGGAGGGGGCACTCACTCGTCCCCCTCTTTCCTGACCTGCCAGGCTGCATGCTCGGATAAGGGTCTGATATGGATTTTGGGGGGGGACCCCACGCCATTTTTTTTTTACAATTTTGGCGTGGGGTTCTCCTTAAAATCCATATCATACCCAAATGGCCTGGTGTGTCCTGGAGGGGGAAGCCTACGCCGTATTTTTTCTTTTTTTTTTTTTCAATCTGTATTGCTGGAAGCCGGCAATACATTACAGCCGCGAGCAAGTTTAAATGAAATTTTTTCCTTTAGAAATGTCATTATTGCTGTGGCATGTTCTATATCACACAGATGCGTCACTTTACAGGCAGACTAAGGGGACACCCCAGGCACGATATTTAACCACTTCAGCCCCAGAAGGATTTACCCCCTTAATGACCAGGCCATTTTTTGCGATACAGTACTGCATTATTTTAACTGACAATTGTGCGGCCGTGCAACGTTGTACCCAAACAAAATTGATGTCCTTTATTTCCCACAAATAGAGCTTTCTTTTGGTGGCATTTGATCACCTCTGCAGTTTTTTTTTTTTTGCACTATTAACAAAAAAAGATCGCCAATTTTGAAAAAAATATTTTCTATTATACATATTTAAAAAATAAATAAATAAATAAAAAAAATTATATATAGATATAGATATAGATATATAGATATAGTATTCATCAGTTTAGGCCAATATGTATTCTTCTACATATTTTTGGTAAAAAAATCCCAATAAGCATATATTGATTGGTTTGTCCAAAAGTTAGGGTCTACAAAATAGGGGATAGATTTATGCCATTTTTATTTATTTTAATTTTTTTCTAGTAATGGCAGTGATCAGCTATTTTTAGGGGACTGCGACACTGCGGCTGACAGATCGGACACCTAAGTGACATTTTTGACACCTTTTTGGGAATCAGTGACATTATTACAGTGATCCGTGCTAAAAGTAGGACTGATAGGGGTTAAAATCAGGGGTTATCAAGGGGTTAAATGTGTTCCCGGTTTGTGTTTTCTAACTGTATGGGGGACACACACAGATACATCTTCCGACAGATCTTAGTATCATCCCCTGACAGAACGGAGATCTGCCTTGTTTACTTCGGCAGATCCCCATTCTGCCTCTGCAGGGAACAATCGCAGGCATTCGGCAGACAGAGTCCACCGGACCCACTGATTGGCTCCCCCCGCTGACCAATCAGAACGCGAGCCCTCAAAAGCTAGTGCACAAACTGCGGTACCGGTACAGCGATTAGGGCAGCCAAGCCACCTTGCCCCAGTACATCGGCGGCGGGTGGTCGGCAAGTGGTTAAAGGAATTTTTCATTTTTATTGTTTCACTTTAAAGCGGACCTTCAGTCATTTTTTTATCTTTCCATCTATTAAATCTTCTGCCCTTTGTTTGTTGCGTAAATCCAGAAAGTGAACAGGCAGCAGCTTCAGCTGCCCACAAAATGGATGCAGCCAGACTTAGTGGAGGGAGATTTGTGCAGCATATTTGGCAAGTACAGAATAACAGTATATATAAAATAATATGCAAAGTGGTTAGAGGGAAGCTTCAGAATAGCAAAGATGTTTTAATTATAAATTATGTGAGCAGACTGCAGTTCCTCTTTAAGCATCATTAAAATCACTGCTCCTGAAAAAACTTTTTTTTTATTGATACATGTCCTCAAGGGCAGTGCCCAGACCCCCATACCCCATTTATGGCCAATTACTTGCGTATAAAGCTTCAAAATGGGCACTTTTGATTTTGCCTGTTCGGCTCCCATAGGCTTCAATGGAGTTTTCTGTTTGGGTTAGAACACTTCCCCTGTTCAGAAGTTCTGCTGCAAACTGAACAGGGGGGTGTTCGGCCCATCCCTATCTGCAGTCAGTGATGATGGAGGATGGTCTCTATATACAGAAAGGAAGGTGGGTGTATATAGCTGTATATACACCCACCTTCCTTCCTGTATATAGAGACCTTCTTCCATCATCATTGACTGCAGATATAGATTATCTGTCCTGTATACAGCTATATACGCACACCCACCTTACTTCCTATATATAGTAATACCATCCACCCCCTCTATATACACACTGTACACCCTCCATACTGTACAGGCCACATTTTATGGGCACAGTGAGGCTGCAATTGATGGGCAATTGATGGGCACAGTGAGGCTGCATATGATGGGCACATGCCTGCGCCTTATGTGATAATGACTCAGCCCCTCTGCTTCATGACATTGTCGAATGTCGAAAAGGGGCGGAGCATGGGTGACCTTAAAAGATGCCCCCCCCCCCAAAAGATCTGCGGACGCCCATGACTCCAATAATAATAATTATACATATATATGTAGTGCCCTGCTCCTGTTGACCAGGTGCTCGTATGTAAATTTAATGGGTATCTGTTCTGTATATAGTTCAGATTTATTATTATGGCTAAATTAGCCTCTGTTCCAGCAATGGCTGCGTTGCGTGCAGTTCCACACTGTCGTCTATAGGTGTCGTTGTCACCACAGGCCAGTGATGGAAGAGCAACAGGCTAAGGTGTATTGAGTGTCCTCTTTCTCCAGACACAACCCAGTGGGAGTGGTTTACCGCTGTGCGTTCTGGGAAAGGATACTTAAGGGGCAGACGCCATTTTGTTCTCTCTCTCACCTCCTGGCCCTCCTGGCCTAAGGTATGTGACAACTCCTTTTCTGTCTCGGGGCCCTGCTGGCCCGAAGCTATGTGACTGCGAGTAGGCCCACTATCTGGGGCCTACTGATTCAGAGGTGATCCTGTGCTGTCTTGTCCTGTGGGAAGAAGCCGAGCAATTGAAAGATCCGGGGGAGGACTCATCTTGGAGAGGACCGAGGGAAAGGCTGGTATCTCAAGAGGAGCCTGGTGACTCAATTGGAGGAGGCATCTTAACCAACTTACCTCACAGTACTGCCAGATGGCTTAACCACTTCCCTACCAGGCCAATTCTGACATTTCTCTCCTACATGTAAAAATCATAATTTTTTTGCTAGAAAATTACATAAAAACCCACAAACATTATATATGCTTTTTTAGCAAAGACCCTAGAGAATACAATGGCGGTTGTTGCAACTTTTATCTCACACAGTATTTGCGCAGGAATTTTTCAAACACGTTTTTTTTGGGAAAAAAAAAGTTTTGTGTTTTAAAAAAAAAATAAAACAGTAAAGTTAGCCCAATGTTTTAGCATATTGTGAAAGATGAAGTTACGCCGAGTAAATAGATACCTAACATGTCACGCTTCAAAATTGCACACACTCGTTGAATGGCGCCAATGTTCGGTACTTAAAAATCCCCATAGGCGACGCTTGAAATTTTTTTACTGGTTACATGTTTTGAGTTACAGAGGAGGTCTAGGGACAAAATGATTGCTCTCGCTCTAACGTTGCGGTGATACCTCACATGTATGGTTTGAACACAGTTTTCATATGTGGGCGGGACTTACGTATGCGTTCGCTTCTGCGTGAAAGCACACTGGGACAGCGGCGCTTTAAAAAAATTTTTTTTTTTTATTTTGACACTCTTTTGAAAAAAAAATTTGATCACTTTTATTCCTATTACAAGGAATGTAAACATCCCTTGTAATAGGAATATGACATGACAGGTCCTCTTAATAGTGAGATATGGGGTCAATAAGACACCATATCTCACCACTAGGCTGGGAAGCCTGAAATCAAAAAAATAAATAAAAACGATCACCGCTTCCCAGCCAAAGCGGCGCTGTTTTTTTGAATGGAGAGGCCGGGCGTGACGTCATAACATCGCGCCCTGCCTCCGATTATCATACTCTATGATCTACATCTGGCGCCGGCGGATCCGCTCTCCGCCTCACCGATCGTAACGGTGAGTCGGAACAAGCACCGGAGGGCGTCGGGAGGGGGGGGGGGGGGGGGGGGACACGTCCCCTCTCGCCTCCCATAGGAACGATCAAGCGGCGGAACGGCCGCTATGATCGTTCCTATGGTGTAGAGATTCGCCGGCTGAAACCGGCAATATCTGAATGATGTCTAACTATAGGCATCATTCAGATATACCCGCTCAAAGCCCAGGATTTCATATGACGGTGGGCGGGCCGGAAGTGGTTAAAGGAATTATTGGTACTGTGTTGGATCGTTCAACCAATACTAAATCCCGTGGCAGAGGATCGTTCAACTTATATTAAATCCTGTGGCAGAGGATTGTTCAACCATTATTGTTCTTATCAAGTCTGTGGCAGAGACTTTTTTGTTCGTGCATCATTCCGGCTGCTAGGTCAGTGAGAGAGCCCTATCCGGGTGAGCAAGATCCGTTGACTGAAGGAGTACTTGTCTACGGGATCTAGAAGTTCCTCTGTGATCTGCACAAGGTATCTGAACATTCCCTTAAACCCTCCATCCCTCTACTGCTCAAGTTGTTCAATAAAAAGCATTGGAAAAAGAACCAAGTGACTGGTGCAAGGCACAGTATAGACTCTAAGTTTCTGGTATGGTGAACTGTGAGTAAGGGGTAGCGGCAAAGACCCAAAATAATAACCAGCAGCTCCTTCGGGGGTAAGTGCTACATATATATATAAAAAACTATAACTATGTGTTTGTGTGCATTAACATGTATTAAAGTGTATTGTTGCCCCAAAAAAAAAAAATCACGTCTGAAAAACCGCTGCACAAATACCGTGTGACAAAAAAATACAAAACCCCCCCCCCAAAAAAAAAAAAATATTTAATTTGTTCATTAACGACCTGGAGGATGGGATAAACAGTTCAATCTCTGTATTTGCAGACAATACTAAGCTAAGCAGGGCAATAACTTCTCCGCAGGATGTGGAAACCTTGCAAAAAGATCTGAACAAATTAATGGGGTGGGCGACCACATGGCAAATGAGGTTCAATGTAGAAAAAATGTAAAATAATGCATTTGGGTGGCAAAAATATGAATGCAATCTATACACTGGGGGGAGAACCTCTGGGGGAATCTAGGATGGAAAAGGACTTGGGGGTCCTAGTAGATGATAGGCTCAGCAATGGCATGCAATGCCAAGCTGCTGCTAACAAAGCAAACAGAATATTGGCATGCATTAAAAAGGGGATCAACTCCAGAGATAAAACGATAATTCTCCCACTCTACAAGACTCTGGTCCAGCCGCACTAGGAGTATGCTGTCCAGTTCTGGGCACCAGTCCTCAGGAAAGATGTACTGGAAATGGAGAGAGTACAAAGAAGGGCAACAAAGCCAATAAAGGGTCTGGAGGATGTTAGTTATGTGGAAAGGTTGCTAGCACTGAAGTTATTCTCTCTGGAGAAGAGACGCTTGAGAGGGGATATGATTTCAATATACAAATACTGTAGTGGTGACCCCACAATAGGGATAAAACTTTTTCGCAGAAGAGAGTTTAACAAGACTCGCGGCCACTCATTAAAATTAGAAGAAAAGAGGTTTAACCTTAAACTACGTAGAGGGTTCTTTACTGTAAGAGCGGTAAGGTGGTCTCAGCGGGGAGCATTGATAGCTTCAAGAAACTATTAGATAAGCACCTGAATGACCGCAACATACAGGGATATACAATGTAATACTGACGCATAATCACACACATAGGTTGGACTTGATGGACTTGTGTCTTTTTTCAACCTGACCTACTACGTAACTATATGTAACCATTTTATTCTTTAGGGCCTCTGCTAAAAAATATATATACGGTTTGAAACTATGAAAAAGAGAAAAGAAAAGCAGCACTGGTCTAAAATCCCTAAATGCACCCCCCAAAACTGATGTCTTTTCTGAGAGTATAATAGATTACCATAAACACAAACCTAAATGAAATCTAAATGCAGTGCAAAAAAAAGCTCCAACAATACAGTGCAACCAAAGTGCAAAAGTGCTCAAAAAAAAAAAAAAAAAATGGTGACAATATGCCTATGCCGTGTGAGAAAACTTGTTAATGACATTTTTCTTTTTTCCAAATTATTGTGAAAAAAAATTAAAAAAAAAAAAAACTTCAAAAAAACTCACCATGCCATGTAATTTGGGGGGTATTTGTACTGTTAGGGCCTCAAAAAATTAGATTCAGATGCCGTCTGTACATCAGTTGTGATCAATTTTCAATGATTGGTTCCATAGCTTGTAGACTTTGATTTTCCGACGGAAAATGTTCGATGGGAGCTTGTTGTCGGAAATTCTAACTGTGTGTAGGCTCCATCGGACATTTTCCATCAGAATTTCCGTCACACAAAATTTGAGATCTGGATCTCAAATTTTCCGACAACAAAATCCGTTGTCGTAAATTCTGATCGTGTGTACACAATTCCGACACACAAAGTTCCACGCATGCTCGGAATCAAGCAGAAGAGCCGCACTGGCTATTGAACTTCATTCTTCTCGGCTCGTCGTACGTCACCACGTTCTTGACGTTCGGAATTTCCGACAAGATTTGTGTGACTGTGTGTAGACAAGACAAGTTTGAGCCAATATCCGTCGGAAAAAATCCATGGATTTGGTTGTCGGAATGTCCGATCGTGTGTACGCGGCATTACTTTCACACAGACCAAATAATATACACCAATTTGGGTTATTTTTCACCAAAGAAATGTAACCGTATACATTTTGGTCTAAATGTATGAGGAAAAATTACCAATCTGCAAAATTTTATATTAAATTTAAAATTAAAATTAAAAGGATAGGGCATCATGTGGTAAACTGCACTGTGATCCTCATATGTGCCTGGGTGCTCAGATGCAGAACAATGAGCTCCCTGCAAGTGAGAGAGGCCGAGCCACCTAAACTGCTGAGAGGTACTAGAGATGGGCCAGGTAGGCGAGACGAGAGGATGCCTTTTTGGGGGTGGGGGGGTGCAGAGATGAGGGCTGCAGAGGCAGATGTGTGCAGAGGTGGGGGATGGGGGAGAAGTGAGCAGAGGTCAGAGGCAAGGAGGGGTGGAAGTGAGATGTGACGGCCTGTGAACGACAGTGCAACATGAACTCTGTAGCACACTCAGCTGTGCAGCCCTGGTATTTCCCCTTTAAGATCCTTCCACTGTTAGAGCAATTTGGCCACACCCACTGTTCGATGCGGTTCCACGCATGCTCGGAATCAAGCAGAAGAGCCGCACTGGCTATTGAACTTCATTTTTCTCAGCTCGTCGTACGTGTTGTACGTCACCGCGTTCTTGACGATCGGAATTTCCGACAAGATTTGTGTGACCGTGTGTATGCAAGACAAGTTTGAGCCAACATCAGTCGGAAAAAAAACATGGATTTTGTTGTCGGAATGTGCGATCGTGTGTACGCTGCATTACTCTGAAGAAGCCTTTCTGTATTTTAAGGGTAAATCTCCCTTCCTCCAGATGTAGAGAGCCCCCTTGTCCTCTGTGATGACAGAATAACTTCACCAAGTTCACTATATGGACCACTTATGCATTTATACATGTTGATCATATCCCCCCTTAATCTCTTCTTCTCAAGAGAATATATTCAGTTCAGCTAATCTTTCCTTATAGCTGAGCTCCTTCATATCTCTAAGGCCTCATGCACACTGCAGCTCAAAGAAGCTGCTCTCCTACAAGCGTTTGAGCAGTTTTGAGCTTTTACTTTTCTCTGCCTGTTAACACACCTCCATGTTAGCCTGTGTGTCCACGCACACTGAAAATGCCTATAATGTGCGTGGATACATAGGCTAACATGGAGGGGAATTAACATGTTATCAGCTTGGTTACCCTTCTGTGCACTGTCTCCAGTTCTCCAATATCCTTTTTTTTTAACTTGTGCCCAAACATGAACTGCATATTCTAGATGAGGCCTTACTAATGATCTTATACAGGGGCAAAATTATATTTCTCTTTTCTCTCATTTTCCACAGTCACCCAACTAAACAGTGCATTGAGGTTGGCTTGTAAGTTTATACCCAAACGCTCTGGGATTCGCTCTCTGCATTAAGGTAAAATGTCCCAGTATTTGTATCCGCCCAGCCTCTTATCCTTGCTCAAGTCCTCACTCAATACAGCACTATGCCCTTCACTAGCAGTTCTCTCCTGTCTCCCTGCATTCACAGGACAGAGGTGGCAATGGGTGCCATTCACTCCTGTCGCTGCCAATGAAATACTGTGAATAGAGTAGTGCACATGCACATTCATAGGAAACGGTTTTCTATGATTTTGCACAAACAGAAGGAGCGCCGGTGAGGGACCCCAGAAGGGGAGGCTTGGGGTCCCTCTGCAAAACTTTTGCACAGAGCAGGCAAGTACAACATTTTTTTTTGTTTTTGTTTTTTTTTTTTTTTTAAATCTGAGCTTTTACAATTACTAATAATCTATCAAGCATGCTGTACAATTTTGAGCAACTAGATCTCAGTCCTGAGCATCCGAGCAGCATATAAAAAGTGCTAATTAATTATTGAACACAGACCATGAATACTAGAGCATACAATCACATCTAGCTTGCAAGCTATTTTGCCCAGGGCTTGGAATGTTCATTCTTGAAGACCAAATAAATCAGGAGTAATTACAGAAATTACACAATGAGAAGGAAAGCAATGACTAGCAGGATGTACTTGCAGATCCAGCAGCAAATAAATCTGTTATCAGCATATTTACAGGTCGAGTTATAAAACTAAAAATATTCAGGGACACTTTATAAAGAGGTACATATCCCCCTACTCAGTTTTAGTTTCCTCAACTTGAGAATCAGGTACAGTGGATGATCAGTGTCACGTGCTTTCCCATACAATCTCTCTGCTCCAGTAAGTGCACAAAATTTTCGGACATTTAATCCTATAGTTGAAAGAGAAGTATGGCCAAACTTTTTTTTTTTACCTATACGTCTCTTATGGGTCACAGGAGTACATTTACTAATATACTCCGGGGGGGCCCAGAGCCAGCTGATAGCGGGATACTACCTTCAGTAAGGATCTTGACAATATTGTCAGGATCCATTTATCCACATGACAGCTACCTCCACCATTCAGCACAGAGCTGACAGCCAGGCCAGGGGTCCTGGAACCTGATCCATTTTCAACTTGTTGCTCCAGTGAGAGCTGGAAGTGCAGAGTGAGGAGCAGGGACTATTTCTACATTTACACCAGCAATTAGGGCCAGTGTGAAAGGCAGTGGCAGGAATAGGAGATTCCTACTTCAGCTCTCAGCAGCTAGGTGCAGCCGCTGGCTCCATTCACTATAAAAAGGTCGCCGGCAGCTGCAGCCATTCCCAGCTCACTGCACAGCCAGTGATTACCTGCGGTGATCACTGCTGGATGACCCAAACCATTATGGCTGCATTCCAACTTGAGATCAGCAAGGAATCCCGATTCACCGCACAGCCAGATGTGCAGGCCAACACCAAAAATTATAGATTTTTTAAAATACATTTTTGTCCGACAATTTTCTTTAGTTTATCGTGGAACAGACAAATATTTTTGCCCAACAAGATATTGCCAACAACCCCAGTTCCTCCTATGCCCAGCCGTATGAGTGGAAAATTTAAATTATTTATGGGCCTCACCATTAACATGGGCCTTCCAAAAAAAATAATGAAGGACATGCTTACTGGTCCACCCACCCCATCCTTTACATGCCCATTTATTCTGCTGTAATGCACAGGTCATGTTATGAGACGATTATGCACTTTCTTCATTTCAGTGACAATACTCAGTGCCCTCCCCGGGATCATCCCAACTATGACAAATTATACATTAGCCCGCTTTTTTTCCCCAGAGATTTGCTGAACTTTATGTCCCTGACCAAAACATGTGTGTGGATGAGTCCCTTGTCCACTTCAATGGCTGGCTGGGAATCAAGCAATACATTCCCAGCAAAAAGGCCAGATATGCAGTAACGCTCTACAAGCTTTCTGAAAGAATCACTGGATATTTGTATGTGTTCCACGTGTACCAAGGCGAAGACTCCCGGCTGCAGCCCTGAGTGCCAAACCTACAACGGCACAAGTAGAAAAATGGTCTGGGATCTGGCTGTTCCACTTTTCCAAAAAGGTTATGAGATCTACCTTGATAAATTTCTAATTTCTACCCCTTTTCTGTCACCTGCACCATGAGAAAACCTTGGCCTGTGGTACCACCTGAAAAAACAGGGCTTCCCACAAAATTTAGTGACCACAAGGCTACAAAAGGGGGGAATCAGCAAGTCTGAGCAATGAGGAAGTGCTGGCCTTGAAGTGGAAGGATAAGAGATGTATACATCCTGTCCACAATCCACAATGACACCACCGTGGAAATTCCAGGAAGACAGTCCTATCCAAAAGCCTGCATGCATCCAAGATTATAATCTCTACATGGGAGGGGTGAATTTCAATGATCAGATGCTGCTTTATTTATTTAGCTAGAAGAAGGTCCCATTTCTGGTACAAAAAAAAATAAATAATGCAAATTTACCTTATTCATTTGGCCATTTATAATGCTTGTGTCACCTACACCAAATCCACAGAAAGATCCAGCAGCTTCTTCAAATTTATAGAAGAAATAGTCACGTTCCTATCTACCAGCAAGGATCCCCCTCCAAGGAAACATGCACTCTGATGCTGTGAGCAGACTTCATGAGCGCCCATTCCCTGAGAGCATTCCACCAACAGAAGGGGGCCGAAGATGCCAAAAAAAGTCAGGTATGCAGGGGGGGAGTTAGAAGGGACACCAGTTTTCAATGTCCCCAATCTGACATTTTCACATGTCACTAAAATATTAACTCAAATTTCTAACAGCCTGTCATTTGCCCATTTTCATTTTTCTGTGCTGATCATATGCCTGCTGCCTCAACCAACCATGACATTCCATGTGAACTGACCCTGGTCTGTTTTTTGACTATGCCTCTGTCTGCCATCTGCATTGTTTATCCACCACATTTCTGCCTTCCACCTGAACTGACCCTTGCTTGCTTATCGACTATGCTTATGGCTGCCGTCTGAATTGTTTAATGACCATGCTTTTTGCCTGGAGCTTGGACTAATCTTTTTTCCTGCTACTGTAGTAGTGGGATTCAAGATAACGCAGGGGTCTTGCATATGTGAGGGGCTTCAGAATAGTGCTCCGAGTAGAGAAAAACAGTTCTTGGTTTTCTCTGGGTTTTGTAATTCCCAGATCAGGGTCTGGAGACCAGAAGCTTTGAAGAAATTTGGGTGGGAAGAAGCCTCTACCCCTGTCCCCATTCTTTCCTGACAGAGGCCCAAAGCTTGATGTTCCTGCCTACTGTCTGGCCCAATACTTTGGCTGTGCTGACTATATCTCTCCCTGCTGCCTATAATGACCTATAACTTTTGGTCCATGTTCCTGCCTGCTGCCTGGACCAATACTTTGTACTTTGGCTGTGCTGACCATATCTCTGTCTGTACTGGCCCAGGACATTTCATGGACCATGTTCCTGCCTGTTGCTTGGACCAATACTTTGCCTGTGCTGACAATATATCTGCCTGCTGCCTGTACTGACTAAGAACAGTATTCTTGCCTGCTGCCTGGATGATTTCTTTTACTGACCCTGACCACGTCCCTGCCTCCTAACTGGACTAATGCTCTCCTGTGGACCACTGCACTACTAAAACCACAGGTAATCTTTTGTTTACCCTTTGCTCAGCAGAATGTATTTTGGGGTGTATTTCTTGGTATGTACATGCTATGTGTTATAAATAGGAAAGACCTTCAAACATGTGATAGGTTTTCAGGAAATCAGATGTGTAAAGGAGAAGGAGCAGAATGCATTTTAGGGTGTAATTCTTGGTATGTCCATGCTGTGCTTTAGAAAGTGCTTTTTAAAAGACTCATTATGCCTCAGAATATACGTTGGGGTGTTTGCTTCTCAAAATGGGGTCATTTTGTGGGTAATTCCCATGTCCTGGTGCTCCAGGGCCTTTAAAAGTGTAATAGGTAGTCAAGAAATTAGATGGGTAATTTATGCTCCTAGAACACCTGAAGGTACTACTTGCATGTTAGGTCTCTTTATGTGGCTAGGTTGTAAAAAAGTCTCACACATGTGGTATCGCTATACTCAGGAGTATCAGAATGTGTTTTGGGGTATAGTTGCAAGTATGCCCATGCTGTGTGAGAGAAATAACTTGTTAAATATGAACATTTTGTGGGGAAAAAAAAATCTTCATTTTCCAAAGAATTGGGGGGGGGGGGGGGGGGGGGGGGGGGAGGAATCACAACTTTAAAAATTCACCATGTCGCTTAACTAAATACTTTAGAATGTCTACTTTACAAAGAGAGAGCATTTTGGGGGTATTTGTACTGTACTGGCATGATAGGCCGTCAGTACATCAGGTGTGATCAATTTTCAATGATTGGTACCATAGCTTGTAGACTAATTTTCACACAGAGCAAATATACACCGATTTGGGTTATTTTTACCAAAGCAATGTAGCAGTATACATTTTGGCCAAAATTTACGAAGAAAAATTACCTATAAATTTTTGCAAACAGAAATGAAGAAAAATGTTGTTTTTTTTCAAAATTTCATTTATAGCGCAAAAAAACAAAACCCAGTCCAGATTAAACAACACCAAAAGAAAAAGAAATTACAACATTTTATATGATTAGGTACAGTGTTGCATGACTGAGTATTTTTCATTCAAAGTGTGAGAGCACTGAAAGCTGAAAATTGGTCTGGGCAGGAGGGAGGTATAAGTGCCCACCCAGTAGGCAAGTGGTTAAGTAGTGCCTACAGATAAAAAGGCAATATACTCGAATTTGCCTTTTTAATACATTTATTCAACAAAAATATCAATAAATGTAATGGTGTAGTGTGTAAAAAGTAAGTACACCCTTAGCCTCTAAAGCTGCCATTGCCCCCTTTACCTGAAATAACTAGGCTTTTTACAAAATTGCACAACAGTCTTTGAAATCAAACAATTTTGACTACTCCATGCAAAATCCCTTTCTGTGCATGGACTTCCCATTTCCATTCCCCCACAACATTTTAATAGGGTTCAAAACAGTGCTTTGACTGGGTCAGTGCAAAACCCTCCATTTCTTATTTTTCAGCCCTTCCTTGGTGGATCAATGGCTAACTGTAGTTTTGCTCTAATGTTCTTTTTTTACCACAAAGGCTTTTTCTTGGCCCACCTCCAACACAGGTTAAAGTGGTTGTAAACCTAGTTACACCACTTGAACCTAGAGGTAAGATAAGATAAGGCTTACCTGTAGGTTATAAAAATATATCCTAAACCTGCACGGTTTAGGAGATATTTACCATATACACTTGCGCCGACGTCATTGGCGCATGTGCATTACAGAAGCGGCTTGCTCGTGCCGTTTCTTCAGCAGCTGTGCCATGACCGGTGGCTCCTGCATGCATGCACGGGAGTGACATCATCGTGGCTCTGGCCAATCGCAGCTCCGGAGCCCGCGAACCCGGAAATAACTCTAGGAGACATGTCAATAGTCACAGCAGTGTACGGGGACTGCTGGAACAGCGTCAATCTAAGGTAAGCATTTCATAATGAGCTAGTATGCTATGCATACTAGCTCATTATGGCTTTGTCTTACAGGGTTTCTTTTTTGTTTTTATTCGGGTTTACAACCACTTTAAAAACACTATAAAAATGCACTGATTACTGTATAAATGACACTGGCAGGGAAGGAGTTAACACTAGGGGGCAATCAAGTGGTTAAGGGAGGCGTTTCTAACTGTGGGGCGAGTAGACTGACTGGAGGAGGAGGGAGATTGCTGTTCCTGATCACTAGGAACAGATGATCTCTCTCTACTCCCCTGTCAGAATGAGGATCTGTTCGTTTACACTGACAGATTCCCCCTTCTGGCTCTATTGTGGAGCGATTGCGGGTCGCCGGCGGACATCGCGGCTGCCAGTCACGCGCCTCCAGCGCCGTGCGCACGCCCACTGTATTACACGAACCGAAGTACAGCTATATCGATTTGCGTAATAGAGGATGGCGGCTGGTCGGCAAGTGGTTAATGAAACATTAGACTCATCTGTAGTTAAATTCTTGTTAATTAGGATTTTTCTGTATAAAATTTAGCTTTGCTCCTTAGCCCCGGTTCACACAGGGGCGACTTGTCAGGCGACTTAGCCACCTGACAAGTCGCGTCCCGTTCTGTACTATGGAACCGTTCTAATAGGAGCGACTCAAGTCGCTCCGACTTAGAAAAAGGTTCCTGTACTACTTTTGGGGCAACTTCAGGCGACTTGCATTGACTTCTATACAAAAGTCGTTTTGCAAGTCGCCGCTGAAGTCATGTGCAGGTCGCTTCACAGAGTCAGCCTGCAAGTCGTGTTGCCCCTGTGTGAAACGACACTAAGACTTTCACTGGAGTGTATTAATTTTTGCAACATGGTCTTGAATGAATTTGTTAGGAAAAATACTTCTGTGTGTGCAAATGAACAAATCTTGGTTGCAATCAATGGCCTGCATTTGTGGGAGTATATTGTAGTATAGTGTCCCACAGAAAATGTTGATTCTGAAAGGAAAGGAAAGTTTTATGACAAATCTGTTGGGGTGTACTCATTTATGCGGAGCACTGTACACATTTACACCAACTGTTGCAAAAGTTACCTTATAGATTCCAGAATGAAATTTTGGAGTGTCAGCTGCAAATTTGCTAGCTTAATTTACCTTGGAAAAAAATTGGATTTAAAAAAAAATTGAAAATCTTTTTAAAATCCTATAGGCATCCACACCTTTCTTTCTGAGGTCTCTTTTGACCTGGCAAGATGACACTGCACATCACTAGCAAGGAGAACCAGGCCTTTGATATCAGATGTTTCAATACGACTACAGTTCTACCAGCATATTCTTAGGAGGCTTTAATCATTGGCATCTTTCTGCAGGCACTATTTGAATGAAGATCGATTGTCCTGCCTGTTCAAATGTGTTGAAAAAGTACATTTCTATGAGGTGAATTTACTTTTTTTTTTAAATGACTGTACACTCACATTAGCAGTATTGGCATCTATGTGCTTAAAGTACAGTAGAGAGAATTTTAGAAAAATCTGAGTCTTCGATTATATGATCTAGGCATCCTTGAAAATGAGCTGCTGCCAGCAGCACACGTGCCAGAAACAGCACACAGGTTTCATCACAAAGGAATGCTGCTCTGTACTAAATTCTAATACGGAATGTTTCAGCTGACATGCACATGGTGCCAAAAAAAAAAAAAAACACTGTGCACACTCTATAATTTCTATAAAATAGAATGCTCTATTATATTTACTAGAAAATGTGTGCCAGGTATTAACCAATTCCCGACCGCCCTACGCAGATATACTGCTGCAGGGCAGACGCTGTGCGCTGGTTCAACAATCTGGTACGTGATCAGCGCTTCCGGGTAGAGGGCTTACGTGCATGCTGCCCCGGCTGTGCTGTGATTTGTCACAGCAGAAGCCGATCAGCAGGTCCCGGGCACAGAAGAGAGGCCTGTGTTGGTAGAGCCTATTTGATTGTACAGTCATATTTAGACACCCTGTGCAACAGAGGGTTTAGACTATGAAAAAGCAGGTTGTTAGAACAATGACTTTTTGACCTTATATCAATTTCTGTGACTTCAGTTAGGCTTTAACAGTTGAGATTATGAATACTTTTTTGGCAACATAAAAAGCTACACACACTTATTACAATGTGATATCCCGCTATATCAAGGGGTGCAAAAAAAGTCCTCTCCCAATCAATTAGAGAAAACTGGTTGAATGTAGAGATTGTAATGGGTGTTGGGCATTTATACTGGCTACACACGTTGAGTTCTAACTGTTCAATATCCTGTGTAGTAAGAGGGCCTAACTAAACAATCTAGTCAATTTTATATTCAATCCGGTAGACAGCTACGCTCTGTCAGTGATTAATGCAACCTCATGCAAATTTATTCTAATTTTAGTAGACTGAATAACCAAACTATGAAGTACCGTATGTGTGTGAAAAGAAAGGGCTTTAGCCTAGATCAACCACCAGAGGAAAAGTATTCTAAATTATTGAATATGATCAGATATTCATCCAAAGAAGTAGGTTGGATGCAGTTTGGGTCGCCTTATAAAGCATACAAAACAACAAGGAAAAAGAATTCCCCCAAAGGAGGCAATAACCCAAACACGATCTGCCAAGAAAAACAATATATTTATTAAGCTACAAAACACCACACAAAAATACAAAAATATAGGCAAATTAGGGAAGATATCAGATGACCATATTAAAATTGATAACGTTATCATTAAAAACAACGGAGCCGCGGCCAAACATACCCCATACACACACCAATCACAGCAGCAGATTTCCTACTACATTGGCCAGTATTAAATAATATGAGTCCTCAGATCAATCCAAGTATAGATGGTATGGCGGAGTGGGGGTAGGGTGGATGAATGTATGTTTGATTCTAATTATTGCAAGCGGGTTCAGTACAGCTTGAACACAGCTAAGAATTTGTAACAGTCCGGGAGCTAGACGCATAACGTTTGTAGGGTGACAGCAATGACCGGCAAAACCTACTGAGGGTGGTAGTAACCCAGGACATACAGGCAAAGCAGTTTGTATAGATAGCAAGCGGTAGGGGGAGCAGGTACGACTAGGCTGTATTGAAATTATAAATTGGAGTGATACTTCTCTCACCAGATGGATCAGCAGCTCATGGAGTCGTAGGCTCTACCCCAGATGATTACTTGTAGATGAAAGTCAAAACTGCATTTGCATATGCCGTCAGATGGAAAAAGTCCCGCTGTGTCAGCGCCTTCTATCAGGTGATGCAAGCCGGCCGTCAGCTGTTCGTTCCCGGTCAAACATTCAAACACCCTGAGCTCGCGGCTCCGAGATGACGTGCTGACGTCACGTGCTACTTTTTTGGCAACATAAAAAGCTACACACACTTATTACAATGTGATATCCCGCTATATCAAGGGGTGCAAAAAAGTCCTCTCCCAATCAATTAGAGAAAACTGGTTGAATGTAGAGATTGTAATGGGTGTTAGGCATTTATACTGGCTACACACGTTGAGTTCTAACTGTTCAATATCCTGTGTAGTAAGAGGGCCTAACTAAACAATCTAGTCAATTTTATATTCAATCCGGTAGACAGCTACGCTCTGTCAGTGATTAATGCAACCTCATGCAAATTTATTCTAAATTTAGTAGACTGAATAACCAAACTATGAAGTACCGTATGTGTGTGGTTAATTCATTCTGATTTCATTGCAATTGCAAAGATCAGACTTTGAAATTCCAAGTATCTTTCCAAGTCTAATGTAATTTAACGGAACCTTTTTCAAATTACCTTAACCACTTGACCTCCGGAAGATTTTACCCCCTTGATGACCAGGTAATTTTTTGCTATTCGGCACTGCGCTACTTTAACTGGTGATTGCGTGGTCACTGTAACCAAACAAAATTTATATCATTTTTTTTTTCACACAAATCAAGCTTTCTTTTTGTGGCATCTGATGCCTTTACTAAGATCGCTTACTAAAAGCAGCACATATCACACAAATTACACAATGTTAAAGAGGAACTGCAGTCTACTCACATAATTTGTAATAGAAAAAAAAAAATAAATAAATAACTTTCTTACTGGATTTACACAGAGGCACACCTCCAGTTCTGCAACTCCGCAGCTTTCATTGGCCCTCTTATGACTCACCCCCCCCCCTTTCCTGGCAAACTCTCACAAGAGTGATAGAGAGAGCTGTGCATGTCAAGCGCCTAGGCTAAATACCAGTCAACAGGAAGTGGGCTGTATAAGGTATTTACTTGCAGAAAAAAAATGTTTTACTATCCAAAGTTAAAACAACCAGGGCAGAAGATTTAATAGATGGAAAGATGAAAAAAAATGACTTAAGGTCAGCTTTAAGCACAGTTAACCCCTAGATGTTAACCCCTTCCCAGCCAGTGCCATTACTACACTAACAGTGTCACTATGTCATTGTCAGTTAGTGTATCCCCCCAGGCAGCCTCAGCTGGTGTTAGATTGCCCACCACACTATCACAGTCCCACTATAAGATACTGATTAGCCCCATTACCAGTATAAAAATAAAGAAATAAAAATTCCAGTATACACACACACACACCAAATATACACTTATTGTAAAAAAAATATTACTAAAAACCATATAGCAGAATACATTTTGGCCCAAATTTATAAAGAAATTCAATTTGTTACCGTATATACTCGAGTATAAGTCGAACTTTTCAGCACTTTTTTTGTGCTGAAAGTGCCCCCCTCGACTTATACTCGAGTCAAGCACTTTTCTGCAGCAAAAAATTTCATTTTCCGAACCGACTTTGGGGCCCCGTATCTCAGGGCCACTTGATGCTAGGAACCCCAAATTTTGTGTGCAAACTGGTACCACAACATATCCAAAGCTAAAGTTCCTAGCACTAAGTGGCCCCGAGATACGGGGCCCCAAAGTCAGTTCGGAAAATGTCATTCTCTGCTGCAGAAAAGTGCTTGACATTTTCTGAACCAATTTTGGGGCCCCATATCTCAGGGCCACTTGGTGCTAGGAACCCCAAATTTGGTGTGCAAACCCACTGAAACTGGTACCATAACATATCCAAAGCTGGGGTTCCTAGCAGCAAGTGGCCCTGAGATACGGGGCCCCAAAACCGGTTCGGAAGATGTCATTCTCTGCTGCAGAAAAGTGCTTGACATTTTCTGAACTGATTTTTGGGGCCCTGTATCTCGGGGCCACTTGGTGCTAGAAACCCCAGCTGTGGAAATTTTATGCTGCTAGTTCCACTGGGTTTGCACACCAAATTTGGGGTTCTTAGCACTAAGTGGCCCCGAGATACGGGGCCCCAAATTCGGTCAACTGTGTCCATCTGCAGCAATGTCATTTTGGGACCCTTTGGGTCCAGAGACCCCAAATTTTTGCTGCAGCTAGGGGGCATCTAGGAACCCTTAACTACCGAGTTTGAAGTTCAGGAGACCTATGGCTGCAAATGGGCACAGTGAGGCATGCAAATGGGCACAGTGATGCTGCAAATGGGCATTGTTGACCCTCTTTTCCACTTACAGTAGTTGTGCATTTCTCACCCTCGTCTTAAACTCGGGTCAATACGTTTTTTCCCATTTTTTTGTGGTAAATTAGGGCCTCGACTTATACTCGAGTATATACACGGTAATTTTTTTTATTAGATATGTTTTATAGCAGAAAGTAAAAATGTTCAGCCCTTTTTTAATTTATATAAAAAAAATATAAAAAACCCAGTGGTGATCAAATACCACCAAAAGAAAGCTCAATTTGTGTGGAAAAAATAATGATATAAAACTTTGTTTGGTTACAGTGTTGCATGATCACGCAATCACCAGTTAAAGTAGTGCAGTGTCAAATAGCAAAAAATTACCGGGGGGGGGCCCTAGGGCTTGATGAGAAGCAACTTCTACGTCATTCATCAGCTCTTTATGAGTTTTGATATACTGTATTTTGTGCTTTCTTGGTGATGTTTGCACCAATACAATTTTAATATTTCAATAAATTTTGTTCAAATCTTTTAATTATTATATTGTTCATTGTAGTTTGCTCATAAAGTCCCACAGTCCCACAGTACCAGCGGGTACTTCTTGTCCTATATAATTCTTAGGGATGTTGGCAACATATATTTGAAGACTTACTCTCTCCATGGTGGTTTTTCCCTCTTCAAGATTGTATCTAAAAGACTTAATAGCCAAACAAAAGCAAAGTAACTTGGTATTTGCAGTCTACAGAGCGACACAAAGACCTTTGGAATGAGGAGACAAAACTCACTAACCAATAAGTGGCCCAACAGAGGAGGGGGAACTTTGCAGGTCAGATTTCAGCAATCTTCCTTCACCTCCCTTCATCCTTCTGACCAAATGAAGGGTTCTACCATTCGCAATCCCTTGTTCTAGCACATATGAGGTGTTCAACGCTCTTCTCCCATTTCATGCCAGCGATTTCATTTCCAATGATATTTTTTAATAGAGCCTATTTTCATTTGTATCTTTTTCTAATTTGATTAGGTTTCATAATACAAAATCACATACAGTATAGTATTAGGACGATTAGCTATCCATCATAATACATGCTAGAAAAAGAGCTCTGCATTGCCATGAGAGTAGAATTATCTAAACCAGTGGTATCAATGTAGCCGAAAATGCAAGAAAGAAGGGAGTTACTTAAGAATATATTAATTATATACCTCATTTTAGAAATGACATTGTCCCAGTAGCTCACTAGTTTTGGGGATCTCCACAATTGATGATCAATTAGTTCCATGTCACATTTACAAAATTTTACAGAATCCATCTGTCCAATAGAATAGAGGAATTCTAGTGTTCCTCATGCTAGCTGAAGGATAAAGAATTGTATTAGTCTATGTGAAGGGGATCGAGAAACAGATGGAAGATTAAGAAAGAACTTCCTCCCATATTTTGCCTAAAAATTTCACCCAAATCCTTTTCTCATGATCTTTAAAGTAAGGATTGGGGGGGGGGGCATTTGCCCAAAAATTTATTTAAATAGGAGGTCCAGCCTCCCCACAAAAAATTAGAAGTCAGCAGCTACAAATATTATAGCTGCTGACTTAATATTAGGTCACTTACCTGTCCTCGAATCCAGGGATGTCGGCACTCCAGCCGATGTTGCCATCGGTTCTCGGGGGCTGCTGCCACAATTGCCTATAAGGGGAACCGGCAGTGAAGCCTTGCGGCTTCACAGCCAGTTCCCTACTGTGCATGCGTGATGCGCACTGCACTTCCTGAATGGCCCGACGGCATGGGAAGGAGGGGGGCCAAGCTTCCAAGAGATCTCACCAAAACCAGGTTACCCCCCCCCCAAATGTGCCAAATGTAGCACTGGCATGAGGCAGAAAAGCAGAGCTTCCCCTTTATGGGTGGAGCTCCGCTTTAAAGTGGTTGTAGACCTGGGGTCTCAAACTCAAATTACCTGAGGGCCACAAGACAAATTTTCATGTCCCATGGGGGGCTGCTTGCAAACTTTCAAACTTCAAAAACAGCACTGGTGTCAGCAGACGCACTATTAAACCCCAGCACTGGCGTCAGCAGACGCACTATTAAATCCCAGCACTGACGTCAGCAGACACACTATTAAACCCCAACACTGGTGTCAGCGGACGCATTATTAACCCCCAGCACTGGTGTCAGATGACGCTTTATTAACCCCCAGCATTACCCCCTACACTCTACAAACACCCCCCCTCATACTTCACAAATTTCAACCCGTCACCTCACTAAGGACTTTGCTCAGCCTCGGTGTGATGGCTCACTTATCTCTCCTCATGGCAGTCAGCTGGTGGCCTGATATTCTGCCTCCCGAGTCCTCTCTTCCTGTCAGGTCCTGGCTTTAACACAGGCCTAGGGGCAGGGCATACCTAGAACGCCACGATCTCCCACCCTGAGCTGGCAGCAGGACCCTGTATCCGGGCCTGGGCACAGCCTCCGAGGGAGCACAGTTCTGGTTAAGCATCAGTGCCTAAATGAGCAGGGCGATGGGCGGATCCTCCCTCCGCTCTGTTCTCTCTCTGCTCTCCTGTGCTGTGTTTCCTTTGCTGTGCGCGCTGGGCTGCAGCAGCATGCGGTGGTAGAGGACACAGGAGAAGGAGAAAGAAAGCTCCCTGCCGCTGTGTGGTGCACCCGCCCAGGATTGGCTCTGCCTGTGGGTCATTTGTAACTGGTCCGCGGGTCGGTACTTTGAGACCCCTGTTGTAGACCCTCACATATACCCAGTGAAGTGAATAGCCTCAGATAATACACATAGATTAAACAAATCCACCTACTTGTTTAACGACAGTCTTCCCCTCCCTACACCCTTTCAAAAGATCCTATTAAATCCTGTTTAAAATCTTTCTTCATCTGTCAGTAGCAGAGAAGAGGGTAGAGAGGCTGCAGTTACACTGTGTGAGAGCTGACTGGAGGAAAGGGACACACCCTCCTCTCCACATAGGCAGAGAAACTAAGGAACATGCAGAGCGGTATTCTGAATAGACAAGCTGTGTGCTTATCTCCCTCTCCGACACAAATTTTAGCTCATGTTCGAAAACTTCCCAGAAGTGACTCCTGCTGATAACAGAGGAACAAAGCACCAGAGAGAAACGACACTTAGAGCTTTGGAGAGAGACACTACAGATTAGAGCTGCACGATTCTGGCCAAAATGAGAATAACGATTTTTTTGCTTAGAATAAAAATCACGATTCTTGTGGCATAACATCTTTCACATTATACAAAAAAATTGTGTTAACTTTACTGCTGAATTTATTAATTAAAGTGGGTTTTTTTTTTAAAAAAAATGCGTTTGAAAGACAGTGCGACATATAATATTGCAGCAACTGCCATTTTATTCTAGTAAGTAATTTTCTAGCAAAAAATACTGATTTTAACTTGTAAACAAGTGTCAGATTGTTTAGTCTAAGTGGTTAAACATCCCTCATTTGCAGACTGATGTTCATTCCTTTGAGCTAAAAGGAAGTGTTACAATGTTTCTCCTCATCTCCATCTAAGCGATGTTTTCATAAACTTGGCAGGCTGCCAGTTTTTGTTTTTGAGACGGCTGTCAGCTGTGAGCAGGAAAAAAAGCGACGTTAAAAACGCAATTTCAGTAACGTTTGCATTGGCGTCAATGCGCGTTTAACCGTGTTAGCGCTTAGCAGCGTTTTTTCTAAAAAAAAAAAAAAAAAAAAAAAAAAAAAAAAGACATCCCTCTGCTATTTTCCACTCCCAAATTACCCACAATGCCACAGAAAAAAAGATGTTAGATAGCATGTGTCTATCATTTTGGTTGGAGAGAGGGGAGAGAGCATTTGAGAGTAGCTGGGAGTTTTGTGGCGATTTTTTAGAGTTTTTTTTATTATGGATCCGGTCATCCAGAAGATAGACCTGCCGATTGCTTTCGGCGAAGAAGACAGGTGGAGGAGGTGAGAAGCAGCAGACGTCGTCGGTTTTGGACGTATCCAATGGTATCCCATCGGGTTTCTTTGGGGTACTTTACCAACATGTATGCCCAACTGCGCATACATCCGGAAAATTCCTAAACTTTACAAGGATGTCTGTGTCAGTCTTTGATGAACTTTTAGAGAGGCTCAGGTCAAGGCTGGCGAGGATGGACACCATGATGTGTCACCGGAGGAACGGCTGCTTGTGACACTCCGGTGAGTGAAATTTTTTGAATATGTACACATATGGGTTAGGCGATAGGGTTAGTGGTTAGGGATAGGGGTAGGACTTATTTGTATGCTGTTTTTTTTTATGTTAAATTTTCATGTTACGTTAGGTTCCTTGCCACACTACTTCCCCCCCCTGGCGTCTCAACGATGGCCAGGGTAACAAGAGAAACATGTGTGGCAATATGAGAGGAGTTACATGAAGTTGTAATGCCGAAGCCCACAGAGGACATCTGGGAAGCAGTTGTCGACTGGTTTTGGGAGAAAAAACTCAGTTCCCCAATTTTATCAGTGCCATTGATGGCAAACACATCACGGTGAAGAAGCTTCCCCACTCTGGATCATCGTATTTTAAATTATAAAAAAAATTTCTCGTTGGTTCTCCTGGCATTGGCTGATGCACATCTGAGATTCCTTGCTGTGGATGTTGTAGCATATGGCAGCCGAGATGACACCTGCATATTTCGTGAGTCGGCCTTTGGATGTCGTCTACAATACATGAAGAACGGCTCAACATTCCTCCCAGCAGGCCTCTACCCTGCACTGAGGAACCCAGCTTGCCATTGGTCATGGTAGCAGACGAGGCGTTTGGACTGGCCCAAAATCTTATGAGGCCATACAGTGGCTATGGTCTCAGCCATTTACAAAAAAAAATGTATAATTATCGGCTCAAATAGAGAGTTTTGCTGTCCTGTATGCAGCTTGATGTGGCAAATGCCATTAAAATGGTCCTGGCATGTTGCGTTCTGCACAACTTTCTATGGGACAATGAGAGCAGCAATGTTGAACTGAAGCCAAAGTCAGCGAGTACAATTTATAGACTTGCGGTTAACGGCACATGTCATGACCATACGCAATCAATTTGCAGAATTTTTTGTATCACCAGATGGAGAGGTGTCATGGCAAAATGATTATGTGTAAATAAAATGTTGACATTTCATTAATGAGCTCTGCTTTCTGTCTTGTAAGATCTATTTTTCTTTTCTTTAAACTCATGTTAGTTCTTTTTATGCCCATTTCTCTTCTATTGTTCCATGAGTCCTTTTCATTCTGTGTGAGGCAAGCGTATGCTAGCCCTTTTCGGGCTTAGCATACATTTGCCCCGAGCAGCGTGCAATTGAGTGCTGTTGTGCATCATATAGAACCCCCCCAAAAAAAAAATGGGTGTAGTTGCAAGTATGCATATGCCATGTGAAAGAAATAACCTGTTAATATGAACATTTAGTGAAAAAAAAAAAATTCAACTTGCAAAAGGATCGTGGGAAAAAAAATTACAACTTCAAAAAACTCACTAAATACTTTGGAATGTCTACTTTCCAAAAGGGGGTCATTTGGGGGCTATTTGTACTGTCCTGGCTTGTTCGTGTCTCAAGAAATTAGATCAATTTTCAGTGATTGGCACCATAGCTTGTAAACTTTATAACTTTCACAAAGACCAAACATAAACCAATTTTGGTTATTTTTACCAAAGATCTATAGTAGTATAAATTATGGGCAAAATTTATCTTTTTTTTTTTTTACAAATTTGCAAAATTTTATAAAAACGAAAACAAAAAAAATTCTTTTTTTTATTTATAGCGCAAAAAATAAGTAACCCAGTGGTGATTAAATACCACCAAAAGAAAGCTCTATTTGTGTGGAAAAAAAAAAACGCCAAAAATGTCAGCATGACTGAGTAATTGTCACTCAAAATGTGAGCACTGAAAGATGAAAATTGGCCTGATTAGGACGGGTATATATGTGCCCAGGGAGTGGGCAAGTGGTTAAACCCACCATCTTCCAACCACAAAATTTAGGAAGTACTTCATTCTCCCATATAGGAGACAATTTTGTATCAATAACTTGAGTTTTTTTTTTTTTTTTTTTTTTTTTAACTCCCAGACTTTTCCCAGAAGATGTAGGATATTTAAAAGAAAACAGTTTAAATTGGAGTTTACAAGTTACCTGACTTTTTCCTTCTGCCACAGCCAATACTGGTAATACACGCCAATACTGAAAAGTAAAAAAGAAGAAAGTAGTCAGTACAGGTGATAAATATACTTTTCCACCTTGTTTGTACAGTAAATCCAAATTTCTATAAAAAAAACACACAAGTTTCTTTAAAATCATTAATATATTTGCCTGTACTGTACATCCTATGTCCACATTTTATTTTAGAAGGTATCAAAAAATTAAGTACGAGGACACTAGAATAAAAAAGACTGGCTAAGAGTTGTATACATCCCATACGTTAGTAGTGGTCAGCATGAAAATTACAGAGGCTGCGCTTCCAAACGGCCACACAGTTGTAACATATTTTTGGACGTTGAGGAGCATCACATAAAGTACAGGTAGCCTATTCAATAATGGGTTGTACCACACTTCAATGCCTGAACATTTTTGCCAATATACTGCAATGCACGCTAAACGGAAAAGAGTCATCACTGATGTAAGTATTGGCAATAAAACCACTCCAACATTGGTGTCAGAGGACACAATAACCTCCCGCATTGGTGTGAGTAGATACAATAAAAAATCCCCAGCACTGGTGCCAGTGACAGCAAAAATAATCCCAGCATCAGTATCAATGACCATAAAAATAACCTCAAGCATTTGTGCTAATAGACACAATACTAATCCCTAGCAATGGTATTAGTGGACACCATAATAACTTCTAGCATTGGTGTTAGTGGACACAATTATAATCCTGATAATCTGAGGAAACAAAAACACCCATCATTGGTGTCAGTCACTGCAATATCAGATTAAAACCAGATTCGAGGGACCTGTTTCCGGTGATGAATTCTAGGCATGGGATTCTACAGGCAAGTCAAAAAACAGTCTTAATTGTACATCACAGGATGCACAAGAGTTAATTCCTAAGCTTCTGGGATGTCCAAAAGCAATCCCATAGGGAATGGGCAAGAGCAAACGGCTGTCGGGCCCAACCAGTAACAATCTTAACATAAGAGGAGGAAACACTGACAAGGACCTTACCCAGCCACTTGCAGGACTTTATGACCAAGGATGGCATCTGTCAAGACAACCAACACTTCTGGAAGAGGGGGCTTTTATAGGAAAGGTAATCCCACCTTTCAAGTCATACACCTAAAATGCAAGGACTTCTACTTTGAAGGTCCAAGGATCCCTGGATCTGGACACAAATCTGTCCAGGTTGTGGTTGAGTCTGGAGGCCATTAGAGCTGTCTGTTATCCCCACGAACACGTGTTGTTCAAAAACCTCTGGATAGAAGGGTCACTCTCCAGGATTCAGTCATTGGTGTATTAGGTAGTCCGCTTGCAAATTTCCTATGCCAGAAATGTATATCACGGACAGAAGAGAGCATTGAGTTCCGTCCAAGTCAGGTTGCTCTCCGCTGTCAACAATTACCAAATCATATACTGTACAGTAGGTAATGTGCATAAATATGTAAAAAGGTGACAGTCAATAGGTACTTCTAAGTGGATTTTACCGGCACTTGCATAGAAATTATATAGAGTGGGGGAGTACAAACTTATATGAAGAATAAAAAAGTATTTTTTTTTATTTAAAGATTCTCATATATTAAAAACAATGTGGACATTATAAACAACGAAAACATATTACATAATAAACATATTTAGAAAAGATTACTGAACAATGACGTTGTATGGTGGAACTCTTTTCAAGCCTGACGCGTTTCGGGGTACATAATATTTCAGTCCTTCCGGGGCATAGTAGAAAAGAGGGATTCATCTAAATTAATTGAAGAGATGTAATAGATAAGTTGCCATATAAATCTATGAGCAAATATCCATTTGTAGGTTGAATGATCAATTGATCACCTACCTGTTATGTTTCGTTGGTTTCTTTGAGACCAATGTTAAAAACCACATGGAAAAGCAGGGGATGCCAGCAGGGGTTTCCCAGCTGACGAGTTCCATCACTCAGCTGAGCGCGATTGCACCGGCTGATTGGGACTCGTCCTATATAGAGGCCAGCTCCGCTCATTCCCAGCTCAGGCGTCTTACCTGCCGGATGCTGGGATGCGTGGCTGGCTAATCACAAACACCCTGTAAACCAAGGTATTGACTTATCTCTCCGGTCACTGGAATCCTGGACTTAATCATTTACTCTCTGAATTTATTCTTTACTGTGTAAATGCTTTTTCGTTTGCCATCACTCTTTTTCTGAAACTCAAAATATTGCTTATGTTGGGAGGTAGGATATGTATGTACTGCCAGTCCAGCATCAGAGTCATCCTTACAGGATGCCCAGAATTTTCCGCCTACATTTATTATATATACTTTTTTCTGTCCACTTCAAGTTTACACAGGTTGGCATCACACTGTTAGTGTCAGTATAGTAAAATAATTTATATTAACAATCATGGGAGATTGTATCACCAGATACATACAACTCCTATAAATCTTACACATTTATTATACTCCCCTCTATAATGACATGCCAATACTGTTTAAAGTTTGAAATAAGTTGACTCCATGGCGGATTTTGTCATGGAGTCACCAATAGGATCAGCAATACACACTATATATATTAACCATCCCCAGCATCTCGTCTACAAATTATTCTCAATGTTAATAGCAAATAGAAGTTGACTATTTATTGAAATTATTTGGATTTCTAATTTTACTTACAGGGGTTTTCACTCGTTTGCCCCAGTATACCGCATCCGGGAAGGGCAAGGGTAGGTGGAAGTACATATACCCCCCTGTGGGGAATCACTGTCTAACAATACAGTATCTAAGGAACAACACGTGCACCTACAAATAATACTCAACTGCCACCCTATTTTCAAGCATCCCCTGCTTTTCAATGTGGTTTTTAACATTGGTCTCAAAGAAACCAACGAAACATAACAGGTAGGTGATCGATTGATCATTCAACCTACAAATGGATATTTGCTCATAGATTTATATGGCAACTTATCTATTACATCTCTTCAATTAATTTAGATGAATCCCTCTTTTCTACTATGCCCCTGAAGGACTGAAATATTATGTACCCCGAAACCCGTCGGGCTTGAAAAGAGTTCCACCATACAACGTCATTGTTCAGTAATCTTTTCGAAATATGTTTATTATGTAATATGTTTTCGTTGTTTATAATGTCCACATTGTTTTTAATATATGAGAATCTTTAAATAAATAAAAATACTTTTTTATTCTTCATACAAGTTTGTACTCCCCCACTCTATATAATTTCTATGCAAGTGCCCGTAAAATCCACTTAGGGGAACCCTCTTTCTTTGTATCTGCTTTATTGGATGTGGCACGGCCCCTTTTTTGTAAACCTAGGAGAGCTAGTCACTCTCTATTATGATATGATTTTTGGTAGAAAATACCATTCCCCGCTCGACCAAGCAACCCTAGGCTAAAACATACTTTGTTACTTCAAAATAAATTACTAAATAGCCTTTTTTCCCAAATCATTAAGATAAATACTATATCCAAGGAAACTACAACTCCTTGATGGTTTCTGAAATGGAAAACGCAAGCTTTGAAAATATGTTTGTGGGCCAAGACTGGGAATCTTTAATGCAAAAATATTTGGACAAATTTGGAGACAACGAACAAATTGAAGCAGAGATCTCTTCTCTGTTTTTCAAACTTTCAAAAAATCTAGAGAGGAAGTCTCTTTTCTTCTGGCACATTAAATCCTTTCAGGATTATATGAAAAGCAATATTAACCCATTGGGACTTCGTGTCCAGATCTTCCCTACTTTGGAAGACCTGGACACGGACTTCAAATCAACATGGGAAAATATACTGCAAATATGCTCACATAGCCTTATGGAAACGCTAATTGACGAATATACAAAAAGAACCAAAGCACTGGACATTGAAATTATCAAAATTTGTGAACATCTACAAAAATTTAGAACACACCAATCAGCTATGAATAAAGAGAAAAAATTCAAGACTCATCTTGAATCTTTCAATAAAGATATCCTCATCAAAAAAAGTCAAAAATTTCATAGAGATAAAAACGCATTTGAAGCTGGAAAGGCATACAAATGGAATCAAAATAGAAATACAAACAGAAACACCAATATAACATCGAACTCTTATCCCACAAAATCATCATCCCACAATCCCACCCCCTACCATTCCCAAATAGAAACCTACACTCTGCACCAAACGCCAATTCAAAGGCGATCAGGCACAAGATCACAAATCTAAAAAACAGATCTCAGAAAGGACACCCAAATCCCTACACCCTAGTTCTGCACCTCTTGACAAACCCACCAACTTGTCCTCATCTCACCATGCACTACAGCAACACATACCCCCTACTAATCAGGATACACTAAATGCACAGGAGCTGGGCCATAATGACACATCTTTTTTAGATCAAGTGTTGGCTGGTCTCAAACCACCTCCACCCAACCTCAACACTTATACACAAATGACACTATAGGTGTCCATCAAAACACACTGACACACATGGATTTTGATCTCAGCATTATCAATTTATCTGCATACTCTTTATCGATAGATGAAAGATCGGTCTTAAAGAAAGGTTTAAATTTTTGTCCGAATCACAATTTAAACAAATTTGAGCTCTATAAACAAATTTGAGCTCTATAAACAAATTTGAGCTCTATAAAGATCTCCAGCTATTTGTCCGTAAAGTAATTTAAAAAAAAAACTTTATCAAAAACAAGACACTAGAACAAATTATACCCCTCAAGAGAAGCAAGCTTTAGATCAGCTGATCACTCTCCTAGAGGAGAGCGATACGACTGACCTAATTGATCAAATAGATCTCCCTCAAATTTTACAATCAAAAGAAAAATTGGATGTGGACGATCGGGCCCATCCAATGATGTCAAAACTAAAGAAAATCTCCTTTTTGTTGTTTTATGCCAAAAGGGAAATTCTGAGGAAATGGGCTTCCCCCTAAGGTGGACTTATGGGAATCTTCCATAAACGCTGTGTTACCTATGTTTAACCCCTTCATGCCCAAGCCCATTTCTGACATTTGGTGTTTACAAGTTAAAATCCGTACTTTTTGCTAGAAAATTACTTAGAACCCCCAAACATATTTTTAAGCAGAGAATCTAGAGAATAAAATGGCGATTGTTGCAATATTTTATGTCACACAGTATTTGTGCAGCGGTGTTTTAACTTTTTGGGAAAAGGGACACTTTCATGAATTTAAAAAAAAAAACGAAACAGTAAAGTTAGCCACAATTTTTTTGTATAAATGTGAAAGATGAGGTTGTTACGCCAAGTAAATAGATACCAAACATGTCACGCTTTATAATTGCACGCACTCGTGGAATGGCGACAAACTACGGTACCTAAAAAATCTCCATAGGCGACGCTTTAAATTTTTTTTACGGTTACCAGGTTAGAGTTACAGAGGAGGTCTAGTGCTAGAATTATTGCTCTTGGCAGAACTAAATGTGCAGCATGATGGTGGGTGGGGGAAGGGGGCGTGACCGGATGGGCGGGTGTGTGTTGAGAGGCAGCATGGAGTGAGTGTGAGCATGGACGCTGTGTGCTCCGTCCCTCCTCCGTTCTCATCTCTCTCTCCCCTGGCCGTATGAACGGCATACTGGATGGCTCTGGCTCCCTTGTCGCTCGGTGCCTCGCTGCCCCTCCTCTCTCTCTGCTAAAGGTGTGCTGAGGAATCCTCTGGGTGAGACGTCATCCCCTGCACGCTGCTGTGAGATAAGCAGCTTTACTTTCACTTTCCCATCTCTACACTAGTCATGGAATAGAAGTCGGCCAGAGCTGGTACAGTATGGAGTCACTAGTATAGTAACTAGATGCTGTTTTAAAAATTGTTAGACAATCCTCGGACTAGAAGTAAATCCTGGTAATATGACATCTGTGTAGTAACAGAGTTATTTATGTGAGTCAGTGTGTTGACCTGCCTGCTGCTTGGGTAATACTAAGTCTGGGTGCAGAGTGTGCTAATATAGGAAGCAAAGTATATTCTCCTTTTTTTTTTTTTTTTTTTTTTTTTTTGTGTGCTGTTGACTAGCTAAAGCCCTGGGACCCCTGGGATCCTCAACAGATGCAAGGAGAGAGGTTTAGGTAGGGGTTGGGATACTCGGCGTATGAACCCCACTAACTGTATTTTGATGGCGACTGCCTTAGCGGCATTTAACCAACTGTATAAAACTACAGTGTAGGTGAGGGGCTGCACCAATTTAAGTTGTAGTTGTGGAGTTTATGTGGGTAGGGAGTTGCCCCACACCTGCCATCTAAGGTACTGTGGCTTCCTTCTGTGTGAGCTCTCTTTTTCTTTACAGGGGTGTACAAGAGTGCAGAGAGGAGAGACTTACTCCGCTTTATACACTTTATGGTATATGCTCTGTACAGCGGGTAGTTGAGTGCTGATGGGTGCAGCGGCTTCCCTTTCCTCCCCCTCTCTCCTTCGTTCCTTTTGGATTTGTGGAGGACGTTGGTAACTGTCAGTCTCTAATTTGTTGCTGTTAGAGTATATATATACCTGTAAGTGTAAATGATGCAGAATCTACGTTCCTCTAAAGAGAAAAACCCGCAGCATGCGGCAGCAGTATCAGCAGCAGCAAAACTGGAGCAATATGCCCATGCCTCTGCTCTGACCCCTCCAAAAAAGGGGTCGCAGCAGAAGGGTCATCAAGGGGGGGCATCGGATAGGAAAAGCCAGGGCCAGCCTCAATTACAGCCCTTAGGGGCTGTGCCGGCTACCCAGCCTTCCAAATCTTTATGTAATAAAGGCCCAGGGCTAAGTGATCAAAACACAAACGTAAACTCGGAGCTAATAAATGACCCGAATTTACCCTTGAACAGAGAACCAACTATAACGGACGTATACATGGCTGTAGGGGTGTGTAACGGCTCGCTTAAAGAGCTTTGTGAACAGATGAAAAGGTGTTAAAGCAGATCTGTTATTGGTTAGACAAGATCTGCAGAAAACGGCGAAGAGAACAACGGCCCTGGAAGAAAGAGTCAGTGGGCTAGAAGATAATGTGCTCCCAATAACCAAAGAAATAAAATGGCTGAAGGAACAGCTATCTAAACAAGCCTCTAAGTTAGATGAGATGGAGAACAGGAGTAGAAGAGATAATGTGAGGCTGATAGGTTTACCCGAAAGGAGTGAGGGCGCCAACCCAATTGCATTCCTAGAAAAATGGCAGGGGGAGCTAATCGGGAAAGAATCATTCTCGGCTTCGTTTTCCATCATAAGAGCTCATAGGATCCCTTTCAGGGCACCATCGGAGGGGGGCCACCCGAGACCCCTCCTCCTGAGATTTCTTAACTACCAGGATAAAGTAACCTTATTACGGAAGATCAGGGAAGCAGGGGAGGTTTTTTTTAAAAGGAGCAAAAATATCGTTTTATTCCGACTTCTCTCCGGATTTGCAGAGGCGTAGGGCAGAGTTTACCCAGGCAAAACGCAATCTACAAAAATTTAAGTTGCCCTATGCTCTTTTATATCCGGCAAGGTTGCGGGTTGCGGCTCTGGGGGAGACTCTGTTTTTTAACTCCCCTGCCGAAGTTGAGAAGTGGCTGGAAGATAATAGGGAAAAAATCACGAATTTTACGTAGAGAATGGGGGAAGATATAATAGGCCGGGATATCAATAGGATGGCACGACAAGGCATTGGGAGGTACAGGGGCTGTATTTTTGTTTGTTTGTTTTTTTTCTTGTTCTTGCTTTTTTTTTTTTTTTTTTTCCACCCCTTTCTGCCATCTGTTAATGCTTTTTGTTATAAGGGGATGGGAGGGGATGGGTGCACACAGCTATTTGTGGGTAGGGTGGTGTGGGGTTGTGTGTGGAAGATTTGGTGTAAAAGGTTGGTGTTAGTGTAAGAGGCAACGGTCATGGTAAACCCCCAGGGGGTACACCTAGATAGGTGGGTACGGGTGGGGGGGGGGGGGGATGGGGTGGGAGGGTAGGGGAGGTTAGGTGGGGAGGGAAGGGGAAATAGGGGGGGTAAATCATTCCTTACGAACACTTATACCACTAGAAATTATAACGAGGTATCCAGACCTTCCTTAAGATTATTTTTGCACATACAGGCACTTTTTATAGTAAATAGGTTTTTGGTTGTTCTACACGCACATGCAAGCACCGTCTATGGCAAATTTATGCCCAAAGTAAGGCTAATATAGCCAAAATGAATACGTGGTCTAGTGGCCAAGTATGCACACACACGGAACTGTTATCACAGCCACTAGGAGGAGAAAAATTTGTTTTGGGTTAGGGTTATATATATTAAATTTCTCATATCTTTCTGTTATATACGTTTGTATGTGTCGGGGTAAAGGATATTCCTCAGTCTTTAGATGTTAGCTAAGACTCTGAAAATAGGATCCTGGAATGTCAGGGGCCTAGGTACACCACTTAAAAGATTAGCAGTGTTCTCTATGATGGAGAGTAGTGGGGCTGATCTGGTCTGTCTGCAGGAAACCCACCTAACCAAGGAAACTATTCATCACCTACAGATGAAAAAATTTCAAACCCAATTTCATGCGGTTCACTCCCCCTACAGTAGGGGAGTGAGTGTTTTGGTAAAGTCTGGGGTGAAATTTTCCTGCAGCCAGGTCAGGATAGACGAGTTGGGTAGATACATCTTATTATGTTCTATTGAAAACGCCAGGTATGTGGTGGCAAATATATATATCCCTCCGCCCTTTAATCTGGATGTCTTGCTTAAACTGCATGAATTTTTGCTAGATAAAAAAGAGGTGCCGATTGTAGCAATGGGGGACTTCAACGAGGTTCTAGATAAAGGGCTGGATAGATTCCCACTACGAAAAAGCTCAGAGGACTCAGTAAGGAGTCGGTTAAGCTTCTTTCTGGAAGAAGTGGGATTAATGGATTTGTGGAGGGCACGGAACCCAGGCGTGCTGCAATATACTTGCTGTTCTGCATCTTACTCCGTGCTTTCAAGGATAGACCTAGCCCTAGGAAATGATAGGGCTCTCCAGATGGTAGAAAAAAATAACATACTGGCCAAGAGGCATCTCAGACCACTCACCTATGGTAGTCATTTTAAATCTTGGGGAGCCTAGGCCCCGGAAGAACTGGAGTATAAGCCCGTACTGGTTTGAAATTATTAAAAAGACGGATGGGATACTTTCCTCCTTAAGGGAGTTTGTTGAGATCAATCAGGGAACGGTGTCCCCTTCTACGCTATGGGACGCCCTTAAGGCTTTTTTTAGGGGGGTCCTGATACAGCAGATAGCTACATTCAACAAAGAGGCTAGAAGGGAGGAGGAGAGCTTGTTGAGAGACGCTCTTGAAGCAGAAAACAACTATACTTGCAACCCAACCCCGGAGACGGAGAGTATCTGGCAAGAGAAACAACAAGTATATAAATCAGTGGTTATACAGAAAGCAGAAACCAGGCGGTTACTCCAAAGACAGGAATCTATGGTGGAGGGCGAGAGAATGGGAAGGGCACTGGCTATGCTAGCAAAATCCAATGCAGCTCCATCCACGGTTCTCGCGATTAGATCCCAGAGCGGTGAGGTAGTATCAAGCACCTTAAAAATAGTACAAGCCTTCAGGGATTACTATAAAAAACTGTACTCCTCCCAGAAGAGGGGTAAGGAGGCTGAGATGGAGGACTTCCTAAGGGGGTTAGACATCCCCACCATATCACAGGAAGAAAGAGATATATTAGATGCCCCAATATCTATAGCAGAATTACACCAAGCAGTAGCAGGCATGGCAACCCATAAGTCGCCCGGACCAGATGGTCTTCCAATTGAGACCTACAAACACTATGGTGAAGTGTTGATCCCCGAACTGCTGAAAGTTTTGGGGGGGGCGCTTGAGGGGGGCCAATTACCTGCCTCAATGCTAGAAGCAACTATTATTGTATTACAGAAAGAAGGGAAAGATCCCTTGGATATGGCCGCCTATAGACCAATTTCTCTCTTATGCACGGACGTAAAAATTCTGGCCAAAGTGCTGGCAGCAAGATTGAATGGGGTTATCCACAAGCTGATCCACGAGGACCAGGCGGGCTTCATAGCCAATAGATCCACGAGCCGGGATCGTTTTTGAATGTACAGACCCCAATGGTGAACGAGGGTTCGAGAGCGTTGATGACCCTTGATGTATCCAAGGCTTTTGATAGCGTGGAGTGGGGCTATATGTGGCGCGTGCTGGAGATCTTTGGATTTGGCTCTGCCTTTATAGGGTGGATTAGAATGCTATATACTTGACCCAAGGCAAGATTAAAAATTAACTACGAATTGTCGGACTGGTTTGAGCTGGAGAGGGGGACGAGGCAGGGGTGCCCACTCTCCCCTCTGTTGTTTGCACTAGCGATGGAACCCCTGGCCATTTCCATAAGGGGAAGTCGAGCGATAACCGGCTTCCAGAGAAAAACAGGCGAGGAAAGAATCGCATTGTATGCGGATGACATTCTGTTATTTTTGGGAGACTCGAGGAAATCGCTACCGGGAGCAATGAGGATAGTGGAGGACTTCGGCAGTTTTTCTGGCTTAGAGATAAACTGGGAGAAATCAGAGTTTCTGCCGATAGACCCCATAAATGAGACAATAGCACCTGGTATGCCTCAAGTGGTAACAGTGGAAGCTCTGAAGTACCTAGGGATTGTCCTGACGAAGGACCCTGCTCTATATATCAGTAAAAACCTTGTCCCTCTATTAACAAAATTTAAACGAAAAATAGGAATTTGGAGACGCCTACCTCTATCAGTTGCAGGAAGATGTAGCTTAATAAAAATGATATGGATGCCACAACTGCTATACGTCTTGCATAATTCCCCTGTCTGGATAGGTAAGAAGTGGTTTAAAAAAATTGACAGTCTCTTTAGGGAATTGATTTGGAAGGGGAAACAAGCCAGGATCCGTCTTGGAGTGCTCCAGCTCCCTACCCAGGAGGGGGGCTTTGCCCTCCCACATCCCGAGAGTTATTTTTACTCAACTCAGTTGCAGCAATTATTGGGCTGTGGGATACCAAAAGGGGGCACCCCTAATGGCAAGTTACTGTTGTTGAGCTCCACACATAATACAATTATTGAAGCCCTAGAGGCGGACGCGTTCCATGATAAATTTCCAACAATTAAATTGATAATCAAACTTTGGAAAACAGTTAAGAAAAAGATGGGGTATGGAGCCTTAACAGTCTACTCTCCTATTTGGAACAACCGTAATTTGCAGGAAGTTCTTAAGATAGGCATATTTAGAGAGTGGGAGAAGCTTGGTCTCAGTAAGCTAAGTCAATTATATAACGACTCTGGGTTAAAGAAATTTTCAGAACTGGTTGGGGAGTTTAAGCTTCCCCGGGGGTCTTTCTTCCTATATGTCCGGTTGGAACATGCCCTTAAAGCACAATTTAAAGCCCAGACTCCGAGATGGGAAGAGATGCCTCTATTTCAGTGCATAATTCAAATAACCCCCACTAGAGGGGTAATTTCAAGAATTTATGACCAATTAAGCAAATCGGTTAATAGCAGGGAAATACTCCTTGGGGTAAAGGCTAAATGGGAAGAGGAGGTGGGAGGAATGACCCAGGAACAATGGGCGAGAATTTTGGAGTTGGGAGCGCAGGTTTCTGTGACCCCTTCACAGAGACTCTCACACTTAATGCTGTTAAACAGAGCCTATTATACTCCTAAAAGACTTTTTAAATTTGGGAGAAGGCCCAATGACAACTGCCCCAGGTGTCGAAGGACGGGAGATCTCATTCACATGGTGTGGAGGTGTCCCAAGCTGTTTAGATACTGGGAGGAGGTGACTGGGAACTTGGGAAATATTTTCGGCACGACAGTGGCAAACGAGGCCTTGGTTTGTATTCTGGGGCATAGAAGAGTGATGGGAGAAAGGTTGAGTACTACCTTAGCTGTCACGCGGGCCCCGTTTCAGGCTAGAAAGTTGATAGCACTTAGATGGCAGGTAAAGGAGAATTATTGCTCTTGCTCTGACGATTGCAGCGATACCTCACATGTGTGATTTGAACACCGTTTACATATGCGGGCACGACTTCCATAAGAGTAGCTGCGCGAGCTCGCAGGGCCGCTTTAAAAACATTTTTTTTCTTATTTTTATATTAATAAATTGTGTTTTTAAAAAAATAAATAAATTAAAAAAAATAATTTGATCACTTTTATTGCTGTCACAAGGACTCCTCCGGGATAACAATCGAGTGGCTTTTAGCTGCATTGGTTATCCCTGGAAAGCCGATCGCCCGCTCTAAAAAACGGTACCAGGATGGTGCCTGCAGCTGCGGGCATCATGCCGGTATAACCCCTGAAAGCCGAGGCCGCATATCTGCGTATGCTCAGTGGGAAGGGGATAAGCTGACTTACACCAACAGATGCCCTCAGAAATTTGAGTGGATCTGGTTACCCTGGACCGAACAGTTCTAGTTTCTCCATTGGGAAAGATCTATGGCATTACCCCCAGGTAGCGAGGCGCGAGCATATGATGCTCAAATCCCCACAGCTCAAACTGTGTAATGAAATTCATACTAATGTATTGAATGTACGAATAACAGTTGTGGTCAGAAATATTGTATGATCTGATGGGTAAAGATTACTTTTTTTCTTATTCTCACTGCCTATTCTTGGATTAATTCTGGATGATTTACTGTATGTCTGTTAATTGTTACACGATGTCTTCTCAATAAAGACCAACCTTGTTTTTAACTTCACGGTTTCGTTTTTTTTTTTTTTTTTAATTTATTGAAGTGTACTTTTTCCCCCAAAAAAGACCACTGTGCAAATACAGTGCGACATAAAATATTGCAACAAAATCTGCATTTTATTCCCTAGGGTGTCTGCTTATATATATATATATATAATCAAAAAATACTGATCAAAAAAAATATGAGGTCAAAACTAAACAACATTCTTAATTGTATCCAATTAGGCAGGCCCTTGCACTACATAGTTAAACGTAAAGCTAAGGAAAATTGTAGAGAAAATTGTAAGAAAATTGTAAGAAAATTGTATAATGTATGGCCAGCCTTAGGCTTAATGTACACGGGACGTTTTTACAACCTCTCCTGAACTATTTAAAACTTCAGATAGTAACCCAGGTTTAAAACATCAGTTTTGTCGCGTTTAGCCATGTTTGAAAAATATTTTTTCTCAAAATAGCCAAAAATGAAAAACGCCTGTAAATGAAGTGTGGCTAAACGTGAGTTACCGCGTTTAGCGCTTGAAATGCTTCTAAACTCGGCGTCTGAACTCATTTTTTTTGCTTTCCAAAAAAGGCCTCTAAACTCATCTGCCTAAAAACGACATTAACCAGTTGACATCCGCGCTATAGCCGAATGACGGCTATAGCGCGGACCTGAATTCCCGGGAGGCCATCATATGACGGCCTCCCCTGTGGACGCGCGCCATACAGGGCGCGCTGTGATCACCGAGTCACAGAGACTCGGGTGATCACAGATCCCAGTAAGGGGCCGGTCACAGCCCCTTACCATGTGATCAGCTGTCAGCCAATGACAGCTGATCACATGATCAAAACAAAAGCTCTGTGATCGGGCTTTTTTTCTCCTCACGCTGACAGCGCGAGGAGAAAAAAAGCCGATTATCGGCTCATCAGCAAGGGACATCGGTCCCGAAGAGGAAGAGGCAATTCTGCCTCAATTGTGCCACTAGTACCCCCTGCCAGTGCCACCTATCAATGCCCACGTGTGGTGCCAATCAGTGCCACCTAGCAGTGCTGCCTATCAGTGTACCAGATCACCCATTATTGCCACCCATGAGTGCCCATCACTGCCACCTCATCAGTGTATATCAATGAAGGAGAAAAATTACCTTTTTTTTTTTACATTAACAAAATATTTAAAAAAAAAACTTTTTTTTAAAAATTCGGTCTTTACATTTTTTTAACAAAAAATAAATAGCACAAAAGGTGATCAAATACCACCAAAAGAAAGCTCTATTTGTGGGGAAAAAAATGATAAAAATTCCATTTGGGTACAGTGTTGTATGACCGCGCAATTGTCATTCAAAGTGCGTCAGCGCTGAAAGCTGAAAATTGGTCTGGATAGGAGGGGGGTTTAAGTGCCCAGTAAGCAAGTAGTTAAAGGAACCTGTGTATATGTACACATAAGATAACATTGGATAAGTTCAGGGGCAACTGAAAAAAGCAGCCAACTGCCTCTGAACGTCCGTTTACCACCAGCAGTGTACATGAGGCCTTAGAGGTTAAACCGCATTTACACACAGAAGTTTATCCCTTTGATCTAAGGCCTCATCTACACTGCTGCTGGTAAACAGACATTCAGAGGCAGTTGGCTGCTTTTTTCAGTTGCCCCTGAACTCATCCAATGTTATTTTATGTGTACACAGGTTCGTTTAATGTCATTTTTAGGTAGGAGTTTAGAGCCCTTTTTTGGAAAGCAAAAAAATGAGTTCAGACGCTGAGTTTAGAAGCGTTTAGCACTTGAAATGCCTCTAAGTGCCAGTTCACACTGATGCGAGTTCATGACGAATTTGATGCGTCAAGAACATTCTAAATTCGCATGTCATCCATAAAGTCATTGTTTTCAATGACAGTCGTTCACATACATGCGTTGCGATTCCCCTACGAATGCGATAAAAAAAAAAGGGTCTTGTGCGAGTTTACTGCGTTGCGGTGCGAATTTAGCCTCCATAGACATCAATGTAAATCGTTCTGGAATCGCATTGTTGGTTCAGATATGTGCGAATTTCACCACACTACTCTCCAAAAAAAACAGGAAATACACAGGAAGTTAACACCTTTTCTTTTTCCATTATGATTCCATTGGCTAGAACATCAATCGCAGCTATGACCAACTCCTGAAATTTGCGGTAAAATCGCGGTAAAATCGCACCTCACACAGGACAAAAAAAAACGGAACAAATTCGCACCGCAGCAGTGTGAACCGGCACTAAACGTGGTCACTCGCGTTAAGCCGCGTTTAGTTTACAGGCGTTTTTCATTTTTGGTTATTTTTAAAAAAATTTTAACCGCTTCTAAACGCAAACACGGCATGTAAACGCGGCAAAACGGACGTTTTAAGCGTGGGTTACTATCTGTCAAGTTAAATTATTCAGGAGAGGTTCTAAAAACATCCAGTGTACATTAAAGTGGTTGTAAACCAGTTTAAAAAAAAAAAAAAAAAAAAAGGCATAATGAGCTAGTATGCATAGCATGAATTATGAATTACTTACCTGAGATCAAAGCCCCCGCAGCGGTCCTCGTTCAACGCTCTGGCGGCCGACATCTCCCCGTGAGTTACTTCCGGGTATCACGGCTCCGGTGCTATGCTTGGCCGGAGCCGCGATGTCACTCCCGCGCATGCGTGCGGGAGCCGCCGGCAAGGGCACAGTACAATTGAAGCAACGATGACGTCAGGACATACAAATACAGGGATATCTCCTAAACCGTGCAGGTGATATCCAGTGTAGCTACAGGTAATCCTAATTATAGGCTTGCCTGTAATATAAAGTGGTTGTAAAGGGTTTACACCCACTTTAAGCCTAAGGCATCATTCTCATGAGGTGGATCCGATTTCTCGGAGTCCGCCAGCTCAGCGGGAGATCTCTCCGTTGATCTCCGCTGGGCCGGTGGATGACAGGTCCCTCTCTGCTCACTGAGCGGGGATGGGCCCGTCGAGCTGCGCTGCTTCCCATGGAGAGATCGGACGAAAATGGACAGCATGTCTGTTTTCATCAGATCTCACCCGATCCGATAGGGACGGATGCGTACGTAGGGGCATCGGTCTGATTTTAGCGGATCGGACCGGGTCAGATGTCAGCGAACATGTCACTGCTAACATCCGTCGCTCCATAGACTAGCATGGAGCGCCCGTTCAGGTCCGCCATCAAACCTGACAGGCGGACCTGAACGGTCCGACAGTATGAAAGAGGCCTTAGAAGGAAGAGTTACAATGTTTCTAGTTATCTACTAGAAGAGACAATGTTGTTAAAAACTTGGCAGACTGCCCGTTTTTTTCTTTTGACAGCTGAGTGAGCAAAGAAGTCTATACTTGTTACATGAAAGAATTGGAAAACTCTGCAATAGAGATCAAATCAAGATCACAATTTTTTAAACGATTAATTGTGCAGCTCTAGTAACACACAACAAACTGAGCATGTGTAGAGTGTCCCCAGGGCTCTGTCCTTTAGGAGGTAGATTGAAGACAGTGGAAGAAGGGGAGGCTCAGAGAAGACAGGATCAAAGAGCCTTTTTACACAATGCACAGGATTAACCCCTTAGGCTCCACAATAGATATAACAAGCATGCTTTTTACTGTATGTACAGACTGATTTTACCGTTGTGGTTTTAGTAACATTTCAATGAGGTCTTGGGTGCAAGTTGAAAAATGTAAAGCCTCACCAGAACATGAAATTGTTGTCTTAGGTCTGAGCTGTGGTAGAGATATACTTCAGACAGCCATAACTTTATGACCACCAACCTAATATTGAGTAGGTGACCATTTTTTTTGCGGCCAAAACAGACCTTACCTGTCGAGGCATGGATGCCACTAGACCTCAGAAGGTATGCTGTGGTATCTTGCATCAAGTCATCAGTAGCAGATCCTTTAAGTCTTGTCAGTATTGCAAGGTGGGGCCTCCATAAATCGGATTTGTTTTTCCAGCACATCCCACAGATACTCAATTGGATTACGATTTGGAGAATTTTGAGTCAAAACCTCAAACCATTCTTGAACCATTTTTGCAGTGTGACAGAACATTGTCCAAAGCATCATGCTGCCTCTGCTGGCTTGCCTTTTTCCCATACTGCATTTTGGTGCCATCTCCTCCCCCCTCTTGGTATTACCCAAGGAATCTTCAAATTCCAGTTGTGGCTCTGAGTGCCTAGGTGCAGCTGCCAGCAGCATTTACTACGATAGGTTGCTGACAGTTGCAGCTATTCACTGCTGTCTGCACAACCAGCAATTACCTGGGGTGATTGCTGGACACACACAAAGTGCACCTAGAAGCGATCACCGCAGGTAATCGCTGTGTAGAGAACTGCAAATGGCTGTGGCCACCAGTGACCTGTCATAGCGAATGGTGCCGGTGACCATACTTAGCACCTCAAAGCCACAATAGGAATCAGAAGATTCCTACCACTACACTTTGCACTGGCCTAAATCACAGGTGTGAATGTAGCAGTCCTTTTCCCATTTTTGTAGGACCTGGACAGACACGGAGGTGGGTGGGTGTAAACGGACACAAGTCCATTTACATCCACCTGTCAATAGGGTGCATGGACCTTCTGATCAGGTCTGCCTGAAAAACAGACAGGCAATCAGAATATCTATGTGAAAGGGCCACGTTCCGTGCAGGCTTCCCACACTGCATTCAAATCAATCTGCTCTTGCTAGCTGCAGCGGATGTCAGTGCAAAGTTCCAAGGAGAGGTGGTCAATACTCTACAATAAGGTGATATAGTATGGAGTATATAAATTAACCTATAGTAGTTCTCAAATAGGTACCCAGAATTTTAATACTTCTAACAGAGGGAAAACCAAGGGAGGGTAAACCCTTACAGACAGGCATCCATTCGAATGTTATATCCAAGCACCTTACCCAATTCAGTATACCAATACCCAAAAGGGGTGGGGGCCACAACCTGTAGGTAGGAAACATAAAATCACACTAGTAACAAGGCATTTCAAAAATATATAAATTCCTCCCCACCTGTATGTTTCAACTATAGGGGCTATACTTGATACACGTATTGGAGGGTACCGTATATACTCGAGTATAAGTCGTTCCGAGTATAAGTCGAGGCCCTAATTTACCACAAAAAAAAAAAAATGGGAAAAACTTATTGACCCGAGTATAAGACGAGGGTGAGAAATGCACAGCTACTTTAAGTGGAAAAGAGGGTCAACAATGCCCATTTGCAGCATCACTGTGCCCATTTGCAGCCATAGGTCCCCTGAACTTCAAACTCGGTAGTTAAGGGTTCCTGGATGCCCCCTAGCTGCAGCCAAAATTTGGGGTCTCTGAACCCAAAGGGTCCCGAAATGACATTGCTGCAGATAGACACAGTTGACCGAATTTGGGGCCCCGTATCTCGGGGCCAATTAGTGCTAGGAACTTTAGCTTTGGATATGTTGTGGTACCAGGTCCACTGGGTTTGCATACCAAATTTGGGGTTTCTAGCACTAAGTGGCCCTGAGATACGGGGCCCCAAAGTCGGTTCGGAAAATGAAATTTTTGCTGCAGAAAAGTGCTTGACTCGAGTATAAGTCGAGGGGGGCACTTTCAGCACAAAAAAATGTGCTGAAAAATTCGACTTATACTCGAGTATATACGGTAAATGCCAATGTATACGATGACCTCTTCTTGAGCTTATGCTGACTGAGAAAGAATGTGAGCATATGAATTATCTTTTCTTGCAAAGTATTTGATATAGGAGATATTTACAAATACAAAAAAAATATTCTAAACAAATTACAAATGTATTTTCATTCATGATGTAGTGTAATACTACACAACGATCCCATCCTGAAGAAATGGCACCTGCCGTGAAACACGTTGATGGTGACCCCGGAAAACCAATGCCCTTTAATGGTGATAATAAATTGTAGATATTTATAAATTGTCAGCCTCATGGTGGACCCTTAAAAGTCTGATCTTTTGGAGCAACATTTCGTTTCTCTATTCTTCACGACCAAAGGAAAACATCAATGAAGATCCTACAATTACAGCATCTAGGTAACATGCATCTGTCTTGCAACAGAGTACATTCCACACTCCATGGAGGAAACATATTGAATCTATATGACCAAGAAGCCACCAAGCTTCAAATTGCAAGGCAAAGCCTCGGGCACTCACAACTTCCCCACATCTCTATTCGGACCCTGTGTCAGATATAATCTAGGAACAAAGACCAGGTCTATGACCAAGTCTAGCTGTACTATCCAAATCCTCCATTTCAAAGAAATACTGTGCCTATGTACGGTGCATGATATTAACGCAACAAACATGTGCACAAAACAAATGAATAGGAAAGGGAAAAAGAATCAAGCTCTTACACGTGAAGGGCTGATGCAGGCACCTGCACTGGGTCCTCCATCATCCTAGACCTCCTAGAGGTCCTTTTGAGCTTCCTGTGCCACATTGGAAGAGGAGGAATGGTCTTGGGTCACACATAAAATAAACAATAAGGAAAGCTGATAAGCAGAAAAAGTCCAATCACAAGTTAACAATTACTGATGTCGAGAACATACCCGAGTAATAAAACTTAAATTTTTAATATCCATTACAAAATTAAAAGAGAGAGACAAGACCCCAATATTCAGGCCATTTCAGGTCTACTCTCATCACGGCCAAGCCCTTTGACTTCACTATTTGGAACGCGCCCTTCCCTCAGACTCTTACTAGCTCCAAATTCCTTTCCTGGAAAGTCTACAGCCCCACTTCTGTGCCATACGCTCTGTAATGGAAACCTGTAAAGCGCCTGAAACCTGTAAAGAAGCCTCATCTGCAACCCCAATGTGAAAGCCCGAGTGCTTTAAGAGCCCTTTCACACTGCCAGTGCCTGAAAAACGCTGTAAAGCGTCGCTTAAACTAGTGGCGCTTTACCAGCGTTTTTCAAGCGTTAGCAGGGCGCTTTTAACCCCCTGCTAGTGGCCAAAGGGTTAAAAGCGCCCACAAAGCGCAGCTGCCAAGGCACTTCACAGGCGCATCTTATTGATTTCAATAGGAAGGGGCGCTTTGGGAGCTGCTTGCAGGACTTTTTTTTGACGCCCTGCCAGCGCAGCGCCTCAGTGTGAAAGCACTCGGGCTTTCACATTGGGATTGCAGGCTTCTTTCAGGCGCTTTTTTAATGCTAAAGTGCCTGAAAAACGCCCCAGTGTGAAAGGGGTCTTACAGACTTTGCGTCGTTGCTCTCCCAGTCCACTAGACCAGAACACTCACTATCCCAGACTTATCAAATTCTGCTTAAAGCCTCCTAACCAGCTCCTTCACCATTCCTATCTAAATGGGAGAGAAATTTGTGTCATGACAATATGGATTGGGACAAAACACTGGTGCTTTCCTTCAAATTATCTAGATCAGCCCACAAGCAGGAACATAATTACCACATTGTGTCTAGATGGTATCTTTGTCCTAATATCCGGCACAGAATGGACTACTAGCCCAGATACGTGTTGGAGATGTTTACAGGCCAATGGCACCATTACGCATATCTTGGGGCACCTGTCCACGCATTATCCCTTTTTGGGATAAGATACTACAACTATATGACAAACTTTTTAAGGATAAGTTCCCAAAGGAACCTTGCATAATTGTTCTTTCTATGCTGCCAGGCTTCTATAAACAAATCAAGAAAAGCTTAAGGCCCCTTTCACAATGGGGCGGTTTGCAGGCGTTATTGCCTTAAAAATACCGCCTGCAAACCGCCCCTAAACAGCCTCCGCTGTTTGTTCAGTGTGAAAGCCCGAGGGCTTTCACACTGAAGCGGTGCGCTGGCAGGACGGTAAAAAAAGTCCTGCAAGCTGCATCTTTGGAGCGGTGAAGGAGCGGTGTGTTCACCGCTCCTGCCTATTGAAATGAATGGGACAGCGCGGCTATACCGCGGTAATACCGCGGCTATAGCCGCGCTGTACGAGCGGGTTTAACCCTTTTTCGGCCGCCAGCGGGGGTTAAAACCGCACCGCTAGCGGCCGAATACAGCCGCAAAAACGACGGTAAAACAGCGCTAAAAATAGCGCTATTTTACCGACGCCCCCACCGCCCCAGTGTAAAAGGGGCCTAAGTCAACATTTTCTTACGGCAGCCCATTCTGTTATTGTTAGACATTGGCGCCAATCGTCTGTTCCTTCCTTAGTGGATTGGGCTTGTGAGATCGTCAAGATCGAACACCTGGAATGCATGATAGCCTGGGAGAGTAAGACTACTGATTCTTACAAACTTATGGTCCACATAGTCTAGTCACATTTTCAGTTTTCTTCCAATTTTGAGGCCTTTGTAACTGCCTTCTGGTGCCTCTCAGGTATAGGCAACCTCCTTCTCTGTCCCATCCTACCTCCTTGTCCCTATTGCTCTTAACCCCCCAACCTCCCACCCCCCCCCCTTTTTTTTTTCTATTCTTAATATTCTCTCTTTCTTTCTCTTGTACTTTGTTTTTTACTTCTCTGAGGACTTATTTACTTTCCTCACCTGTTTCTCATATGCATGGTGCTCTAGAATGTAGTGCTCTGTTTCTTTTATGGGCGGTAGCACCGATGTATGTTTGCACCATTCTCATAGTGATCTCTAACATTACAATACTGGAGGGCTATGGTGCTAACTTTGTATACGGATGCTCTGTTAATCTTAACATGCCTTTGTGACTTTTATTGTAATCATTGTGAGGTTTTGAATTACTTTTTTCTAGATTCATATTTGTACATTTACTGGAACTTGACCTGTACTTTTACGTTCATGTTCTGTATTGTTTCAATACTGAATAAAACAGTTTCAACCTAAAAGTAAAAAAGGGCAACATAAGACTAGTGTGGTATTTGACACTATCTTTAACGCATCAAGATTTGCTTCAGTGGATTTAGTAGCAATTCTCAATAACTTCTCAAGGTGCTCCTCAGATATTTTGGTTATAATTTTGCCCTTCGTGTTCTTCATCCTTGAAAAAAGTTGCTCACAAATGTAAACTTGTTTACTGTCCCCTGCACTACCAGGTAATGTAAATATTGTAATGTGATGTGCTTGGACACAAGTGACGCAAAATAAGGTAAAGTGAGTAAAAAAATTAAATAATTTGAGCGTGGATGATGTTGCGCAAATCCTCTAAGCATTAAATGTGAAGCAAAAGGTAAACCATCATATCCATATATTCAATTTTTAAAAAGGTGATATAAAAGATGATAAACAGCATATATAAACAAATGATAGTGAGTAATATCACCAAACATATAAACTGTACAATATCTTGTAAGTGTCCAAGTGCTCAGTTTCAATAAAGTGCTTAGTTCTTCTTTGGTGTAGTCCAAAAATCTCTGCTTCCACCAATCACCTCATTGCTCACAGAACTCTCACCTCATTGCCACATATTAAAAGCCTTAAGATCAGGTTTCAATAAAGGGGCTGGTAATCCTTCTTTAGAGCATCTTTCTCCTATGTCTCCTCTGTGTTAATTAGGAGATCTTAGCTCTTGAGGTATCACTAAAGTCTCCGATCCATATGTGGGAATGAAATAGACAATGGGGGTTATTTACTAAAGGCAAATCCACTTTTCACAACAAGTGCAAACTGCACTTGGAAGTGCAGTCGCTGTAGATCCGAGGGGGACATGCAGCACGAGAGTGGCTCCACCCACTAGGAAACACAAACTCCACCACATTTTAAAAGGAGGCTCCTCTCCACAGCTCGTCAGTTGTAGTAGAGTACCTCCGGCCCAAGCTGGAACACATAATCATAATACGGTTAATTCACAGTGTGTGTGTGTATATATATATATATATATATATATATATATATATATATATATATATATATATATATATATATATATATATATATATATATATACACACATATATATACACACACATACACACTTCCATATTTGTATAAATATGTATATATAAACATGAAGGGCGGGTAGTTTGCTGTCCTGAAAGACTCTTGGAAAGCAAGTTACCGGTAAGTCTAACTTGAATTTTCCCTTATCGTCTTTCAGGAAAGCACATAAGAGGATAATCGAGACTTACCAACTAGGGAGGGACAACAGCCTGCAGGACCTTTCTGCCAAATGCCTGATCATCAGCTGACAGAAGATTCAATCTGTAGTGACGGACAAACGTAAGATAACTTGACCACGTAGCCGCCTTACAAATTTGGTCTGGGGTGGCACCAGCTTTTTCTGCCCATGTAGTGGCTAGAGCTCTGGTAGAATGTGCTCGTACTCCCCGAGGAGGAGACAACCCCGACTGGACATAAGCTTCTGAAATAGCCATTCTTAACCATCTGGCAATTGATCCCTTTGAAGCTCGCCTTCCTTTTCTGTTGCCGGAAAACAGAACAAATAAAGAGTCCGAAGACCTGAAGTCCCTTGTTTTTTCTAAGTAATGTAATAAAGTTCTTCTTACATCTAACTTATGAAATAATTCTTCCTTACTTCCTGAAGGATCTGAACAAAAAGTTGGCAGGATGATTTCCTGCGACCTATTATGGACGGATGCCACTTTTCGTAAAAACGCAGGATCTGTTCTAAGCACAATCCTGTCTGGGTAAATTGACATAAAGGGCTCTTTAACTGAAAGAGCATGAAGTTCTCCAATTCTTCTCGCAGTCCTAACTGCAACTAAGAATACCGTTTTTAGAGTTAAATTCTTTAAGGAGATTGACTGTAATGGTTCAAAAGGATCTTTTGTGAGTACTTGTAAGACCACTGTCAAGTCCCATTTTGGAAAGTGTCTATTGGGAACTGGTCTGGATCTAGTAAGTGACCTAAAGAATCTCGTGACCAACGGAACTGAGGAAATAGGTTGATCCAGGTATACTCCTAGGGCAGCCACTTGTACTCTGCACCCCCTTCTGCAGAAATTCCAGAACCGACACAATGTCTTCTAAATTTCGGTTTGCCAAGCGACACCAGGAGTTGTAGACTTTCCAAACCTTAGCGTAGATATATCTCTAGTCACCTTCTTTCTACTAGCAAGTAAAGTAGATACTAGAGGCTCTGACAAACCCTTGTTTTTTTAACAGCTGTTCCTCAGATACCAAGCAGTGAGACTAATGCCGCGTACACACGGTCGTACTTTTCGTCTACAAAAGTCCAACGGACGCTGACGGACTAAAGCTGGCTGGTAATCCGATCGTGTGTGGGCTTCTCCGGACTTTCAACGTACTTTTTTAGCCTCAAATCCGACGTACTTTAGATTTGAAACATGCTTCAAATCTTTACTTCGTAACTACGACGGACCCCGAAATCCGCTCGTCTGTGTGCTAGTCCGACGGACAAAAAGCCACGCTAGGGCACCTATTGGCTACTGGCTAGGAACTTCCTTATTTTAGTCCGGTGTACGTCATCACGTAAGAATTCGACGGACTTTTGTGTGATCGTGTGTAGACAAATCCGTTCGTTAGAAAGTATGCCGCAAGTCCGCCGCAAGTCCGCCGAAAGTCCGCCGGAAGTCTGCCGGACAGGCTGTCGGACAGGCTGTCGGACAGGCTGTCGGACAGGCTGTCTGACTTTTGTAGACGAAAAGTACGACCGTGTGTACGCGGCATTAGTCTTGCTATATCCGGATGATACACTGGACCTTGAAGTAGTAAGTCCTGTCTGAGGGGAAGCTGCCAGAATGGTTTGACTGACATTAGTAGAATGGAGGAAAACCAGGCCCTTTTTGGCCAGTACGGGGTGATCAAGATTACCGACACCTTCTCCTTCTGTATCTTCCTCAGTACTAAAGGAATTAGCTGAAAAGGGGGGGGAAGGCATAACCCAGCTGAAAATTCCAAGGATGTGCCAGGGCATCTATCCCTATCGATCCGTTGTCTCGGTGCAGGGAGAAGAACTGAGGGAGCTGAGCATTTTCTCTTGATGCGAATAGATCCACCTGCGGGCATCCCCACTTCTGGGTTATTAGAGTAAATATTTCTGGATTCAAACTCCACTCTGCCTCCTGAATCTTTTGTCTGCTCAAGAAATCTGCTACTCCATTTAGTGTGCCCTTGAGACGTACTGCTGACAGGGAAAGTAGATGACTCTCTGAAGATAGCAATAGAAGAGTCCCGCTCCTTGTGCCCCCTTGTTTGTTCAGGTATGCCACCGTGGTGGCGTTGTCTGACAATATCTGCACATGGGACCCCTGAAGGTTTGGAGAGAAGGCAACCAAGGCTAGAGTGACTGCCTTTAACTCCCTCCAATTTGATGACCTTCCTGCTTCCACTGGGGACCAAACTCCCTGAGCTATGTCTTGACCCCAGTGTGCTCCCTATCCCCAACTGCTGGCGTCTGTCGTTATCCTTCTCTCTGTTGGGAAGGACCAGAGTAAACCCCTTGACAGCACTGCCTGATTTCTCCACCACCAAAGGGTCCTTTTTACCCTGGTGGGAAGCTTTACCTTGGAGTCTAAAGCTTCTGGACTGTGATCCCAGATCTTTAAGAGAAAACTCTGAAAGGGGTCTGAAATGGAGTCTGGCCCATTGAATGGCCGGCATGGTTGAGGTCAAGGTTCCCAGTACTGACATAATCCTTCTGACTGATACCTTCAGGTTCGTCTGAAGGCTGGATACTGCCTGCAATACCTTCACTTTCTTCTCTTCTGGAAGAAAGATCTTTTGATCCACTGAGTCTATTAGATACACCAGAAATTGGACTCTTTGCGCTGGATTGAAATTTGATTGTTTATAATCCAACCTAAGGCCTCCAGATGACTGCGAGCCTTGATCAAATCCTCCTGTAACCTTTCCCTGAAAGGGGCAAAGAAAAGGAGGTCGTCCAGGTAAGGGATAACCGCAATCCCTTGTAGCCGGAGGGGAGCTAGGGCTTCCGCTATAATTTTGGTAAATATTCGAGGGGCGGAAGATAGACCAAAACGGGAGGGCCCTGAATTGAAGGTGCAGAACCTCCCTCCCCATATTTACTGTCAGCCTCAGGTATCTCTGGGACTGAACAGCTATAGGTACATGCAGGTACGCATCCCTTAAGTCGATTGATGCCATAAAGCATCCCCTGACTAAGAGATTTCTTACCGAAAAGATGGAGTCCATGCGGAATCGCCTGTATTGGACTGACCTGTTTAACGGTTTTAAATTGAGGATGAGCCGAAAGCTTCCTGATGGTTTCTTTATCAGAAAGATATGGGAGTAGAACCCCTGGCAATCTTCCTCCGGAGGCACCTGAACAACAACACCCTGTTTTATCAGATCCCCTAACAGGTTCTTCATGGCTAGGGCTTTTGTTGTGTCTTTTGGCAGACTTGTTACACAGTACCTCTCTGGAGGAAGGTTCAGCAGCTCTATATTGTATCCCTTGGTCTATTAAAGCCAAAACAAAAGGGTTTTTTGTTATGTTTGCCCAGAGAGGAAGGAATTTTTGAAGCCTTCCTCCCACAGGCACCACCAAGTCATTGTGTTTTATTGGCCTGCGTAGGAGGATTGAAAAGGACATTCCCTTTGCCTTTTCCTCTCTGCGCCGCCCAATTCTTTCTTTTTTCTTGGGGCCTGTTACTCTTTTCCTGATTTTTTTGAGGTCGAAAAAACTGCCTAACTGGCTGCTTTTTCTTTTTAACAGGAAAGGATTTCTTCTTATCAGCTGTTCTATCCAAAATTGACTCTAGATCGGGACCAAATAGCTGATCTCCCAAAAATGGCACTCCGCATAACTTATTTTTGGAAGCTGCGTCCCCAGGCCATGTCTTTAACCAGAACGCTCTCCTAGCTGCAACGGTCAGGGCCCCTGATCTAGCTGACATTCTTGTAGAATCTGCAGAGGCGTCAGAAATATATGCTACAGCTGCTATAAGGGTTGGGAAGGAATCTAGAATCTCCTGTTTGGGTGAATCAGCTATAATATGTGCTTTTAGCTAATTCAGCCAGAACTCCATATTTCTGGAGACACAGGTCATAGCCATAGCAGGCTTGAGATTCCCTACAATGGACTGCCAGGCTTTTTTAAGCTGTTGGTCCGCCTTCTTATCCATAGGATCCTTCAAAGTACCCATGTCCTCGAATGCCAGATCTGTTGATCTAGATAAAAAAGGAAGAATAAAAAAAAAAAAAAAGCAGATTTTTTTTTTTGAAAAATCGCCGAGCTCTACGTCCCGGTATTGTTTTTTAGAGCTGGAGATCGGCTTTCCAGGGATAACAACCGGTGCGGCTAAAAGCCACTCGGTTGTTATACCGGAGGAGAGGGTGGGGACATCGTCCCCCCCAGCCACTCTTATCGGGCCTCCAATCCACAATCCGCCGCCTCTGCCGGCTAGGGACAGACTGGAACAAAGCCGTAAGCGGCTTCGTTCTAGTATCATAATTATAAACACGGAAGCAACGTCATGACCTCACTTCCCGTTTACTCGGCTGCCAATGGCGCCGGTTTTAAAAAAAATATACAGTATTCAGAATAGCCAAAAACGGCGATCTGTGCGAAGGATGGATTGGGGGGTCTTTTAGACCCCCGATCCCTCCATAAAGAGTACCTGTCACCACCTATCACTGTCACAAGGGATGTTTACATTCCTTGTGACAGCAATAAAAGTGATCAAATTTATTTATTTTTTTTTTAAACACAATATAAAAAAGAAAAGAAAAACGCATACGGAAGTCGCGCCCGCATATGTAAACGGTGTTCAAATCACACATGTGAGGTTTCGCCGCGATCGTCAGAGTGAGAGCAATAATTCTAGCACTAACCTGGTAACCGTAAAAAAAAAAAAAAAATTTAAAGCGTCGCCTATGGAGATTTTTAGGTACCGTAGTTTGTCGCCATTCCACGAGTGCGGGCAATTACAAAGCATGACATGTTTGGTATCTATTTACTCAGCGTAACATCATCTTTCACATTATACAAAAAAATTGGGCTAACTTTACTATTTGGTTTTTTTATAATTCATGAAAGTGTGCCTTTTCCCAAAAAGTTGCGTTTAAAACACTGCTGCACAAATACCGTGTGACATAAAATATTGCAACAATTGTCATTTTATTCTTTAGATTCTCTGCTAAAAAAAAATATATATATATATATATATATATATATATAATAATATATATATATATATATATATATATATATATATATATATATATATATATATATATATATATATATATAATAATATATATGTTTGGGGGTCTAAGTAATTTTCTAGCAAAAAATACGGATTTTAACTTGTAAATACTAAATGTCAAAAATAGGCTTAGTCATGAAAGGGTTAATATGTGTTCGGGTTTAAAGAGGTGAGGTGACAACCCTAGGTGCTTCTCCCACCCATACGATCGGTGAGAGGAAGAAGGATTGGGTCCATGCCGGAAGTTTACCATAGAGAATCCGGCGGGCCACATGGCCCCTAGACAACGTCCCTATGATCTTTCGGAGGCCAGGCGCAAAGTTATGACATCATGCCCTGCCTCTGCATTTGAAAATATGCCGACGCCTCGGCTGGGAAACCAATAATTTTTTTTTTTTTTTTAAGCTTCTCAGCCTAGGAGGCGAGATCTGCGGACTTATTGACCCCAGATCTTGCTGTTAAGAGGACCTGTCATGCACTATTCCTATTACAAGGGATGTTTACATTCCTTGTAATAGCAATAAAAGTGATAAAAAAAAAATAAAAGCAAAAAAAAAAAAAAAAAAAAGTTTTCATTTTTTTAAAGCACCCCGTCCCCGCGTGCAGAAGCGAACGCATAGGAAGGCCACGCCCACATATGTAAACGATATTCAAACCATACATTGGGATATCGCCGCGAGAGCAGCAATTCCAGCGCTAGACCTCCTCTAACGCTAAACAGGCAACGTGTAAAAAAATAAATAAAGATAAAAAAAAAAATATTAAAGCGTCGCCTATGGAGATTTTTAAGTACTGACGTTTGGCGCCATTCCACGAGTGTGCGCAATTTCAAAGCGTGACATGTTAGGAATCTATTTACTCAGCATAACATCTATCACATTATGCAAAAAAAAAAAAAAAAAAATGGGCTAACTTTACTACTGTTTTTTTTTTTGTTTTTTTTTTTTTAAATGCATGAAACTGGCCCCCCCCCCCCCCCCAAAAAAAATGCATTAACAAAATTACTGTGAAAATACCGTGCAAGATAACAAGCTGCAACGCCCGCCATTTTATTCTTTAGGGTCTCTGCTTAAAAAAAAAAAGGAAACCACATATAATGTTTGGGGGTTCTGAGTAAATTTTCTAGCAAAAACAATCTGTTTACATGTAGGAGAGAATCGTCAGAATTGGCCTGGGTAGCCAGTAGGTAAACTAAACATCAGGTGAGAACCGTGCATACAAACTCCAAGTACTATTCCTACCAGAAGCAATGTTAGGCACACACAGAGCTGCCAGATGACCTCCAATCACTCAGGTATCCTGCTGCTCATATAACCAGGCCCTTCACAAATGCTCCCCAGCAACGCCAAACCTACTGTAACCATGGAACGATGTGTGGAGGCCTAGAGCATTCACCTGTCATTACCAGCACAGTGTACCAATAGAAGCATGTAACTGGACCCGTAACAGCAACAAGCCCAGCACACAGCGCAAAGCACTGAGTAATTCCGGGTCCCCTCCGCCCTCTTCTCCAGTCACATGACCACTCACCCGTGGGCTCCGGGCGCAGCATCCACCGCCTCTTCTATCTGAGCAGTGTGTGAGGGGAGGGGCGGGGGCGCGCAGGGCCTGGGATGGAGTTCGCGCGCCCGCACGATGGAAGGAGTGTCTGTGAACGAGAGAGAGAGAGGAGAGCGGTCGTGCTGTCAGGGCTTGGTGGGGAGAAAAATGGGGCTGTGACTGAACTCTGTCTCTGAGCTGCTATATAGAAGGGTATCAGCACCATTCATGTGAAAATATGAAATGTGTGCTGATTTGTAGCATCATATGGCTGTTGCTTGACTGAAAGCACCTCAGAGACTCAGTTCTCTCAGACCCCTTTCACACCACTGATTGAGGCAGTTTTCAGGCATTTTAGCGCGTAAAATAACGCCTGAAAACTGCCTCCCTACTGTGAGAGCCCGAGTGCTTTCACACCGGGGCGGTTCTGCTTGTGAGACGGAAAAGCAGCATCTTTGGGGCGGTGTGAAATCGCTGTGTACAGCGCTCCTACATCGCCCCTTCCCATTGCAATGAATGGGAAGCTCTTCTGTAAGGCCCCTTTACACTGGGGCGGTGGTTGCGTCGGCGGTAAAGTGCTGCTATTTTTAGCTGCGCTTTACCGTCAATTTCGCTGTGCTATTCAGGCGCTTTTACCCCCCTGCTAGGGGCTGAGAAACGGTTAAAACCACCGCAAAGCACTGCTACAGCAGCGCTATGCCGGCGGTGTAGCTGCGCTGCCCCATTGATTTCAATGGGCAGGAGCGGTGTATACAGCGCTCCAAAGATGCTGCTAGCAGGACTTTTTTTACCATCCTGTCAGCGCACCGCTCCAGTGTGAAAGCCCTCGGGGCTTTCACATTGGAGAAACAGCAGCGTCTCTTTCAGGGCGCTTTGCAGGCGCTATTTTTAGCACTGTAGCGCCTGCAAAGCGCCCCGGTGTGAAAGGGGTCTAAGGATGAGCTCCGGCGTGTTCGCACAGCCCACTTGCAGAGCCCGCCAGGAAGTCGGCACTGCACAGCGCTAATCACAGGCAGTGAGACATTTCCCGATCTCTGCAGCCGCGCATTGGGACAATGTCTCACTGCTTGTGATTAGCGCTGTGCAGTGCCGACTTCCTGGTGGGCTCTGCACGTGCGGCTTGCGAACACGCCTGAGCTCATCCTTACACTTTCGAAGCACCACAATATGGGTGTTTTTAACCCCTCTGACTGCTAGTGGGGGTTTAAAGTAGCCGAAAAGCAGGTGCTTTATCGCTAAAGGACCCGCCTCCCCAGTGTGAAAGCAGCCACAATGCTTTCTTTGAAGCTCCCCTGTGGAAAAACAGCGAACAGGTAACTTTATTGCATAAGAGACGTGCAATAATAAAATTACCCTACCTGCTCGCTGTCTTCTTCTAAGGCCTGGTTCACACCTATGCAGGCTGCATACTCCAAGTGCATTTTGCGTTTTTCAATACACGTTTTTGATCCGTTGAAGTTCATGGAACCAAAAACCCTGGCCTATTCCATAAAATGCACAGATGTGAACGTGACCCATAGGAAACCATGCTAAATGGACTGTAGTGTGTTTCTGCAAAGCTTAAAACGCACAAAAAAATGCATAGGTGTGAACCGGGCCTTAGTGGTGGGATGTCGACCTCCTGCGCCAACCGCTATAGAGGCTCAAAGATTGGCGCTCGGAAGAAGACCCCAGCACCAACGAAGGACTGTTGGGCAGGAGAGTTTTGTAGTGACTGTAAACGATCACCTTGTAAAACAACCAGTTTAAAGTGGAAAGCCTGGGAATTTTTTTTTTTTTTAAAGTCAGCAGCTACAAATTCTGTAGCTGCTGACTTTTAATATATGAACACTTACTTGTCCAGGGAGCCCACTATGTCAGCACCCCAGTCGATCTTTGGATCGACTCCTGGGTGCCGCCGTCACCATTCCTGGGTAAGGGAACCAGGCAGTGAAGACTTTCCACTTCACTCCTGGTTCCCTACTGCGCATGCGTTCTGAATAAGACCTGTGTGTCTCCCAGAAGACCGTGGCGGGGTGGAGGCGACGATCTTTCCCCGGAAGTGGGAGCAGATCAGGGGTGGATCCAGGGGGGAAAATGCCCCCCCAAGAAATTAGATGCGGGCGGGTGAGAAAGCACGCGGATCAGGCGACTCGGTGTGCGAGGGGGCGGGCTGGGCTGCCAGGTGGCTCGGTGTGTGAATGGTCGGGCGGCTCAGCGGCAGCTGAGAGAGCTGCTCAGTGTGTGAATGGGCAGCTGGCCAATCAGCGAGCTGGCGGGGGAGCAGAGAGATGACATCATCTCTCCCGCGCCCGCCCTGCATCCCTGCAGTAACTTCTGCCCTCACTGCGCGGGCATCTATCTGCTGCCTGACTCTGGGTGGGACAAAGCAAGAGACAAGCAAAACACCACCTTAGCAGGCAAGTGACAACCCGCAAGGTGTGGCAAGTGACAATCTGCAAGGTGTGCCAGGTGACACGGCAAGTGACAATCTGCAAGGTGTGGCAGGTAACGTGGCAAGTGACAATATGCAAGGTGTGGCAGGTGACGTGGCAAGTGACAATCTGCAAGGTGTGGCAGGTGACGTGGCAAGTGACAATCCGCAAGGTGTGGCAAGTGACAATCCGCAACTTATGGCAAGTGACAATCTGCATCTGGTGGCAGGCAAGTGACAATCCACAACGTGTGGCATGTGACGTGGCAAGTGACACGCTCAGGCTTCCACTGATTCTGCATTATGGTGAGTTGAACCATTTCATTTTATATTACAATGTAATAATAGTAATAATGCGCTTCAATCATCCTGACACCATAAGAACCATGGTGCCAGGCTGATTGAAGCGCCAACACCAGCCATTTCTCCGATATATTGCCCGCAAAAAACGTATTTTCTGGCAGTGCCCCTCCCGAGACAAGACTCTGGATCCGCCCCAGGAGCAGATACCTTGATTTGACAGGTACTGTATCGTCTCCACCTTCCCCCCTGAAAGGTGCCAAATGTGGCACCGGAGTGGGGGAGGAATCCGATCAGCGGATGTTCCATTTCTGGGTGGAACCCAGCTTTAAAATAGACATGAAAGGCAAAACATTTTTGTATAACTATAAAAAACATTATAAATACCTTTTTTCCCTTTCTATAAGTGATCTTATTCCCTCTGTTCTCAGCAGCATAAGAACTGGAGGAGGAGAAGCAGCAGTACACTGAGCTTCCCAGTGAATGGCTGTGCAGCAGGGAAATGTAGACTTATTTCCAAGGGGAGCGATGAACATAGTGGCCCCCGGACACTTTCTACGCTTTCACAACAAGGACATTAGACTTTTAGAAGTTTACGTGATTGAAACTATTCCCAAAGGCACACTGACCAGTAACGAGAGATTTTCTTTGCTTTGCAAACGTGAGATATTTTGGATATATATGTTCGACTCACTTGCCCCCAAGGGGTTAAATGAGGAACTGGAGACATGCAGTTTTGTGTAGAGCTGCTCTTGTTTAACCACTTGAGGTCCGGGCCATAGCCTAAGGACTGCTACAGCGCGGACCTCAATCTCCTGGAGGACGTCATAGGACGTCCTCCCCTTTCCTCGTTCCCCGTGCGCGCATCGGGGAAATTCTGTGCTGGCTGTGTCCCTTGGACACAGCCAGTCACAGATTGCGGTAAACGGCCAATCACAGCGGCCGTTTACAGCGCGATCGCCGGTTCCAATGAGAGATGATCTCAAATGTAAACATATGAGATCATCTCTCATTGCCGTCTCTCTCTCCTCACACAGAGACCGCCTTGTGTGAGTTCTATCACAGTTTTGCCTGTTGTAAAAGTGCCCAAACAGTGCTCAAACAGTACAGTGGGATCTGTGCCAGTCAGTGCCCACCTGTGCCAATCGGTGACCACCTGTGCCAATCAGTGCCCACCTGTGCCAATCTGTGCTCACCTGTGCCCACCTGTGCCAATCTGTGCTCACCTGTGCCCATCTGTGCCATTGGTGATCAGTGTCCAGACATCTGCAATCAGTGCCCACCTGTGCCACCTCATCAGTGCCCACCTGTGCCACCTCAGCGGTGCCCACCTATACCACCTCATCTGTGCCCATCTGTGCCACCTCATCGGTGCCCATCTGTGCCAATCAGTGCACATCTGTGCAATCAGTGCACATCTGTGCCGCCTCATCAGTGGCCATCTGTGCTGCCTCATCGGTGCCCACCTGTGCCACCTCATAAGTGCCCATCTGTGCCACCTCATCAGTGCCCATCTGTGCCGCCACATCTGTGCCACCTCAAAAGTGCACATCTGTGCCACCTCATCAGTGCAATCAATCAGTGCACAACTGTTCCGCCCCATCAGTGCCCATCTGTGCCACCTCAGTGCCCATCTGTGCCACCTCAGTGCCCATCTGTGCCATCTCATCAGTGCCACCTCATCAGTGCATATCTGTGCCGTAAATCAGTCCCCATCTGTGCCGCCTCAGTGCACATCTGTGCAATCAATCAGTGCCTATCTGTGCAGCTTCATCAGTGCCTATCTGTGCAGCTTCATCAGTGCCTATCTGTGCAGCTTCATCAGTGCCCATCTGTGCCGCCTCATCAGTGCCCATCTGTGTAATCAGTGCACATCTGTGCAGCCTCATTAGTACCGCCTCATCAGTGCACATCTGTGCCGTCTCATCAGTGCACATCTGTTCCACCTCATCAGTGCCCCTCTGTGCCACCTCATCAGTGCCCCTCTGTGCCACCTCATCAGTGCCCCTCTGTGCCACCTCAGTGCCCATCTGTGCTCATCAGTACCGCCTCATCATTGCCGGCTTAGCACACACCTGTGAAGTCGCATCATCACCAGCAAGCATGTCCAAAAGAGTCTTTTCCGCTGAGGAGGCATACCAGATTCTTTCCCAGGCCGACGAGAGCAACGGGGAGCTCTCTTGTTCGGATTCCATTTCAAACTCCGATTCTGAGTCGGACGTCAATTATGAGCCAGTCCTCAGTAGTGGAACACTGAGTGACTCAGAGGAGGAAGAAATTCGGCCCGCCAAACGAAGGCGTTCTAGTGTGGAGGCAGTGGCATCCACCAGCACCGCAGTGCCTTCCACCAGCACCGCAGTGCCTTCCACCAGCACCGCAGTACCTCCGCAAAAAAGGCCAAGGACCCATGCCAGCCTTCCCTATGCCCTTCAAAACCCCTTGTGGCTTTCTCCTAATTCAGGAGAAGCCAACATTCCCCCTTTCACTGCCCAGCCAGGAGTCCAGGTGGGCACGGAAAATTTTTCTCCAATCAATTTTTTTGATTTAATTTTTACAGAGGACATGCTATCAACAATTGTGGCCCAGTGCAACCTTTATGCACAGCAATTTATTCTAAATAACCCAACGTCCTATTATGCCCGTCCCTACGAGTGGAGAGACCTAACGGTGGAGGAGTTGAAGGTTTTTTTAGGCCTCACATTTGCTATGGGACTCACCAAAAAAAACACCTTGAATTCCTATTGGTCAACCCTCCCCATCCACCACATGCCAATCTTCTCCAAGGTAATGCCCAGAACCAGATACCAAATGATAATGAGGTTCCTTCATTTTAATGATAACACCCAGTGCCCTCCCCGAAATGACCCAAATTATGACAGGCTTTTCAAAATTCGGCCAATATTAAATTATTTTTCTGAATTATTCCCCCAGCTGTTTACCCCGGACCAACATATATGTGTGGATGAGTCCCTTGTGAAATTTAGTGGCAGGCTGAAAATTAAGCAATTTATCCCCAGCAAAAGGGCCCGCTATGGGGTGAAGGTGTACAAACTATGTGACCGAGTCACAGGGTACATGTATGCCTTCAAAGTGTACGAAGGGAAGGACACCCAGCTGCAACCCCCTAATTGCCCGGACTACTTGGGATCAAGCGGGAAAATTGTTTGGGACCTGATATACCCCCTACTGGAAAAAGGCTACCACCTGTACGTAGATAACTTCTACACATCTCTGCCCCTGTTCCACAACCTTCACCGGAAGAAGACGCCTGCATGTGGAACCATAAAAAGGAACCGGAAGGGCTTTCCTCAAAGTCTTGTCAATAAGAGGTTGAGGAAAGGAGAAACGGCAAGCCTGCGGAACAAGGAGATTTTGGCAGTGAAGTGGAGGGACAGAAGAGATGTCTATATGTTATCTTCAATCCACAATGATACCTTCGTAGAAATCCCTAGAAGAAATGGCCCCATTCAAAAACCAAAATGCGTTTATGAATATAATTTGTACATGGGGGGAGTCGACTTCAATGACCAAATGATGGAACCATACCTTGCCACAAGACGGACATACCATTGGTATAAGAAAGTCGCAATTTATTTTTTTCAATTGGCCATATACAACTCATATGTAATTTACCGTAACTCCACCCAAAACCCCAAACGCTTCCTTGGCTACCAAGAGGAAATTTACACTGCCCTTATATTCCCGAACGGCCCGCCAGAAACCATCCGATCTGATGTTCTTAGTCGACTCTCCGAGCGCCACTTTCCAGATAGACTCCCTCCCAGACCAACAGGCCAACAATGTCAAAAAAGATGTAAGGTGTGTACCAGAGCAGGAGTCAGAAGAGATACATCTTATTACTGTGCCCAATGCCCTTCCGAACCAGGCCTCTGCATAAGTGAATGCTTTCGCCGTTACCATACTTCACTAAATTATTAGTGAAGTATGGTAACATAATCCTCAGTTCCTGCCTTCACACACCTTCACACCCCTTATGCCACTACCTGCTCTGTAACTGACCCTGGCTTGTTATTTGACCACGCTTCTGCCTGCCGATTCTGTACATACCGCTGCCTGATCTGGAACTGACCCTGGACTGTTATTCGACCATGCTTCTGCCTAACGATTCTGAACATAACGCTGCCTGATCTGGAACTGACCCTGGACTGTTATTCGACCATGCTTCTGCCTAACGATTCTGTACATACCTCTGCCTGATCTGGAACTGACCTTGGACTGTTTGACCATGATATTTGCCTGCCTCTTGGACTGATCTTGTACCCTGCAACTGGACTAGTGGGATTCAACACAGGGGTCTCACATATGTGAGGGGCTCCAGAATTGTTTTTCTGGATGAAGAAAACAATTTTTTTTGTTTTTCTCATTCCTAGATTAGGGTCTGGAGACTCGAAGGCTTCAAAGAGATTTGGGTGGGAGAAGCCTCTACCACTGTCCCCATTCTGTCCTGAATGAGGCCCTACTGCTGCCTGTAGGACTTACTGCCATTATGTCCCTGCCTGTCGCACTGACCACACCATATGGACCTGCCTACTACCAGGACCAATATTTATGGCACTTCTGACAATATCTCTGCCTGCACTAACCCTGGGGAAAGCAAAGAAAAAGTGTAGCGCTATACAATATCCAACATGAACGACAATGGACCAGTCAATATACAGTGAAAGGGATCAACCGTATGTAGGAAATATAAGTGGGTAGTCCTCATGAAAACATTATAAATGAACAATAAAAGTGGGTAGTCCTCATGAAAACATTTTAGACAGAAAATTCCGGCATCCCAAATGCAGACAAGCTCACTCCCACCGAGAGATGAAAAGGCTTACCGGATGAGGTGGACCCAAAGGGGCATACGCCAAGTTGGGTCGGATAAGGCTTGGGTGGTGAGTGGCTGTGTTTGGCTCAAAAAGAGGATGTTATCTCACGGATTACTGTATTCCTCCAAGTGGCACCCGGGTCCTGAAGGGTGTGGGCAATCTCGCGGATATAGATGGTCCTGCAGATCATGTAAATCCAAGGTAAAAAACAGCGCTGTGAAAAATGGCGACAGTGGGGTCCTACCCGACGCGTTTCGTCCTCATAGACGTCGTCGGGTAGGACCCCACTGTCTAAAATGTTTTCATGAGGACTACCCACTTTTATTGTTCATTTATAATGTTTTCATGAGGACTACCCACTTATATTTCCTACATACGGTTGATCCCTTTCACTGTATATTGACTGGTCCATTGTCGTTCATGTTGGATATTGTATAGCGCTACACTTTTTCTTTGCTTTCCCCATTTATACTTTGTTGGTCGTGTTAGCTGCTTTCGTTTCCTTTTCTCCTTGGGTAGCGCAGAATTATTTTGTATATACTGCACTAACCCTGGACTGTATATGGACAGTATCCCTGCCTGCTGCCTGGACAATTGTGTTTGCCGTTGCTGACCAAGTCCCTGCCTGCTGCCTGGACTAGTGCTATCCTCCTGTGTACAACTGCGCTACTACAACCACAGGTAATCTTTTGTTTACACTTTGCTCAGCATAATGTATTTTGGGGTGTAATTCTTGGTATGTGCATGCTATGTGTTCCTTGCATTTTGGATCTCTGTATGTGGTCAGGCTGTGTAGAAGTCTGACACATGTGGTATCGCCATACTCAGGAGGAGTAGCAGAATGTATTTTGGGGTTTCATGTTTGCTATCTAAATGCTATGTGTTGGAAATATCTTATAAACTGACAACTTTGTGTAAAAAAAAATGCGTTTTCATTTTTTTTCCACATTTTCCAAAAACTTCTGGAAAAAAATGAACCATTCAAAAGTCTCATTATGCCTCATAGATTATACGTTGAGGTGTTAGCTTTCCAAAATGGGGTCATTTTGTGGGTGTTTCTATTGTCCTGATGCTCCAGGGCCTTCAAAAGTGTAATAGGTGGTTGAGAAATGAGATGTGTACTTTTTGCTCCTAGAACACCTGATGGTGCTCCCTGCATGTTGGGCCTCAGTATGTGGCCAAGCAGTGAAAAAGTCCCACACATGTGGTATTGTAATACTCAGGAGGAGTAGCAGAATGTATTTTGGGGTGTCATTTTTGCTATCTAAATGCTATGTGTTGGAAATATCTTATAAACTTACAACTTTGTGTAAAAAAAAATGCGTTTTCATTTTTTTTCCACATTTTCCAAAAACTTCTGGAAAAAAATGAACCGTTCAAAAGACTCATTAGGCCTCATAGATTATACATTGGGGTGTTAGCTTTCCAAAATGGTGTCATTTTGTGGGTGTTTCCATTGTCCTGGTGCTCCAGGGCCTTCAAAAGTGTAATAGGTGGTTGAGAAATGAAATGTGTAATTTTTGCTCCTAGAACACCTGATGGTGCTCCCCTGCATGTTGGGCCTCTGTATGTGGCCAGGCAGTGAAAAAGTCCCACACATGTGGTATTGTAATACTCAGGAGGAGTAGCAGAATGTATTTTGGGGTGTCATTTTTGCTATCTAAATGCTATGTGTTGGAAATATCTTATAAACTTACAACTTTGTGTAAAAAAAAATGCGTTTTCATTTTTTTCCACATTTTCCAAAAACTTCAGGAAAAAAATGAACGGTTCAAAAGACTCATTATGCCTCATAGATTATACGTTGGGGTGTTAGCTTTCCAAAATGGGGTCATTTTGTGGGTGTTTCTATTGTCCTGATGCTCCAGGGCCTTCAAAAGTGTAATAGGTGGTTGAGAAATGAGATGTGTACTTTTTGCTCCTAGAACACCTGATGGTGCTCCCTGCATGTTGGGCCTCAGTATGTGGCCAAGCAGTGAAAAAGTCCCACACATGTGGTATTGTAATACTCAGGAGGAGTAGCAGAATGTATTTTGGGGTGTCATTTTTGCTATCTAAATGCTATGTGTTGGAAATATCTTATAAACTTACAACTTTGTGTAAAAAAAAATGCGTTTTCATTTTTTTCCACATTTTCCAAAAACTTCTGGAAAAAAATGAACCGTTCAAAAGACTCCTTAGGCCTCATAGATTATACGTTGGGGTGTTAGCTTTCCAAAATGGGGTCATTTTGTGGGTGTTTCCATTGTCCTGGTGCTCCAGGGCCTTCAAAAGTGTAATGCCGCGTACACACGGTCCTACTTTTCGTCTACAAAAGTCCAACGGACGCTGATGGACTAAAGCTGGCTGGTAATCCGATCGTGTGTGGGCTTCTCCGGACTTTCAACTGACTTTTTTAGCCTCAAATCCGACGTACTTTAGATTTGAAACATGTTTTAAAACTTTACTTCGTAACTACGACGGACCCCGAAATCCGCTCGTCTGTGTGCTAGTCCGACGGACAAAAAGCCACGCTAGGGCACCTATTGGCTACTGGCTATGAACTTCCTTATTTTAGTCCGGTGTACGTCATCACGTACGAATCCGTTAGACTTTTGTGTGGTCGTGTGTAGGCAAGTCCGTTCGTTAGAAAGTAGGCCGCAAGTCCGCCGCAAGTCCACCGAAAGTCTGCCGGAAGTCTGTCGGACAGGCTGTCCGACTTTTGTAGACGAAAAGTACGACCGTGTGTACGCGGCATAATAGGTGGTTGAGAAATGAAATGTGTAATTTTTGCTCCTAGAACACCTGATGGTGCTCCCCTGCATGTTGGGCCTCTGTATGTGGCCAGGCAGTGAAAAAGTCCCACACATGTGGTATTGTAATACTCAGGAGGAGTAGCAGAATGTATTTTGGGGTGTCATTTTTGCTATCTAAATGCTATGTGTTGGAAATATCTTATAAACTTACAACTTTGTGTAAAAAAAAATGCGTTTTCATTTTTTTCCACATTTTCCAAAAACTTCAGGAAAAAAATGAACGGTTCAAAAGACTCATTATGCCTCATAGATTATACGTTGGGGTGTTAGCTTTCCAAAATGGGGTCATTTTGTGGGTGTTTCCATTGTCCTGGTGCTCCAGGGCCTTCAAAAGTGTAATAGGTGGTTGAGAAATGAGATGTGTAATTTTTGCTCCTAGAACACCTGATGGTGCTCCCCTGCATGTTGGGCCTCTGTATGTGGCCAGGCAGTGAAAAAGTCCCACACATGTGGTATCGTAATACTCAGGAGGAGTAGCAGAATGTATTTTGGGGTGTCATTTTTGCTATCTAAATGCTATGTGTTGGAAATATCTTATAAACGTACAACTTTGTGTAAAAAAAAATGCGTTTTCATTTTTTTTCCACATTTTCCAAAAACTTCTGGAAAAAAATGAACCGTTCAAAAGACTCATTAGGCCTCATAGATTATACATTGGGGTGTTAGCTTTCCAAAATGGTGTCATTTTGTGGGTGTTTCCATTGTCCTGGTGCTCCAGGGCCTTCAAAAGTGTAATAGGTGGTTGAGAAATGAGATGTGTACTTTTTGCTCCTAGAACACCTGATGGTGCTCCCTGCATGTTGGGCCTCAGTATGTGGCCAAGCAGTGAAAAAGTCCCACAAATGTGGTATTGTAATACTCAGGAGGAGTAGCAGAATGTATTTTGGGGTGTCATTTTTGCTATCTAAATGCTATGTGTTGGAAATATCTTATAAACGTACAACTTTGTGTAAAAAAAAATGCGTTTTCATTTTTTTCCACATTTTCCAAAAACTTCTGGAAAAAAATGAACCGTTCAAAAGACTCCTTAGGCCTCATAGATTATACGTTGGGGTGTTAGCTTTCCAAAATGGGGTCATTTTGTGGGTGTTTCCATTGTCCTGGTGCTCCAGGGCCTTCAAAAGTGTAATAGGTGGTTGAGAAATGAAATGTGTAATTTTTGCTCCTAGAACACCTGATGGTGCTCCCCTGCATGTTGGGCCTCTGTATGTGGCCAGGCAGTGAAAAAGTCCCACACATGTGGTATTGTAATACTCAGGAGGAGTAGCAGAATGTATTTTGGGGTGTAATTTTTGCTATCTAAATGCTATGTGTTGGAAATATCTTATAAACTTACAACTTTGTGTAAAAAAAAATGCGTTTTCATTTTTTTCCACATTTTCCAAAAACTTCAGGAAAAAAATGAACGGTTCAAAAGACTCATTATGCCTCATAGATTATACGTTGGGGTGTTAGCTTTCCAAAATGGGGTCATTTTGTGGGTGTTTCCATTGTCCTGGTGCTCCAGGGCCTTCAAAAGTGTAATAGGTGGTTGAGAAATGAGATGTGTAATTTTTGCTCCTAGAACACCTGATGGTGCTCCCCTGCATGTTGGGCCTCTGTATGTGGCCAGGCAGTGAAAAAGTCCCACACATGTGGTATCGTAATACTCAGGAGGAGTAGCAGAATGTATTTTGGGGTGTCATTTTTGCTATCTAAATGCTATGTGTTGGAAATATCTTATAAACGTACAACTTTGTGTAAAAAAAAATGCGTTTTCATTTTTTTTCCACATTTTCCAAAAACTTCTGGAAAAAAATGAACCGTTCAAAAGACTCATTAGGCCTCATAGATTATACATTGGGGTGTTAGCTTTCCAAAATGGTGTCATTTTGTGGGTGTTTCCATTGTCCTGGTGCTCCAGGGCCTTCAAAAGTGTAATAGGTGGTTGAGAAATGAGATGTGTAATTTATGCTCCTAGAACACCTGATGGCGCTCCCTGCATGTTGGGCCTCTGTATGTGCCCAGGCAGTGAAAAAATCCCACACATGTGGTATCGTTATACTCAGGAGGAGTAGCAGAATGTGTTTTGGGGTGTCATTTGTGGTATGCACATGCCATGTGAGAGAAATAAGCTATTACAATGACAATTTTGTGAAAAAATAAAAATAAAAAAATAAAAATCTTAATATTGCAAAGAATTGTGGGAAAAAATTACAACTTCAAATAACTCACCATGCCTCTTACTAAATACCTTGAAATGTGTACTTTCCAAAAAAGGGGTCATTTGGGGGGCATTTATACTTTCCTGGCTTGTTAGGGTCTCAAGAAATGAGATAGGCCACCAGTAAATCAGATGTGATACATTTTTTATGATTTGCACCATAGCTTGTAGACTCTAAAACTTTCAAACAGACCAAATAATTTCCACTAATTTTGGCTTATTTTTACCAAAGGTATGTAGCAGTATAAATTGTGGCCAAAATTTATGAAGAAAAATTAACAATTTGCAAAATTTTATCACAGAAATTAGGAAAAATTCATTTTTTTTCAAAATTTTTGGTCTTTTTTCATTTATAGCGCAAAAAATAAAAAACCCAGAGGTGATCAAATACCACCAAAAGAAAGCTCTATTTGTATGGAAAAAAGGACAAAAAAATCATTTGGGTAGAGTGTTGCATGACTGAGTAATTGTCATTCAAAGTGTGAGAGCACTGAAAGCTGAAAATTGGTCTGGACAGGAGGGGGGTTTAAGTGCCCAGTAAGCAAGCGGTTAATTGATGTAAACACCAATGTATGTTTTATTATGTCATGTTTGCCATTGTGTCTTTTGAGCAAAAGGGGTTTTGGACTGGAGATAGAATCCTCCTTTCCCCCCTTCCTTTCCCCTCCCCCCCTGTTCTCGCAATGGGTTAATTACTCCCACCCTTATTTTAATTTTGACCTTCAATTTCCTCCCTTCGCATTTTTCCTCCCCCTTTTTTCCCCTCCCCCTGTTCCCCCCCCCCCCCCTCCCTTTTTCCCACTTAATATTTTGTATTTAAACCTTGCAAGTTGCCTCTATCCTTGACTATGAAAAAGCGCAAACGCACGAAACGCGTCGTCAAGGCAACCTTTGACAGAGGTCCCACTCAGTACCATGCCACGGTGAATACCCATCCATCCACCCACCCTTGGGAGCTTCACACGGTCTACAACAGTGCTTTCCAACCAACCTGCTGGCTCCATCTATTCCTTTCTGACTGGCGGCTCATATTTACCATTGGACTTCCTGAGTGACACCACTCTTCCCTGAGGCTTCTTCCACTCAGAGGGGACATAGCAAGTTATCTGTTCCACGTCCCCAGCTCACCCTCTGGCAGCTTCCCTGTCTATCATGTCACTCCCTAATAGCTTTATTATATTTCTACTGGCTTCACTAAATGACACTGCCTCTCACTGAGGCTTTTTACTCAGAGGGGACACAGACCGGCATTTCAGCTGCTTAGCGCTATCAGCTGATTCTCTGGCGGTTCCCCTGTGTGAAGCCGTGCCCTCTTCCTCCAGCTGGGCTGACGTCATCGACCCTTTGGCACGGAGCCTCTGTGAGACTTTTCTCCTCCCGTGTGGATTCACTGCCTGTCCTTATGTTACATCTACAGAACTGTCCTCTGGATCCGGTGAGCCTTCCCCTCTGGATCCTATAGCCATTGTTCAAAGTGTGAGTCTCCTGGGTCTGTGGGCTGGGGCTTCCATCCCCCCTCCAACTCCCTCCTATCTGTCTACAGCCTGGGGTTAGGTTTTTTTTGGATGGATCTCCCTTTTTAGTCTGCCTGTTGCTGATTGGACTTTCTGCCTGTTACAGTATATACTTTTTATTCAAGTGCAATATAGTGCTATTTACATGGGACTATTTTATATATTGTTTACCAATTGTTTTTATTATATACATTTATTAACCACTTGACAACTGGGCACTTAAACCCCCCTCGTGACCAGACCAATTTTCAGCTTTCAGCGCTCTCACACTTTGAATGACAATTACTCAGTCATGCAATACTGTACCCAAATGAATTTTTTGTCCTTTTTTTCATACAAATAGAGCTTTCTTTTGGTGGTATTTGATCACCTCTGGGTTTTTTATTTTTTGCGCTATAAATGAAAAAAGACTGCAAATTTTGAAAAAAAACGCATTTTTCTTAGTTTCTGTGATAAAATTTTGCAAATTAGTAATTTTTCTTCATAAATTTTGGCCACAATTTATAATGCTACATATCTTTGGTAAAAATAACCCAAATTAGTGGATATTATTTGGTCTTTGTGAAAGTTAGAGAGTCTACAAGTTATGGTGCAAATCATAAAAAATTGATCACATCTGATGCACTGACGGCCTATCTCATTTCTTGTGACCCGAACAAGTCAGGAAAGTACAAATACCCCCCAAATGACCCCTTTTTTGAAAGTAGACATTCCGAGGTATTCAGTAAGATGCATGGTGAGGTTTTTGATGTTGTCATTTTTTCCCACAATTCTTTGCAAAATGAAGATTTTTTTTTTTTTTTTCCCCCCACAAAATTGTCATTGTAATAGGTTATTTCTCTCACATGGCATGTATATACCACAAATGACACCCCAAAATACATTCTGCTACTCCTCCTGAGTATTCCGATACCACATGTGAGGGACTTTTTCACAGCCTGGCCACATAGAGAGGCCCAACATGCAGGGAGCGCCATCAGGTGTTCTAGGAGCATAAATTACACATCTAATTTGTTGACTACCTATTACACTTTTGAAGGCCCTGGAGCACCAGGACAATGACACGTGACACTGACGTGGCACTGATGACAAATGGCACTGATACGTGGCACTGATGTGGCACTGATGACAGATGGCACTGATACGTGGCACTGACGTGGCACTGATGACAGATGGCACTAATACATGGCACTGATGACAGATGGCACTAATACGTGGCACTGATGACAGATGGCACTAATACGTGGCACTGATGACAGATGGCACTAATATGTGGCACTGATGACACTGATAACAGGTGGCACTGATACGTGGCACTGATGACACTGATGACAGGTGGCACTAATACGTGGCACTGATGACACGTGACACTGATGACAGATGGCATGTGACACTGACAGGTGGCACTGATGACAGATGGCACTGATGACAGATGGCACTATGTGGCACTGATGACAGATGGCACTTATACGTGGCACTGGGGACAGATGGCAGGGGCAGATGGCAGGGGCAGATGACAGGGCAGATGGCAGGGGCAGATGACAGGGCAGATGGCAGGGGCAGATGACAGGGCAGATGGCAGGGGCAGATGGCAGGGGCAGATGACAGGGCAGATGGCAGGGGCAGATGACAGGGCAGATGGCAGGGGCAGATGACAGGGCAGATGGCAGGGGCAGATGACAGGGCAGATGGCAGGGGCAGATGACAGGGCAGATGACAGGGCAGATGGCAGGGCAGATGGCAGGGACTGTTAACAGCGGGACACCTTTTTTTCCTTTTTTTTTTCTTTTACACTCACCGCCGCAGCGGTTCCGCTCTCCCTCCTCACACGCTGTCTCTGTGTGAGGAGGGAGAGCCGGCGATGAGAGATGATCTCATATGTTTACATATGAGATCCTCTCTCATTGGCACCGCCGATCGCACCGTAAACGGCCGCTGTCATTGGCCGTTTACGGTGATCTGTGACTGGCTGTGTCCGAGGGACACGGCCAGCACAAAACTTCCGCGATGCGCGCTCGCGGGAGCGCGCAATGCGGAAGTAAACAGGAGGCCGTCCAGGGACGCCCTCCCGGCAATTGGAGTCCGCGCTGTAGCCGTCTTTCGGCTATAGCGCGGACGCCTAGTGGTTAAATCTCTCAACTTTTATTTTTGGACTGCTGCTATTTGTCTGTGTGATATTCAGAGCGCTGGACATTTTTTGTTTTTTGTTTTATATCTGTATCTATCAGTTACGGTCAGTCCAGCTGCACTGATTTCCCTTCCCCCCCCCCTCCCCCTTACCCTCCCCCTCCCCCAAGTTCAAGTCATGCTAGTCCACTCAGTACATGTTATGTATTACATGGATTGTTGACTACATATTATATGTTATTATTTTTTCACATGTCTTGATTGAGCTCCCCGGGTGTACACTCAGGGTCGGTTCACACTGGGGCAACACAACTTCAGCGCGACTTTGTACCGCGACTTCAGCGCGACTTCAGAGCGACTTCAGCAAATTACAAGGCGACTTGAAGTCGCCTCCATGACAGGTGACTTCGCCTGTGGCCAATCACGGGGCAATCAGCTCTCTGGGAGGGAGGGGGAGAGGGAGGGGTTTTCCCTGCAAAGTCGCTTGACTTTACAGAGAGATCCGACTTGGAGGCGACTTCCATTGATTTCTATGGTACAGGTCGCCTACCAAGTCGGATCAAAGTAGTACAGGGAGTACGCTCTGAAATCGGAGCGACTTCAGTAGTGTCTATTAAGACGCTAGCGTTCACTCCCATCGAAACTATTTCTGGGGCGACTTGGGGCGACTTGAGGGCGTACAAGTCGGATCCCAAGTCGCCCCAGTGTGAACTGAGCCTCATTGGCGCTGGGTTATTATTGTTTTTTTTTTTGTTTTTTTTGTTTTTTTTTCAGCAGGGAAATGTGACACAACAAGTCTGATCATTGGAGGAGAACTCACAGAGTTAACAGCATACAGGGCTGGTGCAAGGATTTTTGACACCCTAGGCCAGTATTGGCGAACCTTGGCACCCCAGATGTTTTGGAACTACATTTCCCATGATGCTCATGCACTCTGCAGTGTAGTTGAGCATCATGGGAAATGTAGTTCCAAAACATCCGGAGTGCCAAGGTTCGCCATCACTGCCCTAATCGAAACCTTTTTTTGCCACCTTTTTTATTGTACGGCTCAGCCGTACAATAATTAGGGGGCGGGGCATTTGATTGTAGGTGTGGCTTAGAAAAAATTACAAGTGTGGCGCGCCGCGGCAAAAATGGGTGTGGCTTACGCGAAAAGTGGGCGTGACCTAAATGGGCGTGGTTAAAGAGGGTGTGGTTAGAGTCTGAGATGAATGAGGGATGGAGAGGGAAAGGGGGAGAAGGAAAGGGGGAGAGGGGAATGACGGGACAGCAGCCCCAGATCCTACACAATAGAAATATGTGTATTCTAGAAAGTTTAACAATCAGCAGATAAAGATACTCCAAACACCTGGTGTTAACGCTTCAATCATCCCGGCACCATGGTTGTTATGGTGTCAGGATGATTGAAGCGCATTATTTCTATTATTACATTGTAATATAAAATTAAATCATTCAACTCACCATAATGCCGAATCAGTGGGATCCCTGAGCGTGTCACCTGCCACATCGCCTGCCACCAGCAGAGTCTGTCCTTGCATCAGGTGCCCCCGGCAGAGTCTGTCCTTGCATCAGGTGCCCCCGGCAAAGTCTGTCCTTGCATCAGGTGCCCCCGGCAGAGTCTGTATAGACCCCCTCAGTGCAGACCCCCTCAGTGCAGATCCCCTCCATCAGTGCAGACCCCCTCCATCAGTGCAGACCCCCCTCAGTGCAGCCCCCCCTCTATTAGTGCAGACCCCCCCTCTATTAGTGCAGCCCCCCCTCTATTAGTGTAGCCCCCCCTCTATTAGTGCAGACCCCCCTCTAATAGTGCAGACCCCCCTCAATTAGTGCAGCCCCCCTCTATTAGTGCAGACCCCCCCTCTATTAGTGCTGCCCCCCCTCTATTAGTGCAGCCCCCCCTCTATTAGTGCAGACCCCCCCTCAGTGCAGCCCCCCTCTATTAGTGCAGACCCCCCTCAGTGCAGCCCCCCTCAATTAGTGCAGCCCCCATCAGTGCAGCCCCCCCTCTATTAGTGCAGACCCCCCTCAATGCAGCCCCCCCTCAGTGCAGCCCCCCCGCTCAGTGCAGGAGCGGCCGGTGTGTTCTGCCGAAAAAGTTCCCCTCGGCATGTAAGGACCCCCTGTACTGCGCTTGCGCAGTACGGGGCTGGGGAACTTTTCAGCAAGACACGGGCGGCGGCGCCGTGTCTTCTGCTTCAGTGGAGAGGGGAGGGGCCGTGCAGTTAAAGAAGCCCATTGGCTGCACGGATCGAGCCCCCTTTCTCTCTCCACTTACTCAACATTAGGGGGAAGATCGAGCGGCGGCGCCGGCTGCCATTTTGCTGGAGCCAGCTGCTTCAAAAATAAAAAAAACAACATTCCCGATTTTCCTTATGGAAAATCACGATTCAGGACAGCCTCCAATCGGGACGAGGGTCCCAAAATCGGGATTGTCCCGGGAAAATTGGGACTGTTGGCAAATATGCTATTTCCTCAGCCGTGGTCTTCAGGCCCGCACCTGCGCTTCTGGACCCGGCCTGAAGGCAAATAGTGGCAGGATCGACTTGCTTCCTCATGCCAGCCATGGTCCGCAGGTATATGGACAGGCTAGGGTAGTATATACACTGGCGTAGCGTGGGTTGTCAGGGCCCGGGGCAAGACAAGTAATTTCCGCCCCCTAGCCCATGGACATTTAGCACTCCCTGAGTCCAGTGTGTGGTGAGGATAGCCAGTCAGTGAGCAGCGTGCGGTGAGAACAGCCAGTCAGTGTGCGGTGAGGACAGCCAGTCAGTGAGCAGTGTGCGGTGAGAACAGCCAGTCAGTGTACGTTGAGGACAGCCAGTCAGTGAGCAGTGTGTGGTGAGAACAGCCAGTCAGTGTGCGGTGAGAACAGCCAGTCAGTGAGCAGTGTGCGGTGAGAACAGCCAGTCAGTGTGCAGTGAGAACAGCCAGTCAGTGAGCAGCGTGCGGTGAGAACAGCCAGTCAGTGTGCGGTGAGGACAGCCAGTCAGTGAGCAGTGTGTGGTGAGAACAGCCAGTCAGTGTGCGGTGAGAACAGCCAGTCAGTGAGCAGTGTGCGGTGAGAACAGCCAGTCAGTGTGCAGTGAGAACAGCCAGTCAGTGAGCAGCGTGCGGTGAGAACAGCCAGTCAGTGTGCGGTGAGGACAGCCAGTCAGTGTGCGGTGAGGACAGCCAGTCAGTGAGCAGTGTGCGGTGAGGACAGCCAGTCAGTGAGCAGTGTGCGGTGAGGACAGCCAGTCAGTGAGCAGTGTGCGGTGAGGACAGCCAGTCAGTGAGCAGTGTGCGGTGAGGACAGCCAGTCAGTGAGCAGTGTGCGGTGAGAACAGCCAGTCAGTGAGCAGTGTGCGGTGAGAACAGCCAGTCAGTGAGCAGTGTGCGGTGAGAACAGCCAGTCAGTGAGCAGTGTGCGGTGAGAACAGCCAGTCATGCGCAGGAGTGACATCATCGCTGTGCAGCCAATCAGATGGTTACAGCATGTAAACCTGGAAGGAAGACTGGGGGAAGAACTTCATTCTAATTTAAGTATATCATAATGTGCTACTATGCAATGCATAGCAGCACATTATGCATTTTCTTGCAGGGAATTAAAAAAAAAAAAAGTGTGATCTTCTAACACTTTCAGACTTCAGAAAAGGTAAGTACTAAAAAAAACCATCATAATATGCATCAATAGATTCCTGAGGGAATGGAACTGTGATTTCCCACTAATCTCTACATCAACTGAAGTGTTGGATACTACTGGAGCTCCTAACTCTCTGCAAGTGCATCTGCAGCTTTAAAACTTATGCTGGCCATACACTATACAAAAAATTGGCCGAAATTCGGTCATTTAGACAGTTTGTTCATTTTTCGGACAGTTATTGGGCACAAATCGATAATCGTTGGGACGTTTTTGAGCCGAAAAAACGAAGAACAAGTTTGGAAATTTTCTGCTGAATGAACGGTAAATTGAAAGGTTAATGTGTTTCCCGTCCGAACTGACTGCACTAGGTATGTGTAAAAAACAACAAACAAAAAATGCATTCATTTATGTCCACTGAACTATTTATCGGTCATTACATGATGGCACTATCGTTTGCGCTCTCGGCCGAATGTTCGTTTTTCGAAAATGGGTTCGGCTGATTTTTCGTATAGTGTATGGCCAGCATTAGTCAAGATTCACAGTAGCCAATGTTCTGAAAAGTTATATTTGGTTACCTCTTTTCAGAATGTTGCTAACTTTTTGTTGCCACTGTCAGGTCTTCAGGCAACAACCCTGCAGCCTCTTGAATGCCCCTTTTTTTTCTTATGTCGAACAGCAGCCTGCTTATTTTGTCTCCCATCTGCTTCTGCTAGACTGTCACAAGGAGGAGATCCGTTCCAGAGCAGAGGAGACACAGCGCACGCCAGGCGGAGAGGCGGGACTCCAGGAGCAAGCGCCAACCATAATCACCCACAGGCCAGCCCCACTGCCCGCACACGACTCCGTCAATCACAGGGCGCTCACCGAGCCGGCTCAGAGAGCAGCGGCGGTCGAAGCGCAGTAAGAAGGAGACTGTGGTGTCAGTTATAATTAAGCACAGAGTGACATTGTGAATGGGAGGGAGGCTGTCCCTCCGGCTGACGTGTGCCCTAGGCCAGCGCCTATGTCGCCTATTGGTAGCGCTGGCTCTGCCAGCATAACTAAAGAACTAACCACGGTGTGTTCTCCTGCTTAGTGTGGTCAGTTTTTAATAGGAAAGCAGAGGGCATGGCAGGATCACCAGGGATTTCACATAAAGGAAGCAATACAAAGGGAACAGGAGACTTCCTCATACAAGTACATGTTATAGCAGGCACATATCAGGAATATAAAGTGTTGGGGTAACAAACGATTTAACCCAGGGGTCTCAAACCGACGGCCCTCCAGCTGTTGCAGAACTACAAGTCCCATGAGGCATTGCAAGGCTGACAGGTACAAGCATGACTCCCACAGGCAGAGGCATGATGGGACTTGTAGTTCCGCAACAGCTGGAGGGCCGCCAGTTTGAGACCGCTGCTTTAAACCCTTCCCGCCGCTGCCGCCGCCTCCCGCCCTTTAAAAGTCACACTTGTACGACTCCAAAGTTGCACAGACTTTGGAGTGCAACTTTAATGCAGCTTTGACACAATTTTGGATGGGTGCAACTTGGATACAACTTTGGCTTTAGCCAGTGATAATGGACAACTGTTGCATTGTATAACATTCAGGTATGACTTTCATGCAACTTTTGAGGGTTAACATTGAAGTCTTTGGCCCTAAAGTTGCATGAAAGTCGGACCAAAGTAGTGCATGAACTTCATTGAAGTCGCTGCAAACTTTAATGGATGGTTATTATTGGAAAACGACTTGTCATGTAATTTTAATGTCCAAAAGTTGTGTGAGTTGTGCCTGCCTCCGCCATGAAATGCAGAGAGGCCGCATATATGTGTACAACCAGCAGGAAGAGGTTAATCCTTCAGTTCAGCTTTAACTACGTCAATACCCGACACTTTCACCCCCTTCTTGTTCAGGCCATTTTTCAGTTTTCACGCTGTCACACGTTGAATGATAATTAGTCATCAACACTGTAACTAGATAAATTTTATATCATTTTATTTTTTATTTTTTTTAGACAGATAGAGCTTACTTTTGGTGGCATTTAATCAGCACTGTTTTTTTAACTATATAAATGGAAAAAGACCAAAAAAATAATCTTTAACGTCATATGACGGCCAGGCAGCGCGGCTCTCGTTCTGGGAGGGCGTCATAAGACGCCCTCGCCTTCCCGGCCCACCAGGGGGTGCGCATGCGCCGCCGACTGCACTTGCACTTGATGTCCGCCAGGCACCCGCGATTGCCTGGTAACAGAGCAGGACCGTGGATCTATGTGTGTAAACACTCAGATCCACGTCCTGTCAGGGAGAGGAGACCGATGGTGTGTTCTCTCAGTACAGAATAACACCGATCGGTCCCCTCCCCCTACAGTTAGAATCACTGCCTAGGAAACATAATTAACCCCTCGATCACCACCTAGTGTTAACCCCTTCCCTGCCAGTCACATTTATACAGCAGTCAATGCATTTTTATAGCACAGATCGCTGTATAAATGTGAATGGTCCCAAAAATGTGTCAAAAGTGTCCGATATGTCCGCCACAATATCGCAGTCACGATAAAAATTGCAGATCGCTGCCATTACTAGTAAAAAAATGATAAAAATGCTCTAAATCTATCCCCTATTTAGTAGACGCTCTAACTTTTGCGCAAACCAATTAATATACGCTTATTGCGATTTTTTTTTACCAAAAATATGTAGAAGAATACGTATAGGCTTAAACTGAGGAAAAAAAATTGTTTTAAAAAAAAAAATTGGATATTTATTATAGCAAAAAGTAAAAAACATTGTGTTTTTTTTTTTTTCAAACTTGTCACTCTTCTTTTGTTTATAGTGCAAAAAATAAAAACCGCAGAGGTGATCAAATACCACCAAAAGAAAGCTCTATTTGTGGGGAAAAAATGATAACAATTTCATCTGGGTACAGTGTTGCATGACCGCGCAATTGTCATTCAAAGTGTGACAGCGCTGAAAGCTGAAAAATGGCCTGGGCAGGAAGGGGGTGACAGTGCCCTGTATTGTGATGGTTAATGTAGGTCAAAATGTATACTGATACAGTTCTTTGGTAAAAATAACCCACATCATTGAATATTATTTATCTGTGTTTAAGTTATAGAGTCTACAAACTATAGGATATATATTTAAGAATTTATCAATCCTAATGCACTGACGTCCTATTTCATTTCACAAGGCCCTAAAATACCTGGACAGTACAAATATCCCTCAAATGGCCGCTTCTTGGCAAGCAGACAGTCCAGGATATTTATTAAGAGGCATCGTGAGTTTTTTTAAAGTTGTACATTATTTTGGAGAATGAAGAAAGCAAAAGAAAATGTGTTTTTGTTTCACAAAGTTGTCATTTTAACAAGTTATTTCTCTCACACAGCATATAATACCTACTTATAAATATACCCCAAAACACATTCTTCTACTCATCCCCAATTTGGGGATACCACATGTGTGAGCCTTTTTTTTCTGCTGAGATGCATAGAGGGACACAAATAAAGCATTTGATTTCCTGATTACCTATCACATTTCTCAAGGCCCGGAAGTGCCAGGACAAGAGAATCACCCACAAAACGACCCATTGTGCCAAGTCAACCCTTTTTTTAGAAAACTGAGAGAAAAATTAAATTGTATTTTATTTTACACACATCTGTCAGTTACTAAGATATTTCCCACACAGAGCATTGGGAATGCTTAAAATTTAATCTGAAAACACATTCTGCTATTCCTCCCAAGTATTGGGATACCACATATTTAAGACTCTTTTGCAGCCTACATGCATAATGGGACCCAAAATCCAAGCGGCACCTTCAAGCTTTTAGGAGGCATAAATTAGGGATTTCCTTCCTTGACTACCTATTATGCGTTGGAGGCAAGGACTGAAGGCCAATATAAAAACTCACAAAATGAACACATTTTGGAGGGTTAACACCACAATATATTTTTTAAGATGCATGATGAGTCTTGAAAATTGTTTTTTTTTCTGCCACAAGCTCTTGAAAAATGCAGAAACAAAATGTTTTTGATTTTTACACAAAGTTGTAAATTAAAGTGATACTAAAGTCTCAGGTTTTTTTTGTTAAAAAGAACAAACATGTCATACTTACCTGCTCTTTGTAATAGTTTTGCACAGAGCAGCCCAGATCCTCCTCTTCTCGGGTCCCTCTTTGGTGCTCCTGGCCCCTCCCTCCTGTTGAGTGCCCCCACAGCAAGCAGCTTGCTATGAGGGCACCGAACCACAGTTCACTGTGTCCATTCAGACACGGAGCTGCGGCCCGGCCCCACCCCCTCTCTCTCCTCATTGGTGCACTGACTTTGATTGACAGCAGCGGGCTTTTTATGAGGAGGGAGAGTCCTGGGCAGCCGAGTCTCTCGTGCAACATCGCTGTATCGGAGTGGGGCCCAGGTAAGTATTGAGGGGGACTGCTGCACATAGAAGGCTTTTTATCCTAATACATAGATTGCTTTGAGAGGCATAGTGAGTATTTCAGATTTCATTTATTGTAACATATTTTTGGAAAATGCAGAACAAAATAAAATGGAAAATAGTTTTTTTACACGAAGTTGTCAATTTAATACGATATTTCTCACATACAGCATGGACATACTTAGAATTTCAAACCCAAAACTCATTTTGCTCCTCCTCCCAAGTATGGGAATACCACACATGTGAGACTTTTTTTTCAATGCTTGGACTGTATGTACCAGATATTGGTGTCAATTCAGTAAGGCCCCTTTCGCACTGGGGCGGTGGGTGCGTCGGCGGTAAAGCGGCACTATTTTTAGTCGCGCTTTACTGTCAATTTCGCAACGCTATTCGGCCACTAGTGGGCGATTTTACCCCCCGCTAGCAGCCGAGAAAGGGTTAAAACCACCGCAAAGCGTTACGCTGGCGGTATAGCCGCGCTGCTCCATTTATTTCAATGGGCAGGAGCGGTGTATACACCACTCCTTCACCACTCCAAAGATGCTGCTTGCAGGGGTTTTTTTAACATCCTGCAAGTGCACCGCTCCAGCGTGAAAGCACTCGGGCTTTCACACTGGAGAGACAGGAACGGCTCTTTACAGGCGCTATGCTATTTTTAGCCCTGTAGCGCCTGTAAAGCGCCTCAGTGTGAAAGGGGTCTTAAACAGTTGCCGACCACCACACGCCGATGTACGTCGGCACAATGGCACGGGCAGGCATAATGGCTTAGCTGAACGCCCCTGCCTGCCCGCGGGCGGGGGGTCCAATCAGACCCCCCCGGTGCCTGCGGTTGTTGGATTAGCTCCAGGCGCGATCTGTGCTGAGGGGGAGGCCACTGATTCATGGCCACCCCCTCACTATCGCTCCTGGCAAATGACAAGCTTCCTCTGCTTCTAAACTGTAAACAGAAGCGGAGGAAGTGATGTCATCGCTCCTCGTGAAGCCTTTTCGTTACGGCTTCCGAGGAGAGAAGACATCCAAGTAAGTGCACCAACACTACACTTACAGTAGAACACGCAAGCACACTATTCACCCCCCAATCACCCCCCCTGCACCCCCTGTCACAGTGACACCAATAGCTTTTTTTTTTTTACTGATTACTGCATTGGTGTCATTTGTGACTGTTATAAGTGGTAGGGCCGTTAGTGGTAGGCCCCTTTAGGTCTAGGGTACCCCCTAACCCCCCCAATAATGGTTTAACCCCTTGATTACCCCCCAGTTAACCACTGTCGCCAATGTCACTAAGCAATCTTTTTTCTGATCGCTGTATTAGTGTCACAGGTGACGCTAGTTAGCCAGGTAAGTATTTAGGTTTTTATAGCGTCAGGTATCCCCATATACTACCTAGTAAAGGTTTTAACCCCCTGATTGCCCCCTAGTTAACCCTTTCACCAGTGATCACCGTATAACTGTTACGGGTGACGCTGGTTAGTTAGTTTGTTTTTTATAGTGTCAGGGCACCCGCCGTTTATTACCTAATAAAGGTTTAACCCCCTGATCGCCCGGCGGGTGATATAAATTAGGTTTTAGGGTCAGATAGGGTCCACGTCGCCCCAGGCAGCATCAGGTTAGTGCCAGTATCGCTAACACCCATGCACGCAGCATACACCTCCCTTAGTGGTATAGTATCTGAACAGATCAATATCTGATCTGATCAGATCTATACTAGCGTCCCCAGCAGTTTAGGGTTCCCAAAAACGCAGTGCTAGCGGGATCAGCCCAGATACCTGCTAGCCCCTGCATTTTGCCCCTCCGCCCAGCCCAGCCCAGCCCAGCCCAGCCCACCCAAGTGCAGTATCGATCGATCACTGTCACTTACAAAACACTAAACACACATAACTGCAGCGTTCGCAGAGTCAGGCCTGATCCCTGCGATCCCTAACAGTTTTTTTGGTAGCGTTTTGATACAGTCGCTGACAGGAGCTTTTTTACCTGTGAGTCTCACTACTGTACCACTAAATTTAGAGCCCAAAATGGCAAATCAAAGGTACACTAGTGAAGAGGCCTACACGTTTCTGAGCATGACAGATAGTGAAGAGGAAGTCACTCATCTGTCAGATTCAGGCTCAGAATACGAACTTGTAGACAGCACCGGCTCCATGACAGATAGCTCTGACGACGGAGTTGTGGTCCCTGCCAAGGTCAGGCGTACCAGACCCAATCTTCTTCTGCTGTTGAGGTGCAAGAACCACAGGGCTCTCTTATGGAGCAGAGAAGTACTAGCGCTGCTATTCCTTCTGGTGAACTGGCAAGCACCAGCGGCCTAGTACACCCTGGTCGTACATTAGGGGTGCTGAAATTAATCGCAGCATCGATGCATCGCGATTCGGGAGTCCCCGATGCGGCATCGACGCATGCGACCGGAAAAATCGATTACTTGCCCCACCCCCTTCAGGAGAGTGCTCCGTGCGTATAGCTGTTACTTAGTGTGTGTATATCCCGGTCATGTGACTCCCGGCCCGCCTCTCTCCTCTCACGTCTTTCCTGATGTCAGCCCCGCCCACTGACTGGAGCTATCAGGTCAGAAAAGAGGCGGGCGGGGCTGACATCAGGAGAGACGTGAGAGGAGAGAGGCGGGCCAGGAGTCACATGACCGGGATATACACACTAAGTAACAGCTATACGCACGGAGCGCTCTCCCGGGAGAATTCCCTGCTGACCTCAGGAGAGAACACCGGCGGCTGGAATGGAGATCGGGGGGAGATGGTGAGCAGGCAGATCGCCCTGCTCATTTCAGGCTGCCATGGTCAGAGTGACAGTCACAGCAATGACACGTTTCTTCAAGTAAGTTCCCTCCAATGATTCTCTATCGCCCGAGTAGGATTACAAAATGTGCGCCTGCCTGGCCACGCCCCCTTCCTATCACTAGGCAACTCAGTGTTTACAGCGTTACCAGGTTGTGTCACAATCACCATTCAGCTGATCTACATAGCCCACCCAACACAAGTCCATATTATAGAATTGTCTTCTATGTGCCTTCACACCACAACTCTGCATTATTGTCTGCAGTCTTTGACCATCTCATGTAGCATGTCCACAGGCTCTGACCATCTCCTGTATCATGTCTGCAGTCTGATCATCTCCTGTAGTATGTCCGCAGTCTCTGATCATCTCCTGTAGCATGTCCGCAGTCTCTGATCATCTCCTGTAGCATGTCCGCAGTCTCTGATCATCTCCTGTAGCATGTCCGCAGTCTCTGATCATCTCCTGTAGCATGTCTGCAGTCTCTGATCATCTCCTGTAGCATGTCCGCAGTCTCTAATCATCTCCTCTAGCATGTCCGCAGTCTCTGATCATCTCCTGTAGCATGTCCGCAGTCTCTGATCATCTCTTGTAGCATGTCCGCAGTCTCTGATCATCTCTTGTAGCATGTCCGCAGTCTCTGATCATCTCCTGTAGCATGTCCGCAGTCTCTGATCATCTCCTGTAGCATGTCCGCAGTCTCTGATCATCTCCTGTAGCATGTTCTCAGTCTCTGATCGTCTCCTGCAGTAGGTCTGCAGTCTCGGACCATCTCCTGTAGTATGTTTGGAGCTCCTCTGCTGTCTCTTTTTTTCTTAAAAATAGATAGAATAAAAAAAATGGAGTTCTCCTGACTACTTGAATTTTTTTTGATGAAAACCATGCGCACTTGCGGACTTGCGCTATAATCGTGATGCATCGCGGAATCAAATCGAATCGTTGACATGATAATCGTAATCTAATCGAATCGTGAGGCCAGTGAAGATGCGCACCCCTATCGTACATCCAGCACTGCAGTAACACTTGGTGACGTGGTGAGTCCCATAAGTGCAGTTCAAGCTGGCGAGGTGGCAAGCACAAGTAGTGTCCCGCTGCCACCAAGAAGACAAAGACAGGCCCGTCGAGCCCATAGTGCCCTTCCTGCTGCATTCGCCAATCCTAATTGGGAACCCACCACTTCTGCAGCACCCGTACTTCCTCCATTCACTTGCCAACCCGGCATTCAGGTGGAAACAGTTGATTTTACGTCACTTGATTTTTATTCTCTTTTTTTCACCGAAGATCTCTATAGATCTATTGTGGACCAAAGCAATTTGTATGCTGGTCAATACATCGCCACTAATCCCCAGTCCTCCCTTGCCAGAGATTGGAAACCAATTACGGTTTGATCTTTGTGGGCCTATCCCTCCTCATGGGCATAACCAAAAAGTGAGTTGCGGTCATATTGGTCCACTGACCCAATTCACCATATGCCCGTGTTCTCTGCTTCCATGGCCAGGGCACGATACGAGCAGATTTTGCGGTTCATGCACTTCAACAACAATGAAATCTGTCGTCCTCGTGGAGACCCTGGATACGATTGGCTCTACAAAATTCGGCCCCTCGTAAACCACTTCAACCAATGTTTTTAAGACTTGTTTACTCCCCATCAAGTTGTCTTGTGTTGATGAGTCCCTGATTAAGTGTTCTAGCCACTTGTCATTCAAACAGTATCTTCCCAGCAAGCGTGCCAGATAATGTATAAGCTCTGTAACAGGGCTACAGGCTATACATGTAGTTTAATGGTTTACAAGGGAAGAGATAGTTACATAGAGCCGACAAACTGCCCTGACTACATAGGAAGCGCTGGCAAGATTGTGTGGAACTTGGTGTCACCCTTATTTGGAAAGGGGGTACCACGTGGACAATTATTACACGAGCGTGCCACTTTTTAGTCACTTGTTTGATCATCAGATTGGAGCATGTGGCGCTGTGCGATCTAATCGCCGGGGCTTTCCCCAGCGGCTTGTAGATTCCCGTCTTAGGCTGGGGGAGAGAGTCTGCTTGAAGTGTAATAAGTGGAGGGATAATAAGAATGTTTTCGTTCTTACCTCCCTTCATGCAGACACGATGGTCCAAATTACTACGGCAACTGGTGTTGTGGAGAAATCCAACAACAAATAATGGGAGGGGTGGACCTCAACGACCAGTTGTTGGCGCCGTACCTAGTTGCCCATAAGGCCAGACGCTGGTATAAAAAAGTGTCTGTATACTTATTTCAATTGGCTTTGCTGAACGCTCATGTGCTATACAGAGCTTCAGGACAGACTGGATCCTTCCTTAAATTCCAGGAAGAGATCGTCAGAGCCCTTCCTTTTCCAGACAGTGCTCCACCTCACCCTCCCAATCCAAATGCAGTAAGCCGGCTGCATGAGAGGCATTTTCCTTATGTCCTCCCGAGTACCCCTACCCAACGAGCCCCCCCCCCAAAGTAAATGTGTCCGTAGAAAGCGTGGATATAGGCATAACACCTGCTATTATTGTCCCTCCTGTCCTGACAATCCTGGTCTTTGCATTGGTGAATGTTTTGAGCGCTACCATACACTAGTTGAGTTTTAGCATAGGGTACAGCATTGCACAGACTAGGCACACTTTCACAGGGTCTCCCAAGATGCCATCGCATTTTGAGAGACCCGAACCTGGAACCGAACCGTTACAGTTACAAATAAAAGTGTAAAAAAGAAAAAAAAGTAAAAAATAAAAAATACACACAAAAAAATAAAATAAAAAAAAACAAAAATAGTTGCCGTTTTATTGTTCTCTCTCTCTCTATTGTTCTGCTCTTTTTTTACTGTATTCTATTCTGCAATGTTTTATTGTTATTATGTTTTATCATGTTTACAACAGCAAGGGGGAGGGAAAATGGGACTTTGTATGAAACTGCGCCGGGTAGAGGTCGCACGTTTCCATCCCTATCACACAATATCTAGAAACCCACAAGCAAAGGCCAGTGGGTGAAGGAGGAGGGGGTGGGACTTTATATGAAGCCAATGGTTTGCAAGCCGACACAAACGGTGGGTCAATAAAATTCTTTATTTGCATATTCATACAAACAATGGTATCAGACAATATCAATATAACACTTGGTAAAATGTTAACAATGATAACCAGAGATCAACATAAGGACCATTAGTATAGTTATCAAGGATATACAAGATATAAAGGTAACATGGGTAATAACATGGGTATGAGCAATGTTCTTGGAGATAGACCAGGGATCACCAGGTGTCAGAATGCGTAAATAGTTAAAACAAGATAATGCCTGCCTGATAGCTGGCCTCAAATTCCTGTTAAGGGGTAAAACTCTGTAAGGCATGGGTTGGGACAATAAGGTACAACCGGTAGCTCGACGCGTTTCGTGGTTCAAGACCACTCATCAGGAGCAGACATGTCATGTTTCTGGAAATAAAATAATAATAATATCAAGGGCCAAGGTAACAATAGGTACAGAGGGCCAAATAATCCCCCAAAAATTAGAGAAGTACTCACGACAACCATGGGTAGATGGTGAATGGCCAGGTACGGCAACCATCCGGGACTAATGCCGGGCCGGGAGCTGAGGTTTATATATGAATAGGGATGGAAGCCCATGGTTTGCTCTACTGCTTTATCTTGATATTACCAATGTTTGTTCATCATCCTGCCCCTATTGATTCCTTGGTAGCCTCACCTGTGTTTACCTTTGTGTCATTTTCACCAGTTTCAATCTTACATGCCATGTTTCTTATCCTGTGACTAGGTTGTCATCATAACTATGGTTTACCCTTCCCAAATAGTGGTCCAACCCAATTATGGGTGGGTGGCTGTGGCTGCCCGGTGGGCCGTCCGGCCTTTGCCTGCCCGGGAGCTGCGATGGGCACTGCCGGCCTTTGGGTCCCCCCCTTCCTCCCCCGCCCGCCCCCCTTGGTGGGCGTGTGTGTGGGGGCGGGGCTTGCCGCCACTGCCCATCGACGTCACGTCACCAGCGGTGGGCGTGTGCCGCGCCTCCCGGCGCCGCCGCACCCTTTGCGCTGTGGTTGCTATGCTCGCAGACTTGGTGGGTTGGTCCCAGCGGCCGCCGATCATTGGTCGGCTTCCCGCTCTGGCTCCTCCCACCTTTGGCCGTGCGGACGTGACGTTGGCGGGCCTCCACGCAGCGGCGCCTATATATGGGCGCCTGTGTTCACCTGGGGCGGTGCGGCGCTCGAGGTACACTACAGCTACACTTCAGCATGGTGGTGGTTGCTCCACACCACCCTGTCACACAGGTAAGGTCACTCCTTACCCTGGTTGCGCACATGTTGTCCTCCAGCCTTCCCACTCCTCTTTCCCTCACTCTTTTCCTACTCTACCCACTCACTCACTCACCTCCACATCACGCCCACCTCCCTTCCCCCCCCCCCCCCTCTACCTTCACTCTCCCCACTCCCTCCCCTCTGCACACACACTCCCTGCATTTTCACTCATCTTTCACTCTCAACTCTAGGGTGCCTCGTGGCTCTGCATCGCCCTGGGGGGGTTTGCCTGTTTTGGTCGCCGCGGCGGGGGGGCCCGCCTCAGCTCCCGGCCCGGCATTAGTCCCGGATGGTTGCCGTACCTGGCCATTCACCATCTACCCATGGTTGTCGTGAGTACTTCTCTAATTTTTGGGGGATTATTTGGCCCTCTGTACCTATTGTTACCTTGGCCCTTGATATTATTATTATTTTATTTCCAGAAACATGACATGTCTGCTCCTGATGAGTGGTTTTGAACCACGAAACGCGTCGAGCTACCGGTTGTACCTTATTGTCCCAACCCATGCCTTACAGAGTTTTACCCCTTAACAGGAATTTGAGGCCAGCTATCAGGCAGGCATTATCTTGTTTTAACTATTTACGCATTCTGACACCTGGTGATCCCTGGTCTATCTCCAAGAACATTGCTCATACCCATGTTATTACCCATGTTACCTTTATATCTTGTATATCCTTGATAACTATACTAATGGTCCTTATGTTGATCTCTGGTTATCATTGTTAACATTTTACCAAGTGTTATATTGATATTGTCTGATACCATTGTTTGTATGAATATGCAAATAAAGAATTTTATTGACCCACCGTTTGTGTCGGCTTGCAAACCATTGGCTTCATATAAAGTCCCACCCCCTCCTCCTTCACCCACTGGCCTTTGCTTGTGGGTTTCTAGGTTTTATCATGTTTGCTTTTCAGGTATGTAATTTTTTTATACTTGTTATTGTTTTTTTTATACAGTTTACTGTTTTATTGTTAACCATCATTTGCTTAGCAGGTACACCATTCGGCTGCAGCACGGATTTATTTATCTTGACAGCAACAGCGTTTGCTCCCACGATACATAAAGGCATGACTCCAGCGCTGTCGGAGGTGATTTCACCACCACAGTTAAAAAAAAAGAGCATATATGCTGAAGCATGGGGGCAGCAGGGGTGGAGGAGCGATTTGCTCCTAACTTTTGGGGCGGATGCCCCCATGCTTCGGCATATATAAATGGTGCATGTATGCCCATCATTAGAAGTGGGTGGATGAAGGGAGGTATTCTAATGGTGGGCATACCCACCGATCAATCTCTTTTTTTCGTTCAGCCCAAAGGCTGCATGAAAAAAAAGATTACAATATACAGTCAGGTCCATAAATATTGGGACATCGACACAATTCTAATCTTTTTGGCTCTATACACCACCACAATATATTTGAAATGAAACAAACAAGATGTGCTTTAACTGCAGACTTTCAGCGTTAATTTGAGGGTATTTACATCCAAATCAGGTGAACGGTGTAGGAATTACAACAGTTTGTATTTGTGCCTCCCACTTTTTAAGGGACCAAAAGTAATGGGACAATTGGCTGCTCAGCTGTTCCATGGCTAGGTGTGTGTTATTCCCTCATTATCCCATTTACAAGGAGCAGATAACAGGTCCAGAGTTCATTTCAAGTGTGCTATTTGCATTTGGAATCTGTTGCTGTCAACTCTCAATATGAGATCCAAAGAGCTGTCACTATCAGTGAAGCAAGCCATCATTAGGCTGAAAAAACAAAACAAACCCATCAGAGAGAAAGCAAAAACATTAGGTGTGGCCAAATGAACTGTTTGGAACATCCTTAAAAAGAAAGAACGCACCGGTGAGCTCAGCAACACCAAAAGACCCGGAAGACCACGGAAAACAACTGTGGTGGATGACCGAAGAATTCTTTCCCTGGTGAAGAAAACACCAGTTCACAACAGTTGGCCACATCAAGAACACTCTCCAGGAGCTAGGTGTATGTGTGTCAAAGTCAACAATCAAGAGAAGACTTCACCAGAGTGAATACAGAGGGTACACCACAAGATGTAAACCGTTGGGGAGCCTCAAAAACAGGAAGGCCAGATTAGAGTTTGCCAAACAACATCTAAAAAAGCCTTCACAGTTCTGGAACAACATCCTATAGACAGATGAGACCAAGATCAGCTTGTACCAGAGTGATGGGAAGAGAAGAGTATGGAGAAGGAAAGGAACTGCTCATCATCCAAAGCATACCACCTCATCAGTGAAGCATGGTGGTGGTAGTGTCATGGCGGGGGCATGTATGGCTGCCAATGGAACTGGTTCTCTTGTATTTATTGATGGTGTGACTGCTGACAAAAGCAGCAGGATGAATTCTGAAGTGTTTTGGGCAATATTATCTGCTCATATTCAGCAAAATGCTTCAGAACTCATTGGACGGCGCTTCACAGTGCAGATTGACAATGACCCGAAGCATACTTCGAGAGCAACCAAAGAGTTTTTTAAGGGAAAGAAGTGGAATGTTATGCAATGGCCAAGTCAATCACCTGACCTGAATCCGATTGAGCATGCATTTCACTTGCTGAAGACAAAACTGAAGGGAAAATGCCCCAAGAACAAGCAGGAACTCAAGACAGTTGCAGTAGAGGCCTGGCAGAGCATCACCAGGGATGAAACCCAATGTCTGGTGATGTCTATGCGTTCCAGACTTCAGGCTGTAATTAACTGCAAAGCATTTGCAGCCAAGTATTAAAAAGTGAAAGTTTGATGGATGATTGTTAATCTGTCCCATTACTTTTGGTCCCAAAAAAGTGGGAGTCACATATACAAACTGTTGTAATTCCTACACCGTTCACCTTATTTGGATGTAAATACCCTCAAATTAAAGCTGAAAGTCTGCAGTTAAAGCACATCTTGTTTGTTTCATTTCAAATATATTGTGGTGGTGTATAGAGCCAATAAGATTAGAATTGTGTCGATGTCCCAATATTTATGGACCTGACTGTATGCCCAACAAGGACCAGCAACGTACTGGTATGTTGCTGGGACTTTGAGTGGTTATACCAGAATGATGCCTGCAGGTTTAGGTATCATCTTGGTATCATTCTTTTCAGCCAGTGGTCGTCTTTCATGTAAAAGCAACCCTAGCGGCTAATTAGCCTCTAGACTGCTTTTACAAGCAGTGGGAGGGAAATTCCCGTCCCTCCCCACCATCTTCCATGGTTTTCTCTGGCTCTCCTTTCCCAACAGGGAACCTGAGAATGCAGCCGGTGGTTCCGCCAGCTGACCATAGAGCTGATCAGAGACCAGAATGGCACCAATCATCTCTATGGCCTAAGAAACAGGAAGCTACGAGCATTTAATGATTTAGATTTCGCCGGATATAAACAACACCATCGGAAATTGGCAAAGCATTTTGTCAAACCGATCTTGGTGTGGTCAGATGCTTTGAGGGCAGAGGAGAGATCTAGGGTACCTGTCACTACCTATTGCTATCATAGGGGATATTTACCTTCACTGAGATAACAATAAAAATGATAAAAAAATATATAAATGAAAGGAACAGTTTAAAAATAAAATAAAAAAGCAAAATAAATAATTAGAAAAAAAAAGCACGCAAAATAAATAATTAGAAAAAAAAAGCACCCCTGTCCCCCCTGCTCTCTCGTAAAGGCGAACGCAAGCGTCGGTCTGGCGTCATATGTAAACAGCAATTGCACCATGCATGTGAGGTATCACCGTGAAGGTCAGATCGAGGGCAGTAATTTTAGCAGTAGAACTCCTCCGTAAATCTAAAGTGGTAACCTGTAAAGGCGTTCAAAGGCTTTTAAAAATGTATGTAGTTTGTCACCACTGCACGTTTGTGCGCAATTTTAAAGCATGTCGTGTTTGGTATCCATGTACTCGGCCTAAGATCATCTTTTTTATTTCATCAAACATTTGGGCAATATAGTGTGTTTTAGTGCATTAAAATTTAAAAAAAGTGTGTTTTTTCCAAAAAAATGTGTTTGAAAAATCACTGCGCAAATACTGTGTGAAAAGAAAAAATAAAACACCCACCATTTTAATCTGTAGGGCCTTTGCTTTAAAAAATATATAATGTTTGGGGGTTCAAAGTAATTTTCTTGTAAAAAAAAATATTTTTTCATGTAAACAAAAAGTGTCAGAAAGGGCTTTGTCTTCAAGTGGTTAGAAGAGTGGGTGATGTGTGACATAAGCTTCTAAATGTTGTGCATAAAATGCCAGGACAGTTCAAACCCCCCCCCCCCAAATGACCCTATATTGGAAAGTAGACACCCCAAGCTATTTGCTGAGAGGCATGTCGAGTCCATGGAATATTTTATATTTTCACACAAGTTGCGGGAAAAAGACAATTTTTTTTTTTTTTGCACAAAGTTGTCATTAAATGATATATTGCTTTAAACATGCCATGGGCATATGTTAAATTACACCCCAAAATACATTCTGTTGCTTCTCCTGAGTACGAGGATACCACATGTGTGAGACTTTTTGGGAGCCTAGCCGCGTACGGGACCCCGAAAACCAAGCACCGCCTTCAGGCTTTCTAAGGGTGTAAATTTTTGATTTCACTCCTCACTACCTATCACAGTTTCGGAGGCCATTGAATGCCCAGATGGCACAACCCCCCCCCCCCAAATGACCCCATTTTGGAAAGTAGACACCCCAAGCTATTTGCTGAGAGGTATGGTGAGTATTTTGCAGATCTCGCTTTTTGTCACAAGGTTTTCAAAATTGAAAAAAAAAATACATTTTTCTTTTCTTTCTTCATTTTCAAAAACAAATGAGAGCTGCAAAATACTCACCATGCTTCTCTAGCAAATAGCTTGGGGTGTCTACTTTCCAAAAGGGGTCATTTGGGGGGGTTTGTGCCATCTTGGCATTTTATGGCCTTCAAAACTGTGATAAGTAGTGAGGAGTGAAATCAAAAATCTATGCCCTTAGAAATCCTGAACGCGGTGATTTTCGGGGGCCCCGTAGGCGGCAAGGCTCCCAAAAAGTCCCACACATGTGGTATCCTCGTACTCAGGAGAAGCAGCAAAATGTATTTTGGGGTGTAATTCCACATATAACCATGGCATGTGTGAGCAATATATCATTTAGTGACAACTTTTTGTAAAAATGTTTTTGTTTTTTTTTTTGTCATTATTCAATCACTTGGGACAAAAAAATAAAATATTCAATGGGCTCAACATGCCTTTTAGCAATTTCCTTAGCGTGTCCACTTTCCAAAATGGGGTCATTTGGGGGGGGGGGGGGTTGTACTGCCCTGGCATTTTAGCACCTCAAGAAATGAAATGAGATAGGCAGTCATAAACTAAAAGCTGCGTAAATTCCAGAAAATGTACCCTAGTTTGTAGACGCTATAACTTTTGCGCAAACCAATAAATATACCCTTATTGACATTTTTTTTTACCAAAGACATGTGGCTGAATACATTTTGGCATAAATGTATGACTAAAATTGAGTTTATTGGATTTTTCTTATAACAAAAAGTAGAAAATATCATTTTTTTTCAAAATTTTCGGTCTTTTTCCGTCTATATCGCAAAAAATAAAAATCGCAGTGGCAATCAAATACCATCAAAAGAAAGCTCTATTTGTGGGAAAAAAAAGGACGCAAATTTCGTTTTTACCGGTTAAAGCAGCGCAGTGCCAAAATGTAAAAAGTCCTCTGGTCTTTGGCCAGCCAAATGGTCCGGGGCTGAAGTGGTTAAGGACTCTGCCTGGGTCCCCGATATGAAGGTCCCCTGACTAGTTTTTCAGAAATACTGCATGATATAATAAAAGAGTCAATTCATCAAAGTAAAATATTGAATGTGAGGTAAATACAGCACTTTATTAAAAATGTGAGGTCAATACCTAAAAAAAAAAATAGATAAATCATTAAAGAGGAGTTCCACCCTGGGGCTCCATTAAAAAAAAAAAAAATTAAAAGTAAGCAGCTACAAATACTGCAGCTGCTGACTTTTAATTGGACACTTACCTGTCCCTGGGTCCAGCGATGCGGGGGATCGAAGCCCCGCTCGTCCCCCCCCTCCGCTCGTCGGCGCCGGCAATGCAACTGTGGGCGCCGGGCTGTGGCTTCACAGCCTGGCACCCACTGCGCATGCGCGAGCGGCGCCGCGTGCCGTGATTGGCCGCTCAATCACCTGGGACCTGTAATGGGTCCCAGATGATTGACAGGAGGGAGGGAGCAGAGCTGAGCCCTTCCTGTGCCGAGGGGGAAGTGATGTCACCAGCCCAGGCTAAGGAACAGGCAGACTACGAGGGACCACCTAGCAACAGGCATTTAGAGGTAAGTGAAAAAAATAAAAATATCCAAATGTTGTTTTGTTTTTGTTTTTTTAATTTTTCAGCTATTTTTGTTTTTTAGGTGGAACCCCACTTTAAAGTCAATTCACTAATTCACCTGGTGTAGGCAGCCAGTGAGGGGAACTCTGCACTGGCCAGTAAATTAAAAGTACACAATGTATTAGTGTAAAAATATTCTATCCTAAGCTCAGGAATGAAGATACATTGTAACATTTCACGAGAGGAAGGTCATTCTGTGAATGAAAGCATGCTAGTATGTTTTTACAATTTCACAATATTTCTATGTGCATTCATTTACAGAACTATCTCCCTCTGGTGCAGTGTTGACATGTAAAAAAAAAAAAAAAAGTGAAAAAACATCAAAAATAGCTCTAATTTTCAGTGCTATATATTGTAAAACATAAATATTTGATACATTTGTTAATGCATGTTTTTTAGTGATTTGACTACTTTTGATGCGGTACTTATCTTTTCATTAATGGACCCCCATTTTATCTTGTGAATCACAAAAAACAACCAATTGTATCAAAATCAGGGTACTGTAATAGTTGCCTCTATACAAGTGATCAGGTAATATAACCTAAAGCGGAGTTCCAACCAAAAGCAGAAGCTCCGCTTGTTCGCAACCCCCCCCCCCCCCCTCTCCTCCGCTGCCACATTTGGCACCTTTCAGGGGGGGGGGGGAGCGGATACCTGTCAAAACCAGATTTTCGCTCCCACTCCTGTGTAAGATCGCCGCAATCTTGACCATTCAGAAAGTGCATGCGCAGTTGGAAACAGGCTACCACTGGTCTGGTGACTCTGGGACTTGTGCACGGTGGAGTGGACAGTGCAGTCTCCAGTTTTGAGAGGGGAGGAAGAAGAAGAGGAGTGCCTTGCTAACCTAGTCTACAGAACTGTGTGTTTCTATTGATAAACACAGTGTAGAGAGACACAACTCTAGTCACTGCATGCAAGGGTGACTCTAGTTGACGCTGCAAGAGAAAGAAGCCACTCTGAAATCGGAAACCTGGGGCAGCAGGCATGGCACAAGCTTGAACTGGCACATTGGCAAGGATTAAAAGATGAAGCAGCTGCATTCTCAGTGGTTAAATCAGCTGCTGAAAGTGCAAAGTTTAAAGCCCAGCTCCGGGCAAAAACTGAAATGGGTGGTGTCACAATCTCCACATTATCCAATTAGAGAATGCCATTGCCTTGTATTTATTAAAACAAATACAAGCTGTTATATATGATTGTCAACAAACACCATTTAGACAGCCTATCAGTTATGAGCTATGCATGATTAAATCTTTATGATTAAACATGTCGGGGCGTAGCTACACGGCGATCTCACACAAGTGCTAGAGGAAGGAGTGAAGGGGGACAGAGCAGAGCTCCAGTGAAGGGACGAGTGCTGCGGACGGGTGAGACGAACGTGAGCACACACACCTCCTGGGTCCGCCGTGGCCTGCCTGTTGTTATTTCAGTTGCTATTGCTTGCTGTGCTGTGGGAGTTCTCCATTTGCCGTGGAGTGACTTGCCTGTTATTTTATTTTAAATGTGAGTTCATTACAAGTTGTTTTATATGTGATTAAATCTTTTAAACGAGATTACACTATTGGAGCTTCTTTTATTTTTATGTCATACTACCAACCTGAGAAAAGTGGTGTTCCTATGGAGCAGTGGAGGTGTATGCTCGCATGTTAACCCCCATGTAAGTGGGTTAGAGGCTCTGTCAGGCCAAACACGAGAGTGAGAGGCCTTAACAGCTGGTGAGTTTGAATTTCAACAGGGAGTGGATTCACGTCACAGAGGTGTGGTGGATGTTTGAAAACACAGCTGAGCAGTTTTGGAGTCACCCTCACTCTTTTTTTTGGACTTTCTTCAAATATTTTCACGATTATTTTTCACAATTGATTGGTTTCTGGACTTTAGAGACGTTTACTGTGTTCAATTTTTATTATACATTTTGTCTTGGATTTATATATTTGTATATCACTTTCACTGAGTGTTATAATTTATATTAGCTCATATTGAATTTATTGAATAATTTATTTTATTTAATAATAATTTTTACTTTTTGGGATATTTAGCAATATATGTTTTTTTCACTTTTTTTCTAGTCACGTCTGTATTCAGCTCACTGGCTGGATAAGAGTGCCTGGCATCTCCCCACCTGGGGATTAGCGCCACTATTTCATCCATAATTTTCTTTTGTGAATTCGGTTTATATGCATACTTACATTGTGCGAAGCTGGACAAATGTAAGCATGTAATAAAGCTCATATCTGGAGTTCACCTTTAAGTGGAAGTCTAAGTTATGAAAAAAAAAAGTCCCCCCCCCCCCCCCCCCGGGGGCGGTGCATTTATAAGTATTCACATAGCTATTTGTCCAGGAAAGCTGCTGATACATTTTTTCTATGTTAATGTCTCCTCTACAGGACAAATGTTGTTCATTCATAAAAAACAGAGAGGGGAACTTACCAATTTTGGAACAGACAGAAACTAGAGCAGTTGTGCATGGCAGTCAATCAGCTTCTATCTTCAGCTTGTTCAGTTAAGCCAGATTGGTTGCCATGCACAATTTAGTATGCACAGCTACTCCAGAATCTGCTTCTCTTTTATCAAGTTCCTCCTAGAGTGCTTTAGGAAAACACTGCATTATGGCCAGTAGATGGAGCTGATAAAAATAGAAAATACATGCTTATTCTCAGCTCTTTGTTTTGCCATCATGCACTATTTTCTTCAACCACTCTTTTTTTTATGAATGAACGTTATATAGACCTGTAAAGAAAATAGCCTGAGAATATATTCGATTTTGAATCAATTTATGGGAAACAAATGTACCAGCAGTTTTTCTGAACAAATAGCTATGCCATTTTTTTTAACCGCTTCAGCCCCGGAAGATTTTAATAAATATACCAAAAAATGTTTTTAACCACTTGAGCCCCGGACCATTATGCTGCCTAAGGACCAGAGGTCTTTTTCCAATTTGGCACTGCGTCGCTTTAACTGCTAATTGCGCGGTCAGGCAATGCTGTACCCAAACGAAATTTGCGTCCTTTTCTTCCCACAAATAGAGCTTTCTTTTGATGGTATTTGATCACCTCTGCGGTTTTTATTTTTTGCGCTATAAATGGAAAAAGACCGAAAATTTTGAAAAAAAATGATATTTTCTACTTTTTGTTATAAAAAAAATCCAATAAACTCAATTTTAGTCATACATTTAGGCCAAAATGTATTCGGCCACATGTTTTTGGTAAAAAAAATGTCAATAAGCGTATATTTATTGGTTTGCGCAAAAGTTATAGCGTCTACAAACTAGGGTACATTTTCTGTAATTTACACAGCTTTTAGTTTATGACTGCCTATGTCATTTCTTGAGGTGCTAAAATGGCAGGGCAGTACAAACCCCCCCCAAATGACCCCATTGTGGAAAGTAGACACCCCAAGGAAATTGCTGAGAGGCATGTTGAACCCATTGAATATTTATTTTTTTGTCCCAAGTGATTGAATAATGACAAAAAAAAAAAATATTTACAAAAAGTTGTCACTAAATGATATATTGCTCACACAGGCCATGGGCCTATGTGGAATTGCACCCCAAAATACATTCTGCTGCTTCTCCTGAATATGGGGATACCACATGTGTGGGACTTTTTGGGAGCCTAGCCGCGTACGGGGCCCCGAAATCCAATCACCGCCTTCAGGATTTCTAAGGGCGTAAATTTATGATTTCACTCTTTACTGCCTATCACAGTTTCGGAGGCCATGGAATGCCCAGGTGGCACAAAACCCCCCCAAATGACCCCATTTTGGAAAGTAGACACCCCAAGCTATTTCCAGAGAGGCATATTGAGTCCATGGAATATTTTATATTTTGACACAAGTTGCGGGAAAGTGACACATTTTTTTTTTTTTTTTTTTGCACAAAGTTGTCACTAAATGATATATTGCTCACACAGGACATGGGCATATGTGGGATTGCACCCCAAAATACATTTAGCTACTTCTCCTGAGTACGGGGATACCACATGTGTGGGGCTTTTTGGGAGCCTAGCCGTGTACGGGACCCCGAAAACCAATCACCGCCTTCAGGATTTCTAAGGGTGAAAATTTTTGATTTCACTCTTCACTGCCTATCACAGTTTCGGAGGCCATGGAATGCCCAGGTGGCACAAAACCCCCCCAAATGACCCCATTTTGGAAAGTAGACACCCCAAGCTATTTGCTGAGAGGCATGGTGGGTATTTTGCAGCTCTCATTTGTTTTTGAAAATGAAGAAAGACAAGAAAAAACTTTTTTTTTTTTCTTTTTTCAATTTTCAAAACTTTGTGACAAAAAGTGAGGTCTGCAAAATACTCACTATACCTCTCATCAAATAGCTTGGGGTGTCTACTTTCCAAAATGGGGTCATTTGGGGGGGGGTTTGTGCCACCTGGGCATTCCATGGTCTCCGAAACTGTGATAAGCAGTCAAGAGAGAAATCAAAAATTCACGCCCTTAGAAAGCCTGAAGGCGGTGCTTGGTTTTCGGGGTTCCGTACGCGGCTAGGCTCCCAAAAAGTCTCACACATGTGGTATCCCCGTACTCAGGAGAAGCAGCAGAATGTATTTTGGGGTATAATTTCACATATTCCCATGGCATGTTTGAGCAATATATCATTTAGTGACAATTTTGTGCAAAAAAAAAAAAAAAATTGTCTCTTTCCCGCAACTTGTGTCGCAATATAAAATATTCCATGGACTCGACATGCCTCTCAGCAAATAGCTTGGGGTGTCTACTTTCCAAAATGGGGTCATTTGGGGGGGTTTTGAACTGTCCTGGCATTTTATGCACAACATTTAGAAGCTTATGTCACACATCACCCACTCTTCTAACCACTTGAAGACAAAGCCCTTTCTGACACTTATTGTTTACACGAAAAAGTTTTTATAAAATGCTCGTAGCTTCCGGTTTCTTAGGCCATAGAGATGTTTGGAGCCACTCTGGTCTCTGATCAGCTCTATGGTCAGCTGGCTGAATCACCGGCTGCATTTTCAGGTTCCCTGTTGAGACAGGAGAGCCAGAGAAAAACACGGAAGACGGTGGGGGGGGGGGGGCATTCCCTCCCACGGCTTGTAAAAGCAGTCTAGAGGCTAATTAGCCGCTAGGATTGCTTTTACATGAAAGCCGACCGCTGGCTGAAAAGAATGATACCAAGATGATACCTAAACCTGCAGGCATCATTCTGGTATAACCACTCAAAGTTGTGAATGGCGTACCTGAAGACAAAAAAATGGTTAACAATAAAGCACAGTAAACGGTAAAGTATAAAAAATTGCATACCTGAAAAGCAAACATGATAAAACATAATAACAATAAAACATTGCAGAATAGAATACAGTAAAAAAGAGCAGAACAATAGAGAGAATAGAGAGAGAGAGAACAATAAAACGACAACTATTTTTTTTTATTTTATATATATATATATATATATATTTTTTTTTTTTACACTTTTTTTGTAACTAACTTTTATAACTGTAACCGGTTCCAGGTTCGGGTCTCTCAAAATGCGATGGCATCTTGGGAGACCCTGTGAAAGTGTGCCTAGTCTGTGCAATGCTGTACCCTACGCTAATACTCAACTAGTGCATGGTAGCGTTCAAAACATTCACCAATGCAAAGACCAGGATTGTCAGGACAGGAGGGACAATAATAGCGGGTGTCACGCCTATATCCGCGCTAGCTGCAGACACAATATCTTTTTTGGGGGCGTTCGCTGGGTAGGGGTACTCGGGAGGACATAAAGAAAATGCCTCTCATGCAGCCGACTGCATTTGATTGGGGATGTGAATGGGGGAAGTACGGGCGCTGCAGAAGCGGTGGGTTCCCAATTAGGATTGGCGAATGCAGTAGGAAGGGCACTATGGGCACGACGGGCCTGTGTTTGTCTTTTTGGTGGCAGCGGGACACTACTTGTGCTTGCCACCTCACCAGCTTGAACTGCACTTATGGGACTCGCCACGTCACCAAGTGTTACTGCAGTGCTGGTTTGACTACGCCGCTGGTGCTTGCCAGTTCACCAAAACGCTACCAAAAAATCTGTTGGCGATCGCAGGGATCAGGCCTGACTCTGCGAACGCTGCAGTTATGCGTTTTAGTCTTTTGTAAGTGACAGTGATCGATCGATACTGCACTTGGGTGGGCTGGGCTGGGCCGGGCGGAGGGGCAAAACGCAGGTGCTAGCAGGTATCTGGGCTGATCCCGCTAACACTGCGTTTGTGAGAACCCTAAACTGCTGGGGATGCTAGTATAGATCTGATCGGATCAGATATTGATCCGTTCAGAAACTATACCACTAAGGGTGGTGTACACTGCGTGCGTGGGTGTTAGCGGTACTGGCGCTAACCTGACGCTGCCTGGGGCTGGTGCTTGCCAGTTCACCAAAATACTACCAAAAAAACTGTTAGCGATCGCAGGGATCAGGCCTGACTCTGCGAACGCTGCAGTTATGCATTTAGTGTTTTGTAAGTGTCAGTGATCGATCGATACTGCACTTGGGTGGGCTGGGCCGGGCGGAGGGGCAAAACGCAGGTGCTAGCGGGTATCTGGGCTGATTCCGCTAACACTGCGTTTTTGGGAACCCTAAACTGCTGGGGACACTAGTATAGATCTGATCGGATCAGATATTGATCCGTTCAGATACTATACCACTAAGGGAGGCGTATGCTGCGTGCGTGGGTGTTAGCGGTACTGGCGCTAACCTGACCCTGCCTGGGGCTGGTGCTTGCCAGTTCACCAAAATACTACCAAAAAAACTGTTAGCGATCGCAGGGATCAGGCCTGACTCTGCGAACGCTGCAGTTATGCGTTTAGTCTTTTGTAAGTGACAGTGATCGATCGATACTGCACTTGGGTGGGCTGGGCTGGGCCGGGCGGAGGGGCAAAACGCAGGTGCTAGCAGGTATCTGGGCTGATCCCGCTAACACTGCGTTTTTGGGAACCCTAAACTGCTGGGGACGCTAGTATAGATCTGATCGGATCAGATATTGATGCGTTCAGATACTATACCACTAAGGGAGGTGTATGCTGCGTGCGTGGGTGTTAGCGGTACTGGCGCTAATCTGACGCTGCCTGGGGCGACGCATATCACCGCCGGGCGATCAGGGGGCTAAACCTTTATTCGGTAATAAACGGCGGGTGCCCTGACACTATAAAAAATAAACAAACTAACCAGCGTCAACCGTAACGGTTATACGGTGATCAGTGGTGAAAGGGTTAACTAGGGGGCAATCAAGGGGTTAAAACATTTATTCGGTAGTATATGGGGGTCCCTGACGCTATAAAACGCTGACGGCGAACCTAAATATTTATGTCCCTAACTAGCGTCACCAGCGACACTAATACAGCGATCAGAAAAATGATCGCTTAGTGACACTGGTGACAGGGGGTGATCAAGGGGTTAAAACTTTATTAGGGGGGGTTAGGGGGGTACCCTAGACCTAAAGGGGGGTAACAGTATCTGTCCCAACACTGTAACTGTCACAAACTGACACTATGCAGTAATCAGAAAAAAAAAATAAAAAAAACTGCTGGTGTCAGTTTGTGACGGGGGGGGGGTGATTGGGGGGGGATCGGGGGCGATCGGGGGGGGGGATCGGGGTGTTTTGTGTGCCTGGCATGTTCTACTGTGTGTGTGTGTGTTGGTGCACTCACATTGATGTCTTCTCTCCTCGGGCCGGAACGGAAATTACCGAGCCGAGGAGAGATGACATCATTTCCTTTGCTGCTGTTTAGCATACAGCAGCAAAGGAATGATTCGATTGGCCGGCGGCGATCGCGAGGGGGGGCCACGAACGGATGGTCTCCCCCTCACCACCGATCGCCGCTGGACAAACGACGACCGATCGGACCCCCCACCCGCGGAAGGCAAATCACGTACCCTGTACGTGATCTTGCCTGTCCGTGCCACTTTGCCGACGTACATCGGCGTGAGGCGGTCGTCAAGTGGTTAAAAAACAAATTTTTTCTTCAGTTTAGGCCAATATATATTCTTCTGCATATTTTTGGTAAAAAGCGTATATTGATTGGTTTGCGCAAAAGTTATAGCGTCTACAAACTAAGGGAAAGATTTATGGCATTTTTATTATTATTATTTTTTTTACTAGTAATGGCGGTGATCTGCGATTTTTAGCGGTACTGCAACATTGCAGCGGACAGACCGTACACTTTTGTCACATTTTTGGGACCATTGACATCTATACAGTGATCAGTGCTATAAAAATTCACTGCTTACTGTGTAAATGTCACTGGCAGGGAAGGGGTTAACACTAGAGGGCGATCAAGGGTTAACTGTGTTCCCTAGTTAGTGTTTCCAACTGTATGGGGATAGGACTGACTGGTGGAGGAGGCATATCGCTGCCCACCGGCCACACACATTGCGTCTCCCGCCGTGCAGCGGGCACACGCGCGTCCCCTGGCAGCTCTTAAAGGGAACAATGTACCCATACGGGATTTCCCCCAGCCGTGCCATTCTGCCAACGTATATCGGCGTGAGCCAGTTGGCAAGTGGTTAATAAATACACCTCTTAGCCTACATTCACACCTGAGCAGAGGCTATTTCTGGTAATTTTGAAACTTTTTTCATGTGTTTGTTGAGGTGTATTACTGGCTAGAAATGAGCCCGATTTTCGAGTCGAACGTAAGTTCGACTCGACCATCGGGTGTTCACCTGTTCGCCAAATAACGAACAATTTGGGGTGTTCACGGCAAATTTGAAAGCCGCGGAACACCCTTTGAAAGTCTATGGGAAAAATCAAAAGTGCTAATTTTAACCACTTCCCGCCCGGCCCATAGCAGATGACGGCCGGGCGGTGGTTCAGTTATCCTGACTGGGCGTCATAAGACGTCCAGCAGGATAACATGCTGCCGTGGGGGCACGCATCGCGGCGATCGGTGGAGCGGTGTGTCAGTCTGACACACCGCTACACGACTTGTTAAAGAGCCTCCAGCAGAGGCTCTTTACCACGTGATCAGCCGTGTCCAATCACGGCTGATCACGATGTCAATGGGAAGAGCCGTTGAACGGCTTTTCCTCATTCGCGTCTGACAGACGCAAGTAGAGGAGAGCCAATCGGCAGTTCTCCTGACAGGGGGGTCTGCGCTGATTGTTTATCAGCGTAGACCCCACTCAAATCACCACTCTGGACCACCAGGGATCGCCACTAGGACCACCAGGGAGAGGGACAACATGTGGATGGCCAGGCATGTACCCCATGGCCATCCACATGTGCCCAATGCGCCCAGTCAATGCCTAATCTGTGCCAATCAGTGCCCACCAATGGGCACTGATTGGCACCATTATATAGCACTGATGCCCAGCAATGCCACCCTTAGGGGCATCAGTGCCATCAATCAGTGTCATCAGTGCCACCCATAAGTACCCATCAATGCCACCTACAGATTGCCCATCAGTTCCGCCTATGAGTGCCCATCGGTGCCACCTATGAGTGCCCATCAGTGCCGCATACCAGTGCCACCTATCAGTGCCACCTATCAGTGCCACCTCATCAGTGCCACCTCATTGGTGCCACCTCATCGGTGCCCATCAGTGCTGCCGTATCAGTGCCCATCAGTGCAGCCATATCAGTGCCCGTCATTGAAGAAGAAAACATACTTATTTCCAAAAAATGTTAACAGAAACAAAGAAAAACTTGTTTTTTTTTCAAAATTTTTGGTCTTTTTTTATTTGTTGCGCAAAAAATAAAAACCGCAGAGGTGATCAAATACCACCAAAAGAAAGCTCTATTTGTGGGAACAAAATGATAAAAAAAATTGTTTGGGTACAGTGTAGCACGACCGTGCAATTGTCTTTCATTTTGCGACAGCGCTGAAAGCTGAAAATTGGCCTGGGCGGGAAGGTGTCTTAGTGCCTGGTATTGAAGTGGTTAAAGGCTTATATGCATGGTATTGTCATAAAAAGTGTTTGGGGACCTGGGTCCTGCCCCAGGGGACATGTATCAATGCAAAAAAAGTTTTAAAAACTGACGTTTTTTCGGGAACAGTGATTTTAATAATGCTTAAAGTGAAACAATAAAAGTGAAATATTCCTTTAAATTTTGTACCTGGGGGTGTCTATAGTATGCCTGTAAAGTGGCACATTTTTCCCGTGTTTAGAACAGTCCCTGCACAAAATGACATTTCTAAAGGAAAAAAAGTAATTTAAAAGTACTCTCGGCTATAATGAATTGTCTATGGGAGAAATCAAAAGTGCTCATTTTAAAAGCTTATATGCATGGTATTGTCATAACAAGTGTTTGGGGACCTGGGTCCTGCCCCAGTGAACATGTATCAATGCAAAAAGTTTTAAAAACGTCTGTTTTTTCGGGAGCAGTGATTTTAATGCTTAAAGTGAAACAATAAAAGTGAAATATTCCTTTAAATTTCGTACCTGGGGGGTGTCTATAGTATGCCTGTAAAGTGGTGCATTTTTCTGGTGTTTAGAACATTTAAAAGTACTCGCGGCTATAATAAATTGTTGGATAAAAGTCATTGAAATAAACGGCATGGGATCCCCCCAGTCCATTACCAGGCCCTGGTATGAATATTAAGGGGAACCCCGAACCAAAACGTAAAAAAAAATTGCGTGGGGGTCCCCCCAAATTCCATACCAGGCCTTTCAGGTCTGGTATGGATATTAAGGGGAACCCTGCGACAATTTTTTTTTAAAAAATGGTGTAGGGGTCCCCCTCAAAATCCATACCAGACCTGATTTTAAGGGGAACCCGCGCCAAAATTTTTTAAAAAACGGCGTGGGGGCCCCCCAAAAATCCATACCAGACCCTTATCCGAGCACGCAGCCTGGCAGGCCACAGGAAAAGCTCTCCTCTACTCGCGTCTGTCATACGCGAGTGAGAAAAAGCGATCACCAGCTTTTCCTGTTTACATTGTGATCAGCCGTGATTCGACACAGCTGATCACGTGGTAAAGAGCCTCTGCCGGAAACTCAGATTGACACACCGCACCACCGATCGCCACGATGCGCGCCCCCACAGGCGTCAAGTGACGCCCAGTCAGGATAACTGAACCACCGCCCGGCCGTCATTCTGCTATAGGCCGGGCGGGAAGTGGTTAAAGAAGTAGTTTCTACCCTCTCAAATCAAAGCGCACTCCTCTAGGGCTGTTAGTGCTTCGTGGGCAGTGCATCACCAAGCCTCCATGGTTTAAATCTGCAAGGCCGCAACTTGGTCTTTAATCCATACATTTACCAGATTCTATCAGGTGGATGTAAAAAGACATGAGGATGTCGCCTTTGGGCGCAGTGTACTGCAGGCAGCAGTATAAGTCCTCTGATCTCATGGTTCCCTACTTTTGTTGTGTCTCCCTCCCCTCAGTTGGCATTGCTCTGGGACATCCCACATAGTAATTACTATGGCTCTGTGTCCCGTGAGGTACGATTAAAGAAAATAGGATTTTTTTAACCGCTTACCTGTAAAATCCTCGTCTTTTGCAGTACATCACGAGACACAGAGGTCCCGCCCCTCTTTCTAGTATACACGTGTATTGCTTTGCTACAAAACTTAGATACTCCCGGTGTGGGAGGGGTTATATAGGGAGGCAACTTCCTGTTTAGGGTGTGCCTTTGTCCAGCACCTGAAGGTGGCCTATAACCCACATAGTGATTACTATGGCTCTGTGTCCCGTGATGTACTTCAAAAGAAAAGAATTTTACAGGTAAGCTGTTATAAAAATCCTATTATTGCCCAAACCTGGAAAAAGCCATCTGTCCCCTTTCAGGGGGTGAAAAATCGCATGACCGCGTTGATGCTTAATGAACAGATGTTGAACATACGCGGGGACACTCATGCCAAGTTCCTCAAAATGTGGGAACCATGGCTGTCATATTCCTTTCCTCCCCTCCCACCAGCTAGCTTGGGCTGCCTGTGATGGATGGTCCGGATGTTCCCGAGCCCTTCCCTTTTCCCCATCCCCTGGTTTCCATCCTTCTGGCCTTCCCTTTCTTTCCTAGACTCCTCTATCCCTTCTGTAGCTCCCTACTTGGTAGTGACCTCCCTCTCTTTAGCTTCACCTGTCTGACTAACTTTCTTCCATTTTCTGCTCCTCTATCCTTGTTAGTTCAGTTTTGGCTGTACATTGCACCACCTTTTGGGTTTTGAGTGACTTAGGGGTGCCCCGGTAGTTATGGGGAGCCTCTCTGGGACCCCTGGATCCTGACGGTATCATTCACACTTAAATTTACTACTGTTGCATTTTTTCTACTTGTATCACTTTATTTTTGCCTTTCTTATGAGCTAATACCTGTTCCAACTTCAATGCTAGCCTCTGTGTGGGCAGAACTTTTGCATATTATCCACTTGTTAAAACTGAATAAAAACTATTGAAACAGAAAAAAAGCTTATGTACATTTTGAGTGAATGCCATAGAGCGTAGGGTAACTGGACATAGTAGTGTAAACAGAGACAATTAGAAAGAATTCGATTTTGGGTAGTCAGAAGTAGAGAAACAAGTAGAAAAACGCTCACGTGTGAATGGGGCCCTAAGAAATATTTCTACTTTTGCAGCTGCCTAACCAGTTCATCTCTTTGGATGTACTATGTACATCCAAAGAGTGAACCTTTAATCACAAGCTGATGGCTGCAGTAGCCATGCCTCGATTCCACATGCAAACAATGAAACCTGATGCAATAATGATTTTGTCACTTCAAGTTTCAGATCCACCATTTCCTGGCTGGTACAGCCAGGGGACACATCTAACCAAGCCGACCTGTGGGACCCCTAATGTCTCCACAAAGAGTACCTGTCACCTGCCCAATGCTGTCACAAGGGGGTTTATGAAAGTAAAAATAAATAAATAAAATAAAGTATTCAAAATATAATAAAAGGTATTTAAAACGTTTTAAAAAATTGTCATAACCCCCATTGCCCTGCACACGCAAACGCATATGTAAACCATGGTCGCACCACATGTGTGAAATATCACTGCAAACATCAGAGTGAAAGCAATAATTCTAGCACAAGAGCTCCTAGTGATAAGCTGTAAAAGCTTTTTAAGAATCACCTTTGGTGATTTTTGGGCACCATAATTTTTTGCTGTCACGGGCACACGCAGTTTGAAGACGTGGCATGTTTGGTATCTATTTACTCATCGCAACCTCATCTTTTGTATTTTACCAATAATGTGTGTGATTGAACTAAAATAAAATTTTCCTAAAAATTTGCGTTTAATAAACATAGACATAAATCTTTTTATTCTGCAGGGCCCCTGCTTTCAGAAAATATATAATGTTCTGGGGGTTTAGGTAATTTTATTGCCAAAAATGAACATTTGTACATGTGTGCAAAAATGAAAAAAATTGGTTAAAGTGGAACTTTACTCTCTCAATCAACACTGACTATTTTAAATCCGTATTGCTCCACAAAAATAACCACACTCCCTAAACGAGTTTCACACCCAATAGGCTGGCTCACAAGGATAGCGTTAGGAACCTTGAGGGAGCAAAGATAAATTGCAAGGAGCCAGCATCTGAATGGTCCATGAACATCAGGAGACAGAAGTTTTGAGTGGTGCTGTGTTTCCGGGTATGCTTTTACTGTTCAAAAAAACCTAGTGGTTTTTTAATACCAACCTACGGCACACCCTAATCACTCTGATCCAGGCTTCTCCACTTGTTGCGCCCCCCACTGCAGTGGTACTGGCTTTCCTCCTTTCCTCTCCTCTTCCCCGGCTGCTGCAGATGTTTTAGGATGGTGAGTGGGGGAAGGGGCCAACCAATATGTCATTTACTGACCCCTTCCTTTTTTAAATGAATACAGCTGCTCAGCACAGAGCACTTCCCATTCATTCACTGTCCAGTGCAGCTGAGTCTGCAGAGAAAGACGTGTGTATATATATATATATATATATATATATATATATATATATATATATATATATATATATATATATATATATATATATAGAGCGCTGGTAGATTTCTAATCTACTGCTGATAGGTACATCTAGTGGGTTACTTGTTAGGTGAAGTTAGATTTGCCTCTGTTCCAGCTTGGCTGAGTTGCGTGTAGTTCCACAATGCGCCGGTGGGTGTCGTTGTCACCATGGGCCAGTGTTGTAAAGGCAACGTGTTGAAGCGTATGAGTGCTCCTCTGTCCCGGAGACAACTCGGTGGAGGTGGTCCTCCCAGTTGCATTCTGGGAGAGGGTATTTATGGGACAGACGCCATGTTTAGGGGTTCGTTTTCAGCCACCTGCTGGCCCTCCTGGCCGACAGGTATGCGTTAGGAGTACCACCTTGTGGTCCTCCGATCCGGAGGCCCATGTCGCTGCAGCATGTGGGTGGGCCCAGAAGCCTGTCTGGGGCCTACCACAGAGGCAGAGGAATGGTCCTGGGCTGTCTATCCTGTGTGAAGAAGCTGGACAACTGAGGAGATCCCAGGGGAGGACCCGTCATGGAAGGATCATGCAGAGTGCTGGTCTGGAGAGGGGCCTGGTGACTCAGTTGGAGGACGTATCCTGAAGTAATCTTACTGCATAGTACTGCCGGGTTGGCTTAAAGGTTCAAGTGCTGTGTCTGATATTCACAGTAAACCATTACATCCTGTGGCAGAGGATCGTACGGGTTTTGCTCCAAACAAGTCTGTGGCAGAGACTTTTGTTCGTGCTACGTACTGGCTGCTAGGTGAGTGAGAGAAACCTATCCAGGTGGGCAAAGATTGAATCCCACAAGGGGAGTATATTCAGTTACAAGCGTTCAATTCCTAATGATGTACCAAAGAATACTAAGAAAATGTATTTGAGCTTCCCTGCAATTTTCCTTCTACCTTTTCCTGCTACTTTCTTTATTACTTGTTCATTAAAGCATTGGAAAAGATACTCAAGTGTCTGGTGCCTACATTGTCCGGAGGTAAACTCAACGGGGTCCCTAGACCCGGTGCCGGTGAAATAGAGGTGGCGAAAGTGAAGGTAACAGCCCGTTTTAAACCAGCAGCTCCACCGTGAGTTAGTGCTCTATATATATATATATATCTCACAAAAGTGAGTACAACTCTCACATTTTTGTAAATATTTTATTATATCTTTTTATGTGACAACACTGAAGAAATGACACTTTACTACAATGTAAAGTAGTGAGTGTACAGCTTGTATAACAGTGTAAATTTCCTGTCCCCTCAAAATAACTCAACACACAGCCATTAATGTCTAAACCGCTGGCAACAAAAGTGAGTACACCCCGAAGTGAAAATGTCCAAATTGGGCCCAAAGTGTCAACATTTTGTGTGGCCACCATTATTTTACAGCACTGCCTTAACCCTCTTGGGCATGGAGTTCACCAGAGCTTCACAGGTTGCCACTGGAGTCCTCTTCCACTCCTCCATGATGACATCATGGAACTGGTGGATGTAAGAGACCTTGCGCTCCTTCACCTTCGGTTTGAGTATACCCCACAGATGCTCAATAGGGTTTAGGTCCGGAGACATGCTTGGCCAGTCCATCACCTTTACTCTCAGCTTCCTTAGCAAGGCAGTGGTATTCTTGGAGGTGTGTTTGGGGTCGTTATCATGTTGGAATGCTGCCCTGCGGCCCAGTCTCCAAAGGGAGGGGATAATGCTCTGCTTCAGTATGTCACAGTACATGTTGGCATTCATGGTTCCCTCAATGAACTAGAGCTCCCCAGTGCCGGCAGCACTCATGCAGCTCGAGACCATGACACTCCCACCACCATGCTTGACTGTAGGCAAGACACACTTGTTTTTGTACTCCTCACCTGGTTGCTGCCACACATGCTTGACACCATCTGAACCAAATAAGTGTATCTTGGTCTCATCAGACCACAGGACATGGTTCCAGTAATACATGTCCTTAGTCTGCTTGTCTTCAGCAAACTGTTTGTGGGCTTTCTTGTGCATCATCTTTAGAAGAGGCTTCCTTCTGGGACAACAGCCACGCAGACCAATTTAATGCAGCGTACGGCGTATGGTCTGAGCACTGACAGGATGACCTCCCACCCCTTCAACCTCTGCAGCAATGCTGGCAGCACTCATACCTCTATTTCCCTATTTCCTTCTTTGGTCGACCATGGCGAGGCCTGTTCTGAGTGGAACCTGTCCTGTTAAACCACTGTATGCTCTTGGCCACTGTGCTGCAGCTCAGTTTCAGGGTCTTGGCAATCTTCTTATAGCCTAGGCCATCTTTATGTAGAGCAACAATTCTTTTTTTCAGATCCTCAGAGAGTTCTTTGCCATGAGGTGCCATGTTGAACTTCCAGTGACCAGTGTGAGAGAGTGAGAGCGATAACACCAAATTTAACACACCTGCTCCCCATTCACACCTGAGACCTTGTAACATCAATGAGTCACATGACACCGGGGATTGAAAATGGCTAATTATGCCCAATTTGGACATTTTCACTTAGGGTGTGCTCACTTTTGTTGCCAGCGGTTTAGACATAAATGGCTGTGTGTTGAGTTATTTTGAGGGGACAGCTAATTTACACTGTTATACAAGCTGTACACTCACTACTTTACATTGTAGCAAAGTGTAATTTCTTCATTGTTGTCACATGAAAAGATAGAATAAAATATTAATAAAAATGTGAGGGGTGTACTCTCTTTTGTGAGATACTGTATATATCATGCTTTATTTTTCCTGCTCTCTCTTTTCTTTTTTTTAGTGAGAAGTACATGAACCCTTGATCTTCACAGGCACTCACCTCACTTCTCTGCAGATCATGGCTGTTCACGACATATAATATTTTAGTCTCTTCTCCATCAAAGAAGAGAAGAGCCAGTCTTAATAAACATGCTTCCCCAGAGATTTTTATACAGGGCAAACAGCAACAATGTATTGAGGCGCAGTATAAGGCACCCTAATAAATGTACACAAATTTTTACATCTAGAGTAATTACATCATGAGCACGAAATGTCATGATAATATTGTAAACATAACTTACAGGCTAGAGCTCCCTCTAGTGGTACACAATATTACTTATAATGTCTCAGTTGTACTATCAAACAACCAAAACAAAAATTGCAAGTTACCTGACCCTGATGATATATATTGTGCTATATGGTAATATGTAGAGCTCTCCTATACTGTGTAGCTTTCTTTGCAGGCATGCAGCACTCTCTGGTAAATCCTTTTTTTTTACATTTTCTACTTTATACATAACCATAGTCAAGCAGCAGACATACAGTTCATGTGACAAGCCCACTTGTAGGCCACATTGTCAGACCCAAGGTGACTGATATTGTTTCATAGGTAAGGCAGTAACCTTAGTCATGTTAGTGGGTTAGGTGATACCGGGCATACAGTATCTCACAAAAGTGAGTACACCCCTCACATTTTTGTAAATATTTTATTATATCTTTTCATTTTGACAACACTGAAGAAATTGCACTTTGCTACAATGTAAAGTAGTGAGTGTACAGCTTGTATAAAAGTGTAAATTTGCTGTCCCCTCAAAATAACTCAACACACAGCCATTAATGTCTAAATCGCTGGCAACAAAAGTGAGTACACCCATGAGTGAAAATGTCAAAATTGGGCCCAAAGTGTCAATATTTTGTGTGGCCACCATTATTTTCCAGCACTGCCTTAACCCTCTTGGGCATGGAGTTCACCAGAGCTTCACAGGTTGCCACTGGAGTCCTCTTCCACTCCTCCATGACGACATCACGGATCTGGTGGATGATAGAGACCTTGCGCTCTTCCACCTTATGTTTGAGGATGCTCCACAGATGCTCAATAGGGTTTAGGTCTGGAGATATGCTTGGCCAGTCCATCACCTTTACCCTCAGCTTCTTTAGCAAGGCAGTAGTTGTCTTGGAAATGTGTTTGAGGTTGTTATCATGTTGAAATACTGCCCTGAGGTCCAGTCTCCGAAGGGAGGGGATCCTGTTCAGCTTCAGTATGTTACAGTACATGTTGGCATTCATGGTTCCCTCAATAAACTGTAGCTCCCCAGTGTTGGCAGCACTCATGCAGCCCAGACCATGACACTCCCACCACAATGCTTGACTGTAGCAAGACACACTTGCCTTTGTACTCCTCACCTGGTTGCCGCCACACACGCTTGACACCATCTGAACCAAATACGTTTATCTTGGTCTCATCAGACCACAGGACATGGTTCCAGTAATCCATGTCCTTAGTTTGCCATGTTGAACTTCCAGTGACCAGTATGAAAAAGTGAGAGCGATAATACCAAATTTAACACACTTGTAACATTAACGAGTTACATGACACCAGGGAGGGAAAATGGCTAATTGGGCCCAATTTGGACATTTTCACTTAGGGGTGTACTTCCTTTTGTTGCCAGCAGTTTAGACATTAATGGCTGTGTGTTGAGTTATTTTGAGGGGACAGCAAATTTACACTGTTATACAAGCTGTACACTCACTACTTTACATTGTAGCAAAGTATCATTTCTTCAGTGTTGTCACATGAAAAGATATAATCAAATATTTACAAAAATTTGAGGGGTGTACTCACTTTTGTGAGATACTGTATGTCCAGTGCTCATTTCCATCCTTTGTGGCTACAGCATGGTTTAGAAGAGGCTTTAACTAGTAGAGTAGTAACAGGTACCAGGGTTATGGCACACCTGGCACTGCAGAGCATTACAGCGAAGTAGGAAGGGACATGAGTTGAGTTTTCTGTTGAGGGGCCTGGGGAGAATGAACACTCCTGAACTGACATCTCCCTGCAGCCTGCTGGGGCAAACATGGCAGCCCTAAGATAAGCATTACATTTTATGGGTGGTAAAAGAGCATGTAGGAGGGGGCATTTTTTACTTCAATACCCACCCATAAGTCCAGGGTTATAATCATATTCCACACAACAAACATTGTTTTTTAAGAAGAGGATGTAATCTATCTGACAAATCTGAATACAGAGAAATAACTCTAACCTCCAGAGATTTCACCTGCACAAAGTATAATAATAATAATAATGACACACTGGGATAGACCCGTTAACATTCAGTACCAAAAAGTCAGTTCCCAATGGCAGAAATGACATCCTCAATGTTTTTCCCATGGTGTGCTTTAACCAGAGGCGTAGCTTGATGTTTGTGGGCCCCGATGCAAAAGTTGATGCAAAAGTTGACCTGGGCCCCCCAACTATTTCCAACGTGTGTGCAGGTACATCCACCGCACGCCAAAATACTCAAAGTGGCTTAAGAGTTTTGGATTCCCAGAGTTCCTCTTTACATCAGAAGACAGGGTTTACTGCTGGAGAATCAGAGGACAGGGACCCCTGGCAGGTCACTTGGCAGAGCTCCTTTCCCATCCCAGCACTGTATACAGCTCCCCCCCCCCCCCACACTACACAGGGCTGAAATCACATTCCTTTACACACAGTCTGTCAGTCTTCACAGGGTGTATCTGGCTTTTATGTTGCCCTTCTGACCTGTGAAATTCTCTGGTCAGAACAGGACGGCACTCTCCTCCTCTTGCCTCACTGAACTCGGTTACCATACCATGTTGCCAGCACACAGCACAGACACTTCCCCATCCTGGGCTGTTCTCACCTCATGCTCCTCTCCATTCAGGAAATGGCTCACAGCTTTTCCCCAGCCAATGGGAACAGAGGGGTGTGGACTGTGGAAGGCAAAGTAGAAGCCCAGTACTGGAGCGTGGCTGTGGGGCCCTAGGGCAGACCGGAGCTGGATTTTGTGGAGGATATGATAATATGACAGGGAAGCTGCAGGAGCCCCCTGGAGCTAGGGGCGGGGTTGCGATTGTGACCCCTGCAACCCCTTATGCTACGCCCATGGCTTTAACATTGCTTTTTTTTTAAATAGTAACAGAATTACCTTTTGGTCCAATGGCACTATTTACAGGCAGCTGCATATTCATCACTAAGGAAAGTTTTAATTGGATGTATTTTATGCACTATGGAATAAATGTGGGTGGCTTACTTTGATTGGCTAGGAGTGTTATAGGGTAGTTCCACACAAATCTTCTACCATGCAAGAAAGACCAATCTGAAGTATTGCTTTTTCTACCATGCAAGAAAGACCATCATGAAGTATTGTTTTGATCATTGGTTCCTGTTCCCTGAAAATGTACATGACTGTTGTATAACAGAGGTAACTCTACCACCACTTATATACCCCAACCTCTTAACCTTAAGCTTTCAGGTGTGGGATAGCTCGAGGTTACTCCAGACAATCGACAAGCACAGTATAAGACTTCAGGGTAAGTAAGGGTCTATAAGGGTGAAAGTGATGTGTCCATACTAGGAGCGTGGGGGAAGAAGGGGAGGAGAGCCTGATAGGTGGGCGCAGGCCTGGTGTTGGAAAGTACCACGGGGGATCCTCTTCTGGGCTCGCAGAGAAAAGTTCTGTGTCCCTCAGCACAGCCGCTCTGGGGAGATTAGCAAAGGGTGTGATTCACTTGATATTGCTCAACACAGAGTAGCTGCACGGCCATATTGCCTCCAGTGGAATGAGTATAGGTAAGTCAGACTCTCCCAGCGCCCCAGGCCATAGGAAGTATATTGCAACGTGTGGGAGGATATTGTAAGGGGGGGTTAAGGTACCTTATCTGGAAGTCGGACGGAGTGTTCTGTTGGGTAGGAGAAAGTTCCACATCCGTATCACAGCCGCGACAGGATAGCCGGCAGGAGTAACTAGTCACCTGGTGGTGGGCGGCGAGGGGCAGCTCGTTCCTCCAGCCATGCGAACACCGCCTCCGGAGTGTCGAAAAAGTGAGTGCGATCATCCCCCACCACGCGAAGCCTGGCGGGAAACAACATGGCGTAGGTGTAGTGTCGAATCCTGAGTTGGCGCTTTGCTTCGGTAAAGTGCGCTCTTTTTTTCTGCACCTCCGCTGAGAAATCCGGGAACACCTTTATGTTTAGTTCTTAAAGGGGATGTTGCCTTTCAGCCTTGTGAGGCGGAGGATAGCGTCCCGGTCTCTAAAGTTCAGGAATTTAGCTATAAATGTCCTGGGTGGTGCACCTTGCGGTGGGGGCTTTGCCGCTAAGCGGTGTGCTCTTTCTACCACGAATGATGTTGAAAATTCTGCTCGCCCAAAGGTAGAAATGAGGAGATTTTCCAAAAATGCTGGGGGATCCGAGCCCTCCGCACCCTCCGGTAATCCCACAAAGCGGAGGTTACACCTCCGCAGGCGGTTCTCCATGTCGTCCTGCTTGGAGAGAATGGAGTGGAGTTGCTGCTGTATATGATCTGTGGCCTGCTGCAATGGCGGCATTTCGTCCTCCACTCTGCTGATTCGAGTCTCCGTTTCAGTGACATGTTCCCTGAGCTTTTGTAGATCCTGCCTTATGAGGGATCTACACCTCCTCAATCGATCTTTACCTCCTCAATCTTGCAGGTCAGGGAGCTCTTGCAATCCGATATTGCCTCTAAGACCCGGGCTGTATCGTCCGTCGTTGACTCAGAGGAGGAAGATGCATCGGCGCCATTTTCACCTGAGTTCCCCTTCTCCTTCAGCCGGTATTTGTCGAGTTTAGCGATTGATTCTGCCGTTTTTTTTGGCGGCGACATAGTAGCGGGAGATCAGTAGGAGAATATCTAGCCTTGTAGGGGTAGAAAGGCTACTGGAAATTGCAGGATTTTGAGGCTACGGATATTCCCTCGAGCGGAGCTCCCGTGATGTGCTCCTCACACCATGCCGGTCCAGGCCACGACCCCCAACCTCTTAACCTTACCTTATTAATTGAGACCACACCAAGGTTGGAGTTAAGAAGGCCGTAGCAGCCTAATTTATTTAAACAAATATATATATTCAAATTAACATAAAACATTGAAACATCTGTTAATCAACCCATCAATCTCCTAGCGTTGGTCTTTGCAGGAACTTCGTAACCATCTGTGGAAAAACAATACTGCACTGCGGTACCTCTCCAAGTGTATTAATAGGCCTCAAGCCGACATGCTGGCTCAGAGACAACCACTAACCGCAGTGCCCCCATTAACACTTTCCAGCTAATCTCCATTAGCTGGAAACCACCATCAGGACCCATAGCAACGATAGTTCCTGAACTCTTCCTTCTGAAATATCTTCCTTCCCCTGCAAAGACCAACACCCGCCACTGCCACGACATTGCAGGATTCAACGAACCTGTCCGAAATGAAAAGCAAGAAATACAAAACAGCCAAAACAATGAAGCCAAAGGGAGGGTGGGCGGGAACTTTTCCCAAAACTGTGATGACTCATAGGGAGGGGCCTCCCTTTTATCTCCTCTCCAACCCCTCCCCCCAGCACCAACCTGATACACTTCCTCTCCTGATACTATTACCCTGTTTCCCCAGTCATGTAAGCCCTCCGCCTACGTCATTTCATTTTCTTTGCTCGGGCTTTTCTTGACTGTTGTATAACAGAGGTAACTCTACCACCACTTATATACCCCAACCTCTTAACCTTACCTTATTAATTGAGACGACACCAAGGTTGGAGTTAACAAGGCCGTAGCAGCCTAATTTATTTAAACAAATATGTATATTCAAATTAACATAAAACATTGAAACATCTGTTAATCAACCCATCAATCTCCTAGCGTTGGTCTTTGCAGGAACTTCATATCCATCTGTGGAAAAACAATACTGCACTGCGGTACCTCTCCAAGTGTATTAATAGGCCTCAAGCCGACATGCTGGCTCAGAGACAACCACTAACCGCAGTGCCCCCATTAACACTTTCCAGCTAATCTCCATTAGCTGGAAACCACCATCAGGACCCATAGCAACGATAGTTCCTGAACTCTTCCTTCTGAAATATCTTCCTTCCCCTGCAAAGACCAACACCCGCCACAGCACCCAAAGGAAACACCTTACCTATGGGTGCCCCTCCACACCCGAAGTGCTCTCTGAATACCCTCTTGTAATCCGAACACCCACATGTCAATACCCACCTCATGCAAATACACCCCATCTGCCCTCAGGTATCTCCATTTCTTAAACTCCAATTCCATGTGCCTAATAGCCAATCCCCCATGCCTAACCATGAACTTGCTCACCTCCCTATTAATCTTTCTCCTGGCCCTACTAACCCTTTCCACCGACCTGGCCATCCGCCATGTAGTACGAGCCACCATGTCCGACCAAAACAATGACCATGCCAGGAAAATCCCTCAATAAAAGCCACACCTCGAATTTGATGTCCCGCGTAATGTCCAACATGGACCTAACCCCAAACCGTTGCCGCCCACGTGCAAAAACGTCGGGCAGCCTGTCCCTTTTGGCATACCAATGCACTTCAGTAACAATCCTACCCCATAACATCCCAGGGACTCCCAACCACGAATACAGCCTTCCGTCTATAAAAACCCATATGCCTGCCTTCTTACCCAACATCACCCCTCCTGGCCCCCCAGAACACCTAGGAATGACCCATTATCCAGACCATTCCTGCCACCGATTCTGAAATGATAAGAGAGCAAACCCAACACCATGACCAAATAGTATTCCATATCACGCAGGGCCTAACATCAAACTCCTCCCCACCCTAATACTTCTCAACCCAACCACAAGGTGAGGCCGAACTGCTGTCTGGGACCTCCTTGATTCCCACCACCCAATACGCTTTTACCGAATCCACATCCAGTCCACTTCTGGCTGCCTCTGTAGCAGCCCCTATCCAAAATGAATGAGAGGAAAACTCCTTCTCTACCCACCCCAATGCCCGTAAACATTTTCTTACAAAAAATCATCAACAATATGAAAGCGCGATACAGTAGATCCATCTACATGAGGCACAGCAGTGATCCTGGCACTGGAGCACCTGTACTGACCTCCCTTTTACCCATTTGATCGGTCTTTTATCTATGCAAAAATAAAGCCAACCCGTCATCTCACATATAACCTCGTGACTCCCAATTCCCCCATGAACCTTTTTAAGGACTGCCCAACTCCTCTATCCGAAACACCCCAAAGAACGCTAACAAAAAGGCCACCTTGAACAAGATGGCCTGATATTCAGATCAACACACTCCCCCAAATATGCTACCATACCCCGCATCATGACAAAGGTTACTGGTCTCCTGGCATCCCTGCGGGCCACCGATCGCCGGTAACTCTTAATCGCCCGTCTCACCCCAAAATCTTGTGTGAAATCAGGTTGACCTTGCAATTTGAATAGGAAAGCTAAACCAGCTAACTTCATATTCATAGCAGGAGTGGAACCCCCTCTTCCATATGCCTCACTTGAAATACAACACCAGTACACGAACTGCCAGGCCAGCTGACCCTTCACCAGCCTTTTGAACGAACGCCAGCCTTTCCTTCCACCCCCTTTAGATCCCTGAACGAAGCACCCCACAATTTCACCGCCAGCCCCACCGGAAACAATTCCAGCAACACTAAATTCTTCCTAACTCCCGCTTCAAGCCATGACCGCGGCCCTGGACCAGCACTCCACTGACCCTGGAATAAAAAACCCCAAAACCCGTAGAGCCAGCAGTATCTGTAATAATTTCCATGTCAAAATTGCTAACGGGCCCTAAAATCCATAGAGCCCGTCCGTGAAAGGATTCCCAAACAAAAAGGTATGCCATACCCTCAAGTCCTCCCTGTGCGCTTTAACCAAGCGCACAACGCTCGTGGGAGACCTGATCCCGGCTGTACTTGCCAAAAACCAATGATAGAAAAACCCGCCCCCATTGGCCGAATGTGACATGCCAAATTCCGCTTACCCCCGAACGATTGCAGTACTCGCAGCTGACTTTGCGTAAACTAATCACACCTGCAATTTCCCCTTTTAAATTCGCCAGCTTATCTACCGACAACCTGCGTTCCCTTGCACCCGAGTCCAAGACAACGCCCAGGAACGTGATGACCGTGCTAGGCCCCCCCGTCTTTTCAGGTGCCACCGGAATGCCAAACCGGTCCACTCTGTGTTCCCACTTAGCCAGGAGCCCCGCGCAGATTCTGGAAGAAGCTGGTACCATGCAAATGAAATCGTCCAGGTAATGGATGATCGAATTCCCGCCCGACACATCCCTTACCACCCCTCCCACAACTGAGCTAAATTGCTCAAACAGTGCACAGGAATACATAGCAACACATCGGTGGGCATTGGACGACGCAAAATTACTCATTCCAATGACACCCCCAGCAACCGGAAGCTATCCGGGTGAACTAGGAGTATCCGAAAAACTGATTCCACCTCCACCTTCGCCATCAATGCCCCCTTGCCGTAATGACGCACCCAACCCACCGCAGCAGCGAACGATGTACTACTCACCGAACATGTCTCCTGGTCAATGGCATCATTAACCGACCCCCTTTTGGAAAAGAAAGTGGTGAATCAACCTAAATTTGTTGGGCTCCTACTTTGGCACTACTCCAAAGAAGAAACTACCAAATCAGCGAAACAGTGCAGATGGAAAGGGGCCCTCCATGTGACCCCATGCAACTTCCCTACTAAGTTCCTCAGAAACTACATCTGGCTGTCGCATGGCCGATCACAAAGTGCCAGACACCGGGGAATCACCTCTAAAATACATGGAATCCTAACACCAGCTGTGAAACCTGAATCCCGCAACCTGAGCCACTTTCCAATCCGGATACCTACCGAGAAAACGGCCACATCCTTTTCACCATCACTGTGGTCCTCCCTCTTGTGTCCAGCCTCTCCAGCACGACCTATTCCTTGCTTGCAACCTCTGGACGACTGATGAGACCATCCACCCCCGAACACTAGTGCTTGTACCGGCACATCCCTCTGAACGTGCAGGTCCTAGCATTGTACTGCCAGCATACCCCTTTTTTGTTGCCGGCCGCCTGTCCCTGAGCCGAAAGTCCACCGGCCTCCCCTGAAAATTAACTGGTGCGGAGCCCACGCAGCCGTCCTCAAGCACAGTCACAGGCTGATGTCCTTATGGTCCCATCTCAACGCCGGCCGGATAACTTTCCACTGACGAAAATGCTCAACATACCTCAGCCACTCCGTGCCCCCGTAAGCTCTATCCGCCTCCCCTATCAAATCCTAGTAACAAAAGAGTGCCAAACAGTATTCGGGGTTCTTTTTCCCCACTCACCCTTGCACTGATGGTAAAACTCCTGTAGCCAGTTGGCAAATGTCGTCGGGATCAACCGGTATCCCCTCTTCTCTCCGTCCTCCTTTGAATGATCCGGTTTAACCCTATCCAGGTAAAATTTTTGCTAACTGCAGCAGGGAAAAAAATCTCTGCATACTCACCCTACCACATCTTTTCTCATACTTCAGGCTTCAAGTGTGCACCCAATGGCCCCTCATATCAAACATAGACCTCGCATTTTGCAGAACCAGCTAGTCTGATGACTTCCTGTCTGCCCGCAGCTTCCCCTGCCACCACCACCTTGGTCGTCCCCTGCGTAACCCCACCTGTGTTACCTGTGACGGACATGTTGTTAAGGCCGGAACTACCGGAGCTACCGCACCCCCCAGCAAAATGGCTTGGCCGACTACTCTTGCTGGCGGGACCCAGGCTGACACCGGCCCAGCGGGGGCTCTATCCGCATGCCCCAACTTCTGCATCAATTCCTATGTCCCAGCAAGAAAACCCAGTAACCCCGCAGCCCCCCCAGCTGCCTCAGCCACCGCCGTCCTTCCCGCCGGACCCATCTGTCCTGCCCTCTTGCCCTATGTTAACAGACAATCCCTCATGATATAAGTGTAAAGGTGACTTACCGGGCTGCACAGGAGTTGCCCCATCAGCCGACCATCTGCTTTCCAACGACGTTGCACTGCTGGGGGGGGAGCAGCCTCTTCTTCCGACTCCCAGTTCTCCTGCCGACCTCTGTCCAGACCCTTCTTCCTCTTCTGATGAGAGGCCGCCAGGCATAACAGCACCAGCTGCCGATGGTTCCGCCGACCTCCGAACCCCCCCCCCCGCATTGCGTACCCGCTCACCGGCTTCTGGACGGCCTTACCAGGACCAGTGTGTGGGGCCTCAGTCCTGCTGGCCTCCACTTGCCTGGAAGTCCTCCCCGGCTGTCCCCCACTGCTCCTCCTAAGGTCCTTTGGCGGTGCATAAGAAAACCCGGGAACCCCGTTTGCTTTGTTCCTCAATGTTAGGCCTCAGGCCGACTGACGTAGCGCTAGGGGCAGGGCCCGTGCCCTCTTGTTTCCACCGCCTAGTAGGCCGCAATGCCGCCCCGGAGCCCCCAGACTGCCCTCCTGGTGACCTCCTGTGCTGGAGGGGAGACCGCACAGGACTCCCCCCATCCCGCGCTGCTGCCCACTGGGCCGAGGGTCCCATCGGGAGTCCCTGGTGGGGTACCCCCCGACTGACGCTGGGGCCTAGAGTGACGGTCCGGTGAGAATATCGCTCCGGCGGCCTGGGCCTACATGCCCGATTGTCCTACCTCCCCCCTGTAATGTCACCTGCTGCTGTTCGTGTTAGAATAAGCCCCAAAGTGTCCTGCAGCCAACCGGAGACCCTGCAACGCTGCTTCCTCCCTGAGCTGGGTCAAGAGCTGCTCCACCTCTGACATGCTTCTGCTGAACTTTTCCCAAAACTGTGATGACTCATAGGGAGGGGCCTCCCTTTTATCTCCTCTCCAACCCCTCCCCCCAGCACCAACCTGATACACTCCCTCTCCTGATACTATTACCCTGTTCCCCCAGTCATGTAAGCCCTCCGCCTATGTCATTTCATTTGCTTTGCTCCGGGCTTTTCTTTACCAGTAGTTCTGGTTTATACAAGCTGGGCTTGATCCAGCCTTCTCCATATGCCTTTACAGCAAGATATCACTTGATGTAAAGGCATATGGGGAAGGCTGTAGGTCGCTGGCCTAGCACTTTCATGACAAAGATGGTTGCAAAACTCACAGGATATCGTGGTGACATAACGGCTTTTCCAATTTTTCCACAGTGCAGACATATTTTGTACATTGTGGAGTCACAGCATTATTGAGTGCTCTGTGGCAGAGCTGCACTGTGGATGTCTATGACAGGTGGGAATGCGCAAAACATAACTGGATGTTAAAATTTATAGGCACTGTAATAACACCAAGGATTGTTGATCCAGGCAATACCTGATTGCCTCCTGGGAGATAGGCGATGGCCCCCGCACCGCTGGAGCAAAGTGGACCATGCTTTATTATTATATATGGTAGTTTTCTATGTATTTACTTTATTTATTTATATTGGTTGAACTAGATGGTCTAGTGCTCAACCTAACTATAAAACTATTGAATTTTTACATTAGAGTTGAACTCTAGGCAGATATAAAATGCACAAATAATGCAGCTCTGTAATCATACTTTTTTAAGCATGCTGAAAACAAAGCAACACAGTTTTTCTTACCATAATACGGGAATAGTTGCAGAAGAGAAATGGACTGGAATACTAGAACATGGGTATCAAATCACATAATATCAAGTAAAAACCTAAAACAGTCAGTCAAAATAAGTCCATAAATAAATGACATTTCATAGAGCGCATCTAGACTTCATGGGAAAGATCTTCATAGGTTTTGTGACTATCATTCCCCATATCCTGTAACTAATGGCATGAGCCATGAGATTTTATTTTATTGCTTGTATGAAGAACAATTATTGCTCACTGAGCAATAATAACAATAACCCAAAATATCAATAACTCAAACCATGGAATGCTTTAACAAACCTAAAAAGTGACCTAAATCCCTTGAATATGTTGTTCTCCAATACAGCTTCACAGAGGCTTAACAGCTGTATTTTATGTCAGTTTTTATTTTTGTCTCACATTTGACTCAATGTATTGACCATATCCCGTGTTTCAACCCATCTGAACCATATTTTTTCAAATATCTTTGCCATTCTTTCAGCTTTATACTGTATGTCAGTTTTGCATCCAATTCACAATAGCAGGAGATTTTGACCAGCTCTCTATGGAGCCGGTTCACATATCTCCACAGCAGGTCAGGTACGTTTTGCACAAAAACGCTGTGTGTCTTTTGGTCAGTTTCAGGTCAGAATTCAGCCCAAAATTCGGGCTGAAATCAGACCTGAAACAGTGAACCAGGACGCACCAGGCCCCTGCCGTGAGCCGCATGCGGCTCATATGTGAACCCAGCCTTAAAGTCTGAAAAATATTATTGTGGCACGATCCACTTCTATATCCTCAATAATGCTAAGTAAACAAGTCAGGGGGTTAATTACATTTGGGAGCTGAAAGGTTTCTGCTATAAAATGTATAACCTTCCACCAAAAAGGTCCAACCTTCCACATTCCCACACTATATGAAAGAAGGTTGCTTTTGCTAACTGGCACTTATGGCAAGTCAAGTTAGCTCTCTTCCACATCTTAAATTACTTTCAAGGAGTATAATACATTTGATATTGATATCCTAGTTGTATCATGTTATCCTTAGAGAATATGACTGTATCTAGGTATGCTATCAGAACTTCTGTCCATGCCATTTCAGAGAGTTCAGGCACAAGAGTGTACCCATTGTCTCTAAATTGGTGCTGTTTGATAATTCTACTCCCAGTCAAAACAGCAAAATATTAAGGGGTTAGCCTCAACCCTTCAAATTATTTCAAAATATAACTATCAACTGTATAGTCGATGAGCATACTTCACATCATAGTTCAACCAGGAAAACCCATCTTTTATTCCATAAAATTCCTTAAGTTGGGGGTTAATCTACAAGGGGGGCGTTGGGGAAAGGGGTCAGCAAGGTGTCGGAAATGAGGTTAGAAAAGTGGTGGTTATAAAGGCTATTTTTTTTCCTAAAATAAAAAGAAGCTATACTTACCTGCTCTGTGCAATAGTGACAGAAAACCTATCAGCAAAAAATCCATCACATACGTACAATCAAAGAAAGTTACAATTGTGCTACACATGTTACATATTCATGTAGAAGTGAGATAAAAAATTCTTGATTATCATTTAAAGCTAAACTGATGTCCTGAAAGGGTTTTAAAGTGTTGCCAATGGAGCGGTAATACGTGCGTGGACAGTGACAAATTCACTACGCCCCATCCCCTCTGGACACATTTCCCCTTATAGCCCTCTTTGGTTCAATCCGCAATTCCCAGAATTCAGGTCCATTCCCGACCCTGGGGTATGGGCATGCAAGGGCATTAAATATATAAATCAAATTTGTCTTGAAGGCAAAATACAGACTTTTGATAGGTTGAAACAACAATATAATTTACCTAACTCACACCTGTTTAGATTCCTGCAGCTTAGGCACGCCTTCAACACTCAGTATGCAAATGCTTCCGTGGCCTTTTTCACCTCGAATCTAGAGACTCTGCTCAGAGATGAAGCTCTATCTAAACCCTTATCCTCCATATATAAGGCACTACTCCCTAACGTTCAAGGGGTTAATATGGTGCACAATGAAGGTAGCCGAGTACATATAACTAAAAATGGTGGGGGGAAGGGGGTGGGTTGGGGGTTCCTGAGAGGGGGAACTTGATGGTGGTAGTTAATGTTTCACAACAAGTTCGGGTATTAGTCCATGTAAGGATAAAATGATGCTGAATAAATGGAAGGCAGCCAGTCTATAAAAGCTAGAAGAAGCTCTGGAACAGTAAAAAAGAAAGAAGGAAGGCGCCCTCTAAGTGCAGCATGTATGTTAAAAATATTTATTACAATAGATAAAAACACTCACATTTGAGTTGCTAAAAACCAGCATGTAAAGTAGTTTCATCCGCGTGCTCTCGGGGGATGTGGGTGTCACGGGCCAGTGGAGGGGTTCCTGGGATGTGAGTCCTGTGACCTGGGTCCTGGTAGCTGTTCCGGTGGTGCCGAGGGTCCTCAGAGCCTCCGGGCGGCCAGGATATCGGTGATGGATCCTCCGTGGAGCGCCGTGATGACCTGCGTCTTCACTTCCGGGAGCGGGGTGAGGCGGGCGGTGCTTCGCGTTCGGAGCATGCGTGCTCCTTCATCAGGCCTGACTTAGAGGGCGCCTTCCTTCTTTCTTTTTTATTACTACTCCCTAACGTACACACGGGACTAGAAAACCTTAAGGCAAAGTGGGAGGTAGATTTCCCTGCATTGGACACAAAAGATTGGGAAGAAATGTGGGAATACCCCTTCTCACAGTTAGTATCAGCCAGAGATAAATTGGTGCAATTTAAAATAATACATAAGGTATATTACACGCCTGAGCGCTTACATAGAATCTATCCATCTATTTCTGCCTCTTGCTGGAGGTGTAACTCAGCCTCAGCGGATTTCATTCATATTTTTTGGAATTGTCCTCAGATTGCAATTTTTTGGGTTGAGGTAACCAAATTTATTTTGACTGTCACCACAGTTCCTGTGCCATTGTCTGTAGAGGTATGTCTGCTGGGACTCGTTAAACCACTGGCCCCACGCCGGGCAATCAGAACCCTGCTAGGATTATTACTTTACTATGCCCGTAAATCTATAGTACTCAGATGGAAGGCCTCATCTGCACCTTCAATAAATTTCTGGAAGAGGTTGGTGAATGCGGCCCTACCATTGTACAAAGCTACTTACCTGTCACGTGGTTGTAAAAAAAAATTCCACAAAATATGGGATATTTGGACGGAATCCCTGTCTACTAATGCAGACTCGATTGATGATTAGTTCACTCTATTAAGTACCGGGAATGGCTCAAATGGCGTTCCTGATCTCATAAAAGTCCCTGGGCTGTTCAATCGATAGGTATGGGAAGGGGGGGAATATGAATATGTTACTATATTGCACATCTCATTCCATAAATGAATAAAATGGGTATTGCAGCGTACACATGGAATTGGAGGACTGCTTTGAATAGTCTGCAAAGGTGGTTGAGCGTATAATGGTTTAGTTAGGAACATATATATAGATTCTATGTGTATGTTTTTGTTTTGTTTTGTTTTGTTTTCTATGTAGTTGTTGACCGAGCCTGGGTATGCCCAATAGGCTCTGTTCTGTTCTGTATTTACATTGAAATTATAATAAAAATAATTTACAAAAAAAAAAAAAAGTGTTGCCAATGGAAAAAATAGAGTACGGAAGCTTGTTGCTGTTTCATTTTGAGTATCTATTTACTCTGGGCAACTTCATTTTTTATATTTTACAACGCTAATTCCCTTACATCTCTATGTAGCTGTGTCGAAGAATGCATGTATTTAGCCAGCATTTCTCAAACTTTTGTCGGTCGTAGCACCCTTTAACCGTTTCACTGTGACTCTCAGGGGTTATACACACACTCGGCCACTGGGAATGTGTGCAAATCTGGCAAGCTGACTGTCGGCTGTCAGATGATAGCAATCCAGCAGCTGTGCTGCAGCAGGATCGATTCCAGAGACCTTCATTACTGCAGCACCCCTGCACACACCTTCCATGTTTCCCAGGCTCTGTGCACCCATCGCTGCACCTGAGACAAGCATGGCGTGTGTCACCGAGTAGAGAGGAGGGAGATCAGCAAATGTTCATTCGTAATCTCCCTTTCCTGTTACTGACCCAGAAGTGACATGTAATCTTCTAAAGTTTGTGGGTTAAGGCTCGGTTCACACTGATGTGACATAGGATTTCGACTTGTAAGACCCCAAGTCAGATGACATGTGAAATTCTGTTTCCCTATGAGAACTGTCTTAACTAATACTAAACAGGTCTGTCCGACTTTAGAAAAGGTCTGCACTACTTTGGTCCGACTTTGATACAACTTCAATGCCAGAGTGTAAAAAGTCACATCAAAGTTAGACTCCAAAGTTGCTCTGAAAGTCGCACGACTTTAGAGTCAGGTTAGTGTGCACCAAGCCTAAGTGACAACAAGCCGTGCTGATTGGTTGCTGAAGTTAGGGGTTTTGCTGAAGGTAAGAGCAGAGCTCACACTGTTAACCATGTGTTTGGTTCAGTGCAAGCACCTCTGACAGTACTGATTTTTTTTAATTCAATCTTATTTTATTCATATAGAAAACAAGAAAGAAACAACAAAAATAATTATGAATTACATCGGAAGAAATGCATATCCAGGTTACATAAAAATGAAATGGAAAAAAAAACACGCCACCCTCTACAGGGACCTGGCTACGTAGGGTGGAAGAAATCAAGAAATTAGAAGGCCTGGTTCTTACAGCTCAAAATAAACAAGAAAAACATGCTAAGGCATGGAGACTATGGAATATGTTCTTTCTGTCTAATGAAGGTGTGTCCCTAATGGGATCATGAACAGAGAGTCAATATCGTCCATATTGCTCCATGTAGTAGGAGCAAATCCATCGCCTCCTGGTGTTAACCCCCCCCCCCCCTCCTCTCTTCCTCTCTTCTCACAAATCTTCAGCCTTTCATCTCTGGTACTTACCTACTGCTTTTCTCCTCTTTTATCATCTAGGGAACCATGGTGTTCCTCCCTTTTCTTCTTTTCTTTATCCGTGTTTAATCATTTTTGTAATCTTCGGGGACTGGGCAGTTCAGATGTATCTCTTGGTATGGAATAAATGTATGGAATAAATGTGGAATATATTGCCTAACAACCATTGATACTGACGTTATGCATTGGAATATGCATTTTATCCTAATGGTATGAACATCATGAACACTACAGTCATTGGCACCAATTACTGGAAAAAATTAAATGGAAACATGTTAATAAGGCACATTAGGAGTTCACATGTGAGAGCAACAGTTTGGTTGAGAGTACAAGCAGCTGTGATAGTTATCATTCATGGCATGCCTTGAATGTAACTGTTTTTGGTAATGAAATCAATAGGTTCAGTTCTGCTAGTGACTGTATAAATCTGATAGGTTACATAGTTACATAGTTAATCTGATTGAAAAAAGTCCATCCAGTTCAACCAAAAAAAGCTGAAATATGTAACCATGCAGTATATTCTTGTTAACATGAAAAATCAGTAAATGAATGCTTTCCCAAAATACTGCCTTGTCATAATTCAGTATGTAAATATACAGCATGTACTATAAATGGGTCTTGTCTGATGTCATATGTTGTGCTGATACCAGATACCATCTAACTATGACTATTACAAGTGCAGCTTGAGCAAGCTAAAGGATGAAATGGTTTCTATAGTAACTAGCATATGACGTATGGAGCTTTCCACCAAAGAAATACAGTTCCCTTTTTGTGAATGGAAAATTAGCATGCAAGGAAGTGCAGATTGTCTTTTTTTATCTTTAGGAACATCAAACACTTTTGTATATAGCAAAAAATATTAGAACATGTCTCAGATGTATAGAATATATCAATATCAGGCCTGTTGTCATTAGCACTAAGCTGACCATCTTTACCTCTCAGACTATGTCTGGATTACATTAAACATGGGTCATAACTCTTCCCTGCACAATCTCAATTCCCATTTCTTCCCAGTATTCCACTTAAAAAAAGACTGTGCTAAACTACCATTTAAATGAGATATAGTATATGTATGTATATATTAACTTCCTTCCTAGGCAGTGGATGTAATCATGATAATTTGCCTCTTCATGCCTGCTTTCTTTCATCACTCACTGCTCCATTCATCCATGCTCATCTATCCTTATCTGATTACATCTCTGCGAGTGCATGTATTTTTTTCATTACAGCATATTAGCGTTATCCAATTTAATCTGGTGTGCTGAAACAGTGTGACAGCCATCTGGCAACAAAGAGGTTAAATCTTCACTTAAAGCCAAGCTGTTAAATGTGGCATATGGTTGTGACCTCCCTACTAATAAGGGAAGCATACTCAGCCATAGGCAGCCATTTTTCTTTGTCAGTGCCTGGTTTCACGTTTTGTCTTTCATGCGTCGCTTACAACAGTAAACAAGCTGAGGCTACTCCCAGTTCTATTCTCAAACATAATTCTCACCTCTTTTTACCCATTCAAGAGTTTGTGTTATATGTTAGACTATTATACTATACTATATATAACAGACACTATACTTAAATATAGGGTTCCTAAAAATATGTTATATGTGCCATAACAAATGCACAATGAAATTCAGCACTATATTAAAATTAATTTAGTTTTTAACCAAGGCCTAAATAATCACTTATTGTCTAGCCCTCTATTTTTCAACATTATATGTAGCTCTAAATTGCTTGTAATAATGGCTCTTTTGATATATTGTACCCTATTCCAGTTTTGATTTATGTTTATCTTTGCCCCATCTATTTTTTGCTATTAGACACTGCGCTACTTTAACTGGTAATTGCGTGGTCAAGCAATGCTTTACTGAAACAAAATTTATATAATTTTTTTTTTCACACAAATAGAGCTTTCTTTGGGTTGTATTTGATCATCACTGGGTTTTCTATTTTTTTTTTCACTTTTTTTTTCGGCTTCACAGGGTTTTCTATTTTTTATGATATAAATAGAAAAAAAGCCAAAAATTTGGGAAAAAAAACTAAATTTTTTTACTTTTTGCTATAAAACATATTTCTTCATACATTTTGGCCAAAATATATTTTGCTACATGGTTTGATAAAAAAAGAAAAAAAAATACCAAAAAGTGTATATAGATTGGTTTGCGTGAAAGTTATAGCACCATAAACTATGGTAAATATACTGGATTTTTTTTTTACACTAACTGACACTGGGGGTAACTGACTAACTGTCACTGACATCACCAGTGACATTAATACAGTGATTAGTGATAACACTGTCTAGTGGGGGGCCTGTGAAACAGGTTTGAATGGCAGGAAAAATGATTGATGGGATATATATTCCTCCACAGATTCTTAAGAAAGATGGCTTTACCCATCATTGAGGTGCCCTTTGACAGGATTGCCATGAATATCGTAGGTCCCTTGATTAGGTCTGCTAGGGGGCACCAGTATATCCTGGTTGTCTTTGACTATGCCACCCAGTACCCAGAGGCAATCCCATTAAGGAACCCCTCAGCCAAGAGTATTGCTATAGAGCTTTCTCTTATATTTTCACGTGTGGGTATTCCTCAGGAGCTGTTAACTTACCAGGGCACGCCCTTCATGCCAAAGGTTACTAAAGAATGTGTATTTTTGTTTAAAATGAATCACTTATGCACGTTTGTGTACCAACCACAAATAGATGGACCAGTGGAAAGGCTCATCAAAACCCTGAAAGGAATGTTAAAGTGAGTGGTAGCAGCAGATGGTAGGGACTGGGCCTACCTCTTGCCCTACTTCATGTTCGCTGTACCACAGCCACAAGCCTCCACCGGCTTTTCCCCTTTTGAGCTGTTGTATGGTGAAGTAGAATATTAATGTACCGAACCAGGCAGGACCTCAGTGATGCAGAATTATTAACAGCTGGGAACATACAGGATTATGTTCAAAGTATTACAAGATGCAGGTCTAATTTATACAATTTCTTACAATGCAAGCATATTAGGTACAACATGATTGGTTGCTACGATCTACGTCAATGTAATTAACCATAAATCTGACACCTGTTCTACAACCAGACAAACTTATTCATTCCTAGAATTCATATATGTTCATTAAAATTATTTATAACTGGTTTTGTCCAAATAAAAACTCCTGTGTAGAGACAATATGGCACCCAGCTGTGTTATCAAACCCTCCTCGTCCTGATAAGACTTCACCAACTTCAAGGATAACAGATTTATGACTTTGGGAGAAGGAACTTTCAATAACCCCACCAAATGTGTTATATGTCTCACTATATAATCCTATATGTATGTATTTTAACAGTTTTAATGAGGGCACAAGCAGACCTTTGTTTGACCCTGTCAAACTTAATGTACTGTACATAACTTTCCCATATTCCACATAATTATTTTAAACCACCTGTATAAGATGTTCTTATCTTATTAGGCTGTAATTCAACTGCTGTCAAAGTTTTTCTTTTCTAATTAACTCTTACTTAAAAACTAAAAATGAACTATCCTAATGAACTTTCACCCAGTAAACTATGTTATAAAGTATATGAGAAAGAAGCAGAGAGGTCATCTAAAGTTCAACATTTAAAATGAAGACTTTCTATATTTATGGAATAACATAGTATACATTAATAAAGATTAATAACTATTGCTTTACTATTGAATAATCAATCAATAAAACATATGCACATTAATATGAATAACATAAAATATATATTGGTCAATATGAAATTCTACTACAATGGCCCACATTCAAGGTGCCTATTAGATATAGCAAAAGAGACCTGGGAACAAGGGGCAACCTCACTCAAAAGCGTACAGGAGCATATTGCTCAAATGCAGAACCAGATTGGAAAAGTCATGCCTATTGTTAAATCACACTTGCAACAGGCTCAACATGCTCAGGCTAGACTGTATAACCACCAAGATCCAAACCTTTAACCCCGGTGACAGAGTTTTTGTGCTGGTACCTACAGTGGAGAGTAAATTTCTGGTGAAATGCCAAGGGCGAAACAAGGTTGTAGAATGGGTGGGGGAAGTTAAAGGGTAAATTCACCTTTACAGAAAAATCTGTAAGGTGAACTTACACAGGACCCCCTCCTCAACCCCCCCAGTCCCACTGACCTGCAGCGCAGTGATTTCCCGTTATGAGCCCTGTGTCAGGGCTAGGCTCAGCCCTTCCTTCTCTGAGCTGGCTGCTCAGCTGTCGGCTAATTGCCAGATCCCACCTCTCCCCACAGTTACCCAGCTGTTGATGATCCTGCTCATCAGTCTTGGCTACTTAAGCCATCCAGTCCAGAGGAGCTCTGCCTTCGCCTTGGTCACATCACATGAAACTATCTCCCGCGTTCCTGTTTAAAGACTGGCTTTGCTGACATCCCTTCTGGCTACAGATCCTGCTTGCTGTTCCACTACTTTGATCCCTGACTCCTGGCTTGGCTTACTATCCATTCCGGTTACTGAACTTTGGCTATGTTTTGACTACGTTTGTTCTTTTTACTTTTATTATTAAACAAGTGTGATTTAACTGTACTTCTGTCTTGGTCTGATTTCATGGTTTCTGACAGTAGGCAAAGGCCATGAATTCAGAAGATACAGTCAATCCACTTGTTGGTAATATTTTTTCCAGATTGAATGAACTAGATCACCACATGGATCAGTTCGCCATGGCGTTACAAATGCTCCTGAGTCACACGGCTCACCTGGAATCTCCCACTGTGGCCGCCCCGGTCGGTACAACCTATGTTGCAGGCTGACCCTGCTGCTGCACCAGTCTCTGTGCAGACACCCTCGTCGAGTGTTACTGCTATAAGAGGTATGTCTGGTTCCGCTCCGCTTCCCCAGCGATTTGGGGGTGATCCAGTCCAATGCAGAGGGTGTCTCAACCAGGCTGAGATATACTTTGCGATGCTGCCCCAGACCTTTCCCACGGGCAGAAGCAAAGTAGGTTTCGTGATATCTTTGCTTTGTGAGAGAGCCTTGGCCTGGGCAAACCCTCTATGGGAGACGCAAAAACCTGTTGTCTTGAGCTACCCTGAGTTTGTGGCTTAGTTTAAAAGGGTATTTGATGTTCCCGCACGCTCCGCTTCTGCTGCCAAGAGCCTCATGTCCATCGAACAGAGTATGAGAACTGTTGCCAACTACGCCATTGAATTCCGTAGTCTGGCAGCAGAGGTTGCGTGGAACAATGAGTCCCTCATGACTGCTTTTTCTCATGGTCTCTCGGATACCATCAAGGATGAGATAGCAGCCCGAGATATAACCACTGAGCTGGAGAAGTTGATCATTGACTCCAGACTCAGAGAAAGACTTTCTTTAAAGGAGCGTTTGCGGAAGCCTCCTGTACGTTTGTCTCCGAGCTTTGCAGCTCCACCCGTGCCTCCCTCACCTCCCATGCCTCCTGGTACCGAGTCGGTCAGTGAAGGTAAACCCATGCACTTGTGTTTCACATGTCTCTCTGCGGATGAGAGAACCTTTAGGAGGAGGGAGAGATTGTGCCTTTTTTTTTTAACAACAAGGTTGGTCTTTATTTGAGAAAATGATATACAGAATGTAGAAAAAAACGAAAATAGTGTGACAAGTACACAGTGTAGTTATACATCGTACAGATATTATACAGCAGGCGTTATTAGTTCAGCATTTAAGTGTTGTACAGTTTGGTGTTACCAGGCAGGGGGGGGGGGGGACGACATCAGCATAGAATACAGGTAGTCAATGCACAATACATAGGGGGGGGGGGGTCAGCAGATCCTCTACACACCACAAGGCCTGCCCAGCTCCACATCCTTCAGATACCCAGTAGGGAGGTCAGATCGGGTCAGTCCATGGCTGCCAGACTTTGGCGAATTTCTGGGGACAACCTCTACTTATATAAGTTAATTTATAGAGTGGTATGACCGCATTTATTGAGTCTTCCCAGGTTCCTATTGTAGGTGGACGACTAGACGTCCATCTCAACAAAATCACTTTTTTTGCATAGAATAAGAGTAGGGCCAGTAGTATTTTGATGTAGCGGGGTCTCTGTTCGTCATCTTGGATACCTAACAGGGCCAATTCTGGCGACAAGGGAATTTCCAACTGTAGTCTGACCTGTATAAATTCCTCTATAGCAGCCCAATATCTGGAGAGTCGAGGACAGCTCCAGAACATGTGGATGTAGTCACTATCCAGCGACTGGCACCTCGGGCAATTCGAGGGTTTCAACGGGAACGCTCCGTGCAGCCTCTGAGGGGTGAAGTACACCCTATGCAAAAATTTGGTTTGGATTAGTTTATCCCTAGAGGAGATCAATACCTGGAGACCATCATCAAAACACTCTTCCCAAGCTTCCCTGTCTAGGTTTGGAATATCTGTCTTCCACTTAACCCACAAGGCTTCCATCTTAGGTGAGCCTTTCTTAAGTATTGTAAGGTATAGCGTAGACAAGGGTTTTTGCAAGGCCTCCTGTGAGAGCAACTCCTCAACCGCTTCTGCCTGAATAATCGGCGGGGTCGGAAATTGCGCTTGGAAGGCATGTCGCAGCTGATAGTAGCGAAAAAACATCCATCCCGGGAGATTATGCCTAGTCGCTAGTGTGCGGAATGGTATAAGGGTTCCTGACATTACAATATCTTTTAAAACCCTGATGCCATATCTGGCCCAGACCTGCGGATCCGGAATGGTCCGAAAATGCGGGAGGTTGGAGTTCCCCCACAACGGGCAGAATGGAGACCACTGGCTGGCAGCCAAGAACCTTTTCCTAGCCATTCCCCAGACTCTTATAGTAGTTTCAGTGGGCACAGGCAAGGAGGGGTACGACGTCATCCCGCGGTAGGGCAGGTTGCTTAGTTCAGTAAGGGATCCCACGATAGCCGCCTCAAGACACACCGCTGCGTTAGCTCTAGATTGTTCGAACCACCACCTCACCGTGACCAGGACAGCCGCCCAATAGTACACCGTCAGGTTAGGTAAAGCTAGACCACCGAAACTCACGGGGAGCTGCAAAGTAGTACGAGCTATACGTGAAGACGATCCCCTCCATAGGAAGGAGCCAATACACGTATCCAAATTTTTAAAAAAATTTTGGGGTATCCACGTCGGGCAGTTTCGGAACACATAATTAAGTTTGGGCAAGTATATCATTTTCAAGACATTAATCCTCCCAAGGAGATTTAGGGGTAGATTAGCCCATCGGGAACAGTGTTCTTTCAGTTGCGCGACTATCGGAAAAAGATTTAGGCGTTGATATGCTTGGGGTTCTCTAGCAATCTTTATACCTAGGTACGTAAATTCTTCTACCCATCTCAGTGCTGTCTGAGGAGCCAGCTCTTTTGCCCGCCCATCTAAAGGGAAAAGGACTGATTTGGACCAGTTTATACGTATCCCTGAGAACTGCCCAAACTCATCAAAGGCCTCCAGAGCAGCCTCCAATGAGGGACCAGCATCCTGCAGGTAAAGCAGGGTATCGTCAGCATACAATGATATTTTCTCCTCCAGAGGGCCAATCCTGAGTCCCACTATACGGCTGGATTCCCGGACCAAAATCGCCAGGGGCTCCAGGGCGAGTGCAAACAAGCTGGGGGAAAGGGGACAGCCCTGTCGAGTGCCCCTCTGGAGGAGAAAGAAATCCGAGAGGGTATCATTTACTCGAATTCTTGCCCTAGGACCCTTATACAGAACCCGGAGCCAATGCATGAAGCGAGGGCCTACTCCAAATTTCCGCATGACCGCCCATAAGTACTCCCATTCTACAGAGTCGAAAGCCTTTTCTGCATCCAGAGAGGCTATGACTCTGGTTCCTCCGTTGTCATGGGCGGCAGCTAGATTCAGAAATAAGCGACGGATGTTTATGTCGGTACCCCTGCCCGGCATAAAACCGGTCTGATCAATCTGCACCAGGTCCTCCATCACCTTACCAATTCTAATGGCCAATATTTTGGCCAGTAATTTAGCATCTGCATTAATGAGGGAAATAGGCCGGTAGGAGGCACAGTCCTCCGGGTCCTTGCCAGGCTTGGGGACCAACACAACAATCGCTTCGGATAACGAATCTGGAATGGATCCCAGTTCCGCCGACCGCTGCAGTAGCAAGGTAAGTCTTGGTGCCAAGAGTTCTTGGTATGTGGCATAGAATTCTATAGGGATGCCGTCTGGTCCAGGGGATTTCCCAGACTGCATAGCGCCCAATGCCTCCTGTACTTCCTCTAGTGAAATGTCCTTATCTAGTTCCTCACGTTTCTCCTCCGCCAGGGAGGGGAAGGGAATCCTCTCCAGATACCGGAGCAGCTCCTCACCACTGAATCCCGCTCTAGCTGAGTATAAGTTCTGATAGAACTCAAGAAACCTTGCATTAATGTCCGCTGGGGTCGTCAATAGCCGACCATCCAGCGCCTTCACCCCTCCAATATGGGTGACACCATTCCTCCCCTTTGCTAACCAAGCCAATAGTCTCCCGTTCTTGTCCCCGAATTCGAATACTCTCTGTGCACTATCAAGCATAGATTTCTGAGTTAGCTCGACTCTTAGAAGGGACAGTTCCCTCAGAGAGTCTTGCCAGGGCACATAGTGGTTTTGATCAGGATTCCGTATATACTCCTCCTCTTTCAACTTCGTCCGCACCTCCAGATCCCTCAGAGACTGCACAGATTCGCGCTTCTTGGCTGCAATGCGGGTCATATACTCCCCCCTAAGCCAGGCCTTAAAAGCATCCCATTGCACCAGAGGCCCGGTGGAACCTTCATTGTGTAGCCAAAAATTGCATAGAGCCTCTGGGAGCTCTTCCTGAATATCGGGGTCCATAATCCAGTATTTAGACAGCCTCCACACTCTTTCACCCACCACATGAGAGAGTCGAATAGTAACCGATACTGGAGCATGATCCGAGATACCTCTAGAAAGGATCTCGGAGGATTCAATCCTCCGAAGTAACGTAGAGGAGGCAAAAGCCAAATCAATGCGGGACATGGTCCGGTATGTGGTAGATAAGCATGTGAATGCCCTATCCGAAGGGTGGTAGTGGCGCCAAACATCCGTCATGTGGAAGGCGGAGGCCCAATGAGAGAGTCCATGCTGGGGAGGACCGGAAGCATGGAGTCTGTCAACATCTTTAGAAGGGGCCAAGTTGAAATCCCCCATAAATAACACATTTTCAACATTATATAATACGACCTTTTGCATAAGTTCATGGAGGACAGCGACATCTGCTGGTGGTGGTAAATACAGCCCCACTATTACAAAAGGGATTTCAGAGATTAAGGCATGTAATAGAATGTATCTGCCCCCTGGGTCTAACTTCACCTCAACAGTCTGAAATGGGAGGGATCTATGTACTAGGATACTAATGCCTCTCGCATAATTAGAGTATGGTGCATGGTAGTGCGCGCCCACCCAGGCCTTCTTTAGACTTAAAATGCGAGAACCGACAAGATGTGTCTCCTGGAGTATACACACTTGTGGGCGGAGTCTCCGCAGGTAAGCAAGTACCAGGGAGCGCTTAACCGCCGAGTTGAGGCCTCTCACATTCCAAGAAACCACCAAACACTTAGCCATGGGATAGGCGCATCAATAAAAATAAAAATGGTATAATGTTAAATGTATACAGGAAAGATAATTTCAGGGGAAAACCTGTCCCTTCCAAGTCACACCGAGAATCCGTAACACACAGAACCTCAAAAAAAACGAGTTCCATGCGATAGGGATGTGCCCACACATTTCTGTCTATATAGACCAACCGTGATTTTCGTTTACATTTTTGCAGATAGAAATAATACGTTAAAACAATAAAACAGAAAAATAACATGGGTGCCCAACCATTAGCATCCCAAAACACCCCCCCCCCCCACCCCACGCACCTCGGAAACAGGAGTTGCGCTTGGATCCCCAAACACCCATAATACTAAAATTGTAAACCTAAGTCAGGGTTGCGAGCTTGGATATAGACCTCACATATCCCCTGAACCAGGGTCGTATGTGGGAGTAGTAAGTTCCTTTTAGAGCTATTGGAGTGATCGAAAAAGGAAAAAAAGGAAAAAAAATAATAAAAAAGACCAAAAAACAAAAATAAAAGTAACCAGGCATATTTAGGTAGAGAAATTGCAGCATTCACCTGCCTAAAGCAGGGGCACATTCTTAGAGTTCGTTACCATAATCTGCATCGTCCTCAGAGAAACCAGAGAGATCACCAGTACAGTCTAAATCGAAAGTAAATCACTGTCAAAGCTGACGATCAGTGTAGGGGTACCTCCTGTGCTTCAAAGCAGTCAACTTGCTCAGGGTCCGGCATAACAAAACCACAAGAGCCGGGGGCACTTAACATAAACTGTGTCAAGCTCATTAGTTGAGGCTGGAGCCCCAGCCTCGGTTATGTGGAAGTGATCAGAGTCAGGAAGTAACCAGGGATAGTCAGCTTAGCAAGATAGGAGAAACAGCTTACTGGTATAGCCGAGCCTTGTAAAGTGGACTTCTTATGGGGGCAGAGTATCCAGCCAAGCTGAAGCATCTCTGGGGCTGGTAAAGAAGCGCGCCGTTTCACCATCAATCACCCTCAATTTGGCCGGGAATAAAACGCTGTACTTTATACCTTTCTTCCGCAGGGTTGCCTTCACCGCATCAAAGGATCGCCTCTGTCTTTGTGTTTCCATGCTGTAGTCCGGGAATAGTAGGAGTTTGGCATTCTGGGAGGGTAAATCTCCCGCAGCACGAGACGCCCTAAGCAACTCGTCTCGGTCTCGAAAGTTCAATAGCTTGAGGATGAAGGTTCTTGGAGGGGCTCCCTCAGGACCAGGTCTTGGCGGTACGCGGTGGGCTCTTTCGACCGCAAAGTAAGGGGAGAGCTGTGCTGCCGGTAGTAGGGAGCGTAGCAGCCCCTCCGTGAACTGCGACGGGGAACGGCCCTCCACTCCCTCCGGGAGGCCCACGATCCTCAGATTGTTCCGGCGGTTCCGGTTCTCGGCATCTTCTGCACGGTATTCGAGCGCCTTGACCTTAGTTTGCAAAATGCGAATGGAAGTAGCATGGTCGTTAACTGTGTCCTCCACCATTCCAACTCTGTTCTCAGCCTCCGTCACTCTGGCACGGATCTTGTCCAGATCTTGCCTAATCAGGCCGACATCCAACTGCACCTCCTCTATTTTTGAGGCTAAGGTAGATTGGCAGGAGGTAACGGCAGCTTGGCAGGTTGTAATTGCCGCCATGATCTCTGACAATCCCGGAGGCGCCGACACTGAGTTCTCCTCGTGGTCTGTCTGTGACGCCATGTTGCTATGGCGCGCAGGGGATCTCGTGGAGCCGGAGTTTGAAGCGATCTCTACGGGTAAATCAGGGGGGAACTTCAATTTTTTGCCCCTCTTCTGGTAGCCCGGAGTTCTAGAAGGCATCCAGATAGTTTAGGTCTCTTATTAGCAGGTGAGAATAGATAGAACGGATAATTTACCGGATCACACTCCAGGAGAGCTCAGGAACACGTCCGCTCAGTCTTCCATCCTGGCCACGCCCCGAGATTGTGCCTTTAGTGTGGCCAGGCAGGTCACTTTTTGAAGTCTTGTCCTACCCATCCAGTGAGTGCCCGAACCTTGAGGTCCTTAAACGGACAGACCATAGGTGGCATTGTTTCCTCCCCAGTTATCCAGTAGGATAAGCCCCTGGTTTCGGTTACCCTTTCTTGGGCTGAGTCGTCCATCCGAGAGTCGTCCATCCGAGATACAGGGTCTAATGGACTCTGAGGCTGCAGGCCTGTTCATTGATACTGCCTTTGTATCGAAGCACTTGATTCCGCTGCAGCTGCATGACACTCCACTTGCCATTGAGGCTCTTGACGGGAGACCTCTACAGCCTGCCAATTTGACGCATCAGACTGTTCTGATGTCCATGGCCGTAAGGGCTCTTTACCATGAGATAATCCAATTCCAAGTTATTTCCTCACCCAAGTTTCCGCTTGTTATTGGTTATCCTTGCTTACAGAGGCACAACTCCTCTTTTGATTGGCTCCATGCTGATGTTTTCTCCTGGTCACCACAATGCAATGAGACACGCTTCCAGAAGGTAGCCAAGGTCCTGTGCTCCCCTGAAGAAGTCACGTGATGACGTAATGCGTAGGGCATGGCCGATGACTGAGAGATACCAGGAAGTGATGTGAGAGCGGCGTTCAGACGCCATAGCAACTGTTTATGCTCATTTCTTTGTGTTTTAATGTAAGAGTCCAATTCTAAATCTGTAATAAAGCGTGTGTATTCTTAACTCTACTACACTATTGGGGCTTTTTCTCTCTCCCACCCCTGTTCGTTGCGATCCCTCTTCTCCCCCCCCCCTCCTCCCCCACTCTGCGGAGGATACGAGGTACAAGAAGTCGTTTGATGTGCAAGGATACTTGGGAGATTTGGTGGATCAAGTAGAGGACCCCCTGGAGGTTAAGAGTACTACAGCGGATGATACTTTTATTCATGGTCACATGCAGGCGTTTCGGATGATTGCTATTTTATACCTATTGGCACGGAGGACCCCCTGGTGGTGGAAGCTGCAATAACATCAGACAAACGGACCTTAGGTTAATATTGGATGCGGTTTTAGACATTATATAAAGGTGAGGGCTTTGGGACTACCTGTATGGGATTTTTTTTACCCTTTTTAACCCTTCCTTATCACTGTGTCATATATTGAACACCCTTTGTGTTATTTTTGCCCCTTTTATGGACATTATTTTTCCTTTTCTTTTTTAACCATTTGATTAAGAGATTACAACACTATAAACTTTTGCCCTGCCTTTAAAAATATTTTTCATATTTGAAAATTATTTTTCATGTACCACTTTTTCACACTGTTTTCAACCATTTAATTGGTTTTAACACTTTATTGATTGATCCATTGAGTGAATATTTATTTGATTATAGTTTTTAACTGTAGCGCGGAATCACCTATTTTATTATAAATGCTCTATAATGTTTGAATATTTGGCGCAGCACAAACCACATGTGATCCTTCTCCAGGAAACCCATCTCCAGGGCTCCAGGATTATGGCCCTTAAAAAAGCTAAAATAGCCTACGCCCTTCACTCCACTTACTCCACATACGCCTGGGGGACTTCCATCCTTATAGCCAAATTAGCACCAATCACTATTAAACACATTAAACTTGACCCTAACGGCTGCTTTGTGACTCTGGTGCTGGAACTTCTTGGTAAACCCTACACAGTGACTAGCATATATATCCCACCACCTTTTACCAAAAAATGTTTTGAAAGAGTGATGGGCACAATACTGGAAATTGTTGAGGGCCCCCTAATAATAGCTGGGGACTATAACACAGTCCTAGACAACTCTATAGAGTTGTTATTCTTTAGATGTTCTATGCTACCCCCCACACCCCTGGGCTCCTAACCCAATTTGACCTAGTGGAGGCCTGGAGATGGAGACATGCGAATGTGCGGGAATACTCGTGCCAGCCTGATTCTCATGGTACATTGTCACATATAGACCTATGCCTTGTTTCATTAAATATGCTTAACATGGTAGCTGGGGTCAAATATCTTCCCAGAACGATGTCCGACCATTCACCTTTGATGGTGGATCTCGTCCTGGGCACGCCCTCATCATATCGGGTGTGGAGATTGAGCCCATTGTGGTTGGCAGACCAGGCCATGGTAGACCAGAGTATGGCTGACATGAAATCATTTTGGGTAATTAATAAACAGAGTGCATCCATTCCTGTGGTCTGGGATGCCTTTAAGGCCACCGCACGCGGCTAGTTTGCTGCAGCTATCGGACAGGCCCGTAAGGCATCGCAGTCCAGATTGGTGGACACAGAAGGACTCAGGGATGTGGAAACTGCTTATTCTGCATCTCCTAACTCCGAAACACGCGCAACATGGCTACATAAGGCCAGGGAATTAGAGTTGGTACTTTTAGAACGCATACAAAAAAAACTGCTATACCAGAACCAATGATTATTCGAATTTGGGGATAAAAACAGCCGCCTACTGGCCTACTTAGCCAGGCCAGATTATCAGCCATATAATATCCCAATAATTATAAACTCGGCAGGCACAATGGTTGAGCAAAATAATGACATTATGGAAGCGTTTGTCGCTTTTTACTCCACGCTTTACGCTACTAGAGCTCATTATACGATAGTGGAACTAGATGACTATCAGACATTACACTCCCGAAAGTCACGGACCATCAGGCCTCCGGCTTGATGCTCTGTTGACGACGAAAAAATAGGGGAGACTGTACAATCATTCGCCAGACATAAAACACCAGGATTTGATGGCATCCCCATAGAGTGGTACATGCAGTTTAGGGACCTGTTGATCCCACATTTGCTGCGCATGTACAACTTTGAGTTACGACTAAGGCTATTGCTGAAACGCGTCAGCGTTTTTTGTTTTATTGTCACTCTGATGTACCAATAAACAACACTTCAAGGATTACAGTTTTGCCGGCTCTCCTTAGTACTGTTGCATGTACAACTTTGCCCTTAAAACGGGACAGTTGCTGCCCTCTATGTCAGAGGCACTGATCTTCCTAATTCCCAAACCCCATAAGGACCACCTTCTTTGTGAATCATATCGACCGATTTTGCTCATCAATTCAGATGTTAAAATCCTGGCCAAAGTACTAGCCCATCGACTGAATACAGTAACCACAACTATTATAGGTGCAGATCAAACTGGATTTATGCCTGGTCGATCGACCTCTATTAATTTGCGCAGACTCTTTACCAATATGCAAGCGGTTCATGACACGATTGGCTCTCGAGCTGTACTGGCCCTAGACGCCCAGAAGGCCTTTGACTCAGTCTTGGCTAAGTTCGGATTTGGTACTACCTTTATCAGGTGGGTGCAGCTCCTATATTATAACCCACCACTAGACTGAGAGTCAACACATCCATATCAGACCCCTTCTTGATACCAGAGAGGGGTGTCCTCTGTCGCTGCTGCTATTGGCGCTGGCGATAGAACCCCTTGCAGCACTGATGAGGTCCAGTGGGGAAATTAGGGGACTGACAATTGGGGGTCTGGAGGAAAAGGTATCCTTATATGCGGATGATATGCTGATATACCTGGGGGACCCCCAGTCGTCACTCCCTGCCCTGCTGGATATTATCCGGTGCTTTGGTCACTTTTCCGGGTTCCAGGTCAATTGGGATAAATCCCTTTTGTTTCAGATTGACCAGGGGACATCAATAGTGCTGCCCCCGTCATGCCCACTACAAATCGTTCACACTTTTTGATACCTAGGGGTCTTGATACAACACCCCATCTCCTCATGCCAAGATTAATTTAGACCCCCTTATCAATAGATTAAAAAACGCCCTGAAAACATGGAACAATCTCCCCTTAAACTGCTAGGAAGGATGAATATTTTCAAAATGATCTATCTCCCACGCTTCCTATACACCCTGAGTAATTCGCCAATATATAATACCAAAGCTAAATTTAAAGAGATAGACTCCATAATCACTAACTTTATCTGGAGGGGCGGTGTGGTGAGGATTGCCAAACACACCTTACCGCTACCCACTTTGGACGGGGGCCTGGCACTTCCCTGTTTCCAAACTTACTATGTCGCCTCGCAATTGTATAGTAATGTTTTACGCAAAAAAACGATTACCATGCACTGGAAATCCCAATCCTTACCCACTATAGACTCTGGCTCACCATTGTTAACCAAGCCATACCACTATATAAGTTAACGTACGAAGCTAGAGGGTGCCCGAAGAAATTCTATAAAATATGGAACTCCTGGGTCAACTCAGATAGCACCGTACTACCCACCCCCTGAGATACAGAATATACTGGGGACATTACACTCTGTGGGCTACCTGGGACTGAACCCTAAATGGAATAGATTGTGCTGATTGACGACACACCTTGTATGTTATTTTGTGGTTTATACCTGTATACCTGATAAATGTATTGCATTATGACTGCAGCGATGTTCGCTCTGATAGTATACCTGTGAAACTGTTGTTTGTTGTGTTTATGAAACAATAAAAAAGTTAACCTTCAAAAAAAAAAGTCACGATTTTGGCATTGTTTCACAGCAAGCACATTATTGTATATCAGAGCAAGCACCTTATTGAGGACTTTTAAGATCTTTTCATATAAACTTTTCTATGTGAATTGCACCAAGCACTTTTTTGGATTATCACACAGCACTTTACTGGTTGTCACAAATTGTATTATAAATTATTGATAGTGTAATTTATTATTTTGGTTTTCAATGCAGCACTTTTATATATAGATTTGTTTTATTTAGAATGGTTTTGAGGAGCGCAGTTTGTCTTTGAATTTTGTCACTAAAAGAGGGAAGTATTGAGTATGGAAATGGAGATGGAATGTTAGGTGGGGGAGATGTCTGTACAATGGGGATCTCAGTGAGTGAATAAGTCTGTTTGGCAGTTCAGGAGCAGGAATTGTATTTTTGGAGGACACATTTATACTGAGTGGAATCTTGCTAGGATGTAGTTTTTGCCACAGACATTTAAGAGTGTGGCTTTATTTTATTTTTTTGAGACTTCTGACCTCTGTTTTACAAGGTTGTAGTGGTTGGGGCTTGATTCTGTGTGTATGTATGTGTGTGTGTGTGTGTGTGGGGGGGAGAAGTGTGTCCAAGGAGGATGAGAGTAAACTGTTATAAACTGAAGTGGCTAAGGTTTTGTCCAAAGGTAGTCTGTTGCAGAGTAGAGTGGTAAAGCGTTAAGGTGGAAAAGGTTTCTTACTGGCAATTAGACAGGGGAAAAGGATGGCTGAAGAGGATTTAAGGAGTGCAAAGGTAGGAAAATACAAGGCCAAGGGAGTTGCCATCAAAGTGTAAAGAGGTGTACTGTGTATATATCCATTGTGTCAGGTCAAAAGAGGCTGAAAAGTTTAGAAATAGCTGGAGTGTTAACATTAACAGGAATATTGAATTCACCAAGAATGATTGTGAAAATTGCACAGGTGATAATGTAGGGTAGCCAGGCTGAGAAGTTATCAAGAAAGGCTGATAGCAGTCCAGGAGGCTGATTGATCATAGCAATTCTCAGAGAAACTGGATAAAATAGACAAATAAAGTAAGCTTCATGTGGGGAGGGAGAGAGGAGGAGGTGAGTAAAAGTTGCTTTGTAAGGGAAAGCAGGGTTCCAACTCCACCTCCCTTGTGTTCACTGGGTCTGGGAGAGTGAGTCCAGAGGAGGCTACCATGGGACAGGGCAGCAGGAGAGGCACATATGCCAGGCTGCTTCACTTTTCATTGAAAGTAGCTGGAGGGGGGTGGGCCTGGCACACGTCATGAGGGGGCCGGGCTGCCTGAACCAGGAACAGGCACCATATAATGTCAGGAATAAAGATAACAACATGGGACAAAATGTGTGGCAGCAGCGCGGTGGTTTACAGCAGAACAATGCCAATCTGCTGGACAAGTGAGTATATAAATTGAAGACAACCATGGATGACAGGTGAGGATGGTGGGAATGGGGGGGGGGGTAAATTTCCTTTTTAAGGTGCCAGTAGACTTTAGATGGCATTGTCCTAGACAATGCTTTAGTGTCTAAGGATGATCAAAGTTAGTAGAAATGAAACCTTAACTTTTGTTTTCCTTCTTATAAGTTGGTATTGGCACTGCTGTATCGTGGCCTAGGCCGACAAAGCCCAGACCTAGGGCAGCACTCTGCGGGGGGGCAGCACGAAAAGAGTCCCCGCCGGCTTGCGATACACTTTTAGTGTAGTGCCAGTCTTATGGGGCAGACTGGGCCAGGAGGCAAATTGGTAAATTGGTCTGACGCCCCCATAAAGAGGCCACACTGCAGGGTCGCCATCAGGGGGGGCAGCCTACACATATGTAGAGGGCCTGGGAGTCCAGAGGGGTCCCAGTGGCGGACCCCAACCAATTAGCTGTTGTGTGGACAGCCGGTGTTCCGCAACTGTGGGTGTTTGTGGTTATGTGTGTGTGTGGGGGGGGGGCACTTTTAGTTTTGACTGTCCTATTATCACAGCGGACCTCTCACCTGAGTTCTTGCTACGGGGAGGCAGATGCCATGTCAAGAGGCTGAAACTGTCTGAAGGAGAAAGCTGATAGTTGCAGGCCAGTAGAGTGAAGGGGGAGGAACTCCACTGTGTGAGGAGACCCCATGTCGGGAGAGGTGCAGTGGAGACACATGAAGGGAGCCAGCCAGGCTGTAAGTACCCAGGCTAAAAGGAAAACCACACCAGTTGAGTGGAAATTGCAGGATAACTACCTATCTGCCACTGGGCTTCTAATCTGGGTAGTAGGGATGGTGCAGATGCAGGGGAGACTGAGATGGTCAGCTACCCTTAGGAGGTAGGTAGTAAGATTTTCCTGCAAGCCTTTAGGTGATCACAATCCAATATATATACTGTATATACTACAAACCCCTGGGTGCTTTCGAGCTTGCAATGATGCATATGGCAGGTAAATATTAGGAAATCTTCTTCTTATTCATTTCCCATTGGCAGAGGAGTTGCTATATATTATAGTGACTTACCATAGATATCAGCTACTGGTAATCTATATCAAAGGGCCAGTTTACTGTCCTTCAGACTTTATCAGGACTGGACTGTTGCCAGTGGGAGTAGAAAAGGTCCCGACATCCGTGGGAAAAACAATGCCAAAGTTATTGTTATATTTTTTTTACTAGTAATGGCGCTTTAATAGTAAAGGGCTTGAGTAATCAGTAATGGTTGATGGGTATTTAGACAGTTTTACTGGGTAATATCTGGCTTTGCTCTCTTACTAAGTTTATCCTTAAGATTTTATCCTTAGCCACTAGCCATCCTTAGCCACTAGGGGGGATTCTGGAGCAATTAGATTATATACTAATGGTACAAATTTATCTTATACTGCTATATTTACCCCAGTCTCTGTATTAACTGATTTGTGTTTATGAAGTTTATGGTGTTATCTACCTTCACCTGAAACCATATTTGGTCCACCCCGGGATGGGCACCCATAACATCGTTATGCATTGCATGGATTTCCTGGTTCCCAGTATTAGCTGGGCGGGTCGGTGTTAAGTGGGCAGGGTTACAAGCCGCTCTCCCTTATGAAATACGTAACGTGCAGTGGTAAGATATCGCCGCTGAAGACGTCTATGACGAAATGCGTACGGCGTCACTACGCACATCACGTGACTTCCAGGAAGCTGAGCGAGCGAGTGGGTGGAACGCAACCTGAGTGCATGCTGTCCACCTACAGCTTGGTGGCCTATGCTTTATACCGGCAAGTGCAGCCCCTACGGGACTAGGCATTACGCTGCATGAACTGCATTTTTTTGTCTGTTTGCTTTTATACATTTTTTTAAATAATCTTTTAATAAACGGAAGTTTTGGTTATACTGCACTATGGGAGCTAATTTCTCTTTTTAATGAGGATTATGAAAATTACATCTATCATCAAAGGCTGACACCAGTGGTTACCTGCCAACCTAAGGAGCTACATGCGCATTACCCCTGTAGGGGTAGTAGGATCTGGTGAGTGGGAACCCTTGAGGGGGAGCACGCAAGTCACCTGTCAAGATTCTGTGATCACTAAAGTCACCTGCTACAATTCCTCTAAACACGATCAGTCACCTTCATTGGGATGAATGCACCTATGTGTTCTTTGTACACGGTGCGATAAACTGCATCTTGGTGTTAATTTGAATTTTGTTGCGATTTTTGAATTTTTTCTGTTTTTTGGTGCGATTTTTTGTATTTTTTTGTTTTTTTTTTTGCTTCTTGGGTTTATATACACCTTGACTTTATGATTGGGACACTATGTGTATACACTTATATGTTTTTGTATATGTTGCGATAATTACATTTTGGTGCGACTTTGGTGCAATTTTTTTAGAACTTTTTTGGTGCGATTCTTTGCATTGTTATTTGGATTTGGTTTTTGGGTTCACTCACATCCTCTATTTTGGGTTTGGACACTATACGCACTGTTACAAGCAGAAGATCACTATACTATCATGATATTCATGTTTGGATGTTTTATACACTAATTTGTAAGCCATTACATTTTTGGTGATAACTTCTCCTGTGTAAGATTGGTGTCCACACCTAGAGTGTTTTAGTACTCACCTACTGGGGTAGGTGAGGTGTGATAACTATTACACTATCACCTTTATGGAAACTGTTTTGTTATCATTTATTCCACAATAACACTGTGTCTTTTAATACTTAGCCACTATAGAGTGATTTGTAAAGCACTATTTGACATTTAGGTAGCGCCACTCGCCCCTTCACATCTTCTTCTTTCTATAAACTAGAGCCCTCTTACGGGGGTTTTTGGGGAGGCTGCAACCTTCACACATGTCCTAAGCGCAGACCTTCCTAATTAATTTATTTACTAGATCGGACACTTTTGACACTTTTTTGTGACCATTCACACATATACAGCGATCAGTGCTAAAGAAAATGCAATGATTGCTGTGTAAATGTCACTGGCAGGGAAGGGGTTAACAATAGGGGGCGAACAAGTGGTTAAATGTGTTCCCTGGGAGGTGTTTCTAACTGTGGGGGATGGGACTGACTGGAGGAGGAGAGAGATCGCTGTTGCTAGATCACTAGGAACAGCAGATCTCTCTCCCCTCCCCTGTCAGAACGGGGATCTGTGTGTTTACATTGACAGATCACCATTCTGGCTCTCTTTCCAGCGATCGCAGGTGGCCCGGCGGACATTGCGGCCTCCGGCCACACACATCGGGTCCCCCACCTGCTATGGCTCTTAAAGGAGTCGACATACAGCTACGGCGATTCACTGTAATAGAGCTGACCTGTCGCAGTATGATGACGGCGGCTGGTTAACCGGTTCAATACAGGGCATTTTCACCCCCTTCCTTCAAAGACCAATTTTTAGTTTTCAGCACTGTCACACTTTAAACGACAATTGCGCGGTCATGCAACTCTGTACCCAAACAAAATTGACGTCTTTTTTTCCCCACAAATAGAGCTTTCTTTTGGTGGTATTTGATCACCTCTGCGGTTTTTATTCCTTGCGCTATAAACAAAAGAAGAGCGACAATTTTGAAAAAAACACAATATTTTATACTTTTTGCTATAATAAATATCCCCATTTTTTTTTTTAAAAAACAATTTTTTTCCTCAGTTTAGGCCGATATGTATTCTTCTACATATGTTTGGTAAAAAAAATCACAATAAGCGCACATTGATTGGTTTGCGCAAAAGTTATAGCGTCTACAAAATACGGGATAGATTTATGGCATTTTTAAAAAAGTTTTTTTTTTTTACTAGTAATGGCGGGGATCTGCGATTTTTTTCATGACTGGGACATTATGGCGGACACATCGGACACTTTTGACACATTTTTGGGACCATTCACATTTATACAGCGATCAATGCTATAAAATTGCATTGATTACTGTATAAATGTGACAGGCAGGGAAGGGGTTAACCACTAGGAGGACACGAGGGGTTAAATGTGTTTCCTAGGGGAGTGATTCTAACTGTGGGGGGTGGGGACTCACAAGGGGAGGAGACCAATTGGTGTTCCTCTGTACTGAGAACACAGATCGGTCTCCTCTCAACTGACAGGACGTAGATCTGTGTGTTTTACACACACAGATTCACGGTCCTGCTCGGTTAACGGGCAATCGTGGCCGCCGGGCACACGCACCGGGTCCCGAGCAACGCAGCGAAAACCATACTAGTTAAACGAAAATCGGAAACTGAGGACTGTGAGTTCAAACAACCAAAAATTTACATTGAAGGTTTTAGTTACCTGAAATTTCTGCAAAAGTCAGTAACATTTTGCCATTTTTGGCTACATTCATTTAGATCAATGGGAAAAAAAACAACAAAAAACCAAAAATAACTGTAAAAATATGTTTCAAAAATAATGATTGAATGCACAAAATAGAAAAAAATCACATAGAGGACTCATTAACACCACATGTGTTGGGCTACATTGGTCATGAACCTCATGAACATGGCAAAAAGCTAAACTGTTAGTTGACACCAAAAATCGGTTTCTAAATAAAAATTTGGTTAGGTTAGACTTCGTTTGACTTTAATACATTCTAATAATATCTACTATGTTCTGTTCCAGTTTATGAATTCCTTGAGATCAGCGAACCACAAAGTGATATATTTGGCAAGATAAGACATTTGTTATTTCACCCATTGTATCTGTTTAACTCTAAAAACTGTGGTGATCACATATCTCTCTAGTCTCTAGCGAGGTCATTGTCGGAGACTGTTGATGGAGTAGAGATGGAGATCATGTGTAGTGAACGATCTTAAAGATAATGGCATCAGTTGAGATGATGTCCTATGGTTCAAGGGAATTGACTTTTTAAAGGAGAGTTTTACCAGATACAAAGATGTTTTAGTAGGTCAAGTGAGAGATCAGTCTAGTTTGGTCACAACAAGCCCACTTGCCATCTGAGACCATGGCATTGAGTGTATCCTGGTGTTATTATATGCAAAGGGTTGTGAGTTCAAAATCAAGTGAAAGATCTTGATAATGGCATCTGGTCCAAAGGAATTGACCCTTAAAAGGAGTGTTTTACCAGATACAAAGATCTTTTAGTAGGTTATGTGAGAGACTAGTCAAGTTTGGTCACAAAACACTCACCTGTTGTTTGGGGCTGTGGCGTTGAGTGTATAGTGGTGTTATAACATGCAAAGGCTTGTGAGCTTGAATACTCAGCAGATGACAGACTTTTTTATTGAAGTTTTAGGCAGCAGTTGAGACTGTGCCCTATGGGTCAAGAGAATGAACTGTTGAAACTACATTTTTTTTTTTTAACATCAATGTTTATTGATAAAGAATAAAGAAATGCAACTGTGGAGATGCAGCTCCACTCAGTAAACTTCAGTTTGGATAATACATTCGAAAAATTTAAATAACTCTAATAATGTTGTACTGATTAGTTAGATGGTTTGTAAATTTTCAACTTCTAGATTTAACCAAAGCATTTACCATTATCCAATAGTCGTCCAACCTAAGATTGCTTTCAAAAGAGAATGGAAAGTTTGAAAATAGATAGAAAGAAAGAAGCACAGTTGTGTACAATTTTTCTACTTCAGATAGTTGGGGATTCTATACGGAACATTGAATGGGAGTGTTTTGTCATATCCAGATTTACAAAATTGAATTTGTAACATTCAGGTAGTTATTATTATTATTTTCCATATGCATTAAATAAGTGTATTCATATCGACATCAGTCTAGTTCATTACATCAAGAAATGCTTGAGAGTATTTGTATATGAGCCATGGTGACCATGTTTTATGAAAGCGTTCCACATTTTCTCCTGCTTGGGCAATAGTCTCCTCTATTTCACAGAACTCTGAGATTTCATTAAACCATTCCCAAATAGTTGGGATTTTTGTAGACTTCCAATAGAGTGGGATTAGAGCTTTGGCGGCATTCAAAAGGTGTTTCGAGAGCGAGTGTTTATACCTCTTTATGGGAAATTCTGTGACATGTAGGAGACAACCCTTAGCATCTAGCTTAAACTTGGTTTCCGTGATCAAGAATATTTTTTCCCTGACCTCTGCTCAAAAGGGGCTGAGTATAGGACAATGCCACCAAATATGTATCAATGAACCCTTATCATTATTACAGCGCCAACAAGTGTCCGAGTGGTTAGGAAACCAAGAATGTAGCTTTACTGGCGTGGCATACCATTGAGTGAGTAATTTGTAAGCTGTTTCTTGAGTTCTTGTGCTCAGAGAACATTTATGAGCGAAAATGCATGCCTTTTTCCATTGTGATACCGACAATGGGGTACCCAGTGCTTTCGACCAACTCTCTCTGAGATCCTCCTCGCACCTATTTTCCCCATCTTGGATCCATCTGTATGCTAGCAAGGTCACTTTAGGGATAGGTTCCTCTGTCTGGCATATTTATTCTAGTTCTGTTAATGGTCTGTTGAAGTTATGCTTACTCGATGTGTTGTTGAGGTAGCTACGGAATTGAAAATAAGTCCATAACAGTAAGTCTGACAGTTTGTTTGTGATTTTAATGTCTGTGAAGTTTCTGAACTCCAGATTGTGAAAACAATGCATGGCTAACAGGGGTCTATTTGTGTCTACAGACTGTAGAAATCTATTTCCTACTCCCGGTAGGAAGTCAGGATTATTTTGTAGAGGAGTGAGCGGACTTAGTTGTGACGAAAATTTTTTAAGTTTCGTTAGTTTGTTAAATGTCGCTAAAGTGGTACCCACTAAGGGATGTGATCTTATGTTAGCTGGAAGACTCTTCCACGGAATCCATGGTCAGTATCTGATCGGCATAGGACTCAATATTTCTTCTAGTTCCACCCAATCTTTTATTTTGTAGTGGCAGTGCAAATCTATTATTCTAGTTACATGGGAAGCTAGATAGTAGGTGCGGAAATCTGGGATGCCCATCCCCCCTCTGTCTTTGGCCTGAGTAAGCCTCGTGAATCTCACTCTAGGTTTTTTGTGTGCCCAGATGAACTGTATTTGAGTTGAGTGAAGCGTTTTAAAGAAACTCTGGGGAATTTTTATTGGCAAACTTCTGAATAGATACAGTACTCTTGGAAGGATAATCATTTTACATATGGCCACCCTTCCAAACCAGGAGAAGCCTTTTGGATGCCAACTCTGAAGGTCAGAACACACTGCCTTCAGTAGGGGGACGAAATTGTGGTCGTAAATTTGAGAGAGTTTGGGCGTCAGCCATATCCCTAGGTATTTGAGTGCAGAAACTCCCCATTTAAAGGGACAATTGGACTTGATAAATTCTATTTTATTTGTGGGGATCAAAATGTTTAAGATCTCTGACTTGGCGTAGTTAATTTTTAGGTTTGACATGTAGCCGAAGGTAGCGAATTCTTTCATTAATGAAGGGAGTGAAAGGTGTGGGTTCGTTATGAAGAATAGCAGGTCATCTGCGTAGGCCGCCACCTTGAACTCCCTGCCACCAAGCTCGAACCCTTGTATAGCTCTCTCTGCTACAATCTGTCTGATGAATGGTTCTAGGGTAAGAATAAACAGAAGGGGTGAGAGAGGGCAACCCTGTCTCGTACCATTTTTGATTTGTACTGTGTTTGAAAGAGAACCATTGATCTTGAGTTGCGCAGTGGGATTTTTATATAGCATAGAGATCCAAGACATCATATGACTTCCCAAGCCAATGTACCTGCAGGTTTCTAACATAAAATCCCAGGACACACGATCAAAGGCCTTCTCCGCGTCTGTGGACAGGAGAAGGCCTTTGATTTTCCTCATCTGAGTAGCGTGTATTAGGTTAAGTGTTTTAATAACGTTGTCTCTGGTTTCTCTACCTGGCATAAATCCTGCTTGCTCACTTCCTATCAGGTTGTGAAGCAGAGGTTTCAATCTATTAGCCAATATTTTTTAAATCAATTTCACATCCAGATTCAACAATGATATTGGCCTGTAGCTAGCACACTCTGTCAGATCTTTATTTGGCTTGGGAAGGATCGTTATGTGCGCTGAGAGGAAATTTATTGGAATCTCCCTGGGTTCCAACAAATAATTCAGAGCTCGTAGAAACGGCCCAAGCAGAGTATCCTGAAAAGTTTTATAGTAAATTGCTGTGAAGCCGTCTGGTCCCGGACTTTTCCCTGTCTTAAGATGTTTTATTGCTTGTTGTAGTTCCGAAACTTCTATGGGGCTTTCTAGCTGAGATATATCGTCAGTGGACAAAGTTGGTAGCTTTGATTCCTTCAAGTATTGTTGAATGGCTTGTAACCTGGTGCTTTGAATTGTACTGGGTTTCCGTGGGTTAGGTAAGTTGTATAAGGCCGTGTAATAGTTATGAAAGTGTTGAGCAATGTTTTTGGTGGTGATGTCTAGTTTCCCATCTTTTGTACGTATGCCCGAAATATTCTGTTGTGTTTTCTTATCTTTCACAGCTCTCGCTAATAAACTTCCTACTTTATTACCATGTTCATAGTAAATTTTTTTTTGGAAGAATAAAAGTCTTTTGGCCCTTGTGTCAAATAACTGTTGGAGTGCCTTTCTATTTTCTAGGAGTTCTACGGCAGTGTGCTCTGTCAGAGTTTGTTTATGTAAAGATTCTAGAGAGTGGATTTTCTCGGTCAGGGTTTTAATTTTTTTGTCTCTTTCTTTTTTGCGTTGAGAAACCATTCTGATGAGTTCTCCCCTGATTGTGCATTTATGTGCTTCCCAAATTGATAGGGGGTTGACATCTGGTGTAGTGTTAGTTTGAAAGTATTCCGTCAATGACTTAACTATTTGAGGTAGTAAGATTGGGTCTGTCAGCAGCGCAGAGTTTAATCTCAAAGTGTTCGTTTTTGGCTGTGGTTCTGATATTTTTAACGAAAGAGAAATGGGGGCATGATCCGAAAAAGTCTGTATCCCTATTTTGGCATCCGCAACCATCTCCAAATCTCTTTGCGAGATAAAAATGTAGTCTATTCTCGAGTATCTGTCATGCGGGATGGAGTAAAAGGTGTAATCTTTGTCCTCAGGGTAAATGAATCTCCATGAGTCCACTAGTTGTAGTGAGTGTAGTAGAGTTTTTATTTGTTTAAGTATTTTGTACGTGATATAGGTTTTTCCTGTGGATGTATCAGTAAGAGGATTTAGTGGGATATTAAAGTCCCCTCCTAACATGATACATCCTGAGCTAAATTCCTTGAGTTTTTCTAGCAGTCTGCGGCAGAAGCAGTGGCGAAAGTATAGGGATCGCTGAGGTCGCCATGGCGACTGGGCCCCATGCTGCAGGGGGCCCTTGAGGGCCCCCCTGTTTATCCTGTAAGGATGAGCGGCTGTGATCGATCTCCCCATCGTCAGCCGAACTATAGTCAGCACTGTGCGGAGAGCTTGTCACACTGTTCAGTGAAAGCAGTGTGTGCTGTGCTCTTTGTCTCCCCCTACAGTGCAGTACCCGGCAGGAAGAGGTAAGGTAAAGCACTGCCGTTTTTGAAAAAGCTTTCTGTAAGTGTGTGTTCTTATATGTGTGTTTATATGAGTGTTCATGTATGTGTTTGCATGTGTTTATGTGTGTATTTATATATGTATATGTGTTTGTGTGTGTATATACAGTAAATGTGTGTATATTATGTGTGTGTTTAGATGCCGTGATGGCCCGTGCATTAAGGGCGCATGGGCGCCACCCCCCCCCCTCCTGCCACCCCTCTATCACCAATAGATAGATTTATGCATTGCATGAATCTATCTATGGCCGCCGCTGCCACCCCCTATTCAGGCACCCAGCCCCTTTTTGGGCATAGGGAACCTGAATTACAGCGGCGGGGGGGTGTGTGTTTTTGAAGCACCGGATTAGAGCCATAGGCTCTAATAGGCATCAAAAAAGGTGACCTCACAGGTCACTCAGCTGTGTTAGAAAAGCGAATGACTATTCGCTCTACTAACACTAAACTGCCTCTCCGCCAATCAGGTGCTCGGGTCTGTTACCCATCACCTGATTGGCTAAAACGACAGGCGCCGCTATTGGACGCCTATCAGGAGGAGAGGACGGGAGATGAGGACAGCAGGAGACGCATGGAGGACCCCACTCGTCGCAGTCACCCGCTGCCCCACCAAGACAGGGTAAGTGCCGGTGAGCGGTCGGGGGTCACACTGGGGGCATTCAAGGGCACACTGGCAGCATTTGATGGGCACACGGGCAGCATTTGATGGGCACATGGGCAGCATTTGATGGGCACACGGGCAGCATTTGATGGGCACACTGGCTGCGTTTGATGGGCACAGTGGCAGCATTTGGCACAGTGGCTGCAATTGATGGCACAGTGGCTGCGTTTGATGGAACACTGGCAGCATTTAATGGGCACAGTGGCAGCGTTTGATGGCACAGTGGCAGCATTTAATGAGCACACTGGCAGCGTTTGATGGGCACACTGGCAGTGTTTGATGGGCACAGTGGCTGCGTTTGATGGGCATAGTGGCAGCGTTTGGCACAGTGGCTGCAATTGATGGCACAGTGACTGCGTTTGATGGCACACTGGCAGCATTTAAGTGGCACAGTGGCAGCGTTTGATGAGCACAGTGGCTGCGTTTGATGGGCACAGTGGCAGCGTTTGATGGCACACTGGCAGCATTTGAGTGGCTGCAATTGATGGGCACAGTGGCTGCATTTGATGATTTTTTTTCAAAAAATGTTTGCGCCCCCAAAAAAATTTTGAGCACCAGCCGCCACTGTTTAGATGTTATGTATGCACATTTTATGTATGCACGTTTAATCCTGACACCCTATATGTGTACAATCAGGACTGATTTTTTTTTCTTGCTCGTTCAAAGTACCAGCAACAAAATGCTGTTCCTCTGAAAAGCGATCCATGCTCAGATCACTTTTCAGAGGCATTTGACCACCGGTAAAGAGGCAATATGTTGCCTCCTGACCACCTGTTTTAACCCCTTAAAGTGATTGTAAAGGTGTTTTTTTTTAAAAATAAACATGTCATACCTTCATTGTGCAGTTAGTTTTGCACAGAGTGGCCCCAAACACCGACTTCTGGGGTCCCTCGGCGGCTCTCGCGGCTCCTCCGCTTATCAGACATCCGCCTAGGTAAAGCGCTGTCCAGGGGTCAGGGGGGCCCTTCATGATTTCTTGCATCGGGGCCCTGAAGGTTTTAGTTACGCCACTGGGCAGAAGGTCAGGTGCGCTGTGTTGGGAAAATAAACATTTGCTAACGTAATAGGTGTACCACAGCATTTTCCTTTCAGAAATATAAACCTTCCCTCTGGATCAATGAGTTTGTCTGATAATTCAAAGGAGGCGTCTCTACTAATGAGTATGGACACTCCTTTGGATTTTGCTAGGTTATTTGTTGCATGGTATGCCTGTGTGAAAAAGGAATCAGTAATCTTGGGGATTTGTTGGGTTTTGAAGTGAATTTCCTGTAAAAATACAAAGCGAGGATTACCTTTTTTGAGTTCTTTTAATAGGGTTTTGCGCTTCTCAGGGATATTCAAACCTTTCGTGTTGTGGGAAATTACTGTAGGCTCATACCCCAATGATGAGTACGCCATATTGAGGACTCAGAGAGAGTTGTCGAATCAGTCTCTGGAAAATAAAAAAAAAGGGCTTAAAATTCCGTTAAAAAATTTTTGTCTTGTAAAGTACACAATCCTATAGTCTGTAAACCTGTAAGAGAGGTATAAATTCCAAAGTACAAGAAAGAAGGAGTAAAAAGAAATATAGATTAGGTAAGAAGATATGAAGTAAGTAAGAACTATTGTACTCTCCTTAGACACTCCAGTGTCTAAGGTAAATGTATTAGTGTCCCCGACCAGGGAGGGTCTCTCCTGGTAAGGAGCACTTTGTTGGAGCGTGGTGGGCAGCCACCTAATTACTCAAAATAAACCAATTAATCAAGTAAATATGTAACACCCAATTAATGAGCCAGAACCGACAGCAGCCACTAAAAGCAAAACATAAACCATATTGGTCAATTAAACAGCTTAGGTGCAACAGTGAAGGAGCTTTCGGAAACCCCTAACGTTTAACAAGTTAACCATCTTAGTGGGAAATGTCGATGATCAACCTGACAATATGTATGATGGTGTACCTACTCTCACTGAAGACTCTAAGGTCCCCTTCCACGCAGGGGCATCATCTCATTGTCTTACATCTAGAATTATTGCAAAAAGAGACCCAAAATATTATATTATTCTCTTTTTTATTTATTTATTTATTTTTTAAATTTTTAAACTCATAGAGATGTTCATCATCGACATTTCCTTGGGTCCTATATACTAAGTTGAATAATAATCAGCTGTATTCAGAATACCCCTTGGTCCCCTAAACAAACTTGTGTCTATAACAGTCAATTAGAATTGGAAGAATAACCCATAAGTTGGTGAACCCCAATAAGGGAAAACTAAATTTTAGTCCAGTTGAGTGCTATCCCCATTTGGTAAGGGTGAACAGTAGTGTCTTATTCATTAAATTCCAATCCTGTGAGGCGAGTGAGGTCTTGTTTAATAAGACAGTTCCAGCCGGAGTGTCTATGGGTTTTGTCGACCAAAACCTATGGAGTCAATCCTCAGGGCCTTGTCTCAGGTAAGTTAAGGCAACTTACGGCCTACCAATAGTAATGTTAGTCTCAAGGAGTATCTCAAGCCTCTTCAAAACTTCTGGAGGAGTGGGGTCTGTTGTTAGGTGTTCCTGCTTGAGAGCCACCTGGGCGCGAAGCTTTCATCTTTTTAGGGAGACGTTTTTCTGGAGATGAAAGGGGAGATCTTTCCAATGGGGGCAGCATGAATTCCTGATACCACTCTGGTAGTTCCACTTGTTCCAATTTAAGTGCCTGACAAAAATCCGGAAGATCTCCCATTGTGATTTACCAGGAGTGCGAACGGAAATCGCCAGGTGTAACGGATATCTTTTTCTCTTAATTTGTCCAATAGTGATCTAAGAGCTCTACGGTTCTTTAGAGTGATCTGTGATAGATCATGAAAGAGCATGATAGTCTCACCATTAAATACAATCTGATCGTTTCTGCGTGCTTTGCGCATAATGTCCTCTTTCAGAGAAAAGTTCTGCAGACAGCATATGATATCTCGTGGTGGCATGTTGTCTGGGCCTCTTGCTCTGAGTGCTCTGTGTGCTCTCACGAATTCTATGTCCGTCTCCTCTGGTCTCTCTAGCAGGCTGTTGAAAACCCTCTGTAAGGCTGGGGTGATTTGGTCAGCTTCCACGGTCTCTGGGATTCCTCTGACCCTAATATTATTTCTTCTCCCCCTGTTATCTAAGTCCTCGAGGTGTTTATTGATCTCGATAAGATGTTGGGACTGTGTGGGAGTAACTCTGTCCAGGCGGTGTATCGCCTTGTCCCTGCATTTGCCTGCATTTTCTACAGTGGCCATCTTGTCTGTGAGGATCAGCATGCTGGATTTTAGATCCGTTATTGCAGCCGAAAAGGTGGTTTTAATGTCGGCTGCAAAGCCTGACATTCCGGCGTATGTTAGAGGGAGGTCTGGGTGAGGAGTACTCCTACCGTTCTCTTCAGCTGCAGACTGAGAATCCTCACTGTAGTCATCCTCCGTTACATGCGGTGTCGCCATCTTGGCTCCTATCAGGCCTTCTCTTGCTGCTGGAGGATTTCGGAACAAATCCTCAATGTTTCTCCCCTTGTAAGCTGCTGTTGAGCGGCGGGATCTTGTACGGGGTGTCCCGGTGTTCCTTCTGCTCATTATCAGGTGCTTTAGGCGTTAATTGACGGGCTAAGGCTGCCTGGATGCCGGAGCTCTTGTATTAAGCGTCCATCGCTGTTGCGCGCCAAGCCACGCCCCCTGAAACTACATTTTTGCTAGTTGAGAAAATCCCTTAGTAAACCAGGTCCGTGTCGGAGACTGTTGATGGAGTAGAGATAGAGATCATGTGTAGTGAAAAACCTTGAACATAATGGCATCCATTAAGATGATGTCCTATGTGTAGCCAGGGTCGGCTATTATATCTATAATCTAGAGGCAATTTCTGTGTGATTAATGTGGGGTTGGCTCCCTCTAGTGTTTGCTGGACTCTATGTGTTAATTTCCTTTTCCTGTGTGAGGATTTAGAGCAAAGCATCATGGAATGTGCAGTTCAGAATGCTGAAGTGACTATGCCAGCAAGACTGACCAGAACTACACAGAACAGAATGCTGTGTGAACAGAACAGACTGCTGGGAAAGGATATAAAAGGGGCTGGCGCGGCCTATATCAGTCTCTCTGGATGCAATTTTGACTCTGCCAGCAGGAGGTCTGTGTGACAGGGAGTTGCTGATGATTTGCGGTCTATACAGCGGGGAGCCGGAAAGCTACACCCAGAGGGATCTTTGCGGACAGCATCGCTTCTTTAGTGCAGCGGACCGGATGGTCTTCCAGGTCATCCAGAGATGCCTGCAATTCATATTCCAGTGGGCTGCAGCGTGGCGCGGCGGATGCCATTATCCAGAGTGAAGATACATACAGAGAGTTCCGGCTGGAGTCTTCTCATCATCTGCATTGCTGCCAACTTCATCCGAGTTTCGGAGTGGTGAGCTGATATAACCCATGTTATAGTTAAGGTCCCTGCTTTTAGACATCATTCACACAGTTCAGCTGGTGGTACTTGTAGTCCCACAGAAGTTAAATCCTATGTTATAACGAACACTGAAAGCAGACAACTATGCCCAGTTCACAATACTGATTCAAGTAGCCATATTGGATAACACCTTTAGGCTCTGTTTCCACTACTGCGAGTTGTTTTGCGACTTGACACATTCTTGCACAAAAATCCGGAAAATAAAAATTATTGCGGTTAAATTATGCATTTTCGACTTATTCTTTTTTATACTTTGTGTTAAAGACCTGTTATTCTGCATTTGGATGCAATTAAACATAACAGACATCTAAATAATAGTAAAATCAAAAATGCTTGACATACATTATGCAATGGCATCCTGCTGCCAGGGGACAGAACCAGCAGCAGACATAAAATACGACGAAAATCCCTCACGCACAGTGGCACCATTGGTGGTGCCCCTACTGGCACTCCATTGTGCACCTTCCAGATCGTGCATGAGGGAATCTTCAAAAAGATAACCATCACGAATTCTTACAAAATTATGAAGCATACATGCTGCTTTTACTGCAGATATTGCATTCTCAAGTTTTAAATTTATAGGTGTATGTAGCAAACGCCACTTGTTTGCTAAAATGCCAAATAAACATTCTACCACTCGTCTTGCCCTTGTTAACCGGTAATTGAAGATTTGCTTCTTTTCACTCAGACACCTATTGGAATAAGGCCTTAATAGATGCTCACTGAGAGCAAAGGCCTCATCCCCAACATACACAAATGGCATTGGCAGCCCATTTGTTCCGGGCAACAGTCAGTCCTGTGGCAGGTCCAGACCATTAGGGAAATTGCATCGATCCCAGAAAACTTCCGCGATCTTGCACCAATCTTCGCAAGTGGGCTTCTTCAGGACCAAATCCCTAAGGACATTCCAGATGTCTCTGCAGGTATCGTGGACAATATTGCTGACAGTAGTTTTGCCAACCAAAAATTCATAATGCAAACTTGCAAAGGAATGTCCAGTTGCCAGGTACCTAAAATGGAACAGTAAATACAGTTTATTATAATGATACATATTAACAATAAGCTAATTCGATATTAGATATAAAAATGAGCTTGGAAGGAGGTGCCTGAGGAAGTGAAGGAAGAAGAGGAGCAGGAAAAAGACACTGATGATGTAGAGGGAAAAATAATGTTGTAAAAACAATTTCATCCACAATAACATGCTAGGATTTATTATTTCACTTCATGTAAAGAGGATGAAAGAATGATGTGGATATCCAAATGCCACATATGAGGTAAGAAGAAGAAAAAGTAGGTATGAACAATTACCTCAATGTTATAATCAGTCTTTCAATAGCTGGAATACTCCTTCGGAAACTGGTGTTTTGTCGCTCTAGATGGCTAGAAAGCAAAGCCAACAATTCATCAAAACTGTAAATATAAAATGTATGGCTATTATCTACATTGACCATGTAAAAATCAAAAATTTAACAATCTAGTGCCATTTTAAAAAAAATGTGATCAGGTTATAGTTAACACTTCTAGCTATTCAAAGCTAAAAATTAAAAAAGAGTCATACTGACCAGGCATATACACGTTTTCAGAAATATATCTTGGAGCATTTGCAAGTTGACATAAAAAAATAATCTCACCTTTTAATTGACATCCGTGTGTAGTTGAAAAATTTGTCTTCATGAGCACGGAGGTCATTGTAAAGGACCCCAAACTGGCCTCTCCCTTCCTTTTGGGCGATGATGGGATGGATCCAAAATCTATGCTTTCTCCTCCTCCGGTTATCCTCTTCTTCTTCATCTATTAATGGTGCTACAGCAGCCATAATGACTGCTGACCCAACATATTGCATAGCCAACATGTTTGCTAAACAACATACAACATGTGACAACAAAACAGGAAGGGGAAATAACAAAGCAGGATAAGGAATTACATCACTCTGACTAAATCGCAGAACATCAAAGTCGCACAAAGTCGTTTTTAAAGTTGCATCAAATCGCAACATAAATCGCATTGTAAAGTCGCAGTGTAAATCGCGTGACTTTGGGGATGCAATAGGGGAAACAGAGCCTAAGGATAAAAGAAGGAAGTCATAATACAAGGATAAACCAAAGTTCTGCCAAGTTTGCTACACTCTGTCATCCAGGATTACTTTATTTACAACATAAAGAGACTGAAGATATCTAGATTTCAAGGAATACCCCTTTACCTTTTTATCATCCTTTTTCCTCATCTGCCTTAATTGCATTGGACTGCTAAAGGGAGCCATCCCATTTAAATGTAATTGTTTGCATAGTGTTTCTTCATATTGTGCAGTATTGACTGGCCTGTGAGTTGAGGAGGCAAAAGGGAGAAATCTGACACATAAGATATAGTGTCAGTTGCCTACCCTCCTGTTAACCTGTTCACATAGGTTTCTGTGATTGGGTTAACATTTGTGTTCATTTACAACCAAGGCGACTTTGCACTATTATATTGTTTCTTTGGATAGGTATAGATAAAATAGTGTGTGTGTAGGAGTGCTTCTTACTAATCGATAAAGTTGACATATACGTATTTTGTGTTTTATTAATACAGTAAACATATTTGAACTGTTTCTTCAATACTGTGTGAGTCTCTATTTACTACTACAGTTGGTGAGATGATGGAACCCAGGGTGTCAGAGGTAAGGGAGGATTTGCAGAGTCGAGGTAATCAGTGGGGTACAGAATTTATTAGCAGCCCTCAGGAGGGTACCGCTACATATGGTTCAAGGGAATTTACTTTTGAAAGGAGAGTTGTGAGTTTGAATCCTCAGATAACCACTTTTTCAGACTTCTTTTATTGAACATTTAGGCAGCAGTTGAGATTGTGTCATGTGGTTCAAGAGAATGGCCTAGTAAAACTATATTTTTGCCAGATGAGAAGATCCCTTAGTAAACCAAGTAGGAGACTAGTTAACCACTTCAGCCCCGGAAGGATTTACCCCCTTCCTGACCAGAGCACTTTTTACAATTCGGCACTGCGTCGCTTTAACTGCTAATTGCGCGGTCATGCAATGCTGTACCCAAACGAAATTTGCATCCTTTTATTCCCACAAATAGAGCTTTCCTTTGATGGTATTTAATCACCTCTGCCGTTTTTATTTTTTGCGCTATAAACGGAAAAATACCGAAAATTTAGAAAAAAATTATATTTTCTACTTTTTGTTATAAAAAAATTCCAATAAACTCAATTTTAGTCATACATTTAGGCCAAAATGTATTCGGCCACATGTCTTTGGTAAAAAAAATGTCAATAAGCGTATATTTATTGGATTGCGCAAAAGTTATAGCGTCTACAAACTAGGGTACATTTTCTGGAATTTACACAGCTTTTAGTTTATGACTGCCTATGTCATTTCTTGAGGTGCTAAAATGGCAGGGCAGTACAAAACCCCCCCAAATGACCCCATTTTGGAAAGTAGACACCCCAAGGAAATTGCTGAGAGGCATGTTGAGCCCATTGAATATTTTTTTTTTGTCCCAAGTGATTGAATAATGACAAAAAAAAAAAAAAATTAAAAAAAGTTGGCACTAAATGATATATTGCTCACACAGGCCATGGGCATATGTGGAATTGCACCCCAAAATACATTCAGCTGCTTCTCCTGAGTACGGGGATACCACATGTGTGGAGCCTAGCCACGTACGGGGCCCCGAAAATCAAGCACCGCCTTTAGGGTTTCTAAGGGCATAAATTTTTGATTTCACTCCTCACTACCTATCACAGTTTTGAAGGCCATAAAATGCCAAGATTGCACAAACCCCCTCCAAATGACCCCATTTTGGAAAGTAGACACCCCAAGCTATTTGCTGAGAGGCATGGTGAGTATTTTGCAGCTCTCATTTGTTTTTGAAAATGAAGAAAGACCAGAAAATGTTTTTTTTTCTTTTTTGAATTTTCAAAACTTTGTGACAAAAAGTGAGGTCTGCAAAATACTCACTATACCTCTCAGCAAATAGCTTGGGGTGTCTACTTTCCAAAATGGGGTCATTTGGGGGGGGTTTGTGCCACCTGGGCATTCCATGGCCTCCGAAACTGTGATAGGCAGTGAAGAGTGAAATCAAAAATTTACGCCCTTAGAAAGCCTGAAGGCGGTGCTTGGTTTTCGGGGTCCCGTGCGCGGCTAGGCTCCCAAAAAGTCCCACACATGTGGTATCCCCATACTCAGGAGAAGCAACAGAATGTATTTTGGGGTGTAATTTCACATATTCCCATGGCATGTTTGAGCAATATATCATTTAGTGACAACTTTGTGCAAAAAAAAATAAATAAATTTGTCTCGTTCCCGCAACTTGTGTCACAATATAAAATATTCTATGGACTCGACATGCCTCTCAGCAAATAGCTTGGGGTGTCTACTTTCCAAAATGGGGTCATTTGGGGGGGTTTTGAACTGTCTTGGCATTTTATGCACAACATTTAGAAGCTTATGTCACACATCACCCACTCTTCTAACCACTTGAAGACAAAGCCCTTTCTGACACTTTTTGATTACATGAAAAAATTATTTTTTTTGCAAGAAAATTACTTTGAACCCCCAAACATTATATATTTTTTTAAAGCAAATGCCCTACAGATTAAAATGGTGGGTGTTTCATTTTTTTTTTCACACAGTATTTGCGCAGCGATTTTTCAAATGCATTTTTTGTGGAAAAAACACACTTTTTTAAATTTTAATGCACTAAAACACACTATATTGCCCAAATGTTTGATGAAATAAAAAAGATGATCTTAGGCCGAGTACATGGATACCAAACATGACATGCTTTAAAATTGCGCACAAACGTGCAGTGGCAACAAAATTAATACATTTTTAAAAGCCTTTAAAAGCCTTTACAGGTTACCACTTTTGATTTACAAAGGAGGTCTACTGCTAAAATTACTGCCCTCGATCTTACCTTCGTGGTGGTACCTCACATGCATGGTGCAATTGCTGTTTACATTTGACGCCAGACCGACGCTTGCGTTCGCCTTAGCGCGAGAGCAGGGGGGACAGGGGTGCTTTTTCTTTTTTTTTTTTTTATTATTTTTTTGCTTTTTTATCTTATTTTTAAACTGTTCCTTTAATTTTTTTTTTTTTAATCATTTTTATTGTTATCTCAGGGAATGTAAATATCCCCTATGATAGCAATAGGTAGTGACAGGCAGTGCTGGGACAAGGTCATTTGGTGCCCAGGGCGGAGATGGCAAACTGCGCCCCCCCCCCCCCGACCCCTGTTTTTCACAGATTTTCCCCGATGTGCACCTGCGGCGGCGCGCGGGGAGGAATTAAATAGGAGGACAAAAACTTTTATCTTAGATGTTTACACTTATACCCCTTTCACATTGGGGCACTTTGCAGGCGCTACTGCGCTAAAAACAGCACCTGCAAAACGCCCTGAAAGAGCCGCTACTGTGTCTCCAATGTGAAAGCCCCGAGAACTTTCACACTGGAGCGGTGCGCTGGCAGGACGGTAAAAAAAGTCCTGCTAGCAGCATCTTTGGAGTGAAGGAGTGGTGTGTAATGATGGTAAAGCAGCGCTAAAAATAGCTCAGTTTTACCACCGATGCCGCCCCTGCCCCAGTGTGAAAGGGGGCTTAAGGTTTTTAATGTAGAGCCTGGTGCAACTAATGCACAAAGGGCTTAATTAACTGTGACTGGTCACAAATGCATCAGTGAACAATGGCAATACATTAACCCCCCCCCCCCCCATGCTGCATATTACAGAAATTAAAACTAGCATTGCTAATTAACCTCCCCTCAGCCTCCCCCCCTCCCCCATTCATGTATTATTCTGCTGCAGATTAATAAATGAACTGTCTGAATACGATTGGGGGAGGGGGGGAGGCTGAGGGGATGTTAATTACCAATGCTACCTATTTTTTAATTTCTGTAATATGCAGCATGGGGGGGGGGGGGTAATGTATTGCCATTGGTCACTGATGCATCAGTGACCAGTGGCAGTACATTAACCCCCCCCCCCCCCTCCCATGCTGCATATTACAGAAATTAAAAAATAGGTAGCATTGGTAATTAACCTCTCCTCAGCCTCCTCCCCTCCCCTCATCGGATTCAGACACTTTATTTTAATATCTGCAGATGGCATTGCATTTGTTATTATCTGTTTAGTGCTTACTTTTGTGTCTTGTCTTGTGTCCGTTGTGTGATATACACACTTTGTTGCAGAGGCGTAACTATAACCTTCAGGGCCCCAGTGCAAGAAACCATGAAGGGCCCCTGACCCGCACTATGATGGGGGAGGGGGGGGTATTGTGAAAGAATGAGGGGCAGTATGACGGGGTATTTTGACAGGAGGGGGCAGTGTGACCAAAGAAGGGTATCTGGAAAGTGTGACCAGAGGGGGAGTGTGATAAGAGGGGGCACTGTGAAAGAAGGGGGGCAGTGTGACAAGAAGGGGCAGTGTGACAGGAGGGGGCAGTATGACAGGGGGATATTGTGACAAGAGGGGGGCAGTGTGACAGGAAAAGGATACCTGGGAAGTATTACAAGAGGGGGGCAGTGTAATGAGGGAGCACTGTGAAAGGAGGGGGACTGTTTAACAAGAGGGGGGTAGATATGACAGAAGGGGGACAGTGTGTGGGGGGCACAGTGTGAGAGGGACAGTGTGAGAGGGGACAGTGTGAGAGGGGACAGTGTGAGAGAGGGGACAGTGTGTGGGGGGACAGTGTGTGGGGGGACAGTGTGTGGGGGGACAGTGTGTGGGGGGACAGTGTGAGAGAGGACAGTGTGAGAGGGGACAGTGTGAGAGCGGACAGTGTGAGAGCGGACAGTGTGTGGGGGGGGGGCAGTGTGTGGGGGGACAGTGTGAGAGGGGGCAGTGTGAGAGGGGACAGTGTGTGGGGGGACAGTGTGAGAGGGGACAGTGTGTGCCCCCCACACACTGTGTGTGAGAGGGGACAGTGTGTGGGGGGACAGTGTGTGGGGGGACAGTGTGAGAGGGGACAGTGTGAGAGGGGACAGTGTGAGAGGGGACAGTGTGTGGGGGGACAGTGTGTGGGGGGACAGTGTGAGAGGGGACAGTGTGTGGGGGGACAGTGTGTGGGGGGACAGTGTGTGGGGGGACAGTGTGAGAGGGGACAGTGTGTGGGGGGACAGTGTGTGGGGGGACAGTGTGAGAGGGGACAGTGTGAGAGGGGACAGTGTGTGGGGGGACAGTGTGTGGGGGGACAGTGTGAGAGGGGACAGTGTGAGAGGGGACAGTGTGAGGGGGGACAGTGTGTGGGGGGACAGTGTGAGAGGGGACAGTGTGTGGGGGGACAGTGTGAGAGGGGACAGTGTGAGAGGGGACAGTGTGTGGGGGGACAGTGTGTGGGGGGACAGTGTGAGAGGGGACAGTGTGTGGGGGGACAGTGTGTGGGGGGACAGTGTGAGAGGGGACAGTGTGTGGGGGGACAGTGTGAGAGGGGGCAGTGTGTGGGGGGACAGTGTGAGAGGGGACAGTGTGTGGGGGGACAGTGTGTGGGGGGACAGTGTGAGAGGGGACAGTGTGAGAGGGGGCAGTGTGTGGGGGGACAGTGTGAGAGGGGACAGTGTGTGGGGGGACAGTGTGAGAGGGGACAGTGTGAGAGGGGACAGTGTGTGGGGGGACAGTGTGAGAGGGGACAGTGTGTGGGGGGACAGTGTGAGAGGGGACAGTGTGTGGGGGGACAGTGTGAGAGGGGACAGTGTGTGGGGGGACAGTGTGAGAGGGGACAGTGTGAGAGGGGACAGTGTGTGGGGGGACAGTGTGTGGGGGGACAGTGTGAGAGGGGACAGTGTGAGAGGGGACAGTGTGAGAGGGGACAGTGTGAGAGGGGACAGTGTGTGGGGGGACAGTGTGAGGGGGGACAGTGTGTGGGGGGACAGTGTGTGGGGGGACAGTGTGAGAGGGGACAGTGTGTGAGGGGACAGTGTGTGAGGGGACAGTGTGAGAGGGGACAGTGTGAGAGGGGACAGTGTGTGGGGGGACAGTGTGAGAGGGGACAGTGTGAGAGGGGACAGTGTGTGGGGGGACAGTGTGTGGGGGGACAGTGTGAGAGGGGACAGTGTGAGAGGGGACAGTGTGTGGGGGGACAGTGTGAGAGGGGACAGTGTGTGGGGGGACAGTGTGAGAGGGGACAGTGTGAGAGGGGACAGTGTGAGAGGGGAGAGGTGGGTGGCCAGTGTTGTGCTTTACTTACATGAGAAGCAGCATGCTTCCTTGTCATGTCTGCACTCTGCAGGATGTCCCTCCAGGCAGCACACAGTTCACTTCCCGAATATCATTGTATCCAATGGAGAGGGGAGGGGCCTCTGACCTGAGCGTGTATTAGCAAGACTCAGAGTGTACAGGCAGAGGGAGAAACTTGTGCACTCACTGTGTGCTGCTGGAGGGACATCCCGCAGAGCGCAGACATCACATAGCTGCCGGATGCCCCCTTACGCCCCCCTCTCCTGTATAGTTAGATGCCAGCCAGGGGAGGTGCGGCGTCTTGGGGCCCCCCCACACTGGCAGAATTCCGTTAGATGCCAGCCAGGGGAGGTGCGGCGTCTTGGGGCCCCCCCACACTGGCAGAATTCCAGGGCCCAGTCGCAAGTGCGACTGTTGCGACCCTGAAAATTCCGCCACTGCTTTGTTGGTTCCTCCTCGGTGGCTCCTCTAGGTTGCAGCTTCTGCAGCAGCTCTCTATCTCCTCCCATCCCGCCTCTGGCCATCAGTGATGTCACGCCGCCGGGACGGGACTACGAATCGCCTTCATAGGGGGAGAGAAGCGCTGACAGGGAAGGGGCTTGTGCAGTCTGTTTAGGCTTGTGCCGGGTGCAGGAGTGCACTCGGCACATAGTTACAGTACAGCTATTAGCAGCGCCGGCTGGTGTGTATGTACTACTATGATGAAGCACACTGCCAGCACTTCATCTGCGCCCCCCTCCCTTCAGCAAATTCTATCGCCCAGGGCATCCGCCCCTTCCGCCCCTGCCTTGTACCGGCTCTGGTGACAGGTACTCTTTTTTGAAAAAATTGGGGTCTATTAGACCCTAGATTTCTCCTCTGCCCTCAAAGCATCTGACCACACCAAGATCGGTGTGATAAAATGCTTTCCCAATTTCCCAATGGCGCTGTTTACATCCGGCGAAATCTAAGTCATAAAATGCTCGTAGCTTCCGGTTTCTTAGGCCATAGAGATGTTTGGAGCCACTCTGGTCTCTGATCAGCTCTATGGTCAGCTGGCTGAATCACCGGTTGCATTCTCAGGTTCCCTGTTGAGACAGGAGAGCCAGAGAAAAACACGGAAGACGGTGGGGGGGGGGGTATTCCCTCCCACTGCTTGTAAAAGCAGTCTAGAGGCTAATTAGCCGCTAGAATTGCTTTTACATGAAAGCCGACCGCTGGCTGAAAAGAATGATACCAAGATGATACCTAAACCTGCAGGCATCATTCTGGTATAACCACTCAAAGATGTGAATAGCGTACCCGAAGACAAAAAAAATAGTTAACAATAAAGCACAGTAAACGGTAAAGTATAAAAAATTGCATACCTGAAAAGCAAACATGATAAAACATAATAACAATAAAACATTGCAGAATAGAATACAGTAAAAAAGAGCAGAACAATAGAGAGAATAGAGAGAGAGAGAGAACAATAAAACGACAACTATTATTTTTTATTTTATATTTTTGTTTGTGGTTTTTTTTTTTTTTTTACATTTTTTTTGTAACTGTAACTTTTATAACTGTAACCGGTTCCAGGTTCGGGTCTCTCAAAATGCGATGGCATCTTGGGAGACACTGTGAAAGTGTGCCTAGTCTGTGCAATGCTGTACCCTACGCTAATACTCAACTAGTGAATGGTAGCGTTCAAAACATTCACCAATGCAAAGACCAGGATTGTCAGGACAGGAGGGACAATAATAGTGGGTGTCACGCCTATATCCGCGCTTGCTGCAGACACAACATCTTTTTTGGGGGGTTCGTTGGGTAGGGGTACTCGGGAGGACATAAAAATGCCTCTCATGCAGCCGACTGCATTTGGTTGGGGATGTGAATGGGGGAATTACGGGCGCTGCAGAAGCGGTGGGTTCCCAATTAGGATTGGCGAATGCAGCAGGAAGGGCATTATGGGCACGACGGGCCTGTGTTTGTCTTATTGGTGGCAGCGGGACACTACTTGTGCTTGCCACCTCACCAGCTTGAACTGCACTTATGGGACTCGCCACGTCACCAAGTGTTACTGCAGTGCTGGTTTGACTAAGACCGGGGTGTACTAGGCCGCTGGTGCTTGCCAGTTCACCAAAACGCTACCAAAAAAAATGTTAGCGATCGCAGGGATCAGGCCTGACTCTGCGAACGCTGCAGTTATGCGTTTAGTGTTTTGTAAGTGACAGTGATCAATCGATACTGCACTTGGGTGGGCTGGGCTGGGCCGGGCGGAGGGGCAAAACGCAGGTGCTAGCAGGTATCTGGGCTGATCCCGCTAACACTGCGTTTTTGGGAACCCTAAACTGCTGGGGACGCTAGTATAGATCTGATCGGATCAGATATTGATCCGATCAGATACTATACCACTAAGGGAGGTGTACGGTGCGTGCGTGGGTGTTAGCGCTACTGGCACTAACCTGACGCTGCCTGGGGCTGGTGCTTGCCAGTTCACCAAAACGCTACCAAAAAAACTGTTAGCGATCGCAGGGATCAGGCCTGACTCTGCAAGCGCTGCAGTTATGCGTTTAGTGTTTTGTAAGTGACAGTGATCGATCAATACTGCACTTGGTTGGGCTGGGCTGGGCCGGGCGGAGGGGCAAAACGCAGGTGCTAGCAGGTATCTGGGCTGATCCCGCTAACACTGCGTTTTTGGGAACCCTAAACTGCTGGGGACGCTAGTATAGATCTGATCGGATCAGATATTGATGCGTTCAGATACTATACCACTAAGGGAGGCGTATGCTGCGTGAGTGGGTGTTAGCGGTACTGATGCTAATCTGACGCTGCCTGGGGCGACGCATATCACCGCCGGGTGATCAGGGGGCTAAACCTTTATTCGGTAATAAACGGCGGGTGCCCTGACACTATAAAAAATAAACGAACTAACCAGCGTCACCCTAACGGTTATACGGTGATCAGTGGTGAAAGGGTTAACTAGGGGGCAATCAAGGGGTTAAAACATTTATTAGATAGTATATGGGGGTCCCTGACGCTATAAAACGCTGACGGCGAGCATAAATATTTACGTCCCTAATTAGCGTCACCAGTGACACTAATACAGCGATCAGAAAAATGATCGCTTAGTGACACTGGCGACAGGGGGTGATCAAGGGGGTAAAACTTTATTAGGGGGGGTTAGGGGGGTACCCTAGACCTAAAGGGGGCTAATACTAACTGCCCTAACACTTCTAACTGTCACAAACTGACACCATGCAGTAATCAGGAAAAAAAAAAAAACCTGCTTGGTGTCAGTGTGACAGGGAGGGGTGATTGGGGGGGGGGGTCGGGGGGCGATTGGGGGGGGATCGGGGGTGTAATGTATGCCTGGCATGTTCTACTGTGTTGTGTTGTGTTTTACACTTACTCAGATGTCTTCTCTCCTCTGCGCCGGAACAGAAACTGCCGAGCCGAGGAGAGATGACATCACATCCTCTGCCTCTGTGTACTATACAGAGGCAGGGGATGTTTCTCATTGGCTGGGAGCGATCGCGAGGGGGGGCCACGATCGGATGGCCTCCCCCTCGCCTCTCAACGCTCCCAGACAAATGTCGACCGCCGCTGGCACCGGGGGGGTCCGATCGGACCCCCCGCCCGCGGGAAGGCAATCACATACCAGGTACGTGATTTTGCCTGCCCGTGCCATTGTGTTCACGTATATAGGCATGAGGCGGTCGGCAAGTAGTTAAAGTCTGGAGATAAAAAAATATTTTAAATGAAAAAATAGTGGCGCTGTGTTCACACCAATAAAGTGACAACAAATATAATTTATCAATAATATCTCATGATAATAAACTACATATTGCTACATAAACTATCCAAAATGTTAAAGAGGAAGTAAACCCTCTCTAAAAAAACAAAAAAAAACAAAAAAAAACACCCTGCAGGACAAAGGCATAATGAGCTAGTATGCATAGCATACTAGCTCATTATGAATTACTTACCTTATATCGAAGCCCCCAAAGCGACCCTCGTTCACCTCCTCCGTCGCTGCCATGATACCCGGAGTGACATTCGGGTATCGCTGCTCCGGCGCTGTGACTGGCCGGAGCAGTGACGGCATGATCATCTTCACTAATGGCACGCTCAGTGCGCCTGCGCCGTTGACTACGGCGCGCATGCGCCATAGACATCGATGCCCGTTTTTAGGAAAATATCTCCTTAACCGTGTAGGTTAAGGAGATATTTCTTGCACCTACAGGTAAGCCTTAATCTAGGCTTACCTGTAGGTTAAAGTGGTCTGTAAGGGTTTACGACCACTTTAAATCCTTGTGTATTAACAACAAAGAAATAAAAAGTGAAATAAAAAAGGTGAAATAAAAAATAACACTTTTCGACTTCCAGCAGTGCTCAACAGAAGAAGATGTTTCCACATGTAAACATGAAATGAAAAAGTGCCTCCAATAGCGTGATACCGTAAAACCATTTATTTAAAATAGACACAAGAAATTCTCAACCATTACACTCACATCACTTCAATCATGTAAAAGCATTCAGGGAAAAAACTCCTATAACTGAGCTGTAGCAGTGTACTGTACCCGGGATGCAGTTTCTGAATCTCACCCTCCACTCGCTCGCTCGTCTGTATCAAAGCACCGTCACAACCGGAAACAGAAGAATGCCACACATCACAGATGGTTGCTGTACAGCCACGCCCCAGCTATTATTGATAAATTAGATTTGTTGTCACTTTATTGGTGTGAACACAGCGCCACTATTTTTTCATTTAAAATATTTTTTTATTCTATTTTTATTTAAAGTGGCAGCTTTAGGGATTATTACTTATTTACATGAGCGCAGTGGTGGGACACCAAGTTTAGGTGCACAGAACTTGCTGACCGTCATTAAAGTCTGGAGATAGCAATTCAGTACAATTTTTCGACATGAAGCCACTAATATGATAATTTGTAATGATAATACAACCGCTGGTTTAGGCAGTCCTATTACCTTTGCTGGTGGTGTTGTGTGTATGGCAGTGGTTATATAAATACAATGCTTGTGAGTTTAAATTCTGAGGGGGTCACCTGCTTGATTTTATTTATTAAAGTTGCAGAAACTCATAGCAACCAATTGACTTTCAGACTATGTATTTGGATGCTGGGGGTTAATGCACTTTGTTTGTAGGCAGCAGTTCAGATGGTGTCCTGTAGTTCAAGGCAATGGAGTCTGAAAAGTGCACTTAGTAGGAGGCGAGGTGGGAGACTAGTCTAGGTCAGATGGTAGCAATTTAGTAAAATGTTCAAATATTAATGCACTAATCATATGGTATTCATTATATTAAAGCTCTAGTTCTGAGAACCACTTACCAGCAGAGGAAATGCCCTTGTATGTATGCCACTGAGCTAGCAAATAAATGGTTGCAAGTTTGAATCCTTAGGTGACTACCTTTTCAGATTTAGTTAATAAAGTTGCAGAAACCTTTTGTAGCCAATCAACTTTGAGACAAGGTGTCCTTCCATTTTGGCTGCTATGTGTTATTGCACTTTGTAGGCAGCAGTTGAGACATACCTCCCAACATTTTGAGATGGGAATGAGGGACACCTACTAACAATCATATGTAGGCATAGGACACGCCCCCTGCCACACCCCCTTAAAGGAGAATTAACCAAAAAAAGGTTAATTAAATCCACAAGGGTTTTTTTTTACCACCACTATTCTTTTTTTTGGCTTTTAAAATGTACAAATGCAGCAATTTAGAATTTGGATGAAAGTTTTAGCACTGGGAAACACTTTTTGAAAGATAAAAAGTGCATTTTATATACAACTATATAGATCAGACCAAAATGAGGGACAATTGAGGAGGTATGAGGGACAGAGGGACATTGCTCCAAATCAGGGACAGTCCCTCTAAATCAGGGACAGTTGGGAGCTATGGTTGAGATAATGCCCTGTGGTTTGTGGCCATGGACTCCTGAATGTACAGTTTTACCAGATGGGAATTTCCACTAGGCCGAATGAAAGATTTGTCTAGGTCTGATAGTAGCAGTTTAGTAAATTGTGTGAATATTAATCCACTAATCATATGTTATCATATCTATTGAATTAAAGGTTTAGTTTTTGAGCCCCACCCACCATCTGAGGCAGTGACCTTGTATGTAAAACACTGGACCTTTTTGTTATTTTCCCAATGTATCTCATATTTTTCATCAACATGCCCTTCTCACAGTATTCCTGCCCCAACTCTAGGGTCACAGCTTCACTCAAGCCCAACCAATGGTGGTCCACACCACCAACTTAGCGAAGTCCTGATCACTTCATTGCAGTCTTTACAATTTCATCTGCCTTCAACACAAACCCCAAAATCTTACTGCTACTTTGAGACACCATCTTGGCTCACTCATGGGAATCAAGCCTACAACCCTCTGATTCAAACTTCAGAAGCTTAAATGCTGTGCCACAGAACCAGAATACATCCATGTTAGTTGCTAGTGCACCTATATCACTGATCTAGACTCTCTAACCCTTTGAAACATAAAAGCAGTGCACATCAGAGATTCAAACTAAAAAATCCACAGCTTCCTACATTCAACAGCAACACACCAACAATGGCCAGCAATGCAGCTTCTCTGTAGAACTAAATACTGACAACGGCATGATGACAACAATTGAAAAACATTTAGTGGTCCACAAAACACATAATTGTTACCACATCATATTCAAACTAAGAAATCCAGGGCTTTCAGCAATCAACAGCAGTACACCAACACCATGCACCACAGGCTCTAGACAGCAATACATCTTCTCTGTAGAACTATATACCAAATACGACATGGTGAGAACAAATGAAAAACATTTGGGGGCTCATGAAATACAAAAATGGGGTTTCTGCATACAGAGTTGAACACAATCTTTAAGCTACAAGACACACACTCTACACATTGAGCTACATCAAGAGCACACAGTCAGCTACTCTGGAGACCTTTCTATTTTCCAGGACTTCATAAATGCAGTGCTTATTTAATTAGCCACAAATCAGTGCTGCATTAGAGATTCACTAAGCAGTAAAGCAAAAGGTAAGGGTTACAGCTTCCAAAATAAATGCAAGTGGTGGCTACCTTTTTTATTATTTATCCTGGCAGGGTATCTTTTTGGGTACAGGCCAAGTTAGAAAGCATCCGCATGGACATTGGATGCAAAGCACATTCAGAAGCTGAGTTTATTTTGGCCAACAACCAGGCTGAGTTGCTATTGCTCCCCTGGCAGAAAGGTATTGGCATGAGTGCCTAACCCAGGTAAATAAATGCATGTGATGCTCAGATCAACACAGGCACTCGGCAATGCCTGATGGACATATAGGCTTTCCAATCTGACTGTCTGTGCCTTGCAAACACTGAAAAGATGAGCAACCTGGGAGCCTCTAATCCCAGATTACACAATATGCAAATATCAACTTTACCACTAATTTGGAGAATATGCAGTGAAGCCCCCACTCTGGAGCCAGATGCAGGCTAATTTCACCACCTCACACATGGCTTCATCTGGAGGAAACCACGTGTGATGTGGTGAAACTAGTAGAGGTGGAGCCTGGCGGTGGAACTTTGTCACAAACGATGTATATTATATGCTTTTAATTTTTTAAATAAATGTGAGTTGCATACTAGCTGGGGTGGAGAGGTTCATTTTTAATCCCTAGGATACTGCACTATTGGAGGCACTTTCTTTTTTTCTATGTACTGTTGAAATTATCAGCGGTCAATGTGGATCACATTGGACCTAGGTTGGAAGTAGCACAGTGGAAGGAACCCCTATCATTTCTGTACAATTATCTGGTTCTTGAAAGTCTAATAGAAGGCACCAAGGAACAGCAAGGTTTTCCTAAAGGGATTGTTGCACATCAGTGCAAGGTGTGTTTGACCCCCTCAGGGTCTTGTAAGGAGGTGAGCGATTACTGCATGTGGTGGCGGGAACACTATGCACATAGAGGCTGTGTGAAGTAAAGAAGTACTTTGCATCTCTCTGCGTGTTAACAGAGGAAATTATTACTTTATTACTGGACTTTTGTTTCAGCACTTTTTTTGCACATTATTATCATTTAATTGTAGATTTGTCAAACATTGATGCAGCACTGTCGCATTTATATCTTATTTACTGTTTTTTTTTCTGTGGAAGCACTTATAGTGACAGCAGCAGCATTTTTGGCTGTTTATTTAGATTTTTTTTTATTGCATAATAGCGCGCAATTACTTGATTTTTAATGCTCCATCCTTGGTGTCGGTGGAAGGAATAGTGCCCCACTGTTGGTGTCGGTGGGAAGAATAGTGTCCCACTGTTGGTGTCGGTGGGAGGAATAGTGCCCCACTGTTGGTGTCAGTGAAAGGAATAGTGCCCCACTGTTGGTGTCGGTGGGAGGAATAGTGCCCCACTGTTGCTTTCAGTGAGAGGAAGAGTGCCCCATTGTTGGTGGCATAAATAATGCCTCAAGGGCTGGATAAAGGCAAGCAAAGGGCTGCATCCGACCCCCTGGCCACAATTTGATAGAGTTTTCTTTTGGTGAAATTTGATCACCTCTGGGGTTTTTATTTTTTGCGCTATAAACAAAAAAAGAGTGACAATTTTGAAAAAACACAATATTTTGTACTTTTTTGCTATAATAAATATCCCCAAAAAAAAATGTCTTCATCAGTTTAGGCTGATATGTATTCTTCTACATGTTTTTGGTAAAAAAAATTGCAATAAGCATATATTTATTGGTTTGTGCAAAAGTTATAGCTTCTACAAAATAGGGGATAGATTTATGGCATTTTTATTATTTATTTTTTTACTAGTTATGGCGGTGATCTGAGACATTGCGGCGAACAAATCGGACACTTTTGACACTTTTTCGGCACCATTGACATTTATACAGCAATTAGTGCTATAAATAGCCACTGATTACTGTATAAATATCACTGGCAGGGAAGGGGTTAACACTAGGGGACGATCAAGAGATTAAATGTGTTCCCTATGTGTGTTCTAACTGTGGGGGGAATGTGGCTGACTATAGGACGAGAGAGATGGGTGTACCTACTTGGTAGGAACACACGATCTCTCTCTCCTCTCCCCTTACAGGACAGGGATTTGTGTGTTTACACACACAGATCCTGGTTCTCGCTCTGTCAGGAGCGATCGTGGGTGCCCGACGGTCATCACGCCCACCAGACACGCGCATCAGCTCTGGGGACTTGCTGCGGGCGCACGCGCCTGCTACAGCGTCTTTTTTTTTTTTTACTTGGAAAAAAACAATTTTATTAATATAAGACACATTTTACAAGTCAATCGGGTACATATAGCCACAGAAGGTCAGATACATATTGCAACATCGAAATTAAATATGCAGGAATATTACCGTGCATGCATACACATATATTCACATGTGCCGTAAGTTATGCGGCAGATTAGTCCAACTTATAAATATACCGTGTTTTTGGTGTAGGGGAATGCTGCACTGGATTTGGAACCATTATACATAGGTCTCCCTGTCCTCCAACCATCTGTCCCAGATCTTTGAATATTTTTGTGCTGATCCCCTGTGTGCGTAGACACGTTTCTTAAATGACAGGGTGTCATTAACTGCTTTTTTCCACAACTGTAGTGTGTGTGGGGGGGGGGGGGGGCATATTCTGCATCCATCTTTGCGCTATCACTTTGCGTGCTAAGAATAATGTTTCAAAAATGAAAATTGTGTGCTATTTGTCCACCTCCACATCTGGCAATAGTCCCAAAATACATAACTTAGGGTCCTGCACCACAGGGGATCCCATATTTTAATGGAGGAAACGGACAACCTGCATCCAATATGTCTGAACATGTGTGCAGCTCCATATGAGATGGTAAAACGAGCCTGAGTCAGCTCTGTACAGGCGACACATCGGGTCTGGCGTGTGTTGAAACTTTGCCAATCTCACCGGGGTCAGGTAAGCTTTGTGTACTATATACAGCTGTGTCAGTCTCTCGGACAGCTTAGGGGACACCGTCTTGGTTCCCTCTAAAATCTTGGCCCAGTCAGTGTCATCTATAAGTCCTATGTCCTGTTCCCATACCGTTTTGGCCTTGTGTGAAACAGCAGCTGCACCTCGTTGTCTAATTGTGTAATATAAATGTGATATAAGATTGGAGGGGTCATTTCCCATAACTATATTCAGCACAGGGGGAGGCTCCATCTCTACATTCAAGTCCGGCAGTTGGGTTCTAAGTGCGTGGCGGAGCTGCAGGTACTTAAACGCTAGTTGGTGTGCAAGGGAAAATTCCTCCTTAAGAGTCTGAAACTGCTTGAGCCCAGAGGTGGACAAAACCTGATGGAGATACAATATTCCATGTCTAGCCCAAACTATCGAGTTTGGAACTGTTTCCAGTTCCGGCATATGACAGTGGGGTGTGGGAGTGAAATTTCCCCACATTCTGCTTCTTTAAAGATATTTCCCATACCCTTTGGTGATGCAGCAACATGCCCGCGTTGTACCGCGCAGAGGGACCTTGTGTTTTTTTCCCCTGAAGTATAGCCTGAATGGGTGTATACGCCGGGTGTCCTGGTTTGTCACAAACTAAAGATCTGTAGCGTTGCATTTCCGACGTGTGGAAATGGTACATGTGGGAAAGCTGCAAAGCTAAATAATAGTCCTGGAGGTCCGGGAGAGATACACCCCCCATGTCTGTGGGGTTTTTAAGGGTTTGCCAAGCTAGCTTGTGTCTACTATTACCCCAAACAAATGAATTTAGGATAGCTTCCATCTGCTTAAAGATTTTTAGGGGAATATATAGGGGGGCGTGCCATATCAAATAAAGAATTTTGGGCAGTATAATCATTTTAATTAAATTTATGCGCCCCATCACGCCTAATGGCAACCTAGACCACGTCTGTGTTTTACTTTTTAATAAGTTATACAAAGGGGTTACATTCAGGGGTGTATAGTCTACCAGGTCCCTGGTTACCTCCACCCCCAGGTATTTCATCTTGGATACTCTAGCAAGTGGTAGCGGAGGAGTTGTGAAAGGGGGAGGGAATACATCTATTGGAAGCATCTGAGACTTGTCCCAATTTATACACAATCCCGAGTACCCCCCATTTGTTCAATAAGTTTTAACTCTGCTTGGAGTGATGATCCCTGATCTGCTAAGTATAGTATGGGGTCATCAGCATACATTCCTATTTTATCGACCGTAGGGCCCCGGCGCAGACCTTGAATATCGGGGTGTGCTCTGATGGCAATGGCCAGTGGCTCCGCTGCCAGCGCATACAGTAAGGGAGAGAGGGGACACCCTTGTCGAGTACCCCTTTCAAGTGGGAACTGCTAAGAGAGCCATCCATTCACAAAGATTCTCGCCCTGGGTGTCTTATATAGAAGCTGTACCCATTTTATTAAGCGTGCCCCAATCCATAATTATGCAGACATTCCCACAAAAATGGCCATTTCACGGAGTCAAAGGCCTTAGCTGTATCTAACGCCACCACCACCCTCGTTCCTGAGTTATCGTGTCGGGCTTGGATATTCATATAAAGTCGCCTAATATTCATGGCTGTATTTTTCCCCCGCAGAAAGCCCGTTTGGTCTGCATGAATTAAAGTTAGGACAACAGTGTTTAATCTAGAAGCCAGGATTTTAGCTAAGATTTTAATATCTACCTGCAGGAGTGAGATAGACCTGTAGGATTCAGGGAGATGTGGGTCTTTTCCTGGCTTGGGGAGAACTATGATTTGGGCTTCCTGCATAGACTCGGGGAGTAAGTTCTGATCAAATATAGACTGGTATAAAACTTTCAGCTTGGGGACCAATATATCCATGTAAGTGACATAAAATTCCAGAGGCAATCCAGCCATCCCTGGAGCTTTAGATTTAGCTAGCTGTGCGATTGCTTCCGTGATGTTGTGTTTGGTAATAGGTGCATCAAGAAGTTCAACTTGTTCTCAATTCAGCTGGGGGAACTGTATGGAAGATAAATACGATTGAATTTCCCTTTGCGTGTACGTGTTTTGAGATTTATATAGATTGCCATAGAATTGTCTAAACTGAGCTGCCACCTGTTCAGGGTTTGTTACATTACACCCGTCTGGGTCAACAAGCGACACCACGACTGGGGGCTTATCGTCCATGTGAGCCAAATAGGCCAGCAGTCTCCCCGCCCTTTCACCCTGCTCATACACCCTCTGCCTGCAAAAAAAACCACGCTGTTTAGCTTTCTCAGTGTGCAGTTGCGTGACTAGTCGGGTCTGCAGTTTCACTCTGTCCAGGTTTTCAAGGGTCGAGTTAGAGCTATAGGCCTCTTCTAAGTCTTGTAGTTTGTCAGATGTGAGTTGAAGTACAGTGTTAGACTCTCGTTTTAACCTATTTATTCTGGAGGATAATATTCTACGGGCATGAATTTTAAAGTCGTCCCAGTGTGTGGTGATGGCAAGGGGTCCCTGTATACCCTCCAAAAAGAAGAGCAGCTCCCTGGCAGTGGGGTCATGGTCTGTAAGAAGGGATAACCAATGAGGGTTTAGCCGCCAGCACCTGGTGGAAGAAGCTACTCGCAAGGATGCCGTCAGCCAGCACAGAGAGTGGTCTGACAGGGTCCTAGTAGCAAATCCTGAGCCCTTGACTTTTGGCAAAAGGGCCCTGGAAACAAGTATGTAGTCTATCCTGGACATGGTGTTGTGACTTGTTGAGTGGCAAGTGTATGCTCTATTGAAAAGATGGAACTGCGCTAATAAAACAAACTTATGCAGATGACAATTGACCATCATAAAGTGCAAAAAAAACTCATAAGGGTATGTGAAACATATGTATAGTGCTCAAAAAGTATGCATTAAATAAACACACAGAAGTGCATTTCCATGTGCATCAGTGCAAATTTGTAAAATATTGAAAGTCCATAAAGTTGATACGATGATCACCCAAGTGTTGATAAATGTTGGAAAATCTTGATAATTAAAAATGAAGTGTCTGATCCACCATCACCAATATAAATGCTGGCCGCCTACCAGAGACCCATGACCCCCCACTACAGAGGGTCTGGGTGAGCTGTTAAGAAATGATTACTCCGGACCACCATCAAAGAACCAGATAGTTTCGCTTTGTTGAGATGTTGGGGGCCTCAATGTCAGATGGATCAAAAGCAGAGCATCAAACCCTCAGCAACACGGATAACCATAAATGGAAAAGAGAGCTCCAAATAGTGTAAAATCGTTTGGTTTTATTAAATAAAATGTGTAAACACTCACAGACAGCCCGTCCTGCTGGTAACCACAGCAATAGAGGATGACGCGAACACGTCGCCCCGTTACGCCCTACGACGGGCTGTCTGTGGGTATCTGGTTGGTGCCCCAGACTTCTCTTCAAATCGTTCAACATTGTGATTTTACATGTGAGTGTTTACACATTTTATTTAATAAAACCAAACGATTTTACACTATTTGGAGCTCTCTTTTCCATTTATGGTTATCCGTGTTGCTGAGGGTTTGATGCTCTGCTATTGATCCATCTGACCAGTGGCGGCCCGTCCATAGGGGGCGCCTGGGCGCCGCCCCCCCCCCCCCCCTCCAGGCAGAAAAAAAAAAAGTAAAAAAAATAAATACATTTTTTTTACTGCCGCTTTAAAAAAAAAAAAAAGGAAAAAAAAAGGTCCTTAAGTGCACTGTGGGCGTTTAGCCCGCCTTGTGGCGTTTTCTGAAGCGCCGAGTAGCTTCCGCCCGGCCATAGTAATAGATACTACAGGCGCCGGGCGGAAGCTACTCGGCGCTTCAGATTTGATTGACATCTGCCCTGAGTCAGATGTCACTTCCTGCTTCGCTCTCTCATTGCGCCCGAGAGAGGAAACAGGAAGAATGCTGCTGCCAGTGTGAGGAGGACACCGCAGGAGACCCAAGGTAAGTACTGCTGTGTGAAGAATGGGGGGGGGCAGAGTCTACATTTGGGGGGACAGAGGCTGCATGTGGGGGGGGACAGAGGCTGTATTGGGGGGGACAGGCAGCATTTTGGGGGGGATAGAGGCTGTATTTGGGGGGGACAGAGGCTGTATTTGGGGGGGGATAGAGGCTGCATTAAGGGGGGGACAGAGGCTGCATTTTTGGGGGGGGCAGAGGCTGCATTTTAGGGGGGTAGAGGCTGCATTTTGGGGTGGACAGAGGCTGCATTTGGGGGGGCAGAGGCTGCATTTGGGGGGGCAGAGGCTGCATTGGGGGGGACAGAGGCTGCATTTTGGGGGGGCAGAGGCTGCATTTGGGGGGGGGGGCAGAGGCTGCATTGGGGGGGACAGAGGCTGCATTTTGGGGGGGACAGAGGCTGTATTTGGGGGGGACAGAGGCTGCATTGGGGGGGGGGCAGAGGCTGTATTTGGGGGGGGAACAGAGGCTGCATTTGGGGGGACAGAGGCTGTATTGGGGGGACAGAGGCTGCATGGGGGGGCAGAGGCTGTATTTGGGGGGGGCAGAGGCTGTATTTGGGGGGGGCAGAGGCTGTATTTGGGGGGGACAGGGGCTGTATTGTGGGGGCACAGAGGCTGTATTTGGGGGGGACAGAGGCTGCATTTGGGGGGGGGACAGAGGCTGCATTTTGGGGGGATAGAGGCTGCATTTGGGGGGACAGAGGCTGCATTGGGGGGGGGGGCAGAGGCTGCATTTTGGGGGGGACAGAGGCTGTATTTGGGGGGGACAGAGGCTGTATTTGGGGGGGGGCAGAGGCTGCATTTTGGGGGGGATAGAGGCTGCATTTTGGGGGGGTAGAGGCTGCATTTGGGGGGGCAGAGGCTGCATTTGGGGGGGCAGAGGCTGTATTTGGCTGGGGCAGAGGCTGCATTTGGGGGGGACAGAGGCTTCATTTGGAGGGGGGGACACAGGCATGCTGCATTTGGGGGGGCAGAGGCTGCATTTTGGGGGGACAGAGGCTGCATTTTGGGGGGGACAGAGGCTGCATTTTGGGGGGGGACAGAGGCTGCATTTTGGGGGGGCAGAGGCTGTATTTGGGGGGACAGAGGCTGCATTTTGGGGGGGGGCAGAGGCTGCATTTTGGGGGGGACAGAGGCTGCATTTTGGGGGGGTAGAGGCTGCATTTGGGGGGGCAGAGGCTGCATTTTGGGGGGGACAGAGGCTGCATTTTGGGGGGTAGAGGCTGCATTTGGGGGGGCAGAGGCTGCATTTGGGGGGGCAGAGGCTGCATTTGGGGGGGCAGAGGCTGTATTTGGCTGGGGCATAGGCTGCATTTGGGGGGGGACAGAGGCTTCATTTGGAGGGGGACACACAGGCATGCTGCATTTGGGGGGGGCGGAGGCTGCATTTTGGGGGGGATAGAGGCTGCATTTGGGGGGGACAGAGGCTGCATTTTGGGGGGGACAGAGGCTGCATTTTGGGGGGGACAGAGGCTGCATTTTGGGGGGACAGAGGCTGTATTTGGGGGGGACAGGGGCTGCATTTGGGGGGGGGCAGAGGCTGCATTTTGGGGGGGACAGAGGCTGCATTTTGGGGGTAGAGGCTGCATTTGGGGGGGCAGAGGCTGCATTTGGGGGGGGCAGAGGCTGCATTTTGGGGGGGACAGAGGCTGTATTTGGGGGGGACAGAGGCTGTATTTCGGGGGGACAGGGGCTGCATTTTGGGGGGGGGGCAGAGGCTGCATTTTGGGGGTAGAGGCTGCATTTGGGGGGGCAGAGGCTGCATTTGGGGGGGCAGAGGCTTATTTAGCTGGGGCAGAGGCTGCATTTGGGGGGGGACAGAGGCTTCATTTGGAGGGGGGGGGACAGAGGCTGCATTTGGGGGAACAGAGGCTGCATTTAATGGGACATAGAAATGCTGCATTTGGGGGGGACAGAGGCTGCATTTGGGGGGGGGGGACAGAGGCTGCATTTGGGGGGACAGAGGCTGCATTTGGGAGAACAGAGGCATTTAATGGGACACAGGCATGCTGCATTTAATGGGACACAGGCATGCTACATTTAATGGGACACAGGCATGCTGCATTTAATGGGACATAGGCATGCTGCATTTATGAAGTTCTCGACAGGCAAACCCCCCCCCCCCCCCCCTCAGGCTCTCCCCCCAGGAGATCTCGACAGGATCATTATCCCGGAGACCTGTTCTGCCATCATCCAGGTCCCGCAGAAGGACTATATTAAGGTACGATTTTTATCCTTTGTGAGCCTTGGCCTGAGCCTCTCCAACAGGTCATCAAAGAGCGGCACTGACATCCTTGTAAAGTTGAAGAACTTTGTTGGATATGAGCGCAGTTGGGAATAAATATTGCCAAAGTACCCCGTAGAAAACCGATTGGATACCATTGGATGCACCCAAAATCGACGTCTGCTGCTTCTCTCCTCCTCCTGTCTCATTCTCCTCTGCCTCCGCAACACAATCAGAAGGATTGCCTCATCGATCTTTTGCATGACAGGATCCATATTTCTCAGAAAAATACTGAAAAATACTGAAATATACTGAAAACTCTGAAACACTCTGAAACACTCTCTCCTCTCCCTCTCTCCTACCAAAATGGCACCGACACATGCTCATTAACATATTTTCTTTGGTTTCTGTGGCATTGTGGGAAATTTGGGAGTGTATATAGCTGAGAGATGTGTTTTTCATTGAAAAACGCTACTTAGCGCTAACGCGGAAAAACGTGCAAAAACGCGCAAAAACGCTAATGCAAAACGCGGTAAAAATCGCGTTTTTAACGCCGGTTTTTCCAGGCGTCGAACCTAGCTTTACAGCTCGTTTTTTAAAACGTCCATGTGCATGAGGACTTAACATCACATTTTATTGTATATAATGTTTGCTAATGTATTGTATTTCTTTCCTCATTCCCTAATGACCATGATTGTAATATGCTGTGAATGTCCCCTTTGTCCTCATGCATGCTGGATTTTTATGTAATTTTTTTTTGTCCTTCATACATATTTGCCTTCACTTACCCCCCCAGCATGTTCTACTGGCCTTATATTCACCTCATGTAGTCACTTAACAATGTATTTTATCAGCTCCATAGTAGTGCTTTACCCTAAATACCCCCTAAAATGTGTCAAAATGTGATTTGTGCTTTAAATTCAGGCAGAGTGCCAGTAGCTTTTTTTTGGGGGTCCCCAAATCATTTGGAACCCTCCCTCCCCCCAACTGCTAAGTCAGCTGATACCAATTCTCTATCTATCCTCAATCATCTATCTGCTGACTTTGCCAAACCCATACACACTATAGCCATCTCTTTTGTGGTCAGATTTATGGATGAATTCCCCAAAGCATGTAGTGCAAGGGCCTGCCTGTATACTTTCAAATGGTACTGTTTAAATTTTTGGTATACTATTATTATCTTGATAGGTAATAGCAGAATGTCCAAATGTGCTAAAATGTGTACAGTGTGTATTTATATCTTTGTATTATGACACTTCTTACCTGTCCAGTGGGCTGTCAATAGTGTAAGTAAGGAGGGGCTGGCCAAAGTAATACACATTATTTAGGCATTCATCTCTCAATGAAGTGGAGAGGGTTACCTGTCCAAAAGACCCCCCCCCCCCCCCAAAATGTTCGAAATGGACCATGAGGGGGGGGGGGGAATCTGATGGGTGGACCTTATACCTTGGTCTTTCAAAACTCCCTAAAATAAATGTTATACTGATGTTGGGCAAGAATGTTTGTGTCTAATGTGCTTTTACTGTTTAGGTGCAAAATGGTTATTTGTTTTTTCTTGTTTGACTCCACAGTTTCCTTCCACGCCACAGGAATGGCAGACTGTGGCCTCCCACTTTGCCCAGCGGTGGGACTTTCCTAACTGCGGAGGGGTATTGATGGGAAACACGTCCACATCGTCCCACCACCCAACTCGGGGTCATACTATTACAACTACAAGGGGCTCAATAGTATTGTGATGTTGGCGGTGGTGTCGGCTACTTATGAGTTCCTGTATGTGGACGTGGGGAAGAATGGCCGGATGTCCGATAGTGGAGTCAGACAGAGTTCTACAGGCGTCTCCAGAATGGCAGCTAGGACTTGCCACCTCCAGAAGACAATGTGGAAGGACTCCCATTCGTCTTCATTGCGGATGAAGAGTTTGCGCTGGGGGACCATCTTATGCCGCCATTCCCTATGAGGACCCTCACCCCGGACCAGAGGGTTTTTAATTACCGGCTGGCCAGAGTCAGAAGAGTGGTGGAGAACACATTTGGAATCATGGCCAGCCGCCTATTTCTTACACCCATACACATGGCGGAGTACAAACTGAATCATATCATCCTGGCATGCTGTGTTCTACACAACTTTTTAAGGCAAAATTCTGCCAGCTATGCTGCCTCAGTTGGGCCTGAGGCCGGAATTCATAATGAACCAACCCTGACGGCGCTTGAAAGTGGCCGTCCTGGCTTGCCCCCCCTGAGTGCCTGTGAGGTCCGTCTTAGATACCTTGATTACTTTGCAGGTAGGGGGGCCATCAATATGCCAGACAATGTCTGAAACACTTTTAAAATAAACAAATCATTTTAACTACTAAAATCTTTGGTGACATTTACTGCTTGTGTTTCTTTTAACTGACCCTGACAGAAATGTGGTGAGTCCTGAAAATGGCGTGATTGTATAACATTACAAAGCACTGTTGGGTGTTATTTACTAAAGGCAAAGACACTTTGCACTACAAGTGCACTTGAAACTGCACTGAAACTGCACTTGTAGTGCAAAGTGGATTTTCCCTTAGGAAATAACCCCAATTGTCACAGAAAACACCAATTTGAGCACAACAAAAGTTTGGGAGCATTGAAACAATAATCCACACATTCTTGATTATCAATCTTTTTAATACCAGCACAATCACATGTGCATTTAGAAACGGTTTTTAAAACAAACCAACATGTTTGTTGTATAACAATTTTTTGGGTCACGTTACTAAAAGTAGAAATGTCCATTTAAGGTAAAACAGGCATGTTTAAAACCAACAAGAAAGACACAAATCTGGAACTTACAAAGTTCAACTTTTAAAGAAATTGAAGGCAATATCAGACATGAGTATTTGTAAACTGTGTTTGATATTGCGTTCAGATGGGGTGAAGTCACCCCTGGAAAAGCCAAATTTTGAAGATACACACAAATTGCTGAATGTCAACATGTGCTAGCTGCTATCACGGGGGATCAAGGGACGTGTTTTGGGGGTGCAACCCCTTCCTCCCAGCTACTTTATTATTGAGGAAGGGGTTGCATCCCCAAAACGCATACATTGATCTCCCGTGATGGCAGATAGCACATGTTGACATACTGTGTGCATCTTCAAAATTTGGCTTTTCTCGAATATGTCAAAAAAGTTTAGAAATTTTTCCATCCCAAAAAACACAAAAAAGGGAAGGGATTTGGAGGGGTTTTAAACTCTCCCTAAACATCAATGATGTTCTTCATTTTTTGTTGAACATCATTGATGTTTTTCTGGATGTTTTCCAAGTCCCTATTACACCCCATAAGCTCCCCGATCAGGATCTGTGCACTTTCAGAGGTGAAATGAGCTGGATCCACAACATCACGATCACCTAAAAACATAGAAACAAAAACACACCATGTATTATAAATATGCCGGCATCCATCTCTTACCTGAGCCTGTGGTCGCAGACACTCACCTGTCGTGGTGACAATTTCCACCACATCTCCTTCCTCCTCCTCCTGTTGTCTTTGGTGGGTCTCCACTTCTTCCTGAGGTGGGGGGTCTGTGGTCTCCTCGGATGAGGGGTGTCCTCCGAGTCTTTTTTCCCCTATGTAAAAAGAAATCGGTATAATTAGCACACAGATATTTGATGGCAGACATCGTAATATGAAACATTGCTTGGAAGTGGGGTACAATTGTCTCTTTTGTCAGAGTTCCAAGATGAAGAAAAATTTTTGTCCTTTGTCGGGCTTGAATACTTACCTGTTTTGTACAAGCTTCACAGATGGAGTCACCTATAGTATACACTGGAGCACCTGTGTGGGGGCCCCCTAATAAAAAGGGTGTTCTTGTGTCCCACACTAGTGCTCCAGCGTCCAGATGTGAAAACAGCTGCTGAGTGTCCTCTCCTTAAACAGAATCTAGTTTGCATTACATTCTAGTTACAAACCCATCTACACAACAAAATTATTTTAAGAGAAGTAGGCCCTAACAAATGTGTTCAAATGCATATGGCCAAAACAATGGTGTTTTCTAGCCCGAACGAACAATGTTTCATACGAACGAATAATGTGCCCATGAACATGAAAGTTGCCATTTTAAACTGTACAACAGTTAAGAAAAGCACATGGAGCAGCACGAACGTAATAAAAATAAAGAATAGGAACACCGCACAACTACTTACTTTTTTGCAGCACTCTCCTGATCCTTCTGTACTGCTCATGCTCCCTGATTTTGAGGTCCGACCACCGCTTCCTGAGCTGATCCTTGGATCGTCGTACCCCGAAATTCCGGTGCAGACTCTTGACCACTTTCGCCATGATCTTGGCCTTTCTGACATTGGGGTTGGGGTAAGGTCCATACTTGACGTCATAGTCGGCCTTCTTCAGGATGTCGACCATCTCCACCATCTCCACAAAGGACATATTTGATGCCTTAAATCGTCTCCTTCTGGATCGGGACGTTTCAGGCTCCGGGCTTTCCTCCTCCTCCTCCTCGTTGCTGTAATTATCAGACACCTGCTCTGTCTCCGCCATGTGCTCTTCCCCACTGTGACAAACGAGAAGGGGCGGGGAATAGACTAGAAAGAACGTCAGGGGCGGGCAGAGTTTCGTGCTTGCGCAGTGTCTATAAAGCGTAACACGTGTGCGTAGTAAGTGTGTGAGTGGAGGAAGGGGTAACCGAGGCGTCGATCGTTATAACGAAGGTAAGATTTACAATTGGGCCTATACTGCTTCTAGATTGAGGCCTGTATTTGGACAAGTTTAGAAGACTTTAGGCTGACATTAGGGTTTGTCTTGTGTTGTGTCTTGCAGTTAAATGGATATCTTGAAGGATCATGACTTTATGCCAATCTTCATAGATATGTTCAGGATGTTCAGGGAGCTGCCCTGTCTGTGGCAGATAAACCACCCTGAATATAAGAACCAAACAAAGAGGAAGGCAGCGCTGGATAATTTGCTGCAATTTGTGAAGTCGGTGATCCCCACGGCAGACATCACCTATTTGAAGATCCTAATTGGTGGCCTGAGGAGCACTTATCTAAGGGAGCACAAGAAGGTCCAGGATTCCCAGAGATCAGGAGCAACAGATGACATTTATGTCCCCAGGCTGTGGTACTATGACAGGCTGCATTTTCTGGCAGGTCAGACTGAACCCAGGCCAGCACTCTCCACTCTTCCTTCCACGCTTCCTTCCCCCCCAGCTGAGCCTTCTGATGTCCAACCTGGTCCTTCCAGGCAGCAACATGTGGAGGATCCCAACTGGAGCCAGGTATAGCATTCTTCTAAATATTTCTGGTTGTCCAATCAATGATGTTAAATATATGTTAGTTTGGAGTACTAATTTCTGATTGTGATTGATGAAGCAAAAACTGACAGAGCCAAGCAGGCTGCCTGATACTTAGGTCCCTACCCTCCGCCTTCAAAGACAAAGTGGCAGGAAGAGGAGTAACCTGGAGGAGGCTGCCATAGGCCTATTTTGGAAGGCTACTGAGGCCCTCAGAACACCCCACAGTGTGGAGGAGGACTTTGCTGCCATAATTGCATGCAAAATGATGCAGATGGAGGAGGGCCAATGACTCCTATGTGAGTTTTTAATTTTGGAAGCTCTAAATAAGGTGTTGAGGGGCCAACTCACATGTGCAACCCACATTTGTCACCTCGCCCATAGTCCTCCTCCTCCTCCTCCAGGTCCTCCTCCTCCTCCTCCAGGTCCTACTCCTCCTCCTGCCACACCTCCAACACCAGAGCCACAGCCGGGAAGGAAGCGTGGAAGGAAGACCAGAGAGTGATGGCCCTGGGTTTAGTCTGGTCTGGCAAAATATGCAGCCTCTTGTAGTACCACAGCCTGGGAACATACATGTCATCTGCTGCTTTCATGATCTCTGGGACTTCTGTACCAGACTGCACTCCCTTACATATGGACTCCTCAGGCCACCAATTTTGATGTAAAATAATTGATGTGTGCCCTGGGGGTCAAAGGCTTTGCCAACTTATAATGTTTCTCCAGCGTTGCCTCCCTCTTTGTTTGGTTCTGAGCCCTTAATAAAGAAATCTTTGTTTCAATTATACTCGCCTATGTGTGTTTTCATTCAAAAAGGACAGTTTGTGAGGATTCAGGTACATTTCAAAAATACAATGTGAAATTAACAAGGGACACCAACACCAAGCAACCTCCTTGAGAGTAAATAATACAAGATAATAATGGTGTTGGGGTAACTTGACACACAAAACACACACCAAAATATTCTGGAGTAAAAACAAAAAAACAAAAAAAAAAAGATCAGCTTTGAAAAAAAGACAAACCAAAAAAATAATAATATATATCTTTTTTGTCAGATGTGACAAATCAAAATATATTGAGGGAATCACGATAAACAATAAAGAAAGAAGTTTGTGAGAAGTCTGTGTGAATATGAGCAGCAAAACGACTTCATTCTTCTCACATTATAAAGAAGAAGAGAGTGCACTGTATTAAACAATTTTAAACATTGCAGCCTGACGAAAGTGCTCTATCCATTCCGAACGCTAATTTTACCAGACCGAGCTGTTCCGTCTCGGAATTTCTTCTGAGCATGTGTGGCACTTTGTGCGTCGGAATTGTCCACACACCGTCAGAATTGACGCGATCGGATTTTGTTGTCGGAAAATTTTATAGCCTGCTCTCAAACTTTGTGTGTCGGAAAATCCGATGCAAAATGTCCGATGGAGCCCACACACGGTCGGAATTTCTGACAACAAGCTCCGATCGCACATTTTCCATCGGAAAGTCCGACCGTGTGTACAGGGCCTAAGAATATAATGAGCAAAAAAGTGCAAAATAGAAATAAAAAGAAAAAGAGGGTTGCAAACATGATGGGGGCGATTATTCACTGAGTGACGCAATGTTAGGGCACGAATCATGACCTTTGTCTCTTTCTCCATCCGAGTGAGGCTCTCGCTGCAAGGATATACAGTCATCCTAATGTATCAGAGTTCTGGGGCCTCCATGTATATGCTGTGAGGGCAATGAGATGCACAGGGTGATAAGCTCTATGGTCCAAATAGCTCCAGGCCCAAAGCTGAGTGTCCAGGGTTATCAAAAGACCAAATTCCTCCCCCCCAAGGAAGTACAAGGATCTGGCCCCCTAACTTCAAAAGGGGGGAATCTCCGCTCTCACATTCAGTAATGCGTGTGTTATAAAGACGGGGGGGGGGAGTAGAAAGAAGCAAATGGTGAATTTGCGGAGGGGACAATTAGAAGAAAGAAGGGGCCTGTCAACAAATAACAATAGTGACAGTTCTCACAGTATCATGTCGCATACCCGTTCACCCATCCGGACGACCGCGTTGATCCAGCCAGTGTACTGCTGCCTTCGGGTCCTCAAAAAATATGGCCCTGCCATCCTTCTCCACTCTCAGTCTGGCCGGGAACAACATGGCATATTTAAGGTGCACCACCCTGAGCCGCCTCTTGACATCTTGGAACTGTGCTCGCTTTCTTTGGACTTGGTTAGAGAAGTCGGGAAACACTGCGACATGGCCGTTAGCCAGGGCGATGTTACCTTTCTCTCTGGTTAGCCGAAGGATTTTATCTCTATTTTAAAATTAAGAAACTTGGCAAAAAAAGTTCTGGGGGGGGGCTCCCACAGGAGGAGGCTTTGCTGGGATGCGGTGCGCCCGTTCCACTGCGAACATAGCAGAAAAGGCCTCTCTGCCAAAGTTGAATCAGGAGGGATTCCAAGTATTCAGCGGGGTTGGTGCCTTCAGCCTTCTCAGGTAGACCGATAAACCGGAGGTAGCAGCGTCTCAGATGATTCTGCATATCATCTTGGTGAGTGTGTAGCTGCTGAATCTGGCACTGCATGTCCTCCGTGGTGTGTCTCAGGGGGTGCAGAATGTCCTCCGCCGCTCCGATGCGTGTCTCAGCTTCGGTAACCCTATCCTTTACCTTAGATAGGTCTTGGCGCAGCAGGGAGATGTCAATCTTGACCTCATCAATTTTGGTGGTGAGTGTCCCCTGCAGCGTCACAATGGCATCCAGGACCTTAGCTGTGTCTGCACCCTGATGGTCTGCCGCTGAACACGTGCCCTCGACATTTTTGGCCTGCGGGTCTTGATCTTAAAATCTTTTTATTTGAAAAAAATTTTCATTACAACAAACAAGAGATAAAGGAACAAGGAACATCACCATGAACAGGGACATATTCATACCGTCCTCTTATCCATACATTATTATCATTCCAATGTGTACCAGTTCAAAATACCCGTAAACAGTAAACTTCAAAAAGAATTTCTTCTTTTTTTTTTTTCCCTTTCCCCCCATTTACACCCCTCTTACCCCACTTAAATAATTTCAATGGTGTATAATATGCCCTATAGGATAAGTAAAAGTGAGACATCACCTGTGAAGGAGAAAGAGTGACCCTGGGCCCTAGCGACAGGACATGCTCCCATTGATCATCAGACAGCACTCCCACGTCTCTCTCCCATTTGATCCTATTTTTATTTTCCACCATACCCTCCTGGGCTGATGCCTTCAGGCATCCATAAATGTCAGAGATTAATCCCTTCGTAGAGCTCGCGTCAATCAGCTTTCTCAAAGAGGTCATTTTGCACCACACTGGCGCTTCCTTCCCAAATTGTGCCTCTAGGGCATGCCTAAATTGCAAGTATCTGTAGAATGACCTGTTGGAGATTGCATACTCCTCCACCAGCTCTTGAAAAGATTTTAACCTCCCTGCCCTGTATACATGCGCCAAGCAGTGAATACCCTGGCGGTCCCATTCTTCAAAGCGTCCCATTTTTTTGAGCTCGTTGAGGTTATTATTATCCCAGAGTGGGAAAATTCCGCAAAGCCAGTGTATCCCAGAGTTCTTTTGACTTGTACCCAAGCCTTGACCATCATCTGGGTAGTGGGACATTTGGTACAAAATGAATCTGCCTCTAGTGCCTCTGCAATTGTATCATGTCCGATGTCATTCAACAAAACACTACCACCCACTCCTTCATCCCATAACCTATTGCTATAATATATAATAACCTTGCGGATCCGGTACCGCCAGGCCGCCCTTCACCTCTGGTTGTCGCAACGTCCGCAAACCGATCCTAGCCACCCCATTTTTCCAAATAAGTTCTCTAAACAGGCTGTCTATTTTTTTAAACCAGTGCCTGGAGATCCACACAGGAGAGTTCTGCAGGACATATAAAATTTGGGGTAACCAGACTATCTTGATCAAGTTGCAGCGTCCGGCAACCGAGAGAGGCAGGCGTCCCCACACCCGGCACTTCTGCTTCAGCTTTTTCCTTAGATAGGTCTTTACCTTAGATAGGTCTTGGCGCAGCAGGGAGATGTCAATCTTGACCTCATCTATTTTGGTGGTGAGCGTCCCCTGCAGCGTCGCAATGGCATCCAGGACCTTAGCTGTGTCTGCACCCTGATGGTCCGCCGCTGAACACGTGCCCTCGACATTTTTGGCCTGCGGGTCTTGATCTTAATGGCGATATTTCGCCAATTTATCCACCACCTCAGAATTCATTTTCGGCGGGGACATAGTTCCTCTCTGCTCCGGAATGCGGGCAGCCAGGCCGTCTCCAAGTAACGCCAAATGGTCGCCGCGCCGGGAGTTAGGCCTAAGTCTCGTTTCGTCTCCAAAGCCGAAGCTGGATGTACGTGGACCTGGACAGCAGTCTCAGGCAGCCCAGAGATCGTTTTAGGAGGGGCTGGGGCACAGGACACTCAGAAAAGCCAGGATATCTCCCCAAGGCCGCCACCGGGTGGAGCAAGATGGCCGCCGCTCCTGAACACAGGCCGAAACAGCGGCCCGTTCCAGGGCAAATACTGTATATAAAGTACCTCTACAGCAGCCTCAGGTAGTCCGGGGGGTCTTACAGAAGAGGGGCGAGTTTCCAGCCGTCCGGGAGGCCCGTGGAGTGTATTTCGGCCTCCGCCGGGTGCAGCAAGGTGTCCGCCGCTCCGAGAACTAGGCCAAAGCCTTTCCTAGGGCCAATGCCGATCCGGAGGTCCATGCCACAGTGGCTTCGTGCAGTGCTCCGGCGGGCTGATAGGCTCCAAATTCAGCAGAGGAGGCAGGAGGGATCCCCAGGTGAAAGGTAGGGCATACAATGTACAGGATTCGGTCAGGATTGTAAATAGGAGTCTAGGACAGCGGAGCTCACACTATGTGCGTCCTACACCATTGCTCTCCGGGCCACGCCCCGTGCTACAGCATCTTAAAGAGCCGACGTACAGCTACGACGACTTGCGCAGCAGTGCCAGCCTGCCGCAGTATAACTGCGGTGGCTGATCGGGAAGGGGTTAAGGAATCTTATTTTTATTTGATTGCTGATGAGAAAAATAAAAATATAGATTTGTTCCTGCCTCCTAATCCTTCCTTTGCTCAATGCCTGTGCTATATAATTTTTGCTGCACCACTGGCATGGTTATATCCTCTAAGTCCTCTCCATAAATTTAGCAGAAATTCATGCTCAAAGTAGAACTATAGGCAACACTTTTTCCATTTTGGATAAAGTAAGGGAGGGTTATAGCCCCGTCAGTTTATTTTTTGCCATCCCTGTCCCATTGAGGAGATTTTCTTCATTTTCTGCCCCATAGCCAAACAGGAAGATAGAGGAAATCTCTGCAAATTAAGGGAATCCATTGCCCCCCCCCCCAAGGCCATCAGAACTAGTATCCCCACTGGAAATTTTCGGGGCGGGTCTTAAACAGATGTGGCCTTGACAGAAATGATGGGTCATATTTAAATTAGGGGGTGCACGAATTTAATCAGCCCTAGGGCAGCACAAAAATTTAAATACACCACTGGGTATTGGGGGTTTCTTCAGCACACCTATGTTGGGGATGAGGTATGGCTGTCAATGGCCAATCTGAAATCGCCATGCCCATCGAAGAAGCTGGGGCCAAGATACATCAGGCCGTTTCCAGTCAAACATGAGGTAAACCCAGTGGCGTTTTAATTATCCTTGCCTGATTCTTATAGGATTCACCCAATTTTTCATGCCTCTCCCCTTAAATCGGCCATTCCGGATACATTCCCAGGGTGAGTGGAACCACCTCCGCCACCAGTAACTGTTGGAGAAGAAACAGAATACGAGGTGGAGTCAGTATTGGATTGCAGAAAGCAGGGCAGGTAAATCCAATATCTGATCAAGTGGAAGGGGTATGCACCCAAAGAGAGCTCCTGGGAACTGAAGATCAGCATCCATGCCCTAGACTCCTTCGGGAATTCCATACCAGATATCCGAGAAAGATGGCCCAGTTGGGCAACTGGAGGCTGCCCGTCGGGCCGGGGGGGGGGGGGGGGGCACTGTCAGGGTACCAATAGCAGAAGGTCTCTAGGACCCAGCACCTGTCAGAGAATCAGAAGGGCTCTAGGACCCAGCATCTCCGCCAGCACATCACATGGGCCTTTATAAGGAAGTCAGCTCTTGGCTGAAGTGCTGTTTGAGCTCAGCTGTTACCGATGTTCCTGTGTTTCCTGTGATCCTTGATTATGGACCCGGCTTTTTCCAGACCTGTCTCCTGCCTGCCTCCTGACCTTGACCTCGCCTTGTTAAACAGATCTCCTCAGCCTGTTACCTGTCTTGACCTCGGCTCCCACCTAACCTTGTCTATCCACCTGACACCGAACCTTGGCTAGCACCAACTACCCTCTGCCTCAGTGACCCTGGTTACCTGCAACATCTCACAGGCGCCACCTGCCTGCAGCAGCCCTGCAGCACATCAGTGGTGTTCCTGAGCCTTTTCTGCAAGCAACTTTGCAGGCAACCTGTGCGTCTTTGGGCATGACTCCTCCTGTCTAACCTCCAGGGGAGTCTGAAACTGAGCTGCAAGAGAAGCCCTCTCTCCATTGGCCTCCAGCACTTTGGTACCTGATAACCACTTTTGTACTGTCTATGACCTACTCAAATCATATTCATTGGTTTATAACTCATAATGGCTCCAAGGTCATTCAGGCTTATGGTGTCAGCTTTCACACCATGTTAATGATAAATGTATTCCAGCGTAATATAATCCAGCAGTAAACTGTCTTTAGTGCTGTTGTGGTCAAATCAACAAGCCAACTTTGTTTTGTTAACAGCTTTTTGATCATGCAACATATATATGTGGTAGCAGAAAAAATTTGAAGCTTAACATCTAGCTGCCGCACATGCTGTGGTTGTGTGCTGAAAGTGTGCTCACTGTGCGCTTCCAGCACATTGACAGAGCTGTCTCTCGACAGCTATCAGTCATGGCTTCTGATGGGGAGCCAGTGGGACATATTCCTGATCATGAGACTGATGTGGGAGGCAATCACAGTAGCCATGAGATCAAGAAGCTGCTCTTGCATTAAAGCGCACGTAAGGGCCATGGCTAGACAACTTGAAAGGATTAACACAGTGTAGCACCCTCTGGCATGTGTGCTAGAACAGGCAAACCATGTTCTGATTCACACTGTAAATCTGTGAATCTTAATTTGGTCAGGGTTTAAGGGAGTTCAGGGCTGGATGACTCATCCTGGCAGCTCTCTGGTGCCTCTCCCTTACATAGTAGGTGAGGTTGAAAAAAGACACAAGTCCATCAAGTCCAACCTTCCCTGATCTGGAAGGTCGAAGAAACTTCTAGAACTAGAGGGTGGGGGTTAGGAGCAGCTGCCAAGAATATTTTTTTGGGGCCTCAGCTAATCCTCAGAGGTGGGCTGGCAGGGGGCAGAGAATACCCCATAAATAGGCATGGGCCATGGCAGCAAGGTGTCAAAATAAGAAACGGCTGCACCTCACGTGGGCTCCAAGTAAAGTTTATTGGAATATCAAAATATGCAAAATGGCACCAGAGGACACCAACAGTGGTCAAGGTAGACGCGTTTCACACAACAGAAATGTGCTTAATCATTACCAATCAAACCTTGACCACTCCTGGTGTCCTCTGGTGTCATTTTGGATATTTTGATATTCCAATAAACTTTACTTGAAGCCCACGTGAGGTGCAGCTGTTTTTTATTATGACGATTCAATACGGAGGTGAGCCGGGGCTAGCACTCAGGTGTGTGTTCCAGTGGGCGTATCAGTACACCTGGAGCGAGGAGTTCTTTTCACATGGCAGCAAGGCATTGGGGTTGAAGATGGAAATGCAGTGTTGGGGAGGCTGTCGGTGGCCCTGAGGGGTACCCCCCAGTCTCGGGGGCATGTCCTGCCTTTTGCCAGTACTCAAGTGCTAGAAGGATCCTGCCAAAACACATGGGAGGAGATCTTCCTGGAGGCACGGGAGCAAGAGAGGACAGAGTAAGTAGTTCAACATTGTTGGAGTCTAACAAAGGGGGGGGAGACTGTCACATGAAGCTAGTCTCCCTTGAAGACAACTGTGGACTTAGGTCTTCAGTCCTTTCCCTGAGAGATCTCCTGAGAGTCAGCAGGGTGGGCTGGTGAGGAGTCAGTCAGGTGGACTGGTCTAGAGAGGCAGCCAGGAGGGCTGAGGAAAGAGGCAGCTGCAGCCAGGTGGGCTGGCAGTGCCTGAAGAGGTGGTTCTGGGATCAGTGGTCACAGAGGAAGCAGGAGGAAAGGGTTACATGCAATTTCACTACTTCTGTGCTACACCTAAGGGACTGAGAGTTCCTGCCTGTAATGGGCTGTTACTGATCTGACAAGGGGTTTGTCAGATCCTACAAGAGTGAGTCAGCAGAAGCTGGCAAGTGTGGGTGCAGGAGGAAAGTGAAAAAGAGACTGTATATAGCTGTATATAGGAAGTTGTGCCTGAAGTTTGCTGAAGTCAAGTGGGCATCCCATAACTTCCCATCCCTATCCAAGTTGTTAACCCTCTAATAAACAACCCAAAAACAAAGAGATGGACTGTTTTATGACTGACTCTGTGTGCCTGTGAAGATTTGGTGGGCCTGGCTGTGCAGGAGTGGGGAATCTCTGTTCATCTGAAGCTCCTACGTGGGGTGGGCTACATTTGGGGTGCTCGTCCAGGATATCGCCCATGGTAACCTGCAAGGCCGTTGCCCCTAGCAACCAAAATTTATTGTTGCTGAGACCACTAAGGGGGTGAAACAGGAAGATGGAGTTATGTGTATTGCCAAACTGTGACTGCTGCTGTGTAAGTCAAGTGTCGTTTCTCATATCAACCAGCGGAAAATTGCTGCCAAACCAGTGTTATACTGCATGCCCAGTTGCCCCAACTGTGGCTGGGACAGCTACTTCTGTTAAAACCTGCTTATTCAGTGAGAATTGTATAGTGTGCTGTTACCCGTGGCAACCACGGTGGGCGATCGCGCCCATGGATTACAAAGTGCCCAGTGGTCAGCATGAAGCTGGGGAATGTGACTCCTGCAATGGCCTGCTTAAAACACTAAAATGTGCACGGGTATGTCTGCTGGTACCCCTGACAACCGGAGTGAGTCGGTGGGATCCTGCAGGAGGGGATCTATCATTTGTCCAACCACGGCTGAAGCTAAAGACTATCCTATCTGCTAGAAACAGTGTGACATGTGTTACAGACTTTGCTTTTGCCTGTGGCAACCACAGTGAACTTTTATTGCTACAGTGAGGAAAAAAGTGTTTGATCCCCTGCTGATTTTGTACATTTGCCCACTGACAAAGAAATGATCAGTCAATAATTTGGTAGGTTTATTTTAACAGTGAGAGAATTACATAAATATCCAGAAAAACGCATTTCAAAAATGTTATAAATTGATTTGCATTGTAATGTATGTGATCACCTCTCAATCATCAAGATTTCTGGCTCCCAGGTGTCGTCTATACAGATAGCGAGCTGAGATTAGGAGCACTCTCTTAAAGGGAGTGCTCCTAATCTCAGCTTGTTACCTTTATAAAAGACACCTGTCCACAGAAGCAATCAATCAGATTCCAATCTCTCCACCATGGCCAAGACCAAAGAGTTGTCCAAGGATGTCCGGGACAAGATTGTAGACCTACACAAGGCTGGAATGGGCTACAGGACCATCACCATGAAGCTTTTGAGAGGGTGAAAACAGTTGGTGTGATTATTCTGGGTGAGAGAGTGGGCGGGCCGGGCTGCCGGATGGCTCGGTGTGTGAACAGGCGGGCAGCTCGGCGGCAGCTAAGAGAGCGGGCGGTCAGCTGAGGGCTCAGTGTGTGAGCAGGCGGCTGGCCAAACAGCTAGCCGGCGGGCGGGGGAGCAGAGAGATGACATCATTTCTCACCGCCCCGCGCCCGCTCTGCATCCCTGCAGTAACTTCCGCCCTCACTGTGCAGGCAGCATGGGCAGCAGAGAAATTACATCATCTCTCTGCTGCCTGACTCTGGGTGGGACAAAGCAAGAGAAATGCAATACACCATCTTAGCAGGCAATATCAATCCGCAAGGTGTGGCAGGTGACGTGACAAGTGACAATCCACAAGTTGTGACAGGTGACGAGGCAAGTGACAATCCACAAGGTGGGGAAGGTAACGTAGCAAGTGACAATACGCAAGGTGTGGCATGTGACGTGGCAAGTGACACCCCACAACATGTGGCAGGTGATGTGGCAAGTGACAATTCGCAAGGTGTGGCAGGTGACGTGGCAAGTGACAATCTGCAACATGTAGCAGGCGACGTGGCAAGTGACAATCCGCAACTTATGGCAGGTGACGTGGCAAGTGACAATCCGCAACATGTGGCAGGTGAAGCGGCAAGTGAAAGTCCACAACATGTGGCAGGTGACGTGGCAAGTGACAATCCGCAACATGTGGCATGTGACGTGGCAAGTGACAATCTGCATCTGGTGGCAGGCAAATGACAATCCGCAACGTGTGGCAGGTGACATGGCAAGCAGTGTTAATTTCGACAACTAAAATGACTAAAACATTTTAGTCGACTAAAGGAATACTATTTTAGTTGAGTAAAATACGACTAAAACTAAAACAATTAAGATGACTAAAATAGGACTTAAACTAAAATGGCATTTTAGTCAAAAGACTAAAATGGGACTAAAATTAAAATGGCATTTTAGAGACTAACACAAAAGACTAACACTAAAACTAAATTGGAATTTGACTTCAAAATTAACACTGGCCTTTAGTTTATGTTCATACCTCAATACCTTAAATAATAACATGTGAGATTTTTCACTCCAGCAGTATATAATGAGTTTGGAAATTGTAGAGAAATGTTAACTTATGCGTTACAATTTAATTACACCCATTAGATTTCAGACGACTAAAATGAGTTTTAGTCGACTAAAATGTACTGGAGATTTTAGTCGACTAAAAGGTAGGACATTTAAGTCGACTAAAATGTACTGGAGATTTAGTCAACTAAATATGACTAAAACAAAAACAATTGCAGAAGACTAAAATGGGACTAAAACTAAAATGCCATTTTAGTCCTAAGACTAATGCCGCGTACACACGGTCGGACTTTTCGTCTACAAAAGTCAGACAGCCTGTCCGACAGACTTCCGGCAGACTTCCGGCAGACTTTCGGCGGACTTGCGGCAGACTTTCTAACGAACGGACTTGCCTACACACGACCACACAAAAGTCTGACGGATTCGTACGTGATGACGTACACCGGACTAAAATAAGGAAGTTCATAGCCAGTAGCCAATAGGTGCCCTAGCGTGGCTTTTTGTCCGTCGGACTAGCACACAGACGAGCGGATTTCGGGGTCCGTCGTAGTTACGAAGTAAAGTTTTAAAGCATGTTTCAAATCTAAAGTACGTCGGATTTGAGGCTAAAAAAGTACGTTGAAAGTCCGGAGAAGCCCACACACGATCGGATTACCAGCCAGCTTTAGTCCGTCAGCGTCCGTTGGACTTTTGTAGACGAAAAGTACGACCGTGTGTACGCGGCATAAGACTAAAACTAAATCGAAATTTGTTGCCAAAATTAACACTGGTGGCAGGCGACAGTGGCAAGTGACACGCTCAGGCTCCCATTGACTCTGCATTGTGGTGAGTTGAACCATTTCATTCTATATTACAATGTAATAATAGAAATAATGCACTTCAAAAAAACGTATTTTCTGGCAGTGCCCCTCCTGAGACTAGACTCTGGATCCGCCCCTGGTGCAAACCTGGTGGCCAACTATAAGAAACGCCTGACCTCTGTGATTGCCAACAAGGGTTTTGCCACCAAGTACTAAGTACTCAAATACTTATTTCACTCATTAACCACTTCAGCCCCAGACCATAAAAAAAACAAAAAATAGCGAAATTTTGAAAAAAACGCATTATTTTTTACTTTTTGCTATAATAAATATCCCCAAAAATGATCCCCAAAAAATATAAAAAACATTTTTTCCCTCAGTTTAGGCCGATATTCTACATATTTTTGTTAAAAAAAATCACAATAAGCGTTTATTGATTGGTTTGCACAAAAGTTATAGCGTCTACAAAATAGGGGGTAGTTATATGGCATTTTTATTATTAATTTCTTTTTACTAGTTATGGCGGCAATCTGCGATTTTTATCATGACTGCAACATTATGGCGGACACATCGGACATTTTTGACACTATTGTGGGACCATTGTCATTTATGCAGCGATCAATGCTATAAAAATGCATTGATTACTGTGTAAATGACACTGGCAGTGAAGGGGTTAACCACTAGGGGGCGGGGTTAAGTGTGTCCTAGGGAGTGATTCTTACTGTTAGGGGGCGTGGCTTACTGTGACATGTCACTGATCGCTGCTCCCGATGAGAGGAAGCAGACGATCAGTGTTGTGTCACTAGGCAGAACAGGGAGATGCTTTGTTTACAAAGGCATCCCCCCGTTCTGCCGTTTTAAAACCCGATCGCGGGACACCAGCGGACATCGAGTCCATGGGTCCCACGGGCAGGGTCACGTTGCTTTGCCTGCCCGTGCCATTCTGCCGATGTAAATGTGCGTGAGGCAGTCGGCAAGCGGTTAAAATACAAATCAATTTATAACTGTTTTGAAATGCGTTTTTCTGGATTTTTTTTTTGTTGTTATTCTTTCTCTCACTGTTAAAATAAACCTACCATTAAAATTATAGACTGATCATTTCTTTGTCAGTGGGAAAACATACAAAATCAGCAGGGGATCAAATATTTTTTCCCTCACTGTATATGCCTTCAGTTGCTTAGGCACAACCAATGCTGAGTGGCATGTTCCAACAAGTTCTGCAAGTTTCAGTGTGTGCACCGTAGCCACGAACATACTGTCTGTGCCTGCAAGCCTCAATCCAGAAAGAGTTACAGGGCATGCAGGAACAGGCCTGCTTATCAGAACTATTGGAGCCAGCCAGTCTGGAAGCTTGGGGGCACAGCCACACCCCAGAGGAGACCCAGAGTACCTTGCATGCAAAGAGAGAGAGAGAGGAGCAAGATGGCAGACAATATCCAGTGCCAGAGCTGCAGGGGGTGACGCTGGTGGATACCAGTGTGCGACTGGAACATCGAGGGAGATTCGCCCTTGGATTGATCAAGGGGATGGAAAGGCTGTGTATGCTGTGTCCTGGCTGCAGGAGACCCACCGCTGTGGTCAGTGCCTGGATCTGGTGTGGGCACTGCAATAAGCTGCTTACCAAACGGACACTGAGCGAGCAGGAGTCGCTCACCTACAGTGTAGACCTGCAGTTAGGTGTTTGCACCGAACAGCCACGGAAATCCGGGGGCAGGCCGACAAGGGACTACCAAAGGTGGGGTTGAGTCTGTGCATGGAGACTCCCCTGCAAAGACAAGTGACACCTGGGAAGAAAGATGGAAATCCGCCTCGGGTTGCAGTCAGACGAGAGCTGGTACCTGCCAGTACTGCCCAGCAGGAGCCAGAAGATGATTCCGGAAAGCCAGCTGTGCCCATTCACCCTGTCAACCCCACCTGGAAGGAGCCATTGCAGGAAGACAATTCATCTTCAGGTTAGCCAGAGGGGGGCAGCAGTGGTTGGGCAATAGATTGGGGGTCACCCAGACTGCAAGGGAAAATCGGGCCAATACATTATGACTGGGAGGAGTGGACATCTCACAGCAGCTCAGAAGGAGAATGGGAGTGGGGAGACTCCCAGGAAGATGTGGACGTGCTTTTAGAAGTGTCAGAGATGCCAAAGTCAGCTGAAAAGGTGGAAGGTCTCTGCAGACCCCTATCTGTGTCTGCCGGGGGTTCCAGAAACAACCATCCACTACATCAGAAGTGATGAATACAGGCAGCGGGTAGTGAGGTCACTCATGGCCTGTGTCTTCCCTGGGAAAGGCAATCCATGGGACCTGCCAAGATTCACAAGGTTCCAGAGGGAAGTGCAGCGGAGGAGGACAGCACTTGAGTGGGGGTTGGACTATCTGTATGTTCCCCAGGATGTCATGGATATTATTGAAGATTCATGGGCCAAGTGGGAGGAAGACATTGTTAGGGATAGGGGCTTAACTAGAACCTTCAGGGCCCTGGTGCAAGTAACCATGATGGGCCCCCTGACCCCCCTCTTCCACCTGACACCCGGGCTTCCAATTTTGGGAGAGTGTACATGGATATCCTCCCAGAACTCTGCCTTCCTTATGCCCCCTGGGACGTGCATCCATCGCAATCACAGCGGCCCTTTACCATGTGATTAGCTGATCACATGTAAACAGACTTGCTGGGTATTGGAAGCCCCTTTCTCTCACGCTGTGTCTGTGTGAGGAAAGTTGAGGCGTTAACTGCCAAGAATGTCAGTAAATTGTTTACACTGATAATCAGTGCTGCCTATCAGTGCCACCTTTCAGTGCTCATCAATGCCACCTATTAGTGTCCATCAATGTTGCCTATCAGTGCCACTGATCAGTGCTGCATTTCAGTGCCGCCTATCATTGCTCATTAATGCTGCCTATCAGTACCACCTATCAGTGCTCATCAATGCCGCCTATCAGTGCTGCATTTCAGTACCGCCTATCAGTGCTCATCAATTCTGCCTATCAGTGCTCATTAATGCCCATCAGTGCCGCACCGCCTATCCGTGCCACAGACCATTGCTCATTAATGCCGCCTATCAGTGCCACCTATCAGTGCCCATCAGTGCAGCCTATCAGTTGCACCAACCAGTGCCACCTATCAGTGCCCATCAGTGCCACCTATCAGTGCTCATCAATGCTGCCTATGAATGCTCATTAATGCCCATCAGTGCCACACTGCCTATCTGTGCCACAGATCATTGCTTATCAATGCCACCTATGAGTGCCCATTAATGCCTCCTATCAGCACTGTCTATCAGTGCAGCCAATCAGTGCTTATCAATGCTGCCTGCCTCCTCAGCACGGCTCTGAGCAGAGAGCGTATCTCTCATACAGCTCAGAGCTGACAGTTCTCCCTGCTCCCCCCTTCCTCTCTCCCTCCTTCCTCTCTTGCACGGGATGACACAGCCGATCTGTTCCTTCTCCCACCTCCGCTCTCCCGTATGTGTACCGTGGGAAGTGTGAGCTTGTTAGCTTCACACTTGACTTTCTGCAAAGCACACACAGGTGAGGGGAGGAGGGAGAAGGAGCAGATCAGCTGTGTCATTCGTGCGAGAGAGAAAGGAGGGAGGGAGGAAGGGGGGAGCAGGGAGAACTGACAGCTCTGAGCTGTATGAGAGATGCCCCCGACAGTGGCGGAATGCCAGGGCCCGGTCGTAAGTGGTCGCAAGTACGACTTCTGCAATCCTTGTGGGGACCCCGTAATGAGTTTAGGTGGATGGCCATGTCTTGTTAGGTTTGTAGTTGTGCCATACTCTTTCCATTTTCGCATGGTGGATTGAACAATGCTCCTTGAGATGTGCAAAGCTTGGGATAGTTTTTTATAACCTAACCTTGCGCTAAACCTCTCTACAGCTTTATCCCTGACCTGTCTGGTGTATTCCTTGGCCTTCATGATTTCTTCACTAAGGTTCTCTAACAAACCTCTGAGGTTTGAGGGCATCACAGAACAGCTGTATTTATACTGAGATTAAATTACACACAGGTGGACTCTATTTACTAATTAGGTGACTTCTGAAGGCAATTGGTTCAACTAGATTTTAGTTTGGGGTATCAGAGTTATGGGGGCTGACTACAAATGCACACCACACTTTTTACATATTTATTTGTAAAAAGTTTTGAAAAACATTTATCATTTTCCTTCCACTTCACAATTATGTGCCACTTTGTGTTGATCTATCACATAAAATCCCAAAAAATGTTTTTAAGTTTTTGGTTGTAACATGACAAAATGTGGAAAATTTCAAAGGGTATGAATACTTTTTCAAGGCACTGTATACCTGTGAAGAGGTTGATGTGTTTTGTTTAGTTTAACCTCTTGCCGACCAGCCGTGGTCATTAAATTGTGGCAGGTGTGGTGTAGGTGTACGTCGGTCTGTGTAGGGAGGCTAGCGGGAGCGAGCCCGCAGGCCCCGCAAACTCAATGTCCACTGGCGACCCGCGATCACGGTGTACAGAGGCAGAACGGGGAACTGCCTATGTAAAAAAGGCAATTCCCCGTTCTGCCTAGTAACATGTCAGAGCTCTTTTGTTCCCAGTCATCAGGAAAAGCGATCTCTGTCATGTTCTAGGTAGCCCACCCCCCTACAGTTAGAACACACCCAGGGAACACAGGTAACCCCTTGATCGCCCCCTATTGTTAATCCCTTCCCTGCCAGTGACATTTATACAGTAATCAGTGGCTATTTTTAGCTCTGATCGCTGTATAGATGTCACTGGTCCCAAAAAGGGTCAAAAGTGTCCCATCTGTCCGCCACAATGTCGCAGTCCCGCTAAAAATTGCTGATCGCCGCCATTACTAGTAAAAAAAAAAAATTATAATAAAAATGCCATAAATCTATTCCCTATTTTGTAGACGCTATAACTTTTGTGCAAACCAATCAATATTGCGATTTTTTTTTACCAAAAATATGTAGAATACATATTCGCCTAAACCGATGAAGAAATTTTTTTTTAATTTTGGGGATATTTATTATAGCAAAATTGTTGGTCTTTTTTTGTTTATAGCGCAGAGGTGATCAAATACCACCAAAAGAAAGCTCTATTTGTGGGAAAAAAAGGACATAAATTTTGTTTGGGTACAGTGTCGCATGACCACGCAGTTGTCAGTTAAAGTGACGCAGTGCCATATCGCAAAAAAGGGGCTGGTCATTAGGGGGCAAATCCTTCCGGAGCTAAAGTGATTAAGAACAAAAGAGTTGGGCAGCAAAAAGAGACTAATTCCGCTGTTTTCCTATGGACTAGGCAGGCCCATCACCCCAATCTTTTCCAGAAGAAGATTTCTTCCCTGGGTGAGGCCTAGAGTTTACGTTGTCTAAATGTTTAGGAGGGGCTCCTGCTAAACAAGACTTGCTCATGTACAAAGTTCCTTTTTTTCTGCCAGCAGGATTATAACCCCCTGCTAGCAGAATGTACAGAAAGATAGAAAGTTAGTGCTAGGATTGTATTTCTTCCGTTTCTGTTCTGCAGGAATAATCATGGATGGCTGTCCCCCCTGCTTAAGTGTTGGACTTTGGATTTTCTACAGTTTGCTGGGAGGGCCTCCCTTTAGGAGGAGGTGCTCTGGCTAAAGTATATGCCTTGTCGTGTGCCTGTTTGTTTACTTTGCTATCTACAGGGACTTGTAGTCAGGATGTACATATCTATATGGTTCTTTTTGAGAGAAGTGTCTATTTTTGATAAATGCTAATTTATTTGTAAAAAGCCCTTTCCGCGGGACTGTGACATTGCGGTGGACAAATCTGACCCCAAATGACACTTTTTGGGGACCAATGACATTATTACAGTGATTAATGCTATAAAAATTCACTGATCAATGTAAAAATGACACTGGCAGGGAAGGGGTTAACATTAGGGGGTGATCAAGGGGTAAACTGTGTTACATAGTTACATAGTTACATAGTAGGTGAGGTTTAACCACTTGAGCCCCGGACCATTATGCTGCCTAAGGACCAGAGGTCTTTTTCCAATTTGGCACTGCGTCGCTTTAACTGCTAATTGCGCGGTCATGCAATGCTGTACCCAAACGAAATTTGCGTCCTTTTCTTCCCACAAATAGAGCTTTCTTTTGATGGTATTTGATCACCTCTGCGGTTTTTATTTTTTGCGCTATAAATGGAAAAAGACCGAAAATTTTGAAAAAAAATGATATTTTCTACTTTTTGTTATAAAAAAAATCCAATAAACTCAATTTTAGTCATACATTTAGGCCAAAATGTATTCGGCCACATGTCTTTGGTAAAAAAAATGTCAATAAGCGTATATTTATTGGTTTGCGCAAAAGTTATAGCGTCTACAAACTAGGGTACATTTTCTGTAATTTACACAGCTTTTAGTTTATGACTGCCTATGTCATTTCTTGAGGTGCTAAAATGGCAGGGCAGTACAAAACCCCCCCAAATGACCCCATTTTGGAAAGTAGACACCCCAAGGAAATTGCTGAGAGGCATGTTGAACCCATTGAATATTTATTTTTTTTGTCCCAAGTGATTGAATAATGACAAAAAAAAAAAAATATTTACAAAAAGTTGTCACTAAATGATATATTGCTCACACAGGCCATGGGCCTATGTGGAATTGCACCCCAAAATACATTCTGCTGCTTCTCCTGAATATGGGGATACCACATGTGTGGGACTTTTTGGGAGCCTAGCCGCGTACGGGGCCCCGAAATCCAATCACCGCCTTCAGGATTTCTAAGGGTGTAAATTTATGATTTCACTCTTTACTGCCTATCACAGTTTCGGAGGCCATGGAATGCCCAGGTGGCACAAAACCCCCCCAAATGACCCCATTTTGGAAAGTAGACACCCCAAGCTATTTCCAGAGAGGCATATTGAGTCCATGGAATATTTTATATTTTGACACAAGTTGCGGGAAAGTGACACATTTTTATTTTTTTATTTTTTTTTTTGCACAAAGTTGTCACTAAATGATATTTTGCTCACACAGGCCATGGGCCTATGTGGAATTGCACCCCAAAATACATTCTGCTGCTTCTCCTGAATATGGGGATACCACATGTGTGGGACTTTTTGGGAGCCTAGCCGCGTACGGGGCCCCGAAATCCAATCACCGCCTTCAGGATTTCTAAGGGTGAAAATTTTTGATTTCACTCTTCACTGCCTATCACAGTTTCGGAGGCCATGGAATGCCCAGGTGGCACAAAACCCCCCAAATGACCCCATTTTGGAAAGTAGACACCCCAAGCTATTTGCTGAGAGGCATGGTGAGTATTTTGCAGCTCTCATTTGTTTTTGAAAATGAAGAAAGACAAGAAAAAACTTTTTTTTTTTTCTTTTTTCAATTTTCAAAACTTTGTGACAAAAAGTGAGGTCTGCAAAATACTCACTATACCTCTCATCAAATAGCTTGGGGTGTCTACTTTCCAAAATGGGGTAATTTGGGGGGGTTTTGTGCCACCTGGGCATTCCATGGTCTCCGAAACTGTGATAAGCAGTCAAGAGAGAAATCAAAAATTCACGCCCTTAGAAAGCCTGAAGGCGGTGCTTGGTTTTCGGGGTTCCGTACGCGGCTAGGCTCCCAAAAAGTCTCACACATGTGGTATCCCCGTACTCAGGAGAAGCAGCAGAATGTATTTTGGGGTGTAATTTCACATATTCCCATGGCATGTTTGAGCAATATATCATTTAGTGACAATTTTGTGCAAAAAAAAAAAAATTTGTCTCTTTCCCGCAACTTGTGTCGCAATATAAAATATTCCATGGACTCGACATGCCTCTCAGAAAATAGCTTGGGGTGTCTACTTTCCAAAATGGGGTCATTTGGGGGGGTTTTGAACTGTCCTGGCATTTTATGCACAACATTTAGAAGCTTATGTCACACATCACCCACTCTTCTAACCACTTGAAGACAAAGCCCTTTCTGACACTTATTGTTTACATGAAAACGTTTTTTTTTTTTTGCAAGAAAATTACTTTGAACCCCCAAACATTATATATTTTTTTAAAGCAAATGCCCTACAGATTAAAATGGTGGGTGTTTCGTTTTTTTTTTTCACACAGTATTTGCGCAGCGATTTTTCAAACGCATTTTTGGGGAAAAAACACACTTTTTTAAATTTTAATGCACTAAAACACACTATATTGCCCAAATGTTTGATGAAATAAAAAAGATGATCTTAGGCCGAGTACATGGATAACAAACATGACATGCTTTACAATTGCGCACAAACGTGCAGTGGCAACAAAATAAATACATTTTTAAAAGCATTTAAAAGCCTTTACAGGTTACCACTTTAGATTTACAGAGGAGGTCTACTGCAAAAATTACTGCCCTCGATATAACCTTCGCGGTGATACCTCACATGCATGGTGCAATTGCTGTTTACGTTTGACGACAGACCGCCGCTTGCGTTCGCCTTAGCGCGAGAGCAGGGGGCGACAGGGGTGCTTTTTTTTTTTTTTTTTTTTTTCTTTATTATTTTTTTGCTTTTTTATCTTATTTTTAAACTGTTCCTTTCATTTTTATTTTTTTTTAATCATTTTTATTGTTATCTCGGGGAATGTAAATATCCCCTATGATAGCAATAGGTAGTGACAGGTACTCTTTTTTGAAAAAATTGGGGTCTATTAGACACTAGATCTCTCCTCTGCCGTCAAAGCATCTGACCACACCAAGATCGGTGTGATAAAATGCTTTCCCAATTTCCCAATGGCGCTATTTACATCCGGCAAAATCTAAGTCATAAAATGCTCGTAGCTTCCGGTTTCTTATGCCGCGTACACACGGTCGTACTTTTCGTCTACAAAAGTCGGACAGCCTTTCCGACAGACTTCCGGCAGACTTTCGGTGGACTTGCGGCGGACTTGCGGCCTACTTTCTAACGAACGGACTTGCCTACACACGACCACACAAAAGTCGGTCGGATTCGTACGTGATGACGTACACCGGACTAAAATAAGGAAGTTCATAGCCAGTAGCCAATAGGTGCCCTAGCGTGGCTTTTTGTCCGTCGGACTAGCACACAGACGAGCGGATTTCGGGGTCCGTCGTAGTTACGAAGTAAAGTTTTGAAGCATGTTTCAAATCTAAAGTACGTCGGATTTGAGGCTAAAAAAGTCAGTTGAAAGTCCGGAGAAGCCCACACACGATCGGATTACCAGCCAGCTTTAGTCCATCAGCGTCTGTTGGACTTTTGTAGACGAAAAGTACGACCGTGTGTACGCGGCATTAGGTAGAGATGTTTGGAGCCACTCTGGTCTCTGATCAGCTCTATGGTCAGCTGGCTGAATCACCGGCTGCATTTTCAGGTTCCCTGTTGAGACAGGAGAGCCAGAGAAAAACACGGAAGACGGTGGGGGGGGGGGCATTCCCTCCCACGGCTTGTAAAAGCAGTCTAGAGGCTAATTAGCCGCTAGGATTGCTTTTACATGAAAGCCGACCGCTGGCTGAAAAGAATGATACCAAGATGATACCTAAACCTGCAGGCATCATTCTGGTATAACCACTCAAAGTTGTGAATGGCGTACCTGAAGACAAAAAAATGGTTAACAATAAAGCACAGTAAACGGTAAAGTACAAAAAATTGCATACCTGAAAAGCAAACATGATAAAACATAATAACAATAAAACATTGCAGAATAGAATACAGTAAAAAAGAGCAGAACAATAGAGAGAATAGAGAGAGAGAGAACAATAAAACGACAACTATTTTTTTTTATTTTATATTTTTTTTTTTTTTTTTTTTTACACTTTTTTTGTAACTAACTTTTATAACTGTAACCGGTTCCAGGTTCGGGTCTCTCAAAATGCGATGGCATCTTGGGAGACCCTGTGAAAGTGTGCCTAGTCTGTGCAATGCTGTATCCTACGCTAATACTCAACTAGTGCATAGTAGCGTTCAAAACATTCACCAATGCAAAGACCAGGATTGTCAGGACAGGAGGGACAATAATAGCGGGTGTCACGCCTATATCCGCGCTTGCTGCAGACACAATATCTTTTTTGGGGGGGTTCGTTGGGTAGGGGTACTCGGGAGGACATAAAGAAAATGCCTCTCATGCAGCCGACTGCATTTGGTTGGGGATGTGAATGGGGGAAGTACGGGCGCTGCAGAAGCGGTGGGTTCCCAATTAGGATTGGCGAATGCAGCAGGAAGGGCATTATGGGCACGACAGGCCTGTGTTTGTCTTTTTGGTGGCAGCGGGACACTACTTGTGCTTGCCACCTCACCAGCTTGAACTGCACTTATGGGACTCGCCACGTCACCAAGTGTTACTGCAGTGCTGGTTTGACTACGACCGGGGTGTACTAGGCCGCTGGCGCTTGCCAGTTCACCAAAACGCTACCAAAAAATCTGTTGGCGATCGCAGGGATCAGGCCTGACTCTGCGAACGCTGCAGTTATGCGTTTTAGTCTTTTGTAAGTGACAGTGATCGATCGATACTGCACTTGGGTGGGCTGGGCCGGGCGGAGGGGCAAAACGCAGGTGCTAGCAGGTATCTGGGCTGATCCCACTAACACTGCGTTTGTGAGAACCCTAAACTGCTGGGGATGCTAGTATAGATCTGATCGGATCAGATATTGATCCGTTCAGATACTATACCACTAAGGGAGGTGTACGGTGCGTGCGTGGGTGTTAGCGCTACTGGCGCTAACCTGACGCTGCCTGGAGCTGGTGCTTGCCAGTTCACCAAAACGCTACCAAGAAAACTGTTAGCGATCGCAGGGATCAGGCGTGACTCTGCGAACGCTGCAGTTATGCATTTAGTGTTTTGTAAGTGTCAGTGATCGATCGATACTGCACTTGGGTGGGCTGGGCTGGGCTGGGCGGAGGGGCAAAACGCAGGTGCTAGCAGGTATCTGGGCTGATTCCGCTAACACTGCGTTTTTGGGAACCCTAAACTGCTGGGGACACTAGTATAGATCTGATCGGATCAGATATTGATCCGTTCAGATACTATACCACTAAGGGAGGCGTATTCTGCGTGCGTGGGTGTTAGCGGTACTGGCGCTAACCTGACGCTGCCTGGGGCTGGTGCTTGCCAGTTCACCAAAATACTACCAAAAAAACTGTTAGCGATCGCAGGGATCAGGCCTGACTCTGCGAACGCTGCAGTTATGCGTTTAGTGTTTTGTAAGTGATAGTGATCGATCGATACTGCACTTGGGTGGGCTGGGCGGAGGGGCAAAACGCAGGTGCTAGCAGGTATCTGGGCTGATTCCGCTAACACTGCGTTTTTGGGAACCCTAAACTGCTGGGGACGCTAGTATAGATCTGATCGGATCAGATATTGATGCGTTCAGATACTATACCACTAAGGGAGGTGTATGCTGCGTGCGTGGGTGTTAGCGGTACTGGCGCTAATCTGACGCTGCCTGGGGCGACGCATATCACCGCCGGGCGATCAGGGGGCTAAACCTTTATTCGGTAATAAACGGCGGGTGCCCTGACACTATAAAAAATAAACGAACTAACCAGCGTCACCCGTAACACTTATACGGTGATCAGTGGTGAAAGGGTTAACTAGGGGGCAATCAAGGGGTTAAAACATTTATTAGGTAGTATATGGGGGTCCCTGTCGCTATAAAACGCTGACGGCGAACCTAAATATTTACCTCCCTAACTAGCGTCACCAGCGACACTAATACAGCGATCAGAAAAATGATCGCTTAGTGACACTGGTGACAGGGGGTGATCAAGGGGTTAAAACTTTATTAGGGGGGTTAGGGGGGTACCCTAGACCTAAAGGGGGGTAACAGTAACTGTCCCAACACTGTAATTGTCACAAACTGACACTATGCAGTAATCAGAAAAAAACAAAACAAACAAAAAAAAAAACTGCTGGTGTCAGTTTGTGACAGGGGGGGGGGTGATTGGGGGGGGATCGGGGGGCGATCGGGGGGGGGGATCGGGGTGTTTAGTGTGCCTGGCATGTTCTACTGTGTGTGTGTAGTGTTGTGCACTCACTCACATGTCTTCTCTCCTCGGGCCGGAACGGAAATTACCGAGCTGAGGAGAGATTACATCATTTCCTTTGCTGCTGTTTAGCATACAGCAGCAAAGGAATGATTCAATTGGCCGGCGGCGATCGTGAGGGGGGGGGCCACGAACGGATGGTCTCCCCCTCACCTCTGATCGCCGCTGGACAAAAGACGACCGCCTCGGGCACCGGGGGGGGGTCCGATCGGACCCCCCACCCGCGGAAGGCAAATCACGTACCATGTACGTGATTTTGCCTGTCCGTGCCGCTTTGCCGACGTACATCGGCGTGAGGCGGTCGTCAAGTGGTTAAAAAAGACACAAGTCCATCAAGTCCAACCTATGTGTGTGATTATGTGTCAGTATTACATTATATATCCCTGTATGTTGCGGTCATTCAGGTGATTATCTAATAGTTTCTTGAAGCTATCAATGCTCCCCGCTGAGACCACCGCCTGCGGAAGGGAATTCCACATCCATTCCGCCCTTACAGTAAAGAACCCTTAAACGTAGTTTAAGGTTAAACCTCTTTTCTTCTAATTGCAATGAGTGGCCACGAGTCTTATTAAACTCTCTTCTGCGAAAAAGTTTTATCCCTATTGTGGGGTCACCAGTACAGTATTTGTAAATTGAAATCATATCCCCCCTCAAGCGTCTCTTCTCCAGAGAGAATAAGTTCAGTGCTTGCAACCTTTCCTCATAACTAAGATCCTCCAGACCCTTTATTAGCTTTGTTGCCCTTCTTTGTACTCGCTCCATTTCCAGTACATCCTTCCTGAGGACTGGTGCCCAGAACTGGACAGCATACTCCAGGTGCGGCCGGACCAGAGCCTTGTAGAGTGGGAGAATTATCGTTTTATCTCTTGCGTTGATCCCCCTTTTAATGCATGCCAATATTCTGTTTGCTTTATTAGCAGCAGCTTGGCATTGCATGCCATTGCTGAGCCTATCATCTACTAGGACCTCCAGGTGCTTTTCCATCCTAGATTCCCCCAGAGGTTCTCCCCCCAGTGTATAGATTGCATTCATATTTTTGCCACCCAAATGCATTATTTTACATTTTTCTACATTGAACCTCATTTGCCATGTAGTCGCCCACCCCATTAATTTGTTCAGGTCTTTTTGCAAGGTTTCCACATCCTGCGGAGAAGTTATTGCCCTGCTTAGCTTAGTATCGTCTGCAAATACAGAGATTGAACTGTTTATCCCATCCTCCAGGTCGTTTATAAACAAATTAAATAGGATTGGTCCCAGCACAGAACCCTGGGGAACCCCACTACCCACCCCTGACCATTCTGAGTACTCCCCATTTATCACCACCCTCTGAACGCGCCCTTGTAGCCAGTTTTCAATCCATGTACTCACCCTATGGTCCATGCCAATGGACCTTATTTTGTACAGTAAACGTTTATGGGGAACTGTGTCAAATGCTTTTGCAAAATCCAGATACACCACGTCTACGGGCCTTCCTTTATCTAGATGGCAACTCACCTCCTCATAGAAGGTTAATAGATTGGTTTGGCAAGAACGATTCTTCATGAATCCATGCTGATTACTGCTAATGATATCGTTCTTATTACTAAAATCTTGTATATAGTCCCTTATCATCCCCTCCAAGAGTTTACATACTATTGATGTTAGGCTAACTGGTCTGTAATTCCCAGGGATGTATTTTGGGCCCTTTTTAAATATTGGTGCTACATTGGCTTTTCTCCAATCAGCTGGTACCATTCCAGTCAATAGACTGTCTGTAAAAATTAGGAACAACGGTCTGGCAATCACTTGACTGAGTTCCCTAAGTACCCTCGGATGCAAGCCATCTGGTCCCGGTGATTTATTAATGTTAAGTTTCTCAAGTCTAATTTTAATTCTGTCCTCTGTTAACCATGGAGGTGCTTCCTGTGTTGTGTCATGAGGATAAACACAGTTTTGGTTACTAAAGCCCCCCGATTCACTCGTGAAGATTGAGGAGAAGAATAAATTCAATACCTTCGCCATCTCCCCATCCTTTGTAACAAGATGTCCTTCCTCATTCTTTATGGGCCAATATGGTCTGTCCTCCCTTTTTTACTGTTTACATACTTCCCTGGGTGTGTTCTAACTGGAGGGGGTATGGGCTGCCTGGGACATGACAGAGATCACTGTCCCCGATTACTGGGAACAGTAGCTCTCTGTCATGTCATCTGTCAGAATGGGGATCCGCCTTGCTTACAAAGGCAGATCCCCATTCTGCCTTGTACTAGGGGATCGCGGGTTGCGGCCGTCAGCTGTGCCTGCGTGAGCCAACGTACAATGATGGCGGTTCGTGCAGGGGAGCCAACCTGCCACCGCACAACTGCGGCAGGTGGTCCTTAAATGGTTAAAGTATAAGTTCACCTTTCGGATCATGTTATGTGTTCCAGCTCCTGCAGCCTCCCCCCCTGCTCCCTGCCTCAGTGTGATAACAGACAGGGGATCCTTTCCCCGCACCCACAGTCACAATTCAAAAAAAAGTGCGGCTGTGTGAGACTCACACGGGCACATCATTCATTCACAGTTTCCTGTGATTGAATAGACTACAACTACTGTGATCCACCACAGCAGACAGCTTATAGCTCTGAATGAATTATGAGGGTTTTCGTGAATAGGGATGAGCGAATGGTTCGGCCCGAGCATAAGTTCGGGCCAAACTTTTTTTGTTCGGTTGTTCGGTAAACAGCCGAACAAATGGGTCGTTCGACCGTTTGTTCAGCCCCCGAACCGACCACAATGCATTGCGGCACTGAACAGTGCATTGCAAGCCCTGATTGGCTGAAGCAGTGAAAGCTTCAGCCAATCAGGGCACAGAGCAATGTCAGAGTCATGACTGGATACTGTCATCATGACTTTATCCAATCATGGCTCATTACAGTATTAAAGTATTCTTTTAATGGCAGACATTTTCAGTGTGATTTTGGCGTGGAGAGAGATAGAACAGGGCTCTGTTCAGTGCTATCAGTTAGTTAGTGTGCTATACTGTGCTATTTTGCTTCAATTGTCAGTGTAGAATATTAGTTTAGTGTCAGTCTAGGGATAGTGTGAGTGTAGTGAGGAAGACCATCATTCAGCTTTGCATAGTGTACAGCTAGAGTAGGGACAGCTCAGATAGTTTCACTGTAGTGTAGTGAGACCGTGTCATTCATACATACATTAGTGTGGAGTAGGGACAGCTCATATAGTTTCAGTGTAGTGTAGTGAGACCGTGTCAGTAATCTTTACATTAGTGTATAGCTAGAGTAGGGACAGTTCAGATAGCGTCAGTGTAGTTGAACACCGTCTATTTGATTGCGTTACTGCCAATTTAACGCCATTTACTTCTGTGTGCATTACTGCCAGTTTAACGCCATTTACTTCTGTGTGCGTTACTGGCAGTTTAATGCAATATCGTTTTGCGTGCATTATTGGCAGTTTAACGCCATATCGTTTTGCGTGCGTTACTGCCAGTTTAACGCCATATCATTTTGCGTGCGTTACTGCCAGCTTAACGCCATATAGTTCTGTGTGCAATGCATTACTTACAGTTTAATGCCATATAGTTCTGTACATCATTGTACGTTTGGCGCATTATATTGCAGTATGTTATAATTTATCCGTGGAGTGTGTCTGTGTAGTGTGAGTACTCAAATTATAGTGCACCAAACACCTCTTTACATTGATTAAAGTGCATCTACGTACAGATTTCAACTTCTTCTTTACATTTGCTTATAAGCACCGCCCCCTTCCTCCCAATAATGTCTGAGAGGACAACAAGGAGAGCCAGACGTTCCCTTGGCACTGTAAGGGACCAGCAACAAATGTGTCCATAGGCAAAGGTGGACGTGGTGGTCAGTCCTCAGGCAGGGCATCATTTCTTCTGTTTAGTGAGTTTGCCCGTGCTATCCAGCCACAGCATGCAGAGGAGGTGGTGGACCAGCTTACTAAACCTTCCTCATCCTCCTCATCCTCTGTCACGCAAGTAGAGACAAGTGTGCAGTCCCCTGCAGTTGCCAGAGTGGATAACCTTGCCTCATTGTCCACATCTATTCCTGCCATAGCTCCAACATCAGCCATTGAGGAGTCAGCTGAGTTATTTGACCACAGCGTCAGCCACTTGCACCTTGATGATGCCCAGCCATTACTGGATTCAGATGTTGGTTCTGAGATTGAGGATAACAGAAACATGAGCCTAAATAAAGGGAGGAACACTGGTAGACAAATTGGCATTCATGTTCCCCAAGCCGCAGCTTATTGCTAAGTTGTCTCCAGTGGTAATGATGAAGATGGAGGAGATGGAGATGATGATGATGATGATGATGATGAGGTCACTGATGCGACTTGGGTGTCAGATAGAGCAGAGGAGGAAACTGAAGGTGAGGCGGCACAACCCCAAGGAGGCCGACATCAAGAAAGAGTAGAGAGCAGCCACCCTATTCCTTCACATTCTGCAGCTGTTATCTCCTGGCCCACTCCCCAAAGCTCAGCTGTCTGGACCTTTTTCAGCACATCTGCAGCAGATCGCACTGTTGCAGATGCAAACTGTGTCTCAGGCACATCAAACGTGGCAAAAACACCAACCATATGCATATCATTGCAATTTTTTTGCCTTCATCGAGTGCACCTCTATAGGGTTACGGTGGGAAGGCGCCCCCCCACACCCAAAGAGTAATTTTTCTGCACCTGTTTGACAGGTGCATATCATTGCAGTTTTTTACACCAAGGCCAATTCTTGCTTTCATCAAGAGTACCTCTATAGGGTTACGGTGCGAAGGCACCACCAACACTCAAAGACCAATTTTTACGCACCCGTTACTTCTATTCAAAGTCAAAGTGACACCAGAATGTATCCAAAAAATCTCTAATCTTTTTCTCAGTGCACTACTTTGTGGCCTCATCATACACACTGGCCCCCCAGCTGTTGCTGAGCAAAATAAAGGCAGCTTCCAGGGAAAATATCATTTTTTGGCTTTATAAATACAATTATTGCTGCAGCAGATTCTAGACATGGTACAGATCTGCCACCTTACAGGTAGACTAAGGGGACCCCCCAAGCGCTATATTGGAAGGAATTTTTCATTTTTATGCTTTCACTTTAAAAATCAAAAAGTTACTGCTTATTTAAAAATGAAGTTTTTCACTAACTTTTTTTATTGATACATGTCCCCAAGGGCAGGACCCAGACCCCTATAACCATTGTATGCCCAATTACTTGCATATATGCCTTCAAAATGGGCACTTTTTTTTTTGATGTTTGGGTCCCATTGACTTTAATGGGGGTTGTTTTTCGGGTCGGAACTTTCGCGGTGTTCGAAAGTTCTGGTGCGAACCGAACAGGGGTCTGTTCGGCCCATCCCTACTCATGAATGCACTTGTAGTTCTCGCAAAATGTGTTTATTATGTTTTAAATATAACAAAGATTGACGAATTAAGTACATACTGTACACGGATGGTGGTACAATATTCAAATAAAGCAAAACATATCGATTTATGAACATGATGAGTACATAACAATGTAAAAATGTAACCAGTAGAGCAATAAATAAACCAATAAAGTATTACATCAAAAGCATTCAAAAATCCCATCAGAAGGAAAAAAGTAAGCTAGTGACTATTGGTTCAATTTGCAAGAGCAGCAATAAGGAGATCAATCTAATAGGTATATATTAAAACAGAGGAGAAAATGTGTATATAAGTACCACACAATATTAAAAAGGTAGAAAACAAAAAATAGAAGTAGATAGAGAGAAGAGGGTAGAAAAAAGGGGCAAAGGGATTGGGGGAGGGGGGGTTGAAGTGGTGATGCGATCCCAAATTAATGGAAAATATAGTCAAGGTAAATAGAGTAAAATTACCAAGGCAATAATAGTGTGTCATCAAAGTCTGGAGGTAAACAATGCTTAACCCAAAGAAGGCCAGAGTTTCTCTAATTGACCAATTTGATCTCTTTCGATTGCTTCCATTTTAGCATGAATAAGAGCTTTATTAGTTCTGTGTATGGTTTTAGCTAGAATTAAATATTTAGTTTTCCAAGCCTTAGCAATGGTTTGTTTTGCGGCTGTTGGGAGCTGTAAAAGAAGGTGAAATTGATTATGTGTGATCCCATCAGGTTTCAGGTTTAATAGGGCTGTAGCAGCATTGGGCATTATAGGTGTATCAAAGATTTTGGAGGTTAAGTCAAAAACTGCCTTCCAGAATTTTGGGGCAATTGGGCAATCCCACCAGCTGCGAAAACAAGCTCCAAGGTAATCAGAAGCATATTTCGATATTCTAGTGGGAGGAGCGGTAAATTAGGAGATTGAAGGCCAAAAAAAGTTTTGAATCTGTCCCAGATGGATAATTAATGTTTTGTGATAGGATTGCAAATAAAAGTATGATCAGTTGGCCATACCATGTTAGATACTGAAATAGGGTCACAGTCAATAGATATTTCTTTGATTGCATGGTATTTTGGTAAATGTGCAAGGTGTGCAGCATGATAGTAAGCAGAAATATTTGGGAGACCTAAACTTCTGCAGCATTTTGGAAAACAGAGAGTAGATTTAGAGGTTTTGTTGTACCCCCGATAAAGGAGATAATTCTGTGCTGTATAAGCCATAAAAAATGAGATGGAACTGGGACGGGCAAGACTCAAAAGATATAAAAGATATAAAAACTTGCGCAATATAGCCATCTTAATTACATTAATTTTGCCTATCCAGGATAGAGGGGTAGATGACCATTGTGATAATAATTCAGTAGCCTGTTTTAGTAATTACCATAGGTTGGACTTTTTTCAACCTCACCTACTATGTAACTATGTAACTATGTAAGTAATGGAGGGAAGATATCTGAGTATAAGTCAGTTATCTTAGGAGTGAATTGTATTCCTAGGTATGGAAGTCTATGAGGTGTCCAAGAGAAGGGAAGAAAACCTTTAGCAAGCTGAAGGTCTGAAGGAGACAAGGAAATATTGAGTGCAGTCGATTTTTGAAAGTTAACTGTTAAGCCCGAAATGTGTGCAAAACGGTTTAGGACAGAGAGGAGATAAGGTGCTGGGATATGGGGAGATGACATGAAGAGTAAGATGTCATCTGCAAAAAGATATACTTATGATGACATCCAGCTAATTCAATACCCTTTATGTTTGGATCAGATCTAAATAAATGGGCCAAGGGTCCAATAAGGAGTGCAAATAGGAGGGGGGAGAGAGGACATGCTTGACGGGTGCCTCTTACAATAGGGAAAGGTTCTGATTTAAAACCAGCATATTTGACAAATGCATTCGGCTTGTCATGTAACAATGAAATCCACTTCAAAAAATGCTGTCCAAACCCCCATTTTCGAAGACTATATTGTAAGTATGGCCATGAGACAGTGTCAAATGCTTTTCTTATATCGAGCGATAAAAAACACGCAGGTAGACATCTGGATTTAGCAACATGGGCGAGTAAAGAAGCTCTACGAATATTATCACTTGCTTGGCACGAGGGGATAAACCCAGCTTGATCTTGATTACTTGATTGAAGCGGGTTGCAAGTATTTTAGCTAAAAGTTTAATGTCAATATTAAGAAGCGACATAGGACAGTAATTTGTCCAAGAGGTTGTATAAGATTTAGATTTTGGAAGCATGGAAATTAAAGCCATTAAGTATTCTGAAAAAAAATTGTGTCCCCTCAAGAACATATTGAAGGCCTCAGTTAGGATAGGAGATCATTTATCAGAAAATTTCTTGTAGTAGGAAGCAGAAAATACATCTGGGCCAGGACGTTTATTAAGTTTTAAAGCCTTAATAGCCACGATGACTTCTGTTGCAGAGATGGGACACTCGAGTCGTTCACGGCGGGTTTGTGAGAGTATTGGAAGGGTAATTTGTGAAAAAAGGGAATCAGCAGCAGCATGGCCAAAATTATGGTTGAGCGAATATAGTTTGGCAAGATTTGAGTGGAATGTGTGTCAAATTTTGACAGGGTTACTTGTGTATTAATCACGGTTTAGTTTGAGTCACACAGACGTCGTAGGTTTTTGCAGTGAGCGTAAGGTTCGAGCTAATAGGGCAGGAATATGCAATTAGTAGACCTCCAGCTGTTGCAGAACTACAAGTCCCATGAGGCATAGCAAGACTCTCACAGCCACAAGCATGACACCAAGAGGCAGAGGCATGATGGGACATGTAGTTTTGCAACAGCTGGAGGTCCGCTAATTTCATATCCCTGTAATAGGGTATCTGGTTTTTATGATTTACATATTAATTTATCTGCAGCGTCAGTGAGAAACGGGTCGAATTCTAAGCGGGCTCTCTCAAGCTTAGCTTTAGTATAAGGGGAGGAAGAATTTTGGAATGCATCGTGACACAGATTGAAGTCATTTTCTATTTTTTGATGAAGGAGCTTACGCTCACGTTTGAGATATGATGCTTGCCAGATGAGCCTACCCTGAGTTACAGGTTTATGGGCTTCCCAAAGAGTGAGAGGGGAAATATCTGCAGAAACGTTATTAATGAGATAGCCATTGAGAGCATGTTTAATATCTAGACAATGGGATGGGTGAGTTAGAATGGAATCAATAATGCACCAAGACGAATCCTGGGATTTCGGGATAGGGGAGGAGATGGTAGTACAAACTGCACTATGATTGGACCAATTAAAGGGCGTAATAACTGATGATAGGATTTCTGGGGCCATGGCAACACTTGGTCCGAGTCTCCACATAATATCACTATACCTAACTTGTGTGAATCAATTACATGAAAAAGATGGGAAAGGAATGATAATGGATGTTTATTAGGAGCATAATATGATACAATGGTTACAGCAACATCAGAAATGTGCCCAATAAGAATGAGGTAGCGGCCTTCAGGATCTTTAATTTCAGATGAAAGTACAAATGGGTTGTATGGTGAATAGCTATAAGAACACCTTGTTGTTAGTAGCTGCCAAGGCTGTATATACCTGTGGATAAGAGGAGCTGAAAAATGTAGTTCAGTAAAATGGGTCTCCTGTAGGCAAAGAATGTGGATTTTAGCTGTGGCAAATGAACGGAATAGTTTAGTGCGTTTTTGTGGTATATTAAGACCTTGGACATTTAAGGTCAGAATGTTTAAGGGGGCCATATTGGTAATATGAGGTGTTGCATAAAAAAAACGTTAAGTTCTGACAGTAGGATTGCATGCAATTCAGTATACGGGGTAGAAAAAAGGAAAGGCTGGAAGAAAAGGAAAGGAATTGGCTCTCGTCCAGCAGATATTACTAAGGTTTGTAAAATAATAAAGTAAGCTAATAGCTAAAGAGAACAGCGTACTGGGGAAGTGACAAGCAGTCCACTACAGGCCAAAGAGCTACCGTCAGAAGCCCACATAATAATGGGAATCTGAGGGTAGCAAACTGGAGGCGCAAAACCACCACCAAAGGGGAACACTGCCAACAATAAAAAGTAATGCATAAATAGAAATGATGCCACTGTCCATTCCCCCAAAAAGTTCCATAGCCATCAATGTGTCATGAGAAAGCATATGAAGAGGGATGGAAGGAATGGAATAAGGTGTATACAAGTAACAAAAACATGACAGAAAACATTCAAAAAAAGTCAGTCCATGGAGTCCTCAGGAGTTGGCGTAGGAGAAGAAAAGCTACCATGTTTTGATTGCCCCTGGCAACTTTTATTTCCTTCAGTACCAGCTGATTTTTTGCAGGGAAAGAGTAACCATTCAATTTAATGCGTTGCTTAGGTTGAGAGGGCATTTTAGAAGCTAGATGTTTTTTTAAAGAAGATTGGAGTTCTTCTGCAGAAGGGCAGACATATTTTGATCCTTGGTAAATGAAGCAAATTGAAAATGGAAAGCCCCATTGATAGGTGATTTGATGTCGCCACAAAACTTGAAGAAGTGGCTTAAAAGCCCGATGCTTAGAGATGGTGAGTTGAGATAGATCAGCAAACAGTTGATAGGTATGTCCCCGGAAAATCAATGAAGCTTTTGCTTTAACTGCAGCTAGAAGTTGTTCCTTGTTACGGAAATATTAAAATTTGGCGATAATATCACGCAGTGGTCCAGGAGCTTTGCGAGGTGTGAGGGCTCTATGAACCTTGTCAATCTCCATTCATTCGACTGGTATGGAAGGCTGTAGTTCTTGCAATAGGGATAGCATAGTGGCTTGCAAATCAGTGACAGATTCAGGTATTCCACGTATACAGATATTGGAACGCCAGGCCCTATTTTCATAATCTTCTAAATGAGATCGAAGGACTAAGTTTTCCTCTTTAAGGTTTTCAAATTCAACTGCATAAGCCTGGGTGTTATTTTCAAGTTCATAAACCTGCAGTTCATGATTTGCTGTGCGTTGGCCCAGTTCTCTGATTTCCCTAATCAGACTGTTTGTTATATGATCTGGGGTCTGTTTAAGGGCTTTGTGAAGCATTTTTTCAAATTGTATCAGAACAGAAGAATGAGCAGGGTCTGTAAAAAAATTAATTTGTGAAGCTTGTATAGAGGAATCTGTTTAGAAGAGAATGTTGAGATAAGGTTGAGCAATGGAGTGGGCCCACATCCCAAATGGTAAAGAGAAAAGGAAGACCTCCCCCTTGAGGGGACTTTAATGGCCCAACTTAGTTGAAAATCTAATAATACAAATATGGAGTCAAAGAAGTATAGAAGTATATAAAATTAATACAATTTTTATTTGACAATGGGTAAAAAAAGAACAGCAATAGTGGCTGGTAAACGTATGTCAACACAATGTCAAAATATATGGAATATAGTTCTAATATGTCACAGGACTACCGTGATGAGATCACCATGGCAGATATCTGTGGGCCACACCCGACACGTTTCAAAGATTACTTCTTTCTTCAGGGGTGTGAATATTAATAGAACATATTGCTTCTATAATAGAATGAACAAAGAATGAATAAGTCACAAAAAACAGCATTACAGCCACTCTTTGTTAACATATCTTTTGTACAAGATTGAACTTACATGTTGACAGAGGTAATAGAAACAGATGCAACAACCACATAATGATTAAAAACAAACAGCCATGTCCATCCAAGGATCCAAAAGAGATAGTAATGCTCACAATGATGGAAATGCCCCAGTGAGAACCAGTGAGTCCAGACAACTGAAACTAGAACTAGAATACTAAATTCTGCAAAAATATATGCATTTAGTATTTTTTCTTAAAAGGTGAACTTATCCTTTAAAAAAGAGTAGACGTTCAAGTACTAGTTGATGAGGAAGGAAACATTGGAACTACCCTTCACCGCAAACCATCGGCTGGTAATTCAGTATTACATGCCACGAGTTCGCACCCCGCCCCCCTTATCAACAATTTACCTTATGGGCAATATCTCAGGATAAGGCGCAATTGCAGTACTGATTCAGACTTTGAATATCAAGCAAAATTGCTACAGTCTCGTCTGCGCCAACGAGGCTATAGTAAAAAATGCTTGAAGAAGGCTTATTCAAAAGCCAAGAACCAAAAGAGATCCCTACTTATACACCAAGCGAGAACCAGTAAGGCAGATTCAAGTGTCAGAATAATCACCAGATTTTCTGGCCAACAAAAGCAAGTACGTGAGATCATCCAAAAGTACTGGTATCTCTTAATGGGGGATGAGAAAATATCTAAGCATTTAAAACCCTACCCGGAGATCACATTTAGGCGGTCTAGATCCCTAAGAGATACGTTGGTACATAGTCATTTTGACACTGGTATACAATCAATGACAGAATCCCGAAAGGGGTGTAGACCCTGTCACAAATGCCATTTTTGCAGATTTATTTACTCTGCGAGAGGCATTACACTCCCCAATGGCCGTTATTTTAAACCAGGGTTCTCCGTTACATGTCAATCTATTGGGATTGTATACATTATGATCTGTGAATGCCAAGGGTTTTATATAGGCAAAACCAAGCGCCCCTTCTTCTGTAGGATCAGAGACCATGTATCTCTGGTTCTAAAGAAGAAAATGGAGACGCCCATTAGCCGACACATGGGTCTACACCATGACTTCGATAGTAACAAAATGCATTTTTATGCGTTGGAACATGTCCCCCCAGGGGACCGTGGGGGTGACTATGATAAGATACTCTTGCAACGTGAGACTCGTTGGATACACACCTTGTCCGCCCTAAAACCTCCAGGCCTAAACGATGCGTTTAGTTTTAAACCATTCCTTTAGTCCATCAGATGTATCTGTCTCTTTTTTTCTTATTCTACCCAGACTTGTCAAGATTTCATGATACACAACTTTAGTATACATCCTCTGTATATATTTTATTTATATGTTTTTGTTATGTTTATATTTATGTGGTTCTTTCCGGGTTGTCATCAGATATAGTGGGGTTTTCTTCCCAAGCCTACATGGTAATTGAGTATTCTTTTACATATATATAAAACATATCCAAGCCTGATTTAAACTTTTTGAAGAATTGCTGTCTCCCCCGCTGAACGTAGGCCCTCTCTTTTCCTGTTTTTTTGGTCCACACGGACGCCACGGGCACTTAGGGTTTGGAGTGAGTAATCAATCACCCACCCCTGGGGGCCCTAGAGGTATCAGACTCCCTTTAAGGCGCATGGACTTTTGGCCAAACCAACAAGTTACCCCTAGTTAGTCTTTTTTTATTATGTATTCCATTCACCAACTTAATTCTTCAGGTCATAGGATCCCTGTTCAATAATATTTTTTTAATATTTTTTCATATTACTAATCTTTGGGACTTATTACTATTAGGTTTATGAAACCGTGTAGTAATATTGAAATATTTATTATCCATTTACACCTTTTTCTATGTGCATATAGTCTTTTCCCTATCCTTTTCCCTCAGTTAAGATGGCCGATATGGATTCCTTGACTGAGGCTCTTCCTGTCTTGCCCCCAGCAGGTGATGATCGACATATGCGCGGTCGTGTTTTCTTCTTATTTTTCCATCTTGTATGCCTTGTCCTTGTGCGCCTGCGTGGTGACCGGGCTCGAGCATCGTTCGTCCCCGGCCTGCGCATGCGCCCACCAGTTCTGTCAGCGCTGCGAGCGCCGGAGATCCTACATTCGACTAGGATGGGCGGAGCGCGGATCGAATCCGGCTTCGCCCCCTTGTTGCTCATTGGCCACATGCGACCTATGGGAGGACCTCACCCTACGTCCGCATCCCGGTGGTGACGTCAGACGCCACCAGGGTGGAGGGGCATATATAGTGCGGCTCGATGGCCGCTATCGTCTGACAGTGGCTCTGAGGCTGCAAGGGGAGGTATATGCCGTTCTCCCCCTCCGTACACATCCACCTCATCTGTCAGGTAATCGAACTTGTTCACCAGCGGAGGGTCATTTACTGCTGGTGATCCAACCAGTGTTAATTTGAAAAGCTCTGTATAGTAATGTTCATCATCTTGTATCATTTTTATAGCTTGACTGGGACTGTTTGAACCTGGATCTCCCTATCTGACCTACAAGGGTTGCTAATTTTGGAGTGCCACCCAGTGGTGATATTTGAGCATTGCTCTCCTTTTTGCTTTGTTTATACGGCTATATTAGCCTTGAACATTCACTCCTTGATTCAACCTAAAGGTAAATCTAAATCCTCTATGATAACTGCCCCCTTTACTCCTTCTCAAACTACCTAGAAATAATTCGCTAAAAATTTTTCCTTTTTTACATTTAGCTTTCAGCTAATTTACTCTACACTTTGGCCCCTCTGTGGACCAAAATGGTTTTGGGAGGTCCTAGGCGGGTGAGACGCATCTAATCTATCGGTGAACTTGAGCCACGAAACTCTGTATATACCTACAATTTAGTTGTCTACTATTCGTCTTCAAATTTAATTGGGCTTGGTAAGCAAATCCCACCTTTGATGATTTATTTCTTCTCCATGTCCACATCAATATGTTTTTCTTTATTGATTGTGGACATTTGAAATTAAAATACACATTATACAATGACCATAATTATTTGTTTATTTTGTTTAGATTGTCATACTATGGGTTTTTGAAACCTGAGATATTTTCACTTATGTAACAATATTCATTCTTTTTGTATGCAAATATATGTATATATTTTTTTGTTCTCTTAGCACTACTTGTTATTAACCACTTCAATACAGGGCACTTAGACACCTTCCTGCCCAGACCAATTTTCAGCTTTCAGCGCTGTCCCAGTTTGAATGACAATTGCGCGGTCATGCTACACTGTGCCCAAACTAAATTTTTATCATTTTGTTCCCACAAATAGAGCTTTCTTTTGGTGGTATTTGATCACCTCTGCGGTTTTTATTTTTTGCTAAACAAATAAAAAAAGACCGAAAATTTGGAAAAAAATAAAAGTTTTGCTTTTGTTTCTGTTAAAAAAAATTGTAAATAAGTAAGTTTTCTCTTTCACTGATGGGCACTGATAAGGCGGCACTGACAGGCACTGATACGGCGGCACCGATGAGGTGGCACCAATGAGCGGGCACTGACGATGGGCACTGAAATGCGGCACTGATGGGCACTGGTAGGCAGCACTGATGGGTGGCACTCATATGCAGCACCAGGGCCGGTACAAGGCAGGGGCGGAAGGGGCACGTGCCCTGGGCGGTACCATTTGGTATGGGGGGGGGGCGCAGCCTGCAGGTGAATTTCTGCCATGCCAGTGTGTACAATAATACTGTACAGTGCATGTACAGCGCCCAGCGGCACTGTACAAATCCCCCTTGTGCGCTCCTGCATGATCCTCCCTTCCCTCAGCACACAACTACAATGTTTACTCCCCTACGGAGGAGTCCCGTAGTCTCTGCCAGCGCCGTGACGTCACTCACGGCCGGAGACGAGGTGGGAGGACACAGACGAGCGCAGGGAGGCGGGAGCTGTGAGTTGTGTCGGCGCGCTGTCTGTTACATCAAGCGGAGCAGAGCTGAGGAGCTGAGGAGCTGCTGGCTGGCTGGCTGGCTCAGGCTGCTGGATCTGAAAGGTAGAAGAGTGCAGTGCCAGTGTCATGTGTGCCAGTGTTCTGACTCAGATCTTCAGCAGTGGTGGTCACTGGTCATTAACCTCGCCTCAGCCTCCCCCCCTCCCCCAGTCCAGCCATTTATTAATCTTTTTTTTAGTGTTTACTTACACAAGTTCAGACTCATAACTTCTGAGTCTGAACTTGTGTAAGTAAACACTAAAAAACAGATTGATAAATGGCTGGATTGGGGGAGGGGAGGAGGCTGAGGCGAGGTTAATGACCAGTGACCACCACTGCTGAATACCCCACAATACTGTGCAATACTCTGCAATACCCCACAATACTGCGCAATACTCTGCAATACCCCACAATACTGTGCAATACTCTGCAATACCCCACAATACTGTGCAATACTCTGCAATACCCCACAATACTGTGAAATACTCTGCAATACCCCACAATACTGTGCAATACTCTGCAATACCCCACAATACTCTGCAATACCCCACAACACTGTGCAATACTCTGCAATACCCCACAATACCCTGAAATACTCTGCAATACCCCACAATACCCTGAAATACTCTGCAATACCCCGCAATACTCTGCAATACCCTGCAATACTCTGCAATACCCTGCAACACTGTGCAATACTCTGCAATACCCCGCAACACTCTGCAATACCCCACAATACTCTGCAATACTCTGCAATACCCCACAATACCCTGAAATACTCTGCAATACCCCACAATACTCTGCAATACCCCGCAACACTGTGCAATACTCTGCAATACTCTGCAATACCCTGCAACACTGTGCAATACTCTGCAATACCCCGCAACACTCTGCAATACCCCACAATACTCTGCAATACTCTGCAATACCCCACAATACCCTGAAATACTCTGCAATACCCCACAATACTCTGCAATACCCCGCAACACTGTGCAATACTCCACAATACTGTGCAATACCCTGCAACGCTGTGCAATACTCTGCAATACCCCACAATACTGTGCAATACTCTGCAATACCCCACAATACCCCGCAATACTCTGCAATACCCCGCAATACTCTGCAATACCCCGCAACACTGTGCAATACTCTGCAATACCCCGCAATACTCTGCAATACCCCGCAACACTGTGCAATACCCCGCAATACTCTGCAATACCCCGCAACACTGTGCAATACTCTGCAATACTCTACAATACCCCGCAACACTGTGCAATACCCTGCAATACCCCGCAATACTCTGCAATACTCTGCAATACCCCGCAACACTGTGCAATACCCCGCAAAACCCCGCAATACCCAGCCATACTCTGTGATACTCTGCCATACTCTGCAATACTCGGTGAGACCCAGCTATACTCTGCCATACCCTGCCATACTCTGCCATACCCAGCCATACTCTGCCATACCCAGCCATACTCTGCCATACCCAGCCATACTCTGCCATACCCAGCCATACTCTGCCATACCCAGCCATACTCTGTGATACTCTGCAATACTCGGTGAGACCCAGCCATACTCTGCCATACCCAGCCATACTCTGCCATACCCATCCATACTCTGCCATACCCAGCCATACTCTGCCATACCCAGCCATACTCTGCCATACCCAGCCATACTCGGCTGTATTCGGCCTCTGTATGTGGCCAGGCTGTGGAAGTCTCACACTTGTGGTATCGCAGTACTCAGGAGGAGTAGAAGAATCTATTTTGGGGTGTCATTTTTGGTATGTACATGCTATGTGTTAGAAATATTGTATAAACGGACAACTTTGTGTTAAAAAAAAATGTCTTTTAACCACTTTCCGCCCGCCGGTTGTCATATGACGTCCTTGACTTTGTGCGGGGATATCTGAATGATGGGTGCAGCTACAGGCATCAATGAGATATCAACTTTTTTAGCCGGCTATTCTCTACACTATAAGAACGATCATAGCGGCTGTTCTACTGCTTGATATATTCTTGTTTTGAAACGACATTGATTCTTTATTAAAAACGGGGGGGGGGGGGGCGCAGTTTGCCATCTTCGCCCTGGGCACCAAATGGCCTTGTCCCAGCACTGTGCAGCACTGATGGGCATTGATAGGTGGCACTGATGGGCACTGATGGGTGGCACTGGTTGGCACTGATGGGCACTGATGGGCGACACTGGGCAATGAAAGGCGGCACTGCTGGGCACTGCTAGGCACTGATAGGGTGGCACTGATAGGCGGCACTGATAGGCGGCACTGCTGGGCACTGATGGGCACTAATAGGCGGCACTGCTGGGCACTGATGGGCACTGATACGTGGCACTGATGGGCACTGATACGCAGCACTAAAATGAGGCACTGATGGGCATCCCTGGTGGCACTGGCAGTGGTAGGCATTGCAGTGGGCACTGACTGGCAGCTGCCTGGGCACAGATTGGCAGCTGCCTGGGCACACAGTGACATTTCCCTGGTGGTCTAGGGGCATACCTGGTGGTCCAGTGTGGATCGCTTCCCTGGTGGTCCTGGGCGGCATCCCTGGTGGTCCTGGGTAGGATCCAAGGGGGGGCTGTGCTGATAAACAATCAGCACAGACCCCCCTGTCAGGAGAGCAGCCGATCGGCTCTCCTCTACTCGCGTCTGTCAGACGCGAGTGAGGAAAAGCCGATCACCGGCTGATTGGACACGGCTGATCACGTGGTAAAGAGTCTCCGTCGGAGACTCTTTACCTAGATCGTGTTGCAGGGTGTCAGACTGACACCCCGCAACAACGATCGCCGCGATGCGCGCCCCTGGGGGCGCGCAGCGGCTAGATATTCCTGATCACGTCATATGACGTCCGATCAGGAATATCAAACCACTTTGCCGCCGTCATTCTGTAATAGGGCGGGCGGCAAGTGGTTAATATTTTTCTGTTTGAAACTGTATCTTTAAATGTTTTTGATTTATCTGATTTGTATTTTTTCTTTCCTTTTCTTTCTCTTATCTTTAGTATGCCACACTTGTACCAAAAAACTCCTGATGAAGCTCATGAGTTGAGCGAAACATATTGAGATTGGTATCCTAAAGTGGTTTATTTAAATATCCAATTCTTTAAATGACTGACATAGATTGAAAGAAATTGTGCTTGTTTTTAGATGTTTTCTTGTGACATTGTTAACCATTAAAGATTTTGAACTAAAAGATTAATTTTAGACAGTTTGGTATTTTGCATACAGTATTATTATTTCCTTCCTTGATCTATTCTACTGCATTGATCCAATCAAATTTTGAAAAGCACCTTAAAAGTCCCAGGGGTAATTTTACCCCAACCCCCTTCTTTCTTTTTCGTATGTCAACACAATGTCAAAATATATGGAATATAGTTCTAATATGTCACAGGACTACCGTGATGAGATCACCATGGCAGATATCTGTGGGCCACACCCGACACGTTTCAAAGATTACTTCTTTCTTCAGGGGTGTAAATATTAATAGAACATATTGCTTCTATAATAGAATGAACAAAGAATGAATAAGTCACAAAAAACAGCATTACAGCCACTCTTTGTTAACATATCTTTTGTACAAGATTGAACTTACATGTTGACAGAGGTAATAGAAACAGATGCAACAACCACATAATGATTAAAAACAAACAGCCATTTCCATCCAAGGATCCAAAAGAGATAGTAATGCTCACAATGATGGAAATGCCCCAGTGAGAACCAGTGAGTCCAGACAACTGAAACTAGAACTAGAATACTAAATTCTGCAAAAATATATGCATTTAGTATTTTTTCTTAAAAGGTGAACTTATCCTTTAAAAAAGAGTGGAGTTGAGTTACTAAATTGGAGAGTTCAAAATCTGGTGCAGCTGTGCATGGTAGCCAATCAGCTTCTAACTTCAGCTTGTTCAATTAAGCTTTGACAAAAAAAAAAAACTGGAAGCTGATTGGTTTCTATACAGAGCTGCACCAGATTTTACACTCTTCAATTTTAGTAAATCAACCCCACTGTGACTTCTGGGATAAAGCTGTGTGAATCGTGTGTGAAAACATTAATAAATAGACCCCTGACTGTTTTTTATGTAGTCTGGTGTAACTGGGCTTTTTGAATAAATAGCTGGACTTCATTAACGCCTTCATTAAAAATCTTATAATGCCAGATGCACAACTTTTAAAAGGTTCTGAAAGTTGGGCGGGGCTGACTAGCAATGTGTGCTCAAAAATGATTGCCTGAAAACCTGGGGGACAATTTTGGGACAATGAAGAACATAGCTATCCAGTGGGTAATCATAATGGCATTGATATTACATATGTTAATTATTCATATTATACCTTATCAGTGCTGTTGTAAACAGATAATTATAGATGGCATGATGTATTAAAAAGATCTTCATAAACAATTAGTGTGACAGCAAAATTGTTAATATTAAATATGATTTCGAGGTTAACATAGCTGCAAATGTATTTATTGCAATAAATGTTTGCAATGTCTGTTCAATTAGTTTATTGCTGACTCAGAGCAGGGGTAGGCAACCTTTTAGAGGCTGAGCTCTGGGCAACATGGAGGAAATCAAGGATCCCCTGGGAAGGGGGGGTCGTTATTTAACCGGTTCAATACAGGGCAATTTCACCCCTTTCCTTCCCAGGCCAATTTTTAGTTTTCAGCGCTGTCGCACTTTAAACGTCAATTGCGCGGTCGTGCGACGTTGTACCCAAAAAAAATTGACGTCCTTATTTCACCACAAATAGAGCTTTCTTTTGGTGGTATTTGATCGCCTCTGCGGTTTTTATTTTTTGTGCTATAAACAAAAGAAGAGCGACAATTTTGAAAAAAACACAATATTTTTTACTTTTTGCTATAATAAATATCCCAATTTTTTTTTTAAAAAACAAATTTTTTCCTCAGTTTCGGCCGATACGTATTCTTCTACATATTTTTGGTAAAAAAAATCGCAATAAGCGTCTATTGATTGGTTTGCGCAAAAGTTATAGCGTCTACAAAATACGGGATAGATTTATGGCATTTTTAAAAAAAAAATATTTATTTATTTTTTTAGCGGCGATCGCGATTTTTTTTCGTGACTGCGACATTATGGCGGACACATCGGACATTTTTGACACATTTTTGGGACCATTAACATTTATACAGCGATCAATGCTATAAAATTGCATTGATTACTGTGTAAATGTGACAGGCAGTGAAGGGGTTAACCACTAGGGGGCGGGGAGGGGTTAAGTATGTTTCCTAGGGAATGATTCTAACTGAAGGGGGAGGGGACGTACAAGGGGAGGAGACCGATCAGTGTTTCTCCGTTCTGGGAACACAGATCGCTCTCCTCAGAGCTGACAGGCTGTGGATCTGTGTGTTTACACACACAGATCCACATGCCGGCCCGGTTAACGGGCAATCGCGGGTGCCCGGCGGACATCGCGGCCGCCGGGCACACGCACCGGGTCCCGAGCAATGCGGCGGGCGCGCGCGCGCTCCTGGCAGCGCGCGTGCGCCCCCTAGACGGCCGGGAATCCCAGGACGTCATATGACGCCCACCCAGGATGGGAGATCCCATCTGTGGACGTCATATGACTATAGGCGGGTAGGGAAGTGGTTAACCACTTCAATACCAGGCACATTCCCCCCTTCCTGCCCAGGACAATTTTTAGCTTTCAGAGCTGTCGTACTTTGAATGACAATTGCGTGGTCATGCAACACTGTACCCAAACTACATTTTTTTATCAATTTCTTCCCACAAATAGAGCTTTCTTTTGGTGGTATTTGATCACCTCTGCGGTTTTTAATTTTTGCGCTATAAACAAAAAAAGACAGACAATTTTGAAAAAAAAACAACTGATGGGCACTGATAGGCGGCACTGATAGGCAGCACTGACAGCACTGATAGGCGACACTCATGGCACTGATAGGTGGCACTGATGGGCACTGATAGGTGGCACTGGATAGGTAGTACTGATGAGGAGCTACTGACAGGCATTACTGAGTGGCACTGATTGCCACTTTGATGGCGCACTGACAGGCATTGTTGTGGGCACTAATCGGCACTGTTGTGGGCACTGACAGGTGTTTATGGAGGGGTACAGGCTGGCAGGTGATGGGCACTGATTGGCAGCTGATGGGGACCTTTTGATGGGGGCTGTGCTGATAATCAATGTGCTGATAAGGGAGCTAGGGAGGAGGTGGAATCCCTATGGGTAGAGCTCCAAAGGGATGAGGCTAAGGGGAAAATTATACTGGGAGTATGCTATAGGCCCCCTAACCTGAGGGAAGAAGTGGAGACTAGGGATGAGCTTCGTGTTCGAGTCGAACCCATGTTCGACTCGAACATCGGCTGTTCGACCGTCCGTCGAATTGCGAACGATATGGGCCGTTCGCGCCAAATTCGTGTGGCGCGTCACGGCCCATAATTCACTGCGGCATCGCAGTGCATTGCTGGCTGATGATTGGCCAAGCATGCACTATGACCCGCATGCTTGGCCAATCACAGCGCCGTCAGTAGAGAGAGCTGTAATTGGCCAAAGCCAGGGTGGCTTTGGCCAATTATGGCTCAGGGGATTTAGTACACGCCCCACACTATATAAGGCCGCCTGCACGGCGGCCCTGTGTAGTGTGTGTTCCGGTGTGCTGAGAGATAGAGAGAGAGAGAGACAGTGTCATTTGATTTGAGTTAGATAGATTAGGCAGAACAGTCAGTCAGTTAGCTGCACTTACAGTGTATTGTGTATATATATGCATCCCAGGTGTTGCATATATATATATACACTGTATTCAGTTTAGCTAGATCCGTTCCTGTTATCTTCTATCTAGACTATTTACATTTAGTGCAGTGCGTCCTGCTCACAGTGTTCAGCTAGATCCGTTCCTGTTATCTTCTAGACTATTTACATTTAGTGCAGTGCGTCCTGCTCACAGTGTTCAGCTAGATCCGTTCCTGCTATTTACATTTAGTGCAGTGCGTCCTGCTCACAGTGTTCAGCTAGATCCGTTCCTGCTATTTACATTTAGTGCAGTGCGTCCTGCTCACAGTGTTCAGCTAGATCCGTTCCTGCTATTTACATTTAGTGCAGTGCGTCCTGCTCACAGTGTTCAGCTAGATCCGTTCCTGCTATTTACATTTAGTGCAGTGCGTCCTGCTCACAGTGTTCAGCTAGATCCGTTCCTGTTATTTACATTTAGTGCAGTGCGTCCTGCTCACAGTGTTCAGCTAGATCCGTTCCTGCTATTTACATTTAGTGCAGTGCGTCCTGCTCACAGTGTTCAGCTAGATCCGTTCCTGCTATTTACATTTAGTGCAGTGCGTCCTGCTCACAGTGTTCAGCTAGATCCGTTCCTGCTATTTACATTTAGTGCAGTGCGTCCTGCTCACAGTGTTCAGCTAGATAGGTTCCTGTTATTTACATTTAGTGCAGTGCGTCCTGCTCACAGTGTTCAGCTAGATCCGTTCCTGTTATCTTCTAGACTATTTACATTTAGTGCAGTGCGTCCTGCTCACAGTGTTCAGCTAGATAGGTTCCTGTTATTTACATTTAGTGCAGTGCGTCCTGCTCACAGTGTTCAGCTAGATCCGTTCCTGCTATTTACATTTAGTGCAGTGCGTCCTGCTCACAGTGTTCAGCTAGATCCGTTCCTGCTATTTACATTTAGTGCAGTGCGTCCTGCTCACAGTGTTCAGCTAGATCCGTTCCTGCTATTTACATTTAGTGCAGTGCGTCCTGCTCACAGTGTTCAGCTAGATCCGTTCCTGTTATCTTCTAGACTATTTACATTTAGTGCAGTGCGTCCTGCTCACAGTGTTCAGCTAGATCCGTTCCTGTTATCTTCCTACTGACAGGCAGGCTTGTCTGGTTACAGTATATAAAGCTACCTGAAGAAAATTACAGGTGTTCTATTTGATCCTATTAGTACCACGGTCAGGCAGCTAGACTATTTACATTTAGTGCAGTGCGTCCTGCTCACAGTGTTCAGCTAGATCCGTTCCTGTTATCTTCCTACTGACAGGCAGGCTTGTCTGGTTACAGTATATAAAGCTACCTGAAGAAAATTACAGGTGTTCTATTTGATCCTATTAGTACCACGGTCAGGCAGCTAGACTATTTACATTTAGTACAGTGCGTCCTGCTCACAGTGTTCAGCTAGATCCGTTCCTGTTATCTTCCTACTGACAGGCAGGCTTGTCTGGTTACAGTATATAAAGCTACCTGAAGAAAATTACAGGTGTTCTATTTGATCCTATTAGTACCACGGTCAGGCAGCTAAACTATTTACATTTAGTACAGTGCGTCCTGCTCACAGTGTTCAGCTAGATCCGTTCCTGTTATCTTCCTACTGACAGGCAGGCTTGTCTGGTTACAGTATATAAAGCTACCTGAAGAAAATTACAGGTGTTCTATTTGATCCTATTAGTACCACGGTCAGGCAGCTAGACTATTTACATTTAGTACAGTGCATCCTGCTCACAGTGTTCAGCTAGATCCGTTACTGTTATCTTCCTACTGACAGGCAGGCTTGTCTGGTTACAGTATATAAAGCTACCTGAAGAAAATTACAGGTGTTCTATTTGATCCTATTAGTACCACGGTCAGGCAGCTAAACTATTTACATTTAGTACAGTGCGTCCTGCTCACAGTGTTCAGCTAGATCCGTTCCTGTTATCTTCCTACTGACAGGCAGGCTTGTCTGGTTACAGTATATAAAGCTACCTGAAGAAAATTACAGGTGTTCTATCCCAGCTTAGTGCAGCTACAGGCCATTAGTATGTCTGGAAGGCCAAGAAGGAGAGGCAGACAGTCACAAGCCAATAAGAGAGGGCAAGCAGGCTCTGTGTCTAGTGCTGGTCGTGGAAACGGTGCATCCTCATCAGCACGTGGCCATGGGACACGCTTGGCCTTTTTTTCGGCAGCTGGCCGTGTTGAGCCGCAACATGCGGAAGACTTGGTCGAGTGGATGACCAAGCCGTCCTCATCCTCCTCATCCTCTCTCACCCATGCCCAGGGTGCTTTGTCTGGCAAAGCAGCGGCCTCTTCCCTCAGCTCAATGTCATCAGTGACTCCTTCCCTAGCTCCACCATGTCCTCCTGAGGATTCCCTCGAACTGTTTGACCACAGTGTTGGGTACATGCTCCAGGAGGATGCCCAGCGTTTGGAAGGCTCTGATGATGATACTGAGCTCGATGAAGGCAGTAACATGAGCACGGACAGAGGGGGTGCCCAAGAAGGACAGCAATCTGGCAGTCATGCTCCCCCTGCTGCAGCATACTGCCAGGTTTGCTCCAGTGATGAGGAGGGAGGGGATGATGAGGTCACTGACTCAACGTGGGTGCCTGATAGGAGAGAGGAGGAGGAGGAGGAGGAGGAGGAGGCGGCACATCACCAACGAGGCAGGATGCCCTCCAGGGGCCAGCCTAAGGGCAGCACATTGACTGCATCACACCCCAAAGCTCCACATGTGCAGGGCGCTGCAGTCTCTGCGCGTTATTCAAAAAGTTCTTTGGTGTGGGCCTTTTTTGAGACGAGTGCATCAGATCGCACCGCTGCTATTTGCAACATATGTCTCAAGCGTATCTCGCGTGGCCAAAACATCTCCCGCTTGGGTACCACATGCTTGACCAGACATATGTTGACCTGCCATGCAGTTCGTTGGCAAGCGTATCTAAAAGACCCACACCAAAGAACAAAGAGGATCTCTCCTTGCTCCTCATCAGCTGAGATTTCCAACCCCACTAGACCTTCAGTCCTCTCTGAGACCTGCAGTGAGAGGAATGAAGGTGTAGAATTAGGTGTGTCACAGCCAAGTACTTGTGGGCAATCTGCTTTTGGTACACCGACGTCAGATTGTACCAGGCAAATTTCCCTGCCCCAGCTGCTGCGCCGCCAAAAGAAGTTTGCTCCCAGCCATCCACATGCCCAGCGGTTGAATGCTAGCTTGGCAAAATTGCTAGCACTTCAACTGCTGCCTTTTCAGTTGGTAGACTCTGCCCCCTTCCGTGAGTTTGTGGAATGTGCGGTTCCTCAGTGGCAGGTACCCAAACGCCACTTTTTCTCACGGAAGGCGATTCCGGCTCTCTACCGGCATGTGGAAGGCAATGTCCATGCCTCGCTGGACAGGGCGGTCAGCGGTAAGGTGCATATTACCGCTGACTCATGGTCCAGCAGGCATGGACAGGGACGTTACCTAAGTTTCACGGCGCATTGGGTGACTCTGCTGGCAGCTGGGAAGGATGCAGGACAAGGTGCAGTAGTGTTGGAGGTTGTTCCGCCACCACGCCTCCAAAATGCTGATTGTGACACACCTCTCTCCTCCACCCCCTCCTCTTCTTCTTCCTCCATGGCCTCTTCCTCGTAACCAGCGGTGCTCCGTAGGCGTTCAAGGGGCTACGCAAGTACGCAGGCCAAAAGATGCCATGCGGTGCTTGAGCTGGTGTGCTTGGGGGACAGGAGCCACACTGGGGCAGAGGTTCTGTCAGCTCTGCAGGGGCAGGTTCAGAGGTGGTTGACGCCACGCCAACTTAAGGCAGGAATGGTGGTTTGCGACAATGGCACCAACCTCCTCTCTGCCCTCCGACAGGGACAAATGACCCATGTGCCCTGTTTGGCTCACGTCCTTAACTTGGTGGTGCAGCGGTTCTTGGGCAGGTACCCGGGCTTACAGGATGTCCTGAGGCAGGCCAGGAAAGTCTGTGTGCATTTCCGCCGGTCATATAATGCCAGTGCTCGGCTGACGGACCTCCAAAAGGAGTTTAACCTGCCCAAGAACCGCCTAATCTGTGACATGCCCACCAGGTGGAACTCAACGTTGGCCATGCTGCAGCGGCTGCACACGCAGCAGAGGGCCATCAATGAGTACCTGTGCGACTATGGCACCAGGACAGGGTCAGGGGAGCTTGGTTTTTTTTCCCCACGCCAGTGGGCCATGATCAGGGATGCATGCACTGTCCTGTCACCATTCGAGGAGGCCACGAGGATGGTGAGCACTGACAGTGCATGCATCAGTGACACTGTCCCCCTTGTCCACCTGTTGGAGCACACGCTGCGTGGAATAATGGACAGGGCACTTGAGGCAGAACAGAGGCAGGAAGAGGAGGACTTCCTTAGTTCTCAAGGCCCCCTTTATCCAGACAGTGTTCCTGCGTGCCCGCCGATCACACAGGAAGAGGAGGAGGAGGAGGAGGAGGAAGATTGTGTCAGTATGGAGGTGGAGCCTGGCACTCAGCATCAGCAGCAGTCTTTAAGGGATCAGTCCCAAGGAACACATGGACTTGTACGTGGCTGGGAGGAGGTGGCTGCGGACGTTGTTGTCCTTAGTGACCCAGAGGACTCCGGACCGAATGCCTCAGCAAACCTACGCTGCATGGCCTCCCTGATCCTGCAAAGCCTGCGTAAGGATCCTCGCAGCCCCAAGGTATGATCGGTTCCAGCAACCATCGCCAGCGTCTGTTTTACATGGTGCAGGAATACCTAGGGGCAAGATCAGACTTGGACACCTTTCCCACCGAAAATCCTCTGGGTTACTGGGTCTTGAGGATGGATCACTGGCCAGAGCTTGCACAGTATGCAATTGAGCTACTGGCCTGTCCTGCATCCAGCGTTCTTTCGGAACGCACATTCAGTGCTGCTGGAGGCGTGGTAACCGATCACAGGGTGCGTCTGTCCACCGACTCGGTCGATCGGCTGACCTTCATAAAAATGAATCAGTCTTGGATCACCACCAGCTACCAAGCACCTTATGCTGATGTAACCGAATAATTTTTTTTGAAATCTCAGATCCCTTCAAAGACTGCCTATGCTGATGCTGAGTGACTATCCCTGAGTAATTATCCTCTTCCTCCTCAATCATCACGCTGATAGCTTGTAAGAACATTTTTGGTTCTGGGCGCCACCACCAGTGCCTAAGGCACAATTTTTCAGCCCCTGTTTAACAGGGGCGTGTAATTACAATTTTTGATGTAATACTTTGCAGCAGGGCTCGTTCCTGCATTCCAACTAGAGTGTCTGTGAGGGGTTGCAGTGTTGTGGCACCAGCACCAGTGCCTAAGGCCCAATTTTTCTGCCCCTGTCTAACAGGGGCGTGTAATTACAATTTTTGATGCAATACTTTGCAGCAGGGCTCGTTCCTGCGTTCCAACTAGAGTGTCTGTGAGGGGTTGCAGTGTTGTGGCACCAGCACCAGTGCCTAAGGCCCAATTTTTCTGCCCCTGTCTAACAGGGGCGTGTAATTACAATTTTTGATGCAATACTTTGCAGCAGGGCTCGTTCCTGCGTTCCAACTAGAGTGTCTGTGAGGGGTTGCAGTGTTGTGGCACCAGCACCAGTGCCTAAGGCCCAATTTTTCTGCCCCTGTCTAACAGGGTCGTGTAATTACAAGTTTTGAAGCAATACTTTGCAGCAGGGCTCGTTCCTGCGTTCCAACTAGAGTGTCTGTGAGGGGTTGCAGTGTTGTGGCACCAGCACCAGTGCCTAAGGCCTAATTTTTCAGCTCCTGTTCAACAGGGGCATGTAATTACAATTCTTGATCTAATATTTCACAGCAGGGCCCTGTGAGGGCTTACAGTGTTGTGGCCACAGCAACACCTAAGGCCCAAATTTCTGCTGAGTATATAGGGCAGGACCCTACTTTCAAACATCTAACTTACAAACGACTCCTACTTGCAAACGGAAGGAGACAACAGGAAGTGAGATTAAATCTACCCCTAGGAAGGGAAATTCTCTCCTGTAAGAGTTAATATGGGAAAACAATTTCTCCTTTCCACTGATGCTTTCCAATCCTTGTTCCACAAAAAAACCCAAATTTTCAAAAAACATTTTTCATTGGGACAAAAAAGTGAGGTGAAATCTTCTGAAGAGGAGGAAAGACAGCAAAACAAATGTCACAGGGGTGATAACCCTTCCCTATGTTTTCCAAAAAGCTTAGAAAAGATTTTTTGGCTGGAGCTAAACACGTTAAAAATGTTCAAAATTACAAACAGATTCTACTTAACAACAAACCTACAGTCCCTGTCTTGTTTGCACCGCCTGTATACTGCTGTTCAGAGTATATAGGGCCTGGTGGCCCCACACCTTTCCTTATTTTAATTTGGGTGCGGGGTTCCCCTTAATATCCATACAAGACCCAAAGGGCCTGGTAATGGACTGGGGGGTACCCATGCCGTTTGTCTCACTGATTTTCATCCATATTGCCATGACCCGACATGACATTAAACCCGCAAGCAGTTTTAAATGAGATTTTTTCCTTTAAAAATGACATTTGGTGCAGGGACTGTTCTAAACATGGGAAACACGCGTCACTTTACAGGCATACTATAGACACCCCCCAGGTACGATATTTAAAGGAATATTTCCCTTTTTTTTTTTTACTTTAAGCATCATTAAAATCACTGCTCCCGAAAAAACGGCCGTTTTTAAAAGTTTTTTTTGCATTGATACATGTCCCCTGGGGTAGGACCCGGGTCCCCAAACCCTTTTTAGGACAATACCATGCAAATTAGCCTTTAAAATGAGCACTTTTGATTTCGAACGTTCGAGTCCCATAGACGTCAATGGGGTTCTAATGTTCGTGCGAACTTTCGGTCCGTTCGCGGGTTCTGGTGCGAACCGAACCGGGGGGTGTTCGGCTCATCCCTAGTGGAGACAGATCTCCAATCACAATTTGGATTAGCAGCAAGGATGGGAAGTGTTATCATAGTGGGGGATTTTAATTATCCAGACATAGACTGGGCGGAGGGAACCGCACATTCAACTAAGGCTCACCAGTTCCTTAATGTCTTGCAGGACAATTTTATGGGTCAGATGGTAGACGCACCAACTAGAAATAAAGCATTACTGGATCAATTGATTACCAACAATACAGACCTAATCACGGATGTGGAAATACGGGGCAATTTAGGTAACAGCGATCACAGGTAAATTAGTTTCAGTATAAATCACACAAAAAAGAAACATAAAGGGAATACAAAGACACTGAATTTCAAAAGAGCCAACTTCCCTAAACTACGAACCTTGCTAGAAGGCACAAATTGGGATAAAATCTTAGGAACAAAGAACATGCCATTGGGTAATAAATTTAAAAGTGCGAACAAAAGTCCTGGATGGCTTAACTCCAATGTAAAAAATGCATATAAAAGCAAAGGGCAAGGCCTTCAAGAAATACAAGGTTGAGGGATCATCATCAGCATTCAGACTTTATAAAGAATGCAATAAGAAATGTAAGGATGCAATAAGGACAGCTAAGATAGAACATGAAAGACACATAGCGGAGGAGAGCAAAAAAAAATCCCAAGAAATTCTTTAAGTATGTAAACATCTGGTTACAAAGGATGGGGAGATGATGAAGGTATTGAATTTATTGTTCTCCTCAGTCTTCACAAGGGAATTGGGGGCTTCAGTTACCAAAACTGCAGTGTTTATCCTCATGACACATCACAGGAAGCACCTCCATGGTTAACAGAGGACAGAATTAAAATTAGACTTGAGAAACTTAACATTAATAAATTACCGGGACCACATGGCTTGCACCAGAGTGTACTCAGGGAACTCAATCAAGTGATTGCCAGACCGTTGTTCCTAATTTTTACAGACAGTCTACTGACTGGAATGGTACCAGCTGATTAGAGAAAAACCAATGTAGCACCAATATTTAAAAAGGGCCCAAAATACATCCCTGGGAATTACAGACCAGTTAGCCTAACATCAATTGTATGTAAACTCTTGGAGGGGATGATAAGGGACTATATACAAGATTTTAGTAATGAGAACGGTATCATTAGCAATAATCAGCATAGATTCATGAAGAACCGTTCTTGCCATACTAACCTCCTATGAAGAGGTGAGTTTCCAGCTAGATAAAGGAAGGCCCGTAGACGTGGTGTATCTGGATTTTGCAAAAGCATTTGACACAGTTCCCCATAAACGTTTACTGTACAAAATAAGGTCCATTGGCATGGACCATAGGGTGAGTACATGGATTGAAAACTGGCTAAAAGGGCGAGTTCAGAGGGTGGTGATAGGTGATAAATGGGGAGTACACGGAATGGTCAGGGGTGGGTAGTGGGGTCCCCCAGGGTTCTGTGCTGGGACCAATCCTGTTTGATATGTTCATAAACAACCTGGAGGATGGGGTAAACAGTTCTATCTCTGTATTTGCAGACGATACTAAGCTAAGCAGGGCAATAACTTCTCCACAGGATGTGGAAAACTTGCAAAAAGATCTGAACAAATTAATGGGGTGGGCAACTACATGGCAAATGAGGTTCAATGTAGAAAAAATGTAAAATAATGCATTTGGGTGGCAAAAATATGAATGCAATCTATACACTGGGGGGAGAACCTCTGGGGGAATTTAGGATGGGAAAGGACCTGGGGGTCCTAGTAGATGATAGACTCAGCAATGGCATGCAATGACAAGCTGCTTCTAACAAAGCAAACAGAATATTGGCATGCATTAAAAAGGGGATCAACTTCAGAAATAAAATGATTATTGTCCCACTCTACAAGACTCTGGTCCGGCCGAACCTAGAGTATGCTGTCCAGTTCTGGGCACCAGTCCTCAGGAAGGATGTACTGGAATTGGAGCGAGTACAAAGAAGGGCAACAAAGCTAATAAAGGGTCTGGAGGATATTAGTTATGAGGAAAGGTTGCGAGCACTGAACTTATTCTCTCTGGAGAAGAGACGCTTGAGAGGGCATATGATTTCAATATACAAATACCGTACTGGTGACTCCACAATAGGAATAACATTTTTTCAGAGAAGAGAGTTTAACAAGACTCGTGGCCACTCATTAAAATTAGAAGAAAAGAGGTTTAACCTTAAAGTTCCTAGAGGGTTCTTTACTGTAAGAGCAGAAAGCATGTGGAATTCCCTTCCACAGGCTGTGGTCTCAGCGGGGGGGGGGCATTGATAGTTTCAAGAAACTATTAGATAAGCACCTGAATGACCACAACATACAGGGATATACAATGTAATACTGACATATATTCACACACATAGGTTGGACTTGATAGACTTGTGTCTTTTTTCAACCTCACCAACTATGTAACTATATGTGTTGCAGTATAGTAGCGCAGTGCTGATTATCAGCACAGACCCCCCCTCTGACAGGGAGAGCCGCCAATCGACTCTCCCTGTCAGCGTGAACCAAGGAAAGCCGTTTACCGGCACTTCCTGGTTCACGCGATGATCAGATGTGATTGTTCACAGCTGATCACGTGGTAAGAAGCCTCTGTCCGAGGCTTCATACCACGATCAGAGTTGCGGTGTGTCCGACTGACACACAGCACCTCCGATCACCACGTTGCGCGTCCCTCTGTTATACTGATTACATCATATGTATAGTATCCTCTGCACCCTCACCAATGCAGTGTCCTCTGTCCCTTTCACCCACCCCACTTTTGTGTCCTCTGCTCCCCAAAGCAATGTCCTCTGTCCCCTTCACCCCCCCACTTTAGTATCTTCTGAGCCCCCCAAATGCAGTGTCCTCTGTCCCCTTGACCCCCCTACTTTTATGTCCTCTGCCCCCCCAAAGCATTGTTCTCTGTCCTCTTCACACCCTCCCCTAACTGTAGCATACTCTGCGCCCCCCAATGCAGTGCCCTCTGTCTCCTTCACCCCCCACTGTAGTGTCCTCTGCGCCCCCCCCCCCAATGCAGTGCCCTCTGTCTCCTTCACCCTCCAGTGTAGTGTCCTCTGCACCCCCCCAATGCAGTGTCCTATGTCTCCTTCCCCCTCCCCCTCTGTAGTGTCCTCTGCCCCCCCATGCAATGTCCTCTGCCCCCCAAAGCAATGTCCTCTGTCTCTTTCACACTCTCCCCCCACTGTAGTGTCTTCTGTCCCCTTCACCCCCTCACTGTAATGTCCTCTGCCCCCCCATGCAATGTCCCCTGTCCCCTACACACACCCCTCCCCAGGGCCATCTTAATGACATCATGGGATGGTCAGAATAAATCATTATTCTGGCCAATGAAATGAATTAACGCCCACATGCTTGACGCTTGTAAAAGCATTGGACACTTTTACAAGTGTCAGGCTTTTTTTCTGCCATGAGGCTACTGCCAAGAGGAGGAACATTTTTTAAACATCCTGTGTGCATTAGGTCTTATAGCTTTAGGATAATCGTCCACACAGGACAGCAGGTGCTCTATGGCTATTGGGTGCTGACTTTGTTCATTTATAGCTGTACTGTGTGTTACAGGTTGTACCCCACAGTACATCCACAGCAAAGTCAGCACCGAACAGTCATGTGAGACACTTTGACAAAGCCATAGAGCACCTGCTGTCCTGTGTGGATGATTATCCTAAAGCTATAAGATGTTAAAAGGCACTGTGAGGACTTTGGATGATTCTTTTAGGATATCATAACAGATGTGACACTTCACTCACTGTGTGCTGCCCAGTGCCTGCCACACTACCTGCCGCCACCGCCACTCTGCTCGTATTTGTTTTACTGCTCCCTCTCTCTCAGGTCTGTCACATCAGCCCTGTCACCTGTAAGAGCAGTGCAGCCGCAGCACTTTACAGATTGCTCCGCCAAACACTGACACCAGGGAAGAAAGATAGCAGCCGGGCAGGGCCGGATTAAGAGCATTATGGGCCCGGTGCTGAGGATTTTGGTGGGCCTTTTTCTGAAAATAAATAAAATGAAAATAAACATTTTTTGGTAAAACAAATTAAATTAAAGAGAGAGAGAGAGGGGTTGAGAGAGAGGGGCTAATAGAGAGAGTATGGGGGGGGGGGAGTGAGAGATAGGGGATGAAAAAGTGGAATAGAGAGAGGGTGAGAGAGAGGGGAGAGAGAGGGTGGTAGGGTCGAGGGGTTGAAGGGGGTGAGAGAGAGAGAAAGGAGAGTGAAGGGGGTGAGAGAGAGAAGGGGGGTGAAGAGGGTGTGAGAGAGAAAGAAAGAGAGAGAGGGGGGCGAGAGAGAGAGTCTGTGGGGGGTACAGCATAGTACATCACATGGGGAGGTAATAGCACAGTACATTACATAGGTGGTACAGCAGAGTATGTTACATGGGGGGTGGGCAAAGCACTGTACATTAGATGGTGGGCAAAGCACATTACATGGTGGATACACAAATACAGCACATTACATGATGGGCAAAGCCCATCACATTACATGGTGGGTACAACACATGACAGTGGGCACTGCACAGCACATTACATGGTGAGCATGGCACAGCACATTACATTGTGGGCACAGGACATTACACGGTTGGCATTGCACAATACAGCACATTACGTGTTGGGCACTGCACGACACATTACATGGTGGGCACAGGATATTAAATGATGGGCACTGCACAGCACGTTCCATTGTGGGCAATGCACGGCACATGACATAGTGTGTACAGCACATTACATGGTACGCACTGCATGGCACAGCACATTACATGGTGGGTACAGCACATTACATGGTGGGCACTTCATGGTACAGCACATGACATGGTGGGCACAGCACATGACATGGTGGGCACTGCATGGCACAGCACATTTCATGGTGGGCACAACACATTACATGGTGGGCACTGCATGAAATAGCACATTATATGGTGGGCAATGCACATGGTATCGTGGGCACTGCACATTACATGGTAGGAACTGCACATGACATTGCGGTCACTGCATATGACATAGTGGGCACCTAATGGCACAGCACATGACATAGTGGGCACTATTTTTTGTTAAAACAAATTAAATTAAAAAGAGAGAGAGGGGTTGAGAGAGAGGGGGCTGATAGAGAGGGGATGTGAGGGAAAGGGGAGTGAGAGAGAGGTAATGAAAGAGAGAGGGGGTGAGAAAAAGGGGAATAGAGAGAGGGTTAAAGAGAGAGAGGGAAGAGGGAGGGTGGTAGGATCAAGGGGGTGAAGGGGGTGAGAGAGAGAGAAGGGGGGTGAAAGGCGTGAGAGAGAGAAGGGGGATGAGACAGAGAGAAAGGGGGTGAGAGAGAAAGAGAGAGAGAGAGAGAGAGGGGGGGTGAAAGAGAGGAGGTGAGAGAGAGAGAGAGTCTGTGGGGGGTACAGCATAGTACAGTAAATGGGAGGGGTAATAGCACAGTACATTACATGGGTGGTACAGCAGATTATGTTACATGAGGGGAGGTAAAGCACAGTACATTAGATGGTGGGCACAGCACATTACATGGTAGATACATGAATACAGCACATTACATGGTGGGCACTAGGGATGAGCTTCGAGTTTCGACTCAAACATCGGCTGTTCGCAAGTTCGCCGAACAGCGAACAATTTGGGGTGTTCGCGGAAAATTCGAATGCCGCGGAACACCCTTTAAAAGTCTATGGGAGAAATCAAAAGTGCTAATTTTAAAGGCTTATATTCATGGTATTATCATAAAAAGTGTTTGGGGATCTGGGTCCTGCCCCAGGGGACATGGATCAATGCAAAAAAAGTTTTAAAAACGGCCGTTTTTTCGGGAGCAGTGATTTTAATAATGCTTAAAGTGAAGCAATAAAAGTGTAATATCCCTTTAAATTTCGTACCTGTGGGGTGTCTATAGTTTGCCTGTAAAGGGGCACATTTTTCCTGTGTTTAGAACAGTCTGACAGCAAAATGACATTTCAAAGGAAAAAAAGTCATTTAAACTACTCGCGGCCATTAATGAATTGGGGTCCGACAATACACATAAAAGTTCATTGATAAAAAAGGCATGGGAATTCCCCACAGGGGAACCCCAAACCCAAATTTAAAAAAAATAATTACGGGGAGGGTCCCCCTAAATTCCATACAAGGCCCTTCAGGTCTGGTATGGATTTTAAGGGGAACCCCGCACCAAAATTTATTTATTTATTTTTTTCATTTTTTTCTCTTTTTTTCTATGAGATCACTGGTTGGTGGGATGGTGTACTCACTTGCTGGTAGAATGACATCACATGTTGGTGGGATGGCATCATCATTTTCTGCTAGAATGACGTCAGTTGTTGATGGGATGGTGTCATAACTTACTGCTAGAATGACATCACTTGTTGGTGGGATGGTGTCATCACTTGCTGGTAGAATGACATCACTTGTTGGTGGGATGGTGTCATCACTTTCTGCTAGAATGACATCACTTGTTGGTGGGATGGTGTCATCACTTTCTGGTAGAATGACATCACTTGTTGGTGGGATGGTGTCATCACTTGCTGGTAGAATGACGTCGCTTGTTGGTGGGATGGTGTCCTCACTTTCTACTAGAATGAGATCACTTGTTGGTGGGATGGTGTCATCACTTTCTGCTAGAATTACGTCAGTTGTTGGTGGGATGGTGTGATCACTTACTGCTAGAATGACATCACTTGTTGGTGGGATGGTGTCATCACTTGCTGGTAGAATGACGTCACTTGTTGGTGGGATGGTGTCATCAATTTCTGCTAGAATGACATCACTTGTTGGTGGGATGGTGTCATCACTTGCTGCTAGAATGTCATCACTTGTTGGTGGGATGGTGTCATCACTTGCTTGTAGAATCAAGTCGCTTGTTGGTGGGATGGTGTCCTCACTTTCTACTAGAATGAGATCATTTGTTGGTGGGATGATGTCATCACTTTCTGCTAGAATGACATCACTTGGTGGGATGGTGTCCTTACTTACTGCTAGAATGACATCAGTTGGTGGGAAGGTGTCATCAATTACTGCTAGAATGACATCATTTGGTGGGATGGTGTCATCACTTTGTGCTAGAATGACATCACTTGTTGGTAGGATGGTGTCATCACTTGCTGCTAGAATGACATCACTTGTTGGTGGGATGGTGTCATCACTTTCTGCTAGAATGACGTCACTTGGTGGGATGGTGTCATCACCTACTGCTAGAATGGCATCACTTTGTGGGATGGTGTCATCACTTGCTGGTATAATGACGTCACTTGTTGGTGGGATGGTGTCCTCACTTTCTACTAGAATGAGATCACTTGTTGGTCGGATGGTGTAATCACTTGCTATTAGAATTACGTCACTTGCTGGTGGGACGGTGTCCTCACTTACTGGTAGAATGACATCAGTTGTTGGTGGGATGGTGTCATCACTTTCTGCTAGAATGACGTCAGTTGTTGGTGGGATAGTGTGATCACTTACTGCTAGAATGACATCACTTGTTGGTGGGATGGTGTCATCATTTGCTGGTAGAATGACATCACTTGTTGGTGGGATGGTGTCATCAATTCCTACTAGAATGACATCACTTGTTGGTGGGATGGTGTCATCACTTTCTGCTACAATGACATCACTTGGTGGGATGGTGTAATCACTTACTGCTAGAATGACATCACTTGGTGGGATGGTGTCATCACTTTGTGCTAGAATGACATCACTTGTTGGCGGGATGGTGTCATCACTTGCTGGTAGAATGACGTCGCTTGTTGGTGGGATGGTGTCCTCACTTGCTGGTAGAATGACATCACATGTTGGTGGGATGGCATCATCATTTTCTGCTAGAATGACGTCAGTTGTTGATGGGATGGTGTCATCACTTACTGCTAGAATGACATCACTTGTTGGTGGGATGGTGTCATCACTTGCTGGTAGAATGACATCACTTGTTGGTGGGATGGTGTCATCACTTGCTGGTAGAATGACGTCGCTTGTTGGTGGGATGGTGTCCTCACTTTCTACTAGAATGAGATCACTTGTTGGTGGGATGGTGTCATCACTTTCTGCTAGAATTACGTCAGTTGTTGGTGGGATGGTGTGATCACTTACTGCTAGAATGACATCACTTGTTGGTGGGATGGTGTCATCACTTGCTGGTAGAATGACGTCACTTGTTGGTGGGATGGTGTCATCAATTTCTGCTAGAATGACATCACTTGTTGGTGGGATGGTGTCATCACTTGCTGCTAGAATGTCATCACTTGTTGGTGGGATGGTGTCATCACTTGCTTGTAGAATCAAGTCGCTTGTTGGTGGGATGGTGTCCTCACTTTCTACTAGAATGAGATCATTTGTTGGTGGGATGATGTCATCACTTTCTGCTAGAATGACATCACTTGGTGGGATGGTGTCCTTACTTACTGCTAGAATGACATCAGTTGGTGGGAAGGTGTCATCACTTACTGCTAGAATGACATCATTTGGTGGGATGGTGTCATCACTTTGTGCTAGAATGACATCACTTGTTGGTAGGATGGTGTCATCACTTGCTGCTAGAATGACATCACTTGTTGGTGGGATGGTGTCATCACTTTCTGCTAGAATGACGTCACTTGGTGGGATGGTGTCATCACCTACTGCTAGAATGGCATCACTTTGTGGGATGGTGTCATCACTTGCTGGTATAATGACGTCACTTGTTGGTGGGATGGTGTCCTCACTTTCTACTAGAATGAGATCACTTGTTGGTCGGATGGTGTAATCACTTGCTATTAGAATTACGTCACTTGCTGGTGGGACGGTGTCCTCACTTACTGGTAGAATGACATCAGTTGTTGGTGGGATGGTGTCATCACTTTCTGCTAGAATGACGTCAGTTGTTGGTGGGATAGTGTGATCACTTACTGCTAGAATGACATCACTTGGTGGGAAGGTGTCATCATTTGTTAGTAGAATGACATCAGTTGTTGGTGGGATGGTGTCATCAATTCCTACTAGAATGACATCACTTGTTGGTGGGATGGTGTCATCAATTTCTGCTAGAATGACATCACTTGTTGGTGGGATGGTGTCATCACTTGCTGCTAGAATGACATCACTTGTTGGTGGGATGGTGTCATCACTTTCTGCTACAATGACATCACTTGGTGGGATGGTGTAATCACTTACTGCTAGAATGACATCACTTGGTGGGATGGTGTCATCACTTTGTGCTAGAATGACATCACTTGTTGGCGGGATGGTGTCATCACTTGCTGGTAGAATGACGTCGCTTGTTGGTGGGATGGTGTCCTCACTTGCTGGTAGAATGACATCACATGTTGGTGGGATGGCATCATCATTTTCTGCTAGAATGACGTCAGTTGTTGATGGGATGGTGTCATCACTTACTGCTAGAATGACATCACTTGTTGGTGGGATGGTGTCATCACTTGCTGGTAGAATGACATCACTTGTTGGTGGGATGGTGTCATCACTTTCTGCTAGAATGACATCACTTGTTGGTGGGATGGTGTCATCACTTTCTGGTAGAATGACATCACTTGTTGGTGGGATGGTGTCATCACTTGCTGGTAGAAGGACGTCACTTGTTGGTGGGATGGTGTCATCAATTTCTGCTATAATGACATCACTTGTTGGTGGGATGGTGTCATCACTTGCTGCTAGAATGTCATCACTTGTTGGTGGGATGGTGTCATCACTTGCTTGTAGAATCAAGTCGCTTGTTGGTGGGATGGTGTCCTCACTTTCTACTAGAATGAGATCATTTGTTGGTGGGATGATGTCATCACTTTCTGCTAGAATGACATCACTTGGTGGGATGGTGTCCTTACTTACTGCTAGAATGACATCAGTTGGTGGGAAGGTGTCATCACTTACTGCTAGAATGACATCATTTGGTGGGATGGTGTCATCACTTTGTGCTAGAATGACATCACTTTTTGGTAGGATGGTGTCATCACTTGCTGCTAGAATGACATCACTTGTTGGTGGGATGGTGTCATCACTTTCTGCTAGAATGACGTCACTTGGTGGGATGGTGTCATCACCTACTGCTAGAATGGCATCACTTTGTGGGATGGTGTCATCACTTGCTGGTATAATGACGTCACTTGTTGGTGGGATGGTGTCCTCACTTTCTACTAGAATGAGATCACTTGTTGGTCGGATGGTGTAATCACTTGCTATTAGAATTACGTCACTTGCTGGTGGGACGGTGTCCTCACTTACTGGTAGAATGACATCAGTTGTTGGTGGGATGGTGTCATCACTTTCTGCTAGAATGACGTCAGTTGTTGGTGGGATAGTGTGATCACTTACTGCTAGAATGACATCACTTGTTGGTGGGATGGTGTCATCATTTGCTGGTAGAATGACATCACTTGTTGGTGGGATGGTGTCATCACTTTCTGCTACAATGACATCACTTGGTGGGATGGTGTAATCACTTACTGCTAGAATGACATCACTTGGTGGGATGGTGTCATCACTTTGTGCTAGAATGACATCACTTGTTGGCGGGATGGTGTCATCACTTGCTGGTAGAATGACGTCGCTTGTTGGTGGGATGGTGTCCTCACTTGCTGGTAGAATGACATCACATGTTGGTGGGATGGCATCATCATTTTCTGCTAGAATGACGTCAGTTGTTGATGGGATGGTGTCATCACTTACTGCTAGAATGACATCACTTGTTGGTGGGATGGTGTCATCACTTGCTGGTAGAATGACATCACTTGTTGGTGGGATGGTGTCATCACTTGCTGGTAGAATGACGTCGCTTGTTGGTGGGATGGTGTCCTCACTTTCTACTAGAATGAGATCACTTGTTGGTGGGATGGTGTCATCACTTTCTGCTAGAATTACGTCAGTTGTTGGTGGGATGGTGTGATCACTTACTGCTAGAATGACATCACTTGTTGGTGGGATGGTGTCATCACTTGCTGGTAGAATGACGTCACTTGTTGGTGGGATGGTGTCATCAATTTCTGCTATAATGACATCACTTGTTGGTGGGATGGTGTCATCACTTGCTGCTAGAATGTCATCACTTGTTGGTGGGATGGTGTCATCACTTGCTTGTAGAATCAAGTCGCTTGTTGGTGGGATGGTGTCCTCACTTTCTACTAGAATGAGATCATTTGTTGGTGGGATGATGTCATCACTTTCTGCTAGAATGACATCACTTGGTGGGATGGTGTCCTTACTTACTGCTAGAATGACATCAGTTGGTGGGAAGGTGTCATCACTTACTGCTAGAATGACATCATTTGGTGGGATGGTGTCATCACTTTGTGCTAGAATGACATCACTTGTTGGTAGGATGGTGTCATCACTTGCTGCTAGAATGACATCACTTGTTGGTGGGATGGTGTCATCACTTTCTGCTAGAATGACGTCACTTGGTGGGATGGTGTCATCACCTACTGCTAGAATGGCATCACTTTGTGGGATGGTGTCATCACTTGCTGGTATAATGACGTCACTTGTTGGTGGGATGGTGTCCTCACTTTCTACTAGAATGAGATCACTTGTTGGTCGGATGGTGTAATCACTTGCTATTAGAATTACGTCACTTGCTGGTGGGACGGTGTCCTCACTTACTGGTAGAATGACATCAGTTGTTGGTGGGATGGTGTCATCACTTTCTGCTAGAATGACGTCAGTTGTTGGTGGGATAGTGTGATCACTTACTGCTAGAATGACATCACTTGGTGGGATGGTGTCATCATTTGTTAGTAGAATGACATCAGTTGTTGGTGGGATGGTGTCATCAATTCCTACTAGAATGACATCACTTGTTGGTGGGATGGTGTCATCAATTTCTGCTAGAATGACATCACTTGTTGGTGGGATGGTGTCATCACTTGCTGCTAGAATGACATCACTTGTTGGTGGGATGGTGTCATCACTTTCTGCTACAATGACATCACTTGGTGGGATGGTGTAATCACTTATTGCTAGAATGACATCACTTGGTGGGATGGTGTCATCACTTTGTGCTAGAATGACATCACTTGTTGGCGGGATGGTGTCAGCACTTGCTGGTAGAATGACGTCGCTTGTTGGTGGGATGGTGTCCTCACTTGCTGGTAGAATGACATCACATGTTGGTGGGATGGCATCATCATTTTCTGCTAGAATGACGTCAGTTGTTGATGGGATGGTGTCATCACTTACTGCTAGAATGACATCACTTGTTGGTGGGATGGTGTCATCACTTGCTGGTAGAATGACATCACTTGTTGGTGGGATGGTGTCATCACTTTCTGCTAGAATGACATCACTTGTTGGTGGGATGGTGTCATCACTTTCTGGTAGAATGACATCACTTGTTGGTGGGATGGTGTCATCACTTGCTGGTAGAATGACGTCACTTGTTGGTGGGATGGTGTCATCAATTTCTGCTATAATGACATCACTTGTTGGTGGGATGGTGTCATCACTTGCTGCTAGAATGTCATCACTTGTTGGTGGGATGGTGTCATCACTTGCTTGTAGAATCAAGTCGCTTGTTGGTGGGATGGTGTCCTCACTTTCTACTAGAATGAGATCATTTGTTGGTGGGATGATGTCATCACTTTCTGCTAGAATGACATCACTTGGTGGGATGGTGTCCTTACTTACTGCTAGAATGACATCAGTTGGTGGGAAGGTGTCATCACTTACTGCTAGAATGACATCATTTGGTGGGATGGTGTCATCACTTTGTGCTAGAATGACATCACTTGTTGGTAGGATGGTGTCATCACTTGCTGCTAGAATGACATCACTTGTTGGTGGGATGGTGTCATCACTTTCTGCTAGAATGACGTCACTTGGTGGGATGGTGTCATCACCTACTGCTAGAATGGCATCACTTTGTGGGATGGTGTCATCACTTGCTGGTATAATGACGTCACTTGTTGGTGGGATGGTGTCCTCACTTTCTACTAGAATGAGATCACTTGTTGGTCGGATGGTGTAATCACTTGCTATTAGAATTACGTCACTTGCTGGTGGGACGGTGTCCTCACTTACTGGTAGAATGACATCAGTTGTTGGTGGGATGGTGTCATCACTTTCTGCTAGAATGACGTCAGTTGTTGGTGGGATAGTGTGATCACTTACTGCTAGAATGACATCACTTGTTGGTGGGATGGTGTCATCATTTGCTGGTAGAATGACATCACTTGTTGGTGGGATGGTGTCATCAATTCCTACTAGAATGACATCACTTGTTGGTGGGATGGTGTCATCACTTTCTGCTACAATGACATCACTTGGTGGGATGGTGTAATCACTTACTGCTAGAATGACATCACTTGGTGGGATGGTGTCATCACTTTGTGCTAGAATGACATCACTTGTTGGCGGGATGGTGTCATCACTTGCTGGTAGAATGACGTCGCTTGTTGGTGGGATGGTGTCCTCACTTGCTGGTAGAATGACATCACATGTTGGTGGGATGGCATCATCATTTTCTGCTAGAATGACGTCAGTTGTTGATGGGATGGTGTCATCACTTACTGCTAGAATGACATCACTTGTTGGTGGGATGGTGTCATCACTTGCTGGTAGAATGACATCACTTGTTGGTGGGATGGTGTCATCACTTGCTGGTAGAATGACGTCGCTTGTTGGTGGGATGGTGTCCTCACTTTCTACTAGAATGAGATCACTTGTTGGTGGGATGGTGTCATCACTTTCTGCTAGAATTACGTCAGTTGTTGGTGGGATGGTGTGATCACTTACTGCTAGAATGACATCACTTGTTGGTGGGATGGTGTCATCACTTGCTGGTAGAATGACGTCACTTGTTGGTGGGATGGTGTCATCAATTTCTGCTAGAATGACATCACTTGTTGGTGGGATGGTGTCATCACTTGCTGCTAGAATGTCATCACTTGTTGGTGGGATGGTGTCATCACTTGCTTGTAGAATCAAGTCGCTTGTTGGTGGGATGGTGTCCTCACTTTCTACTAGAATGAGATCATTTGTTGGTGGGATGATGTCATCACTTTCTGCTAGAATGACATCACTTGGTGGGATGGTGTCCTTACTTACTGCTAGAATGACATCAGTTGGTGGGAAGGTGTCATCACTTACTGCTAGAATGACATCATTTGGTGGGATGGTGTCATCACTTTGTGCTAGAATGACATCACTTGTTGGTAGGATGGTGTCATCACTTGCTGCTAGAATGACATCACTTGTTGGTGGGATGGTGTCATCACTTTCTGCTAGAATGACGTCACTTGGTGGGATGGTGTCATCACCTACTGCTAGAATGGCATCACTTTGTGGGATGGTGTCATCACTTGCTGGTATAATGACGTCACTTGTTGGTGGGATGGTGTCCTCACTTTCTACTAGAATGAGATCACTTGTTGGTCGGATGGTGTAATCACTTGCTATTAGAATTACGTCACTTGCTGGTGGGACGGTGTCCTCACTTACTGGTAGAATGACATCAGTTGTTGGTGGGATGGTGTCATCACTTTCTGCTAGAATGACGTCAGTTGTTGGTGGGATAGTGTGATCACTTACTGCTAGAATGACATCACTTGGTGGGAAGGTGTCATCATTTGTTAGTAGAATGACATCAGTTGTTGGTGGGATGGTGTCATCAATTCCTACTAGAATGACATCACTTGTTGGTGGGATGGTGTCATCAATTTCTGCTAGAATGACATCACTTGTTGGTGGGATGGTGTCATCACTTGCTGCTAGAATGACATCACTTGTTGGTGGGATGGTGTCATCACTTTCTGCTACAATGACATCACTTGGTGGGATGGTGTAATCACTTACTGCTAGAATGACATCACTTGGTGGGATGGTGTCATCACTTTGTGCTAGAATGACATCACTTGTTGGCGGGATGGTGTCATCACTTGCTGGTAGAATGACGTCGCTTGTTGGTGGGATGGTGTCCTCACTTGCTGGTAGAATGACATCACATGTTGGTGGGATGGCATCATCATTTTCTGCTAGAATGACGTCAGTTGTTGATGGGATGGTGTCATCACTTACTGCTAGAATGACATCACTTGTTGGTGGGATGGTGTCATCACTTGCTGGTAGAATGACATCACTTGTTGGTGGGATGGTGTCATCACTTTCTGCTAGAATGACATCACTTGTTGGTGGGATGGTGTCATCACTTTCTGGTAGAATGACATCACTTGTTGGTGGGATGGTGTCATCACTTGCTGGTAGAAGGACGTCACTTGTTGGTGGGATGGTGTCATCAATTTCTGCTATAATGACATCACTTGTTGGTGGGATGGTGTCATCACTTGCTGCTAGAATGTCATCACTTGTTGGTGGGATGGTGTCATCACTTGCTTGTAGAATCAAGTCGCTTGTTGGTGGGATGGTGTCCTCACTTTCTACTAGAATGAGATCATTTGTTGGTGGGATGATGTCATCACTTTCTGCTAGAATGACATCACTTGGTGGGATGGTGTCCTTACTTACTGCTAGAATGACATCAGTTGGTGGGAAGGTGTCATCACTTACTGCTAGAATGACATCATTTGGTGGGATGGTGTCATCACTTTGTGCTAGAATGACATCACTTTTTGGTAGGATGGTGTCATCACTTGCTGCTAGAATGACATCACTTGTTGGTGGGATGGTGTCATCACTTTCTGCTAGAATGACGTCACTTGGTGGGATGGTGTCATCACCTACTGCTAGAATGGCATCACTTTGTGGGATGGTGTCATCACTTGCTGGTATAATGACGTCACTTGTTGGTGGGATGGTGTCCTCACTTTCTACTAGAATGAGATCACTTGTTGGTCGGATGGTGTAATCACTTGCTATTAGAATTACGTCACTTGCTGGTGGGACGGTGTCCTCACTTACTGGTAGAATGACATCAGTTGTTGGTGGGATGGTGTCATCACTTTCTGCTAGAATGACGTCAGTTGTTGGTGGGATAGTGTGATCACTTACTGCTAGAATGACATCACTTGTTGGTGGGATGGTGTCATCATTTGCTGGTAGAATGACATCACTTGTTGGTGGGATGGTGTCATCACTTTCTGCTACAATGACATCACTTGGTGGGATGGTGTAATCACTTACTGCTAGAATGACATCACTTGGTGGGATGGTGTCATCACTTTGTGCTAGAATGACATCACTTGTTGGCGGGATGGTGTCATCACTTGCTGGTAGAATGACGTCGCTTGTTGGTGGGATGGTGTCCTCACTTGCTGGTAGAATGACATCACATGTTGGTGGGATGGCATCATCATTTTCTGCTAGAATGACGTCAGTTGTTGATGGGATGGTGTCATCACTTACTGCTAGAATGACATCACTTGTTGGTGGGATGGTGTCATCACTTGCTGGTAGAATGACATCACTTGTTGGTGGGATGGTGTCATCACTTGCTGGTAGAATGACGTCGCTTGTTGGTGGGATGGTGTCCTCACTTTCTACTAGAATGAGATCACTTGTTGGTGGGATGGTGTCATCACTTTCTGCTAGAATTACGTCAGTTGTTGGTGGGATGGTGTGATCACTTACTGCTAGAATGACATCACTTGTTGGTGGGATGGTGTCATCACTTGCTGGTAGAATGACGTCACTTGTTGGTGGGATGGTGTCATCAATTTCTGCTATAATGACATCACTTGTTGGTGGGATGGTGTCATCACTTGCTGCTAGAATGTCATCACTTGTTGGTGGGATGGTGTCATCACTTGCTTGTAGAATCAAGTCGCTTGTTGGTGGGATGGTGTCCTCACTTTCTACTAGAATGAGATCATTTGTTGGTGGGATGATGTCATCACTTTCTGCTAGAATGACATCACTTGGTGGGATGGTGTCCTTACTTACTGCTAGAATGACATCAGTTGGTGGGAAGGTGTCATCACTTACTGCTAGAATGACATCATTTGGTGGGATGGTGTCATCACTTTGTGCTAGAATGACATCACTTGTTGGTAGGATGGTGTCATCACTTGCTGCTAGAATGACATCACTTGTTGGTGGGATGGTGTCATCACTTTCTGCTAGAATGACGTCACTTGGTGGGATGGTGTCATCACCTACTGCTAGAATGGCATCACTTTGTGGGATGGTGTCATCACTTGCTGGTATAATGACGTCACTTGTTGGTGGGATGGTGTCCTCACTTTCTACTAGAATGAGATCACTTGTTGGTCGGATGGTGTAATCACTTGCTATTAGAATTACGTCACTTGCTGGTGGGACGGTGTCCTCACTTACTGGTAGAATGACATCAGTTGTTGGTGGGATGGTGTCATCACTTTCTGCTAGAATGACGTCAGTTGTTGGTGGGATAGTGTGATCACTTACTGCTAGAATGACATCACTTGGTGGGATGGTGTCATCATTTGTTAGTAGAATGACATCAGTTGTTGGTGGGATGGTGTCATCAATTCCTACTAGAATGACATCACTTGTTGGTGGGATGGTGTCATCAATTTCTGCTAGAATGACATCACTTGTTGGTGGGATGGTGTCATCACTTGCTGCTAGAATGACATCACTTGTTGGTGGGATGGTGTCATCACTTTCTGCTACAATGACATCACTTGGTGGGATGGTGTAATCACTTATTGCTAGAATGACATCACTTGGTGGGATGGTGTCATCACTTTGTGCTAGAATGACATCACTTGTTGGCGGGATGGTGTCAGCACTTGCTGGTAGAATGACGTCGCTTGTTGGTGGGATGGTGTCCTCACTTGCTGGTAGAATGACATCACATGTTGGTGGGATGGCATCATCATTTTCTGCTAGAATGACGTCAGTTGTTGATGGGATGGTGTCATCACTTACTGCTAGAATGACATCACTTGTTGGTGGGATGGTGTCATCACTTGCTGGTAGAATGACATCACTTGTTGGTGGGATGGTGTCATCACTTTCTGCTAGAATGACATCACTTGTTGGTGGGATGGTGTCATCACTTTCTGGTAGAATGACATCACTTGTTGGTGGGATGGTGTCATCACTTGCTGGTAGAATGACGTCACTTGTTGGTGGGATGGTGTCATCAATTTCTGCTATAATGACATCACTTGTTGGTGGGATGGTGTCATCACTTGCTGCTAGAATGTCATCACTTGTTGGTGGGATGGTGTCATCACTTGCTTGTAGAATCAAGTCGCTTGTTGGTGGGATGGTGTCCTCACTTTCTACTAGAATGAGATCATTTGTTGGTGGGATGATGTCATCACTTTCTGCTAGAATGACATCACTTGGTGGGATGGTGTCCTTACTTACTGCTAGAATGACATCAGTTGGTGGGAAGGTGTCATCACTTACTGCTAGAATGACATCATTTGGTGGGATGGTGTCATCACTTTGTGCTAGAATGACATCACTTGTTGGTAGGATGGTGTCATCACTTGCTGCTAGAATGACATCACTTGTTGGTGGGATGGTGTCATCACTTTCTGCTAGAATGACGTCACTTGGTGGGATGGTGTCATCACCTACTGCTAGAATGGCATCACTTTGTGGGATGGTGTCATCACTTGCTGGTATAATGACGTCACTTGTTGGTGGGATGGTGTCCTCACTTTCTACTAGAATGAGATCACTTGTTGGTCGGATGGTGTAATCACTTGCTATTAGAATTACGTCACTTGCTGGTGGGACGGTGTCCTCACTTACTGGTAGAATGACATCAGTTGTTGGTGGGATGGTGTCATCACTTTCTGCTAGAATGACGTCAGTTGTTGGTGGGATAGTGTGATCACTTACTGCTAGAATGACATCACTTGTTGGTGGGATGGTGTCATCATTTGCTGGTAGAATGACATCACTTGTTGGTGGGATGGTGTCATCAATTCCTACTAGAATGACATCACTTGTTGGTGGGATGGTGTCATCACTTTCTGCTACAATGACATCACTTGGTGGGATGGTGTAATCACTTACTGCTAGAATGACATCACTTGGTGGGATGGTGTCATCACTTTGTGCTAGAATGACATCACTTGTTGGCGGGATGGTGTCATCACTTGCTGGTAGAATGACGTCGCTTGTTGGTGGGATGGTGTCCTCACTTGCTGGTAGAATGACATCACATGTTGGTGGGATGGCATCATCATTTTCTGCTAGAATGACGTCAGTTGTTGATGGGATGGTGTCATCACTTACTGCTAGAATGACATCACTTGTTGGTGGGATGGTGTCATCACTTGCTGGTAGAATGACATCACTTGTTGGTGGGATGGTGTCATCACTTGCTGGTAGAATGACGTCGCTTGTTGGTGGGATGGTGTCCTCACTTTCTACTAGAATGAGATCACTTGTTGGTGGGATGGTGTCATCACTTTCTGCTAGAATTACGTCAGTTGTTGGTGGGATGGTGTGATCACTTACTGCTAGAATGACATCACTTGTTGGTGGGATGGTGTCATCACTTGCTGGTAGAATGACGTCACTTGTTGGTGGGATGGTGTCATCAATTTCTGCTAGAATGACATCACTTGTTGGTGGGATGGTGTCATCACTTGCTGCTAGAATGTCATCACTTGTTGGTGGGATGGTGTCATCACTTGCTTGTAGAATCAAGTCGCTTGTTGGTGGGATGGTGTCCTCACTTTCTACTAGAATGAGATCATTTGTTGGTGGGATGATGTCATCACTTTCTGCTAGAATGACATCACTTGGTGGGATGGTGTCCTTACTTACTGCTAGAATGACATCAGTTGGTGGGAAGGTGTCATCACTTACTGCTAGAATGACATCATTTGGTGGGATGGTGTCATCACTTTGTGCTAGAATGACATCACTTGTTGGTAGGATGGTGTCATCACTTGCTGCTAGAATGACATCACTTGTTGGTGGGATGGTGTCATCACTTTCTGCTAGAATGACGTCACTTGGTGGGATGGTGTCATCACCTACTGCTAGAATGGCATCACTTTGTGGGATGGTGTCATCACTTGCTGGTATAATGACGTCACTTGTTGGTGGGATGGTGTCCTCACTTTCTACTAGAATGAGATCACTTGTTGGTCGGATGGTGTAATCACTTGCTATTAGAATTACGTCACTTGCTGGTGGGACGGTGTCCTCACTTACTGGTAGAATGACATCAGTTGTTGGTGGGATGGTGTCATCACTTTCTGCTAGAATGACGTCAGTTGTTGGTGGGATAGTGTGATCACTTACTGCTAGAATGACATCACTTGGTGGGAAGGTGTCATCATTTGTTAGTAGAATGACATCAGTTGTTGGTGGGATGGTGTCATCAATTCCTACTAGAATGACATCACTTGTTGGTGGGATGGTGTCATCAATTTCTGCTAGAATGACATCACTTGTTGGTGGGATGGTGTCATCACTTGCTGCTAGAATGACATCACTTGTTGGTGGGATGGTGTCATCACTTTCTGCTACAATGACATCACTTGGTGGGATGGTGTAATCACTTACTGCTAGAATGACATCACTTGGTGGGATGGTGTCATCACTTTGTGCTAGAATGACATCACTTGTTGGCGGGATGGTGTCATCACTTGCTGGTAGAATGACGTCGCTTGTTGGTGGGATGGTGTCCTCACTTGCTGGTAGAATGACATCACATGTTGGTGGGATGGCATCATCATTTTCTGCTAGAATGACGTCAGTTGTTGATGGGATGGTGTCATCACTTACTGCTAGAATGACATCACTTGTTGGTGGGATGGTGTCATCACTTGCTGGTAGAATGACATCACTTGTTGGTGGGATGGTGTCATCACTTTCTGCTAGAATGACATCACTTGTTGGTGGGATGGTGTCATCACTTTCTGGTAGAATGACATCACTTGTTGGTGGGATGGTGTCATCACTTGCTGGTAGAAGGACGTCACTTGTTGGTGGGATGGTGTCATCAATTTCTGCTATAATGACATCACTTGTTGGTGGGATGGTGTCATCACTTGCTGCTAGAATGTCATCACTTGTTGGTGGGATGGTGTCATCACTTGCTTGTAGAATCAAGTCGCTTGTTGGTGGGATGGTGTCCTCACTTTCTACTAGAATGAGATCATTTGTTGGTGGGATGATGTCATCACTTTCTGCTAGAATGACATCACTTGGTGGGATGGTGTCCTTACTTACTGCTAGAATGACATCAGTTGGTGGGAAGGTGTCATCACTTACTGCTAGAATGACATCATTTGGTGGGATGGTGTCATCACTTTGTGCTAGAATGACATCACTTTTTGGTAGGATGGTGTCATCACTTGCTGCTAGAATGACATCACTTGTTGGTGGGATGGTGTCATCACTTTCTGCTAGAATGACGTCACTTGGTGGGATGGTGTCATCACCTACTGCTAGAATGGCATCACTTTGTGGGATGGTGTCATCACTTGCTGGTATAATGACGTCACTTGTTGGTGGGATGGTGTCCTCACTTTCTACTAGAATGAGATCACTTGTTGGTCGGATGGTGTAATCACTTGCTATTAGAATTACGTCACTTGCTGGTGGGACGGTGTCCTCACTTACTGGTAGAATGACATCAGTTGTTGGTGGGATGGTGTCATCACTTTCTGCTAGAATGACGTCAGTTGTTGGTGGGATAGTGTGATCACTTACTGCTAGAATGACATCACTTGTTGGTGGGATGGTGTCATCATTTGCTGGTAGAATGACATCACTTGTTGGTGGGATGGTGTCATCACTTTCTGCTACAATGACATCACTTGGTGGGATGGTGTAATCACTTACTGCTAGAATGACATCACTTGGTGGGATGGTGTCATCACTTTGTGCTAGAATGACATCACTTGTTGGCGGGATGGTGTCATCACTTGCTGGTAGAATGACGTCGCTTGTTGGTGGGATGGTGTCCTCACTTGCTGGTAGAATGACATCACATGTTGGTGGGATGGCATCATCATTTTCTGCTAGAATGACGTCAGTTGTTGATGGGATGGTGTCATCACTTACTGCTAGAATGACATCACTTGTTGGTGGGATGGTGTCATCACTTGCTGGTAGAATGACATCACTTGTTGGTGGGATGGTGTCATCACTTGCTGGTAGAATGACGTCGCTTGTTGGTGGGATGGTGTCCTCACTTTCTACTAGAATGAGATCACTTGTTGGTGGGATGGTGTCATCACTTTCTGCTAGAATTACGTCAGTTGTTGGTGGGATGGTGTGATCACTTACTGCTAGAATGACATCACTTGTTGGTGGGATGGTGTCATCACTTGCTGGTAGAATGACGTCACTTGTTGGTGGGATGGTGTCATCAATTTCTGCTATAATGACATCACTTGTTGGTGGGATGGTGTCATCACTTGCTGCTAGAATGTCATCACTTGTTGGTGGGATGGTGTCATCACTTGCTTGTAGAATCAAGTCGCTTGTTGGTGGGATGGTGTCCTCACTTTCTACTAGAATGAGATCATTTGTTGGTGGGATGATGTCATCACTTTCTGCTAGAATGACATCACTTGGTGGGATGGTGTCCTTACTTACTGCTAGAATGACATCAGTTGGTGGGAAGGTGTCATCACTTACTGCTAGAATGACATCATTTGGTGGGATGGTGTCATCACTTTGTGCTAGAATGACATCACTTGTTGGTAGGATGGTGTCATCACTTGCTGCTAGAATGACATCACTTGTTGGTGGGATGGTGTCATCACTTTCTGCTAGAATGACGTCACTTGGTGGGATGGTGTCATCACCTACTGCTAGAATGGCATCACTTTGTGGGATGGTGTCATCACTTGCTGGTATAATGACGTCACTTGTTGGTGGGATGGTGTCCTCACTTTCTACTAGAATGAGATCACTTGTTGGTCGGATGGTGTAATCACTTGCTATTAGAATTACGTCACTTGCTGGTGGGACGGTGTCCTCACTTACTGGTAGAATGACATCAGTTGTTGGTGGGATGGTGTCATCACTTTCTGCTAGAATGACGTCAGTTGTTGGTGGGATAGTGTGATCACTTACTGCTAGAATGACATCACTTGGTGGGATGGTGTCATCATTTGTTAGTAGAATGACATCAGTTGTTGGTGGGATGGTGTCATCAATTCCTACTAGAATGACATCACTTGTTGGTGGGATGGTGTCATCAATTTCTGCTAGAATGACATCACTTGTTGGTGGGATGGTGTCATCACTTGCTGCTAGAATGACATCACTTGTTGGTGGGATGGTGTCATCACTTTCTGCTACAATGACATCACTTGGTGGGATGGTGTAATCACTTATTGCTAGAATGACATCACTTGGTGGGATGGTGTCATCACTTTGTGCTAGAATGACATCACTTGTTGGCGGGATGGTGTCAGCACTTGCTGGTAGAATGACGTCGCTTGTTGGTGGGATGGTGTCCTCACTTGCTGGTAGAATGACATCACATGTTGGTGGGATGGCATCATCATTTTCTGCTAGAATGACGTCAGTTGTTGATGGGATGGTGTCATCACTTACTGCTAGAATGACATCACTTGTTGGTGGGATGGTGTCATCACTTGCTGGTAGAATGACATCACTTGTTGGTGGGATGGTGTCATCACTTTCTGCTAGAATGACATCACTTGTTGGTGGGATGGTGTCATCACTTTCTGGTAGAATGACATCACTTGTTGGTGGGATGGTGTCATCACTTGCTGGTAGAATGACGTCACTTGTTGGTGGGATGGTGTCATCAATTTCTGCTATAATGACATCACTTGTTGGTGGGATGGTGTCATCACTTGCTGCTAGAATGTCATCACTTGTTGGTGGGATGGTGTCATCACTTGCTTGTAGAATCAAGTCGCTTGTTGGTGGGATGGTGTCCTCACTTTCTACTAGAATGAGATCATTTGTTGGTGGGATGATGTCATCACTTTCTGCTAGAATGACATCACTTGGTGGGATGGTGTCCTTACTTACTGCTAGAATGACATCAGTTGGTGGGAAGGTGTCATCACTTACTGCTAGAATGACATCATTTGGTGGGATGGTGTCATCACTTTGTGCTAGAATGACATCACTTGTTGGTAGGATGGTGTCATCACTTGCTGCTAGAATGACATCACTTGTTGGTGGGATGGTGTCATCACTTTCTGCTAGAATGACGTCACTTGGTGGGATGGTGTCATCACCTACTGCTAGAATGGCATCACTTTGTGGGATGGTGTCATCACTTGCTGGTATAATGACGTCACTTGTTGGTGGGATGGTGTCCTCACTTTCTACTAGAATGAGATCACTTGTTGGTCGGATGGTGTAATCACTTGCTATTAGAATTACGTCACTTGCTGGTGGGACGGTGTCCTCACTTACTGGTAGAATGACATCAGTTGTTGGTGGGATGGTGTCATCACTTTCTGCTAGAATGACGTCAGTTGTTGGTGGGATAGTGTGATCACTTACTGCTAGAATGACATCACTTGTTGGTGGGATGGTGTCATCATTTGCTGGTAGAATGACATCACTTGTTGGTGGGATGGTGTTATCAATTCCTACTAGAATGACATCACTTGTTGGTGGGATGGTGTCATCAATTTCTGCTAGAATGACATCACTTGTTGGTGGGATGGTGTCATCACTTGCTGCTAGAATGACATCACTTGTTGGTGGGATGGTGTCATCACTTTCTGCTACAATGACATCACTTGGTGGGATGGTGTAATCACTTACTGCTAGAATGACATCACTTGGTGGGATGGTGTCATCACTTTGTGCTAGAATGACATCACTTGTTGGCGGGATGGTGTCATCACTTGCTGGTAGAATGACGTCGCTTGTTGGTGGGATGGTGTCCTCACTTTCTACTAGAATGACATCACATGTTGGTGGGATGGCATCATCATTTTCTGCTAGAATGACGTCAGTTGTTGATGGGATGGTGTCATCACTTACTGCTAGAATGACATCACTTGTTGGTGGGATGGTGTCATCACTTGCTGGTAGAATGACATCACTTGTTGGTGGGATGGTGTCATCACTTTCTGCTAGAATGACATCACTTGTTGGTGGGATGGTGTCATCACTTTCTGGTAGAATGACATCACTTGTTGGTGGGATGGTGTCATCACTTGCTGGTAGAATGACGTCGCTTGTTGGTGGGATGGTGTCCTCACTTTCTACTAGAATGAGATCACTTGTTGGTGGGATGGTGTCGTCACTTTCTGCTAGAATTACGTCAGTTGTTGGTGGGATGGTGTGATCACTTACTGCTAGAATGACATCACTTGTTGGTGGGATGGTGTCATCACTTGCTGGTAGAATGACGTCACTTGTTGGTGGGATGGTGTCATCAATTTCTGCTAGAATGACATCACTTGTTGGTGGGATGGTGTCATCACTTGCTGCTAGAATGTCATCACTTGTTGGTGGGATGGTGTCATCACTTGCTTGTAGAATCAAGTCGCTTGTTGGTGGGATGGTGTCCTCACTTTCTACTAGAATGAGATCATTTGTTGGTGGGATGATGTCATCACTTTCTGCTAGAATGACATCACTTGGTGGGATGGTGTCCTTACTTACTGCTAGAATGACATCAGTTGGTGGGAAGGTGTCATCACTTACTGCTAGAATGACATCATTTGGTGGGATGGTGTCATCACTTTGTGCTAGAATGACATCACTTGTTGGTAGGATGGTGTCATAACTTGCTGCTAGAATGACATCACTTGTTGGTGGGATCAGGGGCGGACTGACCATTGAGCGATTAGGGCACTGCCCGAGGGCCCTGGGCAACTAGGGGGCCCCATCAGGGTTGCCAGCCTCAGTAAAACTAGGGACAGTATGTATAAATCTGTGTTTTTTATACATCTGTCTGTGTATACTGTGTGTACATGTATGTGTATACTGTGTGATTGTATACTGTGTGTGTGTATACTGTGTGGCCCCATAATCTCTGATTGCCTGGGGGCCCCATAATCTCCTATTGCCCGGGGGCCCCATGAGTTATCAGTCCGCCCCTGGGTGGGATGGTGTCATCACTTTCTGCTAGAATGACGTCACTTGGTGGGATGGTGTCATCACCTACTGCTAGAATGGCATCACTTTGTGGGATGGTGTCATCACTTGCTGGTATAATGACGTCACTTGTTGGTGGGATGGTGTCCTCACTTTCTACTAGAATGAGATAACTTGTTGGTCGGATGGTGTAATCACTTGCTATTAGAATTACGTCACTTGCTGGTGGGACGGTGTCCTCACTTACTGGTAGAATGACATCAGTTGTTGGTGGGATGGTGTCATCACTTTCTGCTAGAATGACGTCAGTTGTTGGTGGGATAGTGTGATCATTACTGCTAGAATGACATCACTTGTTGGTGGGATGGTGTCATCATTTGCTGGTAGAATGACATCACTTGTTGGTGGGATGGTGTCATCAATTCCTACTAGAATGACATCACTTGTTGGTGGGATGGTGTCATCAATTTCTGCTAGAATGACATCACTTGTTGGTGGGATGGTGTCATCACTTGCTGCTAGAATGACATCACTTGTTGGTGGGATGGTGTCATCACTTTCTGCTACAATGACATCACTTGGTGGGATGGTGTAATCACTTACTGCTAGAATGACATCACTTGGTGGGATGGTGTCATCACTTTGTGCTAGAATGACATCACTTGTTGGCGGGATGGTTTCATCACTTGCTGGTAGAATGACGTCGCTTGTTGGTGGGATGGTGTCCTCACTTTCTACTAGAATGAGATCACTTGTTGGTGGGAGGGTGTCATCACTTGCTGTTAGAATGAAGTCACTTGCTGGTGGGATGGTGTCCTCACTTGCTGGTAGAATGACATCACTTGTTGGTGGGATGGTGTCATCACTTGCTGGTAGAATGACATCGCTTGTTGGTGGGATGGTGTCCTCACTTTCTACTAGAATGAGATCACTTGTTGGTGGGATGGTGTCATCACTTGCTGGTAGAATGACGTCACTTGTTAGTGGGATGGTGTCCTCACTTGCTGGTAGAATGACATCACTTGTTGGTGGGATGGCATCATCATTTTCTGGTAGAATGACGTCAGTTGTTGGTGGGATGGTGTCATCACTTTCTGCTACAATGACATCACTTGTTGGTGGGATGATGTCATCACTTTCTGCTAGAATGACGTCACTTGGTGGGATGGTGTTATCTTTTACTGCTCGAATGGCATCACTTGGTGGAATGGTGTCATCACTTGCTGGTAGAATGACGTCACTTGTTGGTGGGATGGTGTCCTCACTTTCTACTAGAATGAGATCACTTGTTGGTGGGATGGCGTCATCACTTGCTGGTAGAATGACGTCACTTGTTGGTGGGATGGTGTCATCACTTTCTGCTACAATGACATCACTTGGTGGGATGGTGTAATCACTTACTGCTAGAATGACATCACTTGGTGGGATGGTGTCATCACTTTGTGCTAGAATGACATCATTTGTTGGTGGGATGGTGTCATCACTTGCTGGTAGAATGACGTCGCTTTTTGGTGGGATGGTGTCCTCACTTTCTACTAGAATGAGATCACTTGTTGGTGGGATGGTGTCATCACTTGCTGGTAGAATGATGTCACTTGCTGGTGGGATGGTGTCCTCACTTGCTGGTAGAATGACATCACTTGTTGGTGGGATGGCATCATCATTTTCTGCTAGAATGACGTCAGTTGTTGGTGGGATGGTGTGATCACTTACTGCTAGAATGACATCACTTGTTGGTGGGATGGTGTCATCACTTGCTGGTAGAATGACATCACTTGTTGGTGGGATGGTGTCATCAATTTCTGCTAGAATGACATCACTTGTTGGTGGGATGGTGTCATCACTTGCTGCTAGAATGACATCCCGTGTTGGTGGGATGGTGTCATCACTTGCTGGTAGAATGACGTCGTTTGTTGGTGGGATGGTGTCCTCACTTTCTACTAGAATGAGATCACTTGTTGGTGGGATGATGTCATCACTTTCTGCTACAATGACATCACTTGGTGGGATGGTGTCCTTACTTACTGCTAGAATGACATCAGTTGGTGGGAAGGTGTCATCACTTACTGCTAGAATGACATCATTTGGTGGGATGGTGTCATCACTTTGTGCTAGAATGACAACACTTGTTGGTAGGATGGTGTCATCACTTGCTGCTAGAATTACATCACTTGTTGGTGGGATGGTGTCATCACTTTCTGCTACAATGACATCACTTGGTGTAATGGTGTAATCACTTTCTACTAGAATGAGATCACTTGTTGGTGGGATGGTGTCATCACTTGCTGGTAGAATGACGTCACTTGCTGGTGGGATGGTGTCCTCACTTGCTGGTAGAATGACATCACTTGTTGGTGGGATGGTGTCCTCACTTTCTACTAGAATGAGATCACTTGTTGGTGGGATGGTGTCATCACTTGCTGGTAGAATGACGTCACTTGTTAGTGGGATGGTGTCCTCACTTGCTGGTAGAATGACATCACTTGTTGGTGGGATGGCATCATCATTTTCTGGTAGAATGACTTCAGTTGTTGGTGGGATGGTGTAATCACTTTCTGCTAGAATGACATCGCTTGTTGGTGGGATGATGTCATCACTTTCTGCTAGAATGACGTCACTTGGTGGGATGGTGTTATCTTTTACTGCTCGAATGGCATCACTTGATGGAATGGTGTCATCACTTGCTGGTAGAATGACATCACTTGTTGGTGGGATGGTGTCCTCACTTTCTACTAGAATGAGATCACTTGTTGGTGGGATGGCATCATCACTTGCTGGTAGAATGACGTGACTTGTTGGTGGGATGGTGTCATCACTTTCTGCTACAATGACATCACTTGGTGGGATGGTGTAATCACTTACTGCTAGAATGACATCACTTGGTGGGATGGTGTCATCACTTTGTGCTAGAATGACATCACTTGTTGGTGGGATGGTGTCATCACTTGCTGGTTGAATGACGTTGCTTTTTGGTGGGATGGTGTCCTCACTTTCTACTAGAATGAGATCACTTGTTGGTGGGATGGTGTCATCACTTGCTGGTAGAATAACGTCACTTGCTGGTGGGATGGTGTCCTCACTTGCTGGTAGAATGACATCACTTGTTGGTGGGATGGCATCATCATTTTCTGCTAGAATGACGTCAGTTGTTGGTGGGATGGTGTGATCACTTACTGCTAGAATGACATCACTTGTTGGTGGGATGGTGTCATCAATTTCTGCTAGAATGACATCACTTGTTGGTGGGATGGTGTCATCACTTGCTGCTAGAATGACATCCCTTGTTGGTGGGATGGTGTCATCACTTGCTGGTAGAATGACGTCGCTTGTTGGTGGGATGGTGTCCTCACTTTCTACTAGAATGAGATCACTTGTTGGTGGAATGATGTCATCACTTTCTGCTACAATGACATCACTTGGTGGGATGGTGTCCTTACTTACTGCTAGAATGATATCAGTTGGTGGGAAGGTGTCATCACTTACTGCTAGAATGACATCATTTGGTGGGATGGTGTCATCACTTTGTGCTAGAATGACATCACTTGTTGGTAGGATGGTGTCATCACTTGCTGCTAGAATGACATCACTTGTTGGTGGGATGGTGTCATCACTTTCTGCTAGAATGACGTCACTTGGTGAGATGGTGTCATCACCTACTGCTATAATGGCATCACTTTGTGGGATGGTGTCATCACTTGCTGGTATAATGATGTCACTTGTTGGTGGGATGGTGTCCTCACTTTCTACTAGAATGAGATCACTTGTTGGTCGGATGGTGTAATCACTTGCTATTAGAATTACGTCACTTGCTGGTGGGACGGTGTCCTCACTTACTGGTAGAATGACATCACTTGTTGGTGGGATGGTGTCATCACTTTCTGCTAGAATGACGTCAGTTGTTGGTGGGATAGTGTAATCACTTACTGCTAGAATGACATCACTTGTTGGTGGGATGGTGTCATCACTTGCTGGTAGAATGACCTCACTTGTTGGTGGGATGGTGTCATCAATTTCTGCTAGAATGACATCACTTGTTGGTGGGATGGTGTCATCACTTGCTGCTAGAATGACATCCCTTGTTGGTGGGATGGTGTCATCACTTGCTGGTAGAATGACGTCGCTTGTTGGTGGGATGATGTCATCGCTTTCTGCTACAATGACATCACTTGGTGGGATGGTGTCCTTACTTACTGCTAGAATGACATCATTTTGTGGGATGGTGTCATCACTTTGTGCTAGATTGACATCACTTGTTGGTGGGATGGTGTCATCACTTGCTGCTAGAATGACATCACTTGTTGGTGGGATGGTGTCATCACTTGCTGGTAGAATGACATCACTTGTTGGTGGGATGGTGTCATCACTTTCTGCTAGAATGACGTCACTTGGTGGGATGGTGTCATCACTTGCTAGTAGAATGACGTCACTTGTTGGTGGGATGGTGTCCTCACTTTCTACTAGAATGTGATCACTTGTTGGTCGGATGGTGTGATCACTTGCTGGTAGAATTACGTCAATTGCTGGAGGGATGGTGTCCTCACTTACAGGTAGAATGACATCACTTGTTGGTGGGATGGTGTCATCACTTTCTGCTAGAATGACGTCAGTTGTTGGTGAAATGGTGTGATCACTTACTGCTAGAATGACATCACTTGTTGGTGGGATGGTGTCATCACTTGCTGGTAGAATGACATCACTTGTTGGTGGGATGGTGTCATCAATTTCTGCTAGAATGACATCACTTGTTGGTGGGATGGTGTCATCACTTGCTGCTAGAATGACATCACTTGTTGGTGGGATGGTGTCATCACTTTCTGCTAGGATGACATCACTTGTTTGTGGGATGGTGTCATCACTTGCTGGTAGAATGACGTCACTTGTTAGTGGGATGGTGTCCCCACTTGCTGGTAGAATGACATCACTTGTTGGTGGGATGGCATTGTCATTTTCTGCTAGAATGACATCAGCTGTTGGTGGGATGGTGTCATCACTTACCGCTAGAATGACATCACTTGTTGGTGGGATGGTGTCATCACTTGCTGCTAGAATGACATCACTTGTTGGTGGGATGGTGTCATCACTTTCTGCTAGAATGACATCACTTGTTGGTGGGATGGTGTCATCACTTGCTGGTAGAATGACGTCGCTTGTTGGTGGGATGGTGTCCTCATTTTCTACTAGAATGAGATCACTTGTTGGTGGGATGGTGTCATCCCTTTCTGCTACAATGACATCACTTGGTGGGATGGTGTCATCACTTACTGCTAGAATGACATCAGTTGGTGGGATGGTGTCATCGCTTACTGCTAGAATGACATCACTTGGTGGGATGGTGTCATCACATTGTGCTAGAATGACATCACTTGTTGGTGGGATGGTGTCATCACTTGCTGATAGAATGACATCCCTTGTTTGTGGGATGGTGTTATCACTTACTGCTAGAATGGCATCACTTGGTGGGATGGTGTCATCACTAGCTGGTAGAAGGACGTCACTTGTTGGTGGGATGGTGTCCTCACTTTCTGCTAGAATGACGTCACTTGTTGGTGGGATGGTGTCATCACTTACTGCTGGAATGACAGCACTTGTTGGTGGGATGGTTTCATCACTTGCTGGTAGAATGACATCACTTGGTGGGATGGTGTCATCACTTACTGCTAGAATGAGATCACTTGTTGGTGGGATGGTGTCATCAATTTCTGCTACAATGACATCACTTGGAGGGATGGCGTCATCATCTTCTGCTAGAATGACGTCAGTTGTTGATGGGAGGGCGTGATCACTTACTGCTAGAATGACATCACTTGTTGGTGGGATGGTGTCATCACTTGCTGGTAGAATGACATCACTTGTTGGTGGGATGGTGTAATCACTTACTGATATAATGACATCACTTGGTGGGATGGTGTCATCACTTGCTGGTAGAATGACGTTGCTTTTTGGTGGGATGGTATCCTCACTTTCTACTAGAATGAGATCACTTGTTGGTGGGATGGTGTCATCACTTGCTGGTAGAATGACGTCACTTGCTGGTGGGATGGTGTCATCACTTGCTGGTAGAATGACATCACTTGTTGGTGGGATGGTGTCATCACTTTCTGCTAGAATGACATCACTTGTTGGTGGGATGGTGTCATCACTTTCTGGTAGAATGACATCACTTGTTGGTGGGATGGTGTCATCACTTGCTGGTAGAATGACGTCGCTTGTTGGTGGGATGGTGTCCTCACTTTCTACTAGAATGAGATCACTTGTTGGTGGGATGGTGTCGTCACTTTCTGCTAGAATTACGTCAGTTGTTGGTGGGATGGTGTGATCACTTACTGCTAGAATGACATCACTTGTTGGTGGGATGGTGTCATCACTTGCTGGTAGAATGACGTCACTTGTTGGTGGGATGGTGTCATCAATTTCTGCTAGAATGACATCACTTGTTGGTGGGATGGTGTCATCACTTGCTGCTAGAATGTCATCACTTGTTGGTGGGATGGTGTCATCACTTGCTTGTAGAATCAAGTCGCTTGTTGGTGGGATGGTGTCCTCACTTTCTACTAGAATGAGATCATTTGTTGGTGGGATGATGTCATCACTTTCTGCTAGAATGACATCACTTGGTGGGATGGTGTCCTTACTTACTGCTAGAATGACATCAGTTGGTGGGAAGGTGTCATCACTTACTGCTAGAATGACATCATTTGGTGGGATGGTGTCATCACTTTGTGCTAGAATGACATCACTTGTTGGTAGGATGGTGTCATAACTTGCTGCTAGAATGACATCACTTGTTGGTGGTGGGATGGTGTCATCACTTTCTGCTAGAATGACGTCACTTGGTGGGATGGTGTCATCACCTACTGCTAGAATGGCATCACTTTGTGGGATGGTGTCATCACTTGCTGGTATAATGACGTCACTTGTTGGTGGGATGGTGTCCTCACTTTCTACTAGAATGAGATAACTTGTTGGTCGGATGGTGTAATCACTTGCTATTAGAATTACGTCACTTGCTGGTGGGACGGTGTCCTCACTTACTGGTAGAATGACATCAGTTGTTGGTGGGATGGTGTCATCACTTTCTGCTAGAATGACGTCAGTTGTTGGTGGGATAGTGTGATCATTACTGCTAGAATGACATCACTTGTTGGTGGGATGGTGTCATCATTTGCTGGTAGAATGACATCACTTGTTGGTGGGATGGTGTCATCAATTCCTACTAGAATGACATCACTTGTTGGTGGGATGGTGTCATCAATTTCTGCTAGAATGACATCACTTGTTGGTGGGATGGTGTCATCACTTGCTGCTAGAATGACATCACTTGTTGGTGGGATGGTGTCATCACTTTCTGCTACAATGACATCACTTGGTGGGATGGTGTAATCACTTACTGCTAGAATGACATCACTTGGTGGGATGGTGTCATCACTTTGTGCTAGAATGACATCACTTGTTGGCGGGATGGTTTCATCACTTGCTGGTAGAATGACGTCGCTTGTTGGTGGGATGGTGTCCTCAATTTCTACTAGAATGAGATCACTTGTTGGTGGGAGGGTGTCATCACTTGCTGTTAGAATGAAGTCACTTGCTGGTGGGATGGTGTCCTCACTTGCTGGTAGAATGACATCACTTGTTGGTGGGATGGTGTCATCACTTGCTGGTAGAATGACATCGCTTGTTGGTGGGATGGTGTCCTCACTTTCTACTAGAATGAGATCACTTGTTGGTGGGATGGTGTCATCACTTGCTGGTAGAATGACGTCACTTGTTAGTGGGATGGTGTCCTCACTTGCTGGTAGAATGACATCACTTGTTGGTGGGATGGCATCATCATTTTCTGGTAGAATGACGTCAGTTGTTGGTGGGATGGTGTCATCACTTTCTGCTACAATGACATCACTTGTTGGTGGGATGATGTCATCACTTTCTGCTAGAATGACGTCACTTGGTGGGATGGTGTTATCTTTTACTGCTCGAATGGCATCACTTGGTGGAATGGTGTCATCACTTGCTGGTAGAATGACGTCACTTGTTGGTGGGATGGTGTCCTCACTTTCTACTAGAATGAGATCACTTGTTGGTGGGATGGCGTCATCACTTGCTGGTAGAATGACGTCACTTGTTGGTGGGATGGTGTCATCACTTTCTGCTACAATGACATCACTTGGTGGGATGGTGTAATCACTTACTGCTAGAATGACATCACTTGGTGGGATGGTGTCATCACTTTGTGCTAGAATGACATCATTTGTTGGTGGGATGGTGTCATCACTTGCTGGTAGAATGACGTCGCTTTTTGTTGGGATGGTGTCCTCACTTTCTACTAGAATGAGATCACTTGTTGGTGGGATGGTGTCATCACTTGCTGGTAGAATGATGTCACTTGCTGGTGGGATGGTGTCCTCACTTGCTGGTAGAATGACATCACTTGTTGGTGGGATGGCATCATCATTTTCTGCTAGAATGACGTCAGTTGTTGGTGGGATGGTGTGATCACTTACTGCTAGAATGACATCACTTGTTGGTGGGATGGTGTCATCACTTGCTGGTAGAATGACATCACTTGTTGGTGGGATGGTGTCATCAATTTCTGCTAGAATGACATCACTTGTTGGTGGGATGGTGTCATCACTTGCTGCTAGAATGACATCCCTTGTTGGTGGGATGGTGTCATCACTTGCTGGTAGAATGACGTCGCTTGTTGGTGGGATGGTGTCCTCACTTTCTACTAGAATGAGATCACTTGTTGGTGGGATGATGTCATCACTTTCTGCTACAATGACATCACTTGGTGGGATGGTGTCCTTACTTACTGCTAGAATGACATCAGTTGGTGGGAAGGTGTCATCACTTACTGCTAGAATGACATCATTTGGTGGGATGGTGTCATCACTTTGTGCTAGAATGACAACACTTGTTGGTAGGATGGTGTCATCACTTGCTGCTAGAATTACATCACTTGTTGGTGGGATGGTGTCATCACTTTCTGCTACAATGACATCACTTGGTGTAATGGTGTAATCACTTTCTACTAGAATGAGATCACTTGTTGGTGGGATGGTGTCATCACTTGCTGGTAGAATGACGTCACTTGCTGGTGGGATGGTGTCCTCACTTGCTGGTAGAATGACATCACTTGTTGGTGGGATGGTGTCCTCACTTTCTACTAGAATGAGATCACTTGTTGGTGGGATGGTGTCATCACTTGCTGGTAGAATGACGTCACTTGTTAGTGGGATGGTGTCCTCACTTGCTGGTAGAATGACATCACTTGTTGGTGGGATGGCATCATCATTTTCTGGTAGAATGACTTCAGTTGTTGGTGGGATGGTGTAATCACTTTCTGCTAGAATGACATCACTTGTTGGTGGGATGATGTCATCACTTTCTGCTAGAATGACGTCACTTGGTGGGATGGTGTTATCTTTTACTGCTCGAATGGCATCACTTGATGGAATGGTGTCATCACTTGCTGGTAGAATGACATCACTTGTTGGTGGGATGGTGTCCTCACTTTCTACTAGAATGAGATCACTTGTTGGTGGGATGGCGTCATCACTTGCTGGTAGAATGACGTGACTTGTTGGTGGGATGGTGTCATCACTTTCTGCTACAATGACATCACTTGGTGGGATGGTGTAATCACTTACTGCTAGAATGACATCACTTGGTGGGATGGTGTCATCACTTTGTGCTAGAATGACATCACTTGTTGGTGGGATGGTGTCATCACTTGCTGGTTGAATGACGTTGCTTTTTGGTGGGATGGTGTCCTCACTTTCTACTAGAATGAGATCACTTGTTGGTGGGATGGTGTCATCACTTGCTGGTAGAATAACGTCACTTGCTGGTGGGATGGTGTCCTCACTTGCTGGTAGAATGACATCACTTGTTGGTGGGATGGCATCATCATTTTCTGCTAGAATGACGTCAGTTGTTGGTGGGATGGTGTGATCACTTACTGCTAGAATGACATCACTTGTTGGTGGGATGGTGTCATCAATTTCTGCTAGAATGACATCACTTGTTGGTGGGATGGTGTCATCACTTGCTGCTAGAATGACATCCCTTGTTGGTGGGATGGTGTCATCACTTGCTGGTAGAATGACGTCGCTTGTTGGTGGGATGGTGTCCTCACTTTCTACTAGAATGAGATCACTTGTTGGTGGAATGATGTCATCACTTTCTGCTACAATGACATCACTTGGTGGGATGGTGTCCTTACTTACTGCTAGAATGATATCAGTTGGTGGGAAGGTGTCATCACTTACTGCTAGAATGACATCATTTGGTGGGATGGTGTCATCACTTTGTGCTAGAATGACATCACTTGTTGGTAGGATGGTGTCATCACTTGCTGCTAGAATGACATCACTTGTTGGTGGGATGGTGTCATCACTTTCTGCTAGAATGACGTCACTTGGTGAGATGGTGTCATCACCTACTGCTAGAATGGCATCACTTTGTGGGATGGTGTCATCACTTGCTGGTATAATGATGTCACTTGTTGGTGGGATGGTGTCCTCACTTTCTACTAGAATGAGATCACTTGTTGGTCGGATGGTGTAATCACTTGCTATTAGAATTACGTCACTTGCTGGTGGGACGGTGTCCTCACTTACTGGTAGAATGACATCACTTGTTGGTGGGATGGTGTCATCACTTTCTGCTAGAATGACGTCAGTTGTTGGTGGGATAGTGTAATCACTTACTGCTAGAATGACATCACTTGTTGGTGGGATGGTGTCATCACTTGCTGGTAGAATGACCTCACTTGTTGGTGGGATGGTGTCATCAATTTCTGCTAGAATGACATCACTTGTTGGTGGGATGGTGTCATCACTTGCTGCTAGAATGACATCCCTTGTTGGTGGGATGGTGTCATCACTTGCTGGTAGAATGACGTCGCTTGTTGGTGGGATGATGTCATCGCTTTTTGCTACAATGACATCACTTGGTGGGATGGTGTCCTTACTTACTGCTAGAATGACATCATTTTGTGGGATGGTGTCATCACTTTGTGCTAGATTGACATCACTTGTTGGTGGGATGGTGTCATCACTTGCTGCTAGAATGACATCACTTGTTGGTGGGATGGTGTCATCACTTTCTGCTAGAATGACGTCACTTGGTGGGATGGTGTCATCACTTGCTAGTAGAATGACGTCACTTGTTGGTGGGATGGTGTCCTCACTTTCTACTAGAATGTGATCACTTGTTGGTCGGATGGTGTGATCACTTGCTGGTAGAATTACGTCAATTGCTGGAGGGATGGTGTCCTCACTTACAGGTAGAATGACATCACTTGTTGGTGGGATGGTGTCATCACTTTCTGCTAGAATGACGTCAGTTGTTGGTGAAATGGTGTGATCACTTACTGCTAGAATGACATCACTTGTTGGTGGGATGGTGTCATCACTTGCTGGTAGAATGACATCACTTTTTGGTTGGATGGTGTCATCAATTTCTGCTAGAATGACATCACTTGTTGGTGGGATGGTGTCATCACTTGCTGCTAGAATGACATCACTTGTTGGTGGGATGGTGTCATCACTTTCTGCTAGGATGACATCACTTGTTTGTGGGATGGTGTCATCACTTGCTGGTAGAATGACGTCACTTGTTAGTGGGATGGTGTCCCCACTTGCTGGTAGAATGACATCACTTGTTGGTGGGATGGCATTGTCATTTTCTGCTAGAATGACATCAGCTGTTGGTGGGATGGTGTCATCACTTACCGCTAGAATGACATCACTTGTTGGTGGGATGGTGTCATCACTTGCTGCTAGAATGACATCACTTGTTGGTGGGATGGTGTCATCACTTTCTGCTAGAATGACATCACTTGTTGGTGGGATGGTGTCATCACTTGCTGGTAGAATGACGTCGCTTGTTGGTGGGATGGTGTCCTCATTTTCTACTAGAATGAGATCACTTGTTGGTGGGATGGTGTCATCCCTTTCTGCTACAATGACATCACTTGGTGGGATGGTGTCATCACTTACTGCTAGAATGACATCAGTTGGTGGGATGGTGTCATCGCTTACTGCTAGAATGACATCACTTGGTGGGATGGTGTCATCACATTGTGCTAGAATGACATCACTTGTTGGTGGGATGGTGTCATCACTTGCTGATAGAATGACATCCCTTGTTTGTGGGATGGTGTTATCACTTACTGCTAGAATGGCATCACTTGGTGGGATGGTGTCATCACTAGCTGGTAGAAGGACGTCACTTGTTGGTGGGATGGTGTCCTCACTTTCTGCTAGAATGACGTCACTTGTTGGTGGGATGGTGTCATCACTTACTGCTGGAATGACAGCACTTGTTGGTGGGATGGTTTCATCACTTGCTGGTAGAATGACATCACTTGGTGGGATGGTGTCATCACTTACTGCTAGAATGAGATCACTTGTTGGTGGGATGGTGTCATCAATTTCTGCTACAATGACATCACTTGGAGGGATGGCGTCATCATCTTCTGCTAGAATGACGTCAGTTGTTGATGGGAGGGCGTGATCACTTACTGCTAGAATGACATCACTTGTTGGTGGGATGGTGTCATCACTTGCTGGTAGAATGACATCACTTGTTGGTGGGATGGTGTAATCACTTACTGATATAATGACATCACTTGGTGGGATGGTGTCATCACTTGCTGGTAGAATGACGTTGCTTTTTGATGGGATGGTATCCTCACTTTCTACTAGAATGAGATCACTTGTTGGTGGGATGGTGTCATCACTTGCTGGTAGAATGACGTCACTTGCTGGTGGGATGGTGTCCTCACTTGCTGGTAGAATGACATCACTTGTTGGTGGGATGGCATCATCATTTTCTGCTAGAATGACATCAGTTGTTGGTGGGATGGTGTGATCACTTACTGCTAGAATGACATCACTTGTTGGTGGGATGGTGTCATCACTTGCTGGTAGAATGACCTCACTTGTTGGTGGGATGGTGTCATCAATTTCTGCTAGAATGACATCACTTGTTGGTGGGATGGTGTCATCACTTGCTGCTAGAATGACATCCCTTGTTGGTGGGATGGTGTCATCACTTGCTGGTAGAATGATGTCGCTTGTTGGTGGGATGGTGTCCTCACTTTCTACTAGAATGAGATCACTTGTTGGTGGGATGATGTCATCACTTTCTGCTACAATGACATCACTTGGTGGGATGGTGTCCTTACTTACTGCTAGAATGACATCAGTTGGTGGGAAGGTGTCATCACTTACTGCTAGAATGACATCATTTGGTGGGATGGTGTCATCACTTTGTGCTAGAATGACATCACTTGTTGGTAGGATGGTGTCATCACTTGCTGCTAGAATGACATCACTTGTTGGTGGGATGGTGTCATCACTTTCTGCTACAATGACATCACTTGGTGTAATGGTGTAATCACTTTCTACTAGAATGAGATCACTTGTTGGTGGGATGGTGTCATCACTTGCTGGTAGAATGACGTCACTTGCTGGTGGGATGGTGTCCTCACTTGCTGGTAGAATGACATCACTTGTTGGTGGGATGGTGTCCTCACTTTCTACTAGAATGAGATCACTTGTTGGTGGGATGGTGTCATCACTTGCTGGTAGCACGACGTCACTTGTTAGTGGGATGGTGTCCTCACTTGCTGGTAGAATGACATCACTTGTTGGTGGGATGGTGTCATCAATTTCTGCTAGAATGACATCACTTGTTGGTGGGATGGTGTCATCACTTGCTGCTAGAATGACATCCCTTGTTGGTGGGAAGGGGTCATCACTTGTTGGTAGAATGACGTCGCTTGTTGGTGGGATGGTGTCCTAACTTTCTACTAGAATGAGATCACTTGTTGGTGGGATGATGTCATCACTTTCTACTACAATGACATCACTTGGTGGGATGGTGTCCTTACTGCTAGAATGACATCAGTTGGTGGGAAGGTGTCATCACTTACTGCTAGAATGACATCATTTGGTGGGATGGTGTCATCACTTTGTGCTAGAATGACATCACTTGTTGGTAGGATGGTGTCATCACTTGCTGCTAGAATGACATCACTTGTTGGTGGGATGGTGTCATCACTTTCTACTACAATGACATCACTTGGTGTAATGGTGTAATCACTTTCTACTAGAATGAGATCACTTGTTGGTGGGATGGTGTCATCACTTGCTGGTAGAATGACGTCACTTGCTGGTGGGATGGTGTCCTCACTTGCTGGTAGAATGACATCACTTGTTGGTGGGATGGTGTCCTCACTTTCTACTAGAATGATATCACTTGTTGGTGGGATGGTGTCATCACTTGCTGGTAGAATGACGTCACTTGTTAGTGAGATGGTGTCCTCACTTGCTGGTAGAATGACATCACTTGTTGGTGGGATGGCATCATCATTTTCTGGTAGAATGACTTCAGTTGTTGGTGGGATGGTGTAATCACTTTCTGCTAGAATGACATCACTTGTTGGTGGGATGATGTCATCACTTTCTGCTAGAATGACGTCACTTGGTGGGATGGTGTTATCTTTTACTGCTCGAATGGCATCACTTGGTGGAATGGTGTCATCACTTGCTGGTAGAATGACGTCACTTGTTGGTGGGATGGTGTCCTCACTTTCTACTAGAATGAGATCACTTGTTGGTGGGATGGCGTCATCACTTGCTGGTAGAATGACGTGACTTGTTGGTGGGATGGTGTCATCACTTTCTGCTACAATGACATCACTTGGTGGGATGGTGTAATCACTTACTGCTAGAATGACATCACTTGGTGGGATGGTGTCATCACTTTGTGCTAGAATGACATCACTTGTTGGTGGGATGGTGTCATCACTGGCTGGTTGAATGACGTCGCTTTTTGGTGGGATGGTGTCCTCACTTTCTACTAGAATGAGATCACTTGTTGGTGGGATGGTGTCATCACTTTCTGGTAGAATAACGTCACTTGCTGGTGGGATGGTGTCCTCACTTGCTGGTAGAATGACATCACTTGTTGGTGGGATGGCATCATCATTTGCTGCTAGAATGACGTCAGTTGTTGGTGGGATGGTGTGATCACTTACTGCTAGAATGACATCACTTGTTGGTGGGATGGTGTCATCACTTTCTGGTAGAATAACGTCACTTGCTGGTGGGATGGTGTCCTCACTTGCTGGTAGAATGACATCACTTGTTGGTGGGATGGTGTCATCAATTTCTGCTAGAATGACATCACTTGTTGGTGGGATGGTGTCATCACTTGCTGCTAGAATGACATCCCTTGTTGGTGGGATGGTGTCATCACTTGCTGGTAGAATGACGTCGCTTGTTGGTGGGATGGTGTCCTCACTTTCTACTAGAATGAGATCACTTGTTGGTGGAATGATGTCATCACTTTCTGCTACAATGACATCACTTGGTGGGATGGTGTCCTTACTTACTGCTAGAATGATATCAGATGGTGGGAAGGTGTCATCACTTACTGCTAGAATGACATCATTTGGTGGGATGGTGTCATCACTTTGTGCTAGAATGACATCACTTGTTGGGAGGATGGTGTCATCACTTGCTGCTAGAATCACATCACTTGTTGGTGGGATGGTGTCATCACTTTCTGCTAGAATGACGTCACTTGGTGGGATGGTGTCATCACCTACTGCTAGAATGGCAGCACTTTGTGGGATGGTGTCATCACTTGCTGGTATAATGATGTCACTTGTTGGTGGGATGGTGTCCTCACTTTCTACTAGAATGAGATCACTTGTTGGTCGGATGGTGTAATCACTTGCTATTAGAATTACATCACTTGCTGGTGGGACGGTGTCCTCACTTGCTGGTAGAATGACATCACTTGTCGGTGGGATGGTGTCATCAATTCCTACTAGAATGACATCACTTGTTGGTGGGATGGTGTCATCAATTTCTGCTACAATGACATCACTTGTTGGTGGGATGGTGTCATCACTTGCTGCTAGAATGACATCACTTGTTGGTGGGATGGTGTCATCACTTTCTGCTAGAATGACGTCAGTTGTTGGTGGGATAGTGTAATCACTTACTGCTAGAATTACATCACTTGTTGGTGGGATGGTGTCCTCACTTGCTGGTAGAATGACATCACTTGTCGGTGGGATGGTGTCATCAATTCCTACTAGAATGACATCACTTGTTGGTGGGATGGTGTCATCAATTTCTGCTAGAATGACATCACTTGTTGGTGGGATGGTGTCATCACTTGCTGCTAGAATGACATCACTTGTTGGTGAGATGGTGTCATCACTTTCTGCTACAATGACATCACTTGGTGTAATGGTGTAATCACTTACTGCTAGAATGACATCACTTGGTGGGATGGTGTCATCACTTGCTGGTAGAATGATGTCACTTGCTGGTGGGATGGTGTCCTCACTTGCTGGTAGAATGACATCACTTGTTGGTGGGATGGCATCATCATTTTCTGCTAGAATGACGTCAGTTGTTGGTGGGATGGTGTGATCACTTACTGCTAGAATGACATCACTTGTTGGTGGGATGGTGTCATCACTTGCTGGTAGAATGACATCACTTGTTGGTGGGATGGTGTCATCAATTTCTGCTAGAATGACATCACTTGTTGGTGGGATGGTGTCATCACTTGCTGCTAGAATGACATCCCGTGTTGGTGGGATGGTGTCATCACTTGCTGGTAGAATGACGTCGCTTGTTGGTGGGATGGTGTCCTCACTTTCTACTAGAATGAGATCACTTGTTGGTGGGATGATGTCATCACTTTCTGCTACAATGACATCACTTGGTGGGATGGTGTCCTTACTTACTGCTAGAATGACATCAGTTGGTGGGAAGGTGTCATCACTTACTGCTAGAATGACATCATTTGGTGGGATGGTGTCATCACTTTGTGCTAGAATGACAACACTTGTTGGTAGGATGGTGTCATCACTTGCTGCTAGAATTACATCACTTGTTGGTGGGATGGTGTCATCACTTTCTGCTACAATGACATCACTTGGTGTAATGGTGTAATCACTTTCTACTAGAATGAGATCACTTGTTGGTGGGATGGTGTCATCACTTGCTGGTAGAATGACGTCACTTGCTGGTGGGATGGTGTCCTCACTTGCTGGTAGAATGACATCACTTGTTGGTGGGATGGTGTCCTCACTTTCTACTAGAATGAGATCACTTGTTGGTGGGATGGTGTCATCACTTGCTGGTAGAATGACGTCACTTGTTAGTGGGATGGTGTCCTCACTTGCTGGTAGAATGACATCACTTGTTGGTGGGATGGCATCATCATTTTCTGGTAGAATGACTTCAGTTGTTGGTGGGATGGTGTAATCACTTTCTGCTAGAATGACATCACTTGTTGGTGGGATGATGTCATCACTTTCTGCTAGAATGACGTCACTTGGTGGGATGGTGTTATCTTTTACTGCTCGAATGGCATCACTTGATGGAATGGTGTCATCACTTGCTGGTAGAATGACATCACTTGTTGGTGGGATGGTGTCCTCACTTTCTACTAGAATGAGATCACTTGTTGGTGGGATGGCATCATCACTTGCTGGTAGAATGACGTGACTTGTTGGTGGGATGGTGTCATCACTTTCTGCTACAATGACATCACTTGGTGGGATGGTGTAATCACTTACTGCTAGAATGACATCACTTGGTGGGATGGTGTCATCACTTTGTGCTAGAATGACATCACTTGTTGGTGGGATGGTGTCATCACTTGCTGGTTGAATGACGTTGCTTTTTGGTGGGATGGTGTCCTCACTTTCTACTAGAATGAGATCACTTGTTGGTGGGATGGTGTCATCACTTGCTGGTAGAATAACGTCACTTGCTGGTGGGATGGTGTCCTCACTTGCTGGTAGAATGACATCACTTGTTGGTGGGATGGCATCATCATTTTCTGCTAGAATGACGTCAGTTGTTGGTGGGATGGTGTGATCACTTACTGCTAGAATGACATCACTTGTTGGTGGGATGGTGTCATCAATTTCTGCTAGAATGACATCACTTGTTGGTGGGATGGTGTCATCACTTGCTGCTAGAATGACATCCCTTGTTGGTGGGATGGTGTCATCACTTGCTGGTAGAATGACGTCGCTTGTTGGTGGGATGGTGTCCTCACTTTCTACTAGAATGAGATCACTTGTTGGTGGAATGATGTCATCACTTTCTGCTACAATGACATCACTTGGTGGGATGGTGTCCTTACTTACTGCTAGAATGATATCAGTTGGTGGGAAGGTGTCATCACTTACTGCTAGAATGACATCATTTGGTGGGATGGTGTCATCACTTTGTGCTAGAATGACATCACTTGTTGGTAGGATGGTGTCATCACTTGCTGCTAGAATGACATCACTTGTTGGTGGGATGGTGTCATCACTTTCTGCTAGAATGACGTCACTTGGTGAGATGGTGTCATCACCTACTGCTAGAATGGCATCACTTTGTGGGATGGTGTCATCACTTGCTGGTATAATGATGTCACTTGTTGGTGGGATGGTGTCCTCACTTTCTACTAGAATGAGATCACTTGTTGGTCGGATGGTGTAATCACTTGCTATTAGAATTACGTCACTTGCTGGTGGGACGGTGTCCTCACTTACTGGTAGAATGACATCACTTGTTGGTGGGATGGTGTCATCACTTTCTGCTAGAATGACGTCAGTTGTTGGTGGGATAGTGTAATCACTTACTGCTAGAATGACATCACTTGTTGGTGGGATGGTGTCATCACTTGCTGGTAGAATGACCTCACTTGTTGGTGGGATGGTGTCATCAATTTCTGCTAGAATGACATCACTTGTTGGTGGGATGGTGTCATCACTTGCTGCTAGAATGACATCCCTTGTTGGTGGGATGGTGTCATCACTTGCTGGTAGAATGACGTCGCTTGTTGGTGGGATGATGTCATCGCTTTCTGCTACAATGACATCACTTGGTGGGATGGTGTCCTTACTTACTGCTAGAATGACATCATTTTGTGGGATGGTGTCATCACTTTGTGCTAGATTGACATCACTTGTTGGTGGGATGGTGTCATCACTTGCTGCTAGAATGACATCACTTGTTGGTGGGATGGTGTCATCACTTGCTGGTAGAATGACATCACTTGTTGGTGGGATGGTGTCATCACTTTCTGCTAGAATGACGTCACTTGGTGGGATGGTGTCATCACTTGCTAGTAGAATGACGTCACTTGTTGGTGGGATGGTGTCCTCACTTTCTACTAGAATGTGATCACTTGTTGGTCGGATGGTGTGATCACTTGCTGGTAGAATTACGTCAATTGCTGGAGGGATGGTGTCCTCACTTACAGGTAGAATGACATCACTTGTTGGTGGGATGGTGTCATCACTTTCTGCTAGAATGACGTCAGTTGTTGGTGAAATGGTGTGATCACTTAATGCTAGAATGACATCACTTGTTGGTGGGATGGTGTCATCACTTGCTGGTAGAATGACATCACTTGTTGGTGGGATGGTGTCATCAATTTCTGCTAGAATGACATCACTTGTTGGTGGGATGGTGTCATCACTTGCTGCTAGAATGACATCACTTGTTGGTGGGATGGTGTCATCACTTTCTGCTAGGATGACATCACTTGTTTGTGGGATGGTGTCATCACTTGCTGGTAGAATGACGTCACTTGTTAGTGGGATGGTGTCCCCACTTGCTGGTAGAATGACATCACTTGTTGGTGGGATGGCATTGTCATTTTCTGCTAGAATGACATCAGCTGTTGGTGGGATGGTGTCATCACTTACCGCTAGAATGACATCACTTGTTGGTGGGATGGTGTCATCACTTGCTGCTAGAATGACATCACTTGTTGGTGGGATGGTGTCATCACTTTCTGCTAGAATGACATCACTTGTTGGTGGGATGGTGTCATCACTTGCTGGTAGAATGACGTCGCTTGTTGGTGGGATGGTGTCCTCATTTTCTACTAGAATGAGATCACTTGTTGGTGGGATGGTGTCATCCCTTTCTGCTACAATGACATCACTTGGTGGGATGGTGTCATCACTTACTGCTAGAATGACATCAGTTGGTGGGATGGTGTCATCGCTTACTGCTAGAATGACATCACTTGGTGGGATGGTGTCATCACATTGTGCTAGAATGACATCACTTGTTGGTGGGATGGTGTCATCACTTGCTGATAGAATGACATCCCTTGTTTGTGGGATGGTGTTATCACTTACTGCTAGAATGGCATCACTTGGTGGGATGGTGTCATCACTAGCTGGTAGAAGGACGTCACTTGTTGGTGGGATGGTGTCCTCACTTTCTGCTAGAATGACGTCACTTGTTGGTGGGATGGTGTCATCACTTACTGCTGGAATGACAGCACTTGTTGGTGGGATGGTTTCATCACTTGCTGGTAGAATGACATCACTTGGTGGGATGGTGTCATCACTTACTGCTAGAATGAGATCATTTGTTGGTGGGATGGTGTCATCAATTTCTGCTACAATGACATCACTTGGAGGGATGGCGTCATCATCTTCTGCTAGAATGACGTCAGTTGTTGATGGGAGGGCGTGATCACTTACTGCTAGAATGACATCACTTGTTGGTGGGATGGTGTCATCACTTGCTGGTAGAATGACATCACTTGTTGGTGGGATGGTGTAATCACTTACTGATATAATGACATCACTTGGTGGGATGGTGTCATCACTTGCTGGTAGAATGACGTTGCTTTTTGGTGGGATGGTATCCTCACTTTCTACTAGAATGAGATCACTTGTTGGTGGGATGGTGTCATCACTTGCTGGTAGAATGACGTCACTTGCTGGTGGGATGGTGTCATCACTTGCTGGTAGAATGACATCACTTGTTGGTGGGATGGTGTCATCACTTTCTGCTAGAATGACATCACTTGTTGGTGGGATGGTGTCATCACTTTCTGGTAGAATGACATCACTTGTTGGTGGGATGGTGTCATCACTTGCTGGTAGAATGACGTCGCTTGTTGGTGGGATGGTGTCCTCACTTTCTACTAGAATGAGATCACTTGTTGGTGGGATGGTGTCGTCACTTTCTGCTAGAATTACGTCAGTTGTTGGTGGGATGGTGTGATCACTTACTGCTAGAATGACATCACTTGTTGGTGGGATGGTGTCATCACTTGCTGGTAGAATGACGTCACTTGTTGGTGGGATGGTGTCATCAATTTCTGCTAGAATGACATCACTTGTTGGTGGGATGGTGTCATCACTTGCTGCTAGAATGTCTTCACTTGTTGGTGGGATGGTGTCATCACTTGCTTGTAGAATCAAGTCGCTTGTTGGTGGGATGGTGTCCTCACTTTCTACTAGAATGAGATCATTTGTTGGTGGGATGATGTCATCACTTTCTGCTAGAATGACATCACTTGGTGGGATGGTGTCCTTACTTACTGCTAGAATGACATCAGTTGGTGGGAAGGTGTCATCACTTACTGCTAGAATGACATCATTTGGTGGGATGGTGTCATCACTTTGTGCTAGAATGACATCACTTGTTGGTAGGATGGTGTCATAACTTGCTGCTAGAATGACATCACTTGTTGGTGGGATCAGGGGCGGACTGACCATTGAGCGATTAGGGCACTGCCCGAGGGCCCTGGGCAACTAGGGGGCCCCATCAGGGTTGCCAGCCTCAGTAAAACTAGGGACAGTATGTATAAATCTGTGTTTTTTATACATCTGTCTGTGTATACTGTGTGTACATGTATGTGTATACTGTGTGATTGTATACTGTGTGTGTGTATACTGTGTGGCCCCATAATCTCTGATTGCCTGGGGGCCCCATAATCTCCTATTGCCCGGGGGCCCCATGAGTTATCAGTCCGCCCCTGGGTGGGATGGTGTCATCACTTTCTGCTAGAATGACGTCACTTGGTGGGATGGTGTCATCACCTACTGCTAGAATGGCATCACTTTGTGGGATGGTGTCATCACTTGCTGGTATAATGACGTCACTTGTTGGTGGGATGGTGTCCTCACTTTCTACTAGAATGAGATAACTTGTTGGTCGGATGGTGTAATCACTTGCTATTAGAATTACGTCACTTGCTGGTGGGACGGTGTCCTCACTTACTGGTAGAATGACATCAGTTGTTGGTGGGATGGTGTCATCACTTTCTGCTAGAATGACGTCAGTTGTTGGTGGGATAGTGTGATCATTACTGCTAGAATGACATCACTTGTTGGTGGGATGGTGTCATCATTTGCTGGTAGAATGACATCACTTGTTGGTGGGATGGTGTCATCAATTCCTACTAGAATGACATCACTTGTTGGTGGGATGGTGTCATCAATTTCTGCTAGAATGACATCACTTGTTGGTGGGATGGTGTCATCACTTGCTGCTAGAATGACATCACTTGTTGGTGGGATGGTGTCATCACTTTCTGCTACAATGACATCACTTGGTGGGATGGTGTAATCACTTACTGCTAGAATGACATCACTTGGTGGGATGGTGTCATCACTTTGTGCTAGAATGACATCACTTGTTGGCGGGATGGTTTCATCACTTGCTGGTAGAATGACGTCGCTTGTTGGTGGGATGGTGTCCTCAATTTCTACTAGAATGAGATCACTTGTTGGTGGGAGGGTGTCATCACTTGCTGTTAGAATGAAGTCACTTGCTGGTGGGATGGTGTCCTCACTTGCTGGTAGAATGACATCACTTGTTGGTGGGATGGTGTCATCACTTGCTGGTAGAATGACATCGCTTGTTGGTGGGATGGTGTCCTCACTTTCTACTAGAATGAGATCACTTGTTGGTGGGATGGTGTCATCACTTGCTGGTAGAATGACGTCACTTGTTAGTGGGATGGTGTCCTCACTTGCTGGTAGAATGACATCACTTGTTGGTGGGATGGCATCATCATTTTCTGGTAGAATGACGTCAGTTGTTGGTGGGATGGTGTCATCACTTTCTGCTACAATGACATCACTTGTTGGTGGGATGATGTCATCACTTTCTGCTAGAATGACGTCACTTGGTGGGATGGTGTTATCTTTTACTGCTCGAATGGCATCACTTGGTGGAATGGTGTCATCACTTGCTGGTAGAATGACGTCACTTGTTGGTGGGATGGTGTCCTCACTTTCTACTAGAATGAGATCACTTGTTGGTGGGATGGCGTCATCACTTGCTGGTAGAATGACGTCACTTGTTGGTGGGATGGTGTCATCACTTTCTGCTACAATGACATCACTTGGTGGGATGGTGTAATCACTTACTGCTAGAATGACATCACTTGGTGGGATGGTGTCATCACTTTGTGCTAGAATGACATCATTTGTTGGTGGGATGGTGTCATCACTTGCTGGTAGAATGACGTCGCTTTTTGTTGGGATGGTGTCCTCACTTTCTACTAGAATGAGATCACTTGTTGGTGGGATGGTGTCATCACTTGCTGGTAGAATGATGTCACTTGCTGGTGGGATGGTGTCCTCACTTGCTGGTAGAATGACATCACTTGTTGGTGGGATGGCATCATCATTTTCTGCTAGAATGACGTCAGTTGTTGGTGGGATGGTGTGATCACTTACTGCTAGAATGACATCACTTGTTGGTGGGATGGTGTCATCACTTGCTGGTAGAATGACATCACTTGTTGGTGGGATGGTGTCATCAATTTCTGCTAGAATGACATCACTTGTTGGTGGGATGGTGTCATCACTTGCTGCTAGAATGACATCCCTTGTTGGTGGGATGGTGTCATCACTTGCTGGTAGAATGACGTCGCTTGTTGGTGGGATGGTGTCCTCACTTTCTACTAGAATGAGATCACTTGTTGGTGGGATGATGTCATCACTTTCTGCTACAATGACATCACTTGGTGGGATGGTGTCCTTACTTACTGCTAGAATGACATCAGTTGGTGGGAAGGTGTCATCACTTACTGCTAGAATGACATCATTTGGTGGGATGGTGTCATCACTTTGTGCTAGAATGACAACACTTGTTGGTAGGATGGTGTCATCACTTGCTGCTAGAATTACATCACTTGTTGGTGGGATGGTGTCATCACTTTCTGCTACAATGACATCACTTGGTGTAATGGTGTAATCACTTTCTACTAGAATGAGATCACTTGTTGGTGGGATGGTGTCATCACTTGCTGGTAGAATGACGTCACTTGCTGGTGGGATGGTGTCCTCACTTGCTGGTAGAATGACATCACTTGTTGGTGGGATGGTGTCCTCACTTTCTACTAGAATGAGATCACTTGTTGGTGGGATGGTGTCATCACTTGCTGGTAGAATGACGTCACTTGTTAGTGGGATGGTGTCCTCACTTGCTGGTAGAATGACATCACTTGTTGGTGGGATGGCATCATCATTTTCTGGTAGAATGACTTCAGTTGTTGGTGGGATGGTGTAATCACTTTCTGCTAGAATGACATCACTTGTTGGTGGGATGATGTCATCACTTTCTGCTAGAATGACGTCACTTGGTGGGATGGTGTTATCTTTTACTGCTCGAATGGCATCACTTGATGGAATGGTGTCATCACTTGCTGGTAGAATGACATCACTTGTTGGTGGGATGGTGTCCTCACTTTCTACTAGAATGAGATCACTTGTTGGTGGGATGGCGTCATCACTTGCTGGTAGAATGACGTGACTTGTTGGTGGGATGGTGTCATCACTTTCTGCTACAATGACATCACTTGGTGGGATGGTGTAATCACTTACTGCTAGAATGACATCACTTGGTGGGATGGTGTCATCACTTTGTGCTAGAATGACATCACTTGTTGGTGGGATGGTGTCATCACTTGCTGGTTGAATGACGTTGCTTTTTGGTGGGATGGTGTCCTCACTTTCTACTAGAATGAGATCACTTGTTGGTGGGATGGTGTCATCACTTGCTGGTAGAATAACGTCACTTGCTGGTGGGATGGTGTCCTCACTTGCTGGTAGAATGACATCACTTGTTGGTGGGATGGCATCATCATTTTCTGCTAGAATGACGTCAGTTGTTGGTGGGATGGTGTGATCACTTACTGCTAGAATGACATCACTTGTTGGTGGGATGGTGTCATCAATTTCTGCTAGAATGACATCACTTGTTGGTGGGATGGTGTCATCACTTGCTGCTAGAATGACATCCCTTGTTGGTGGGATGGTGTCATCACTTGCTGGTAGAATGACGTCGCTTGTTGGTGGGATGGTGTCCTCACTTTCTACTAGAATGAGATCACTTGTTGGTGGAATGATGTCATCACTTTCTGCTACAATGACATCACTTGGTGGGATGGTGTCCTTACTTACTGCTAGAATGATATCAGTTGGTGGGAAGGTGTCATCACTTACTGCTAGAATGACATCATTTGGTGGGATGGTGTCATCACTTTGTGCTAGAATGACATCACTTGTTGGTAGGATGGTGTCATCACTTGCTGCTAGAATGACATCACTTGTTGGTGGGATGGTGTCATCACTTTCTGCTAGAATGACGTCACTTGGTGAGATGGTGTCATCACCTACTGCTAGAATGGCATCACTTTGTGGGATGGTGTCATCACTTGCTGGTATAATGATGTCACTTGTTGGTGGGATGGTGTCCTCACTTTCTACTAGAATGAGATCACTTGTTGGTCGGATGGTGTAATCACTTGCTATTAGAATTACGTCACTTGCTGGTGGGACGGTGTCCTCACTTACTGGTAGAATGACATCACTTGTTGGTGGGATGGTGTCATCACTTTCTGCTAGAATGACGTCAGTTGTTGGTGGGATAGTGTAATCACTTACTGCTAGAATGACATCACTTGTTGGTGGGATGGTGTCATCACTTGCTGGTAGAATGACCTCACTTGTTGGTGGGATGGTGTCATCAATTTCTGCTAGAATGACATCACTTGTTGGTGGGATGGTGTCATCACTTGCTGCTAGAATGACATCCCTTGTTGGTGGGATGGTGTCATCACTTGCTGGTAGAATGACGTCGCTTGTTGGTGGGATGATGTCATCGCTTTTTGCTACAATGACATCACTTGGTGGGATGGTGTCCTTACTTACTGCTAGAATGACATCATTTTGTGGGATGGTGTCATCACTTTGTGCTAGATTGACATCACTTGTTGGTGGGATGGTGTCATCACTTGCTGCTAGAATGACATCACTTGTTGGTGGGATGGTGTCATCACTTTCTGCTAGAATGACGTCACTTGGTGGGATGGTGTCATCACTTGCTAGTAGAATGACGTCACTTGTTGGTGGGATGGTGTCCTCACTTTCTACTAGAATGTGATCACTTGTTGGTCGGATGGTGTGATCACTTGCTGGTAGAATTACGTCAATTGCTGGAGGGATGGTGTCCTCACTTACAGGTAGAATGACATCACTTGTTGGTGGGATGGTGTCATCACTTTCTGCTAGAATGACGTCAGTTGTTGGTGAAATGGTGTGATCACTTACTGCTAGAATGACATCACTTGTTGGTGGGATGGTGTCATCACTTGCTGGTAGAATGACATCACTTTTTGGTTGGATGGTGTCATCAATTTCTGCTAGAATGACATCACTTGTTGGTGGGATGGTGTCATCACTTGCTGCTAGAATGACATCACTTGTTGGTGGGATGGTGTCATCACTTTCTGCTAGGATGACATCACTTGTTTGTGGGATGGTGTCATCACTTGCTGGTAGAATGACGTCACTTGTTAGTGGGATGGTGTCCCCACTTGCTGGTAGAATGACATCACTTGTTGGTGGGATGGCATTGTCATTTTCTGCTAGAATGACATCAGCTGTTGGTGGGATGGTGTCATCACTTACCGCTAGAATGACATCACTTGTTGGTGGGATGGTGTCATCACTTGCTGCTAGAATGACATCACTTGTTGGTGGGATGGTGTCATCACTTTCTGCTAGAATGACATCACTTGTTGGTGGGATGGTGTCATCACTTGCTGGTAGAATGACGTCGCTTGTTGGTGGGATGGTGTCCTCATTTTCTACTAGAATGAGATCACTTGTTGGTGGGATGGTGTCATCCCTTTCTGCTACAATGACATCACTTGGTGGGATGGTGTCATCACTTACTGCTAGAATGACATCAGTTGGTGGGATGGTGTCATCGCTTACTGCTAGAATGACATCACTTGGTGGGATGGTGTCATCACATTGTGCTAGAATGACATCACTTGTTGGTGGGATGGTGTCATCACTTGCTGATAGAATGACATCCCTTGTTTGTGGGATGGTGTTATCACTTACTGCTAGAATGGCATCACTTGGTGGGATGGTGTCATCACTAGCTGGTAGAAGGACGTCACTTGTTGGTGGGATGGTGTCCTCACTTTCTGCTAGAATGACGTCACTTGTTGGTGGGATGGTGTCATCACTTACTGCTGGAATGACAGCACTTGTTGGTGGGATGGTTTCATCACTTGCTGGTAGAATGACATCACTTGGTGGGATGGTGTCATCACTTACTGCTAGAATGAGATCACTTGTTGGTGGGATGGTGTCATCAATTTCTGCTACAATGACATCACTTGGAGGGATGGCGTCATCATCTTCTGCTAGAATGACGTCAGTTGTTGATGGGAGGGCGTGATCACTTACTGCTAGAATGACATCACTTGTTGGTGGGATGGTGTCATCACTTGCTGGTAGAATGACATCACTTGTTGGTGGGATGGTGTAATCACTTACTGATATAATGACATCACTTGGTGGGATGGTGTCATCACTTGCTGGTAGAATGACGTTGCTTTTTGGTGGGATGGTATCCTCACTTTCTACTAGAATGAGATCACTTGTTGGTGGGATGGTGTCATCACTTGCTGGTAGAATGACGTCACTTGCTGGTGGGATGGTGTCCTCACTTGCTGGTAGAATGACATCACTTGTTGGTGGGATGGCATCATCATTTTCTGCTAGAATGACATCAGTTGTTGGTGGGATGGTGTGATCACTTACTGCTAGAATGACATCACTTGTTGGTGGGATGGTGTCATCACTTGCTGGTAGAATGACCTCACTTGTTGGTGGGATGGTGTCATCAATTTCTGCTAGAATGACATCACTTGTTGGTGGGATGGTGTCATCACTTGCTGCTAGAATGACATCCCTTGTTGGTGGGATGGTGTCATCACTTGCTGGTAGAATGATGTCGCTTGTTGGTGGGATGGTGTCCTCACTTTCTACTAGAATGAGATCACTTGTTGGTGGGATGATGTCATCACTTTCTGCTACAATGACATCACTTGGTGGGATGGTGTCCTTACTTACTGCTAGAATGACATCAGTTGGTGGGAAGGTGTCATCACTTACTGCTAGAATGACATCATTTGGTGGGATGGTGTCATCACTTTGTGCTAGAATGACATCACTTGTTGGTAGGATGGTGTCATCACTTGCTGCTAGAATGACATCACTTGTTGGTGGGATGGTGTCATCACTTTCTGCTACAATGACATCACTTGGTGTAATGGTGTAATCACTTTCTACTAGAATGAGATCACTTGTTGGTGGGATGGTGTCATCACTTGCTGGTAGAATGACGTCACTTGCTGGTGGGATGGTGTCCTCACTTGCTGGTAGAATGACATCACTTGTTGGTGGGATGGTGTCCTCACTTTCTACTAGAATGAGATCACTTGTTGGTGGGATGGTGTCATCACTTGCTGGTAGCACGACGTCACTTGTTAGTGGGATGGTGTCCTCACTTGCTGGTAGAATGACATCACTTGTTGGTGGGATGGTGTCATCAATTTCTGCTAGAATGACATCACTTGTTGGTGGGATGGTGTCATCACTTGCTGCTAGAATGACATCCCTTGTTGGTGGGAAGGGGTCATCACTTGTTGGTAGAATGACGTCGCTTGTTGGTGGGATGGTGTCCTAACTTTCTACTAGAATGAGATCACTTGTTGGTGGGATGATGTCATCACTTTCTACTACAATGACATCACTTGGTGGGATGGTGTCCTTACTGCTAGAATGACATCAGTTGGTGGGAAGGTGTCATCACTTACTGCTAGAATGACATCATTTGGTGGGATGGTGTCATCACTTTGTGCTAGAATGACATCACTTGTTGGTAGGATGGTGTCATCACTTGCTGCTAGAATGACATCACTTGTTGGTGGGATGGTGTCATCACTTTCTACTACAATGACATCACTTGGTGTAATGGTGTAATCACTTTCTACTAGAATGAGATCACTTGTTGGTGGGATGGTGTCATCACTTGCTGGTAGAATGACGTCACTTGCTGGTGGGATGGTGTCCTCACTTGCTGGTAGAATGACATCACTTGTTGGTGGGATGGTGTCCTCACTTTCTACTAGAATGATATCACTTGTTGGTGGGATGGTGTCATCACTTGCTGGTAGAATGACGTCACTTGTTAGTGAGATGGTGTCCTCACTTGCTGGTAGAATGACATCACTTGTTGGTGGGATGGCATCATCATTTTCTGGTAGAATGACTTCAGTTGTTGGTGGGATGGTGTAATCACTTTCTGCTAGAATGACATCACTTGTTGGTGGGATGATGTCATCACTTTCTGCTAGAATGACGTCACTTGGTGGGATGGTGTTATCTTTTACTGCTCGAATGGCATCACTTGGTGGAATGGTGTCATCACTTGCTGGTAGAATGACGTCACTTGTTGGTGGGATGGTGTCCTCACTTTCTACTAGAATGAGATCACTTGTTGGTGGGATGGCGTCATCACTTGCTGGTAGAATGACGTGACTTGTTGGTGGGATGGTGTCATCACTTTCTGCTACAATGACATCACTTGGTGGGATGGTGTAATCACTTACTGCTAGAATGACATCACTTGGTGGGATGGTGTCATCACTTTGTGCTAGAATGACATCACTTGTTGGTGGGATGGTGTCATCACTGGCTGGTTGAATGACGTCGCTTTTTGGTGGGATGGTGTCCTCACTTTCTACTAGAATGAGATCACTTGTTGGTGGGATGGTGTCATCACTTTCTGGTAGAATAACGTCACTTGCTGGTGGGATGGTGTCCTCACTTGCTGGTAGAATGACATCACTTGTTGGTGGGATGGCATCATCATTTGCTGCTAGAATGACGTCAGTTGTTGGTGGGATGGTGTGATCACTTACTGCTAGAATGACATCACTTGTTGGTGGGATGGTGTCATCACTTTCTGGTAGAATAACGTCACTTGCTGGTGGGATGGTGTCCTCACTTGCTGGTAGAATGACATCACTTGTTGGTGGGATGGTGTCATCAATTTCTGCTAGAATGACATCACTTGTTGGTGGGATGGTGTCATCACTTGCTGCTAGAATGACATCCCTTGTTGGTGGGATGGTGTCATCACTTGCTGGTAGAATGACGTCGCTTGTTGGTGGGATGGTGTCCTCACTTTCTACTAGAATGAGATCACTTGTTGGTGGAATGATGTCATCACTTTCTGCTACAATGACATCACTTGGTGGGATGGTGTCCTTACTTACTGCTAGAATGATATCAGATGGTGGGAAGGTGTCATCACTTACTGCTAGAATGACATCATTTGGTGGGATGGTGTCATCACTTTGTGCTAGAATGACATCACTTGTTGGGAGGATGGTGTCATCACTTGCTGCTAGAATCACATCACTTGTTGGTGGGATGGTGTCATCACTTTCTGCTAGAATGACGTCACTTGGTGGGATGGTGTCATCACCTACTGCTAGAATGGCAGCACTTTGTGGGATGGTGTCATCACTTGCTGGTATAATGATGTCACTTGTTGGTGGGATGGTGTCCTCACTTTCTACTAGAATGAGATCACTTGTTGGTCGGATGGTGTAATCACTTGCTATTAGAATTACATCACTTGCTGGTGGGACGGTGTCCTCACTTGCTGGTAGAATGACATCACTTGTCGGTGGGATGGTGTCATCAATTCCTACTAGAATGACATCACTTGTTGGTGGGATGGTGTCATCAATTTCTGCTACAATGACATCACTTGTTGGTGGGATGGTGTCATCACTTGCTGCTAGAATGACATCACTTGTTGGTGGGATGGTGTCATCACTTTCTGCTAGAATGACGTCAGTTGTTGGTGGGATAGTGTAATCACTTACTGCTAGAATTACATCACTTGTTGGTGGGATGGTGTCCTCACTTGCTGGTAGAATGACATCACTTGTCGGTGGGATGGTGTCATCAATTCCTACTAGAATGACATCACTTGTTGGTGGGATGGTGTCATCAATTTCTGCTAGAATGACATCACTTGTTGGTGGGATGGTGTCATCACTTGCTGCTAGAATGACATCACTTGTTGGTGAGATGGTGTCATCACTTTCTGCTACAATGACATCACTTGGTGTAATGGTGTAATCACTTACTGCTAGAATGACATCACTTGGTGGGATGGTGTCATCACTTGCTGGTAGAATGATGTCACTTGCTGGTGGGATGGTGTCCTCACTTGCTGGTAGAATGACATCACTTGTTGGTGGGATGGCATCATCATTTTCTGCTAGAATGACGTCAGTTGTTGGTGGGATGGTGTGATCACTTACTGCTAGAATGACATCACTTGTTGGTGGGATGGTGTCATCACTTGCTGGTAGAATGACATCACTTGTTGGTGGGATGGTGTCATCAATTTCTGCTAGAATGACATCACTTGTTGGTGGGATGGTGTCATCACTTGCTGCTAGAATGACATCCCGTGTTGGTGGGATGGTGTCATCACTTGCTGGTAGAATGACGTCGCTTGTTGGTGGGATGGTGTCCTCACTTTCTACTAGAATGAGATCACTTGTTGGTGGGATGATGTCATCACTTTCTGCTACAATGACATCACTTGGTGGGATGGTGTCCTTACTTACTGCTAGAATGACATCAGTTGGTGGGAAGGTGTCATCACTTACTGCTAGAATGACATCATTTGGTGGGATGGTGTCATCACTTTGTGCTAGAATGACAACACTTGTTGGTAGGATGGTGTCATCACTTGCTGCTAGAATTACATCACTTGTTGGTGGGATGGTGTCATCACTTTCTGCTACAATGACATCACTTGGTGTAATGGTGTAATCACTTTCTACTAGAATGAGATCACTTGTTGGTGGGATGGTGTCATCACTTGCTGGTAGAATGACGTCACTTGCTGGTGGGATGGTGTCCTCACTTGCTGGTAGAATGACATCACTTGTTGGTGGGATGGTGTCCTCACTTTCTACTAGAATGAGATCACTTGTTGGTGGGATGGTGTCATCACTTGCTGGTAGAATGACGTCACTTGTTAGTGGGATGGTGTCCTCACTTGCTGGTAGAATGACATCACTTGTTGGTGGGATGGCATCATCATTTTCTGGTAGAATGACTTCAGTTGTTGGTGGGATGGTGTAATCACTTTCTGCTAGAATGACATCACTTGTTGGTGGGATGATGTCATCACTTTCTGCTAGAATGACGTCACTTGGTGGGATGGTGTTATCTTTTACTGCTCGAATGGCATCACTTGATGGAATGGTGTCATCACTTGCTGGTAGAATGACATCACTTGTTGGTGGGATGGTGTCCTCACTTTCTACTAGAATGAGATCACTTGTTGGTGGGATGGCATCATCACTTGCTGGTAGAATGACGTGACTTGTTGGTGGGATGGTGTCATCACTTTCTGCTACAATGACATCACTTGGTGGGATGGTGTAATCACTTACTGCTAGAATGACATCACTTGGTGGGATGGTGTCATCACTTTGTGCTAGAATGACATCACTTGTTGGTGGGATGGTGTCATCACTTGCTGGTTGAATGACGTTGCTTTTTGGTGGGATGGTGTCCTCACTTTCTACTAGAATGAGATCACTTGTTGGTGGGATGGTGTCATCACTTGCTGGTAGAATAACGTCACTTGCTGGTGGGATGGTGTCCTCACTTGCTGGTAGAATGACATCACTTGTTGGTGGGATGGCATCATCATTTTCTGCTAGAATGACGTCAGTTGTTGGTGGGATGGTGTGATCACTTACTGCTAGAATGACATCACTTGTTGGTGGGATGGTGTCATCAATTTCTGCTAGAATGACATCACTTGTTGGTGGGATGGTGTCATCACTTGCTGCTAGAATGACATCCCTTGTTGGTGGGATGGTGTCATCACTTGCTGGTAGAATGACGTCGCTTGTTGGTGGGATGGTGTCCTCACTTTCTACTAGAATGAGATCACTTGTTGGTGGAATGATGTCATCACTTTCTGCTACAATGACATCACTTGGTGGGATGGTGTCCTTACTTACTGCTAGAATGATATCAGTTGGTGGGAAGGTGTCATCACTTACTGCTAGAATGACATCATTTGGTGGGATGGTGTCATCACTTTGTGCTAGAATGACATCACTTGTTGGTAGGATGGTGTCATCACTTGCTGCTAGAATGACATCACTTGTTGGTGGGATGGTGTCATCACTTTCTGCTAGAATGACGTCACTTGGTGAGATGGTGTCATCACCTACTGCTAGAATGGCATCACTTTGTGGGATGGTGTCATCACTTGCTGGTATAATGATGTCACTTGTTGGTGGGATGGTGTCCTCACTTTCTACTAGAATGAGATCACTTGTTGGTCGGATGGTGTAATCACTTGCTATTAGAATTACGTCACTTGCTGGTGGGACGGTGTCCTCACTTACTGGTAGAATGACATCACTTGTTGGTGGGATGGTGTCATCACTTTCTGCTAGAATGACGTCAGTTGTTGGTGGGATAGTGTAATCACTTACTGCTAGAATGACATCACTTGTTGGTGGGATGGTGTCATCACTTGCTGGTAGAATGACCTCACTTGTTGGTGGGATGGTGTCATCAATTTCTGCTAGAATGACATCACTTGTTGGTGGGATGGTGTCATCACTTGCTGCTAGAATGACATCATTTTGTGGGATGGTGTCATCACTTTGTGCTAGATTGACATCACTTGTTGGTGGGATGGTGTCATCACTTGCTGCTAGAATGACATCACTTGTTGGTGGGATGGTGTCATCACTTGCTGGTAGAATGACATCACTTGTTGGTGGGATGGTGTCATCACTTTCTGCTAGAATGACGTCACTTGGTGGGATGGTGTCATCACTTGCTAGTAGAATGACGTCACTTGTTGGTGGGATGGTGTCCTCACTTTCTACTAGAATGTGATCACTTGTTGGTCGGATGGTGTGATCACTTGCTGGTAGAATTACGTCAATTGCTGGAGGGATGGTGTCCTCACTTACAGGTAGAATGACATCACTTGTTGGTGGGATGGTGTCATCACTTTCTGCTAGAATGACGTCAGTTGTTGGTGAAATGGTGTGATCACTTAATGCTAGAATGACATCACTTGTTGGTGGGATGGTGTCATCACTTGCTGGTAGAATGACATCACTTGTTGGTGGGATGGTGTCATCAATTTCTGCTAGAATGACATCACTTGTTGGTGGGATGGTGTCATCACTTGCTGCTAGAATGACATCACTTGTTGGTGGGATGGTGTCATCACTTTCTGCTAGGATGACATCACTTGTTTGTGGGATGGTGTCATCACTTGCTGGTAGAATGACGTCACTTGTTAGTGGGATGGTGTCCCCACTTGCTGGTAGAATGACATCACTTGTTGGTGGGATGGCATTGTCATTTTCTGCTAGAATGACATCAGCTGTTGGTGGGATGGTGTCATCACTTACCGCTAGAATGACATCACTTGTTGGTGGGATGGTGTCATCACTTGCTGCTAGAATGACATCACTTGTTGGTGGGATGGTGTCATCACTTTCTGCTAGAATGACATCACTTGTTGGTGGGATGGTGTCATCACTTGCTGGTAGAATGACGTCGCTTGTTGGTGGGATGGTGTCCTCATTTTCTACTAGAATGAGATCACTTGTTGGTGGGATGGTGTCATCCCTTTCTGCTACAATGACATCACTTGGTGGGATGGTGTCATCACTTACTGCTAGAATGACATCAGTTGGTGGGATGGTGTCATCGCTTACTGCTAGAATGACATCACTTGGTGGGATGGTGTCATCACATTGTGCTAGAATGACATCACTTGTTGGTGGGATGGTGTCATCACTTGCTGATAGAATGACATCCCTTGTTTGTGGGATGGTGTTATCACTTACTGCTAGAATGGCATCACTTGGTGGGATGGTGTCATCACTAGCTGGTAGAAGGACGTCACTTGTTGGTGGGATGGTGTCCTCACTTTCTGCTAGAATGACGTCACTTGTTGGTGGGATGGTGTCATCACTTACTGCTGGAATGACAGCACTTGTTGGTGGGATGGTTTCATCACTTGCTGGTAGAATGACATCACTTGGTGGGATGGTGTCATCACTTACTGCTAGAATGAGATCATTTGTTGGTGGGATGGTGTCATCAATTTCTGCTACAATGACATCACTTGGAGGGATGGCGTCATCATCTTCTGCTAGAATGACGTCAGTTGTTGATGGGAGGGCGTGATCACTTACTGCTAGAATGACATCACTTGTTGGTGGGATGGTGTCATCACTTGCTGGTAGAATGACATCACTTGTTGGTGGGATGGTGTAATCACTTACTGATATAATGACATCACTTGGTGGGATGGTGTCATCACTTGCTGGTAGAATGACGTTGCTTTTTGGTGGGATGGTATCCTCACTTTCTACTAGAATGAGATCACTTGTTGGTGGGATGGTGTCATCACTTGCTGGTAGAATGACGTCACTTGCTGGTGGGATGGTGTCATCACTTGCTGGTAGAATGACATCACTTGTTGGTGGGATGGTGTCATCACTTTCTGCTAGAATGACATCACTTGTTGGTGGGATGGTGTCATCACTTTCTGGTAGAATGACATCACTTGTTGGTGGGATGGTGTCATCACTTGCTGGTAGAATGACGTCGCTTGTTGGTGGGATGGTGTCCTCACTTTCTACTAGAATGAGATCACTTGTTGGTGGGATGGTGTCGTCACTTTCTGCTAGAATTACGTCAGTTGTTGGTGGGATGGTGTGATCACTTACTGCTAGAATGACATCACTTGTTGGTGGGATGGTGTCATCACTTGCTGGTAGAATGACGTCACTTGTTGGTGGGATGGTGTCATCAATTTCTGCTAGAATGACATCACTTGTTGGTGGGATGGTGTCATCACTTGCTGCTAGAATGTCTTCACTTGTTGGTGGGATGGTGTCATCACTTGCTTGTAGAATCAAGTCGCTTGTTGGTGGGATGGTGTCCTCACTTTCTACTAGAATGAGATCATTTGTTGGTGGGATGATGTCATCACTTTCTGCTAGAATGACATCACTTGGTGGGATGGTGTCCTTACTTACTGCTAGAATGACATCAGTTGGTGGGAAGGTGTCATCACTTACTGCTAGAATGACATCATTTGGTGGGATGGTGTCATCACTTTGTGCTAGAATGACATCACTTGTTGGTAGGATGGTGTCATAACTTGCTGCTAGAATGACATCACTTGTTGGTGGGATCAGGGGCGGACTGACCATTGAGCGATTAGGGCACTGCCCGAGGGCCCTGGGCAACTAGGGGGCCCCATCAGGGTTGCCAGCCTCAGTAAAACTAGGGACAGTATGTATAAATCTGTGTTTTTTATACATCTGTCTGTGTATACTGTGTGTACATGTATGTGTATACTGTGTGATTGTATACTGTGTGTGTGTATACTGTGTGGCCCCATAATCTCTGATTGCCTGGGGGCCCCATAATCTCCTATTGCCCGGGGGCCCCATGAGTTATCAGTCCGCCCCTGGGTGGGATGGTGTCATCACTTTCTGCTAGAATGACGTCACTTGGTGGGATGGTGTCATCACCTACTGCTAGAATGGCATCACTTTGTGGGATGGTGTCATCACTTGCTGGTATAATGACGTCACTTGTTGGTGGGATGGTGTCCTCACTTTCTACTAGAATGAGATAACTTGTTGGTCGGATGGTGTAATCACTTGCTATTAGAATTACGTCACTTGCTGGTGGGACGGTGTCCTCACTTACTGGTAGAATGACATCAGTTGTTGGTGGGATGGTGTCATCACTTTCTGCTAGAATGACGTCAGTTGTTGGTGGGATAGTGTGATCATTACTGCTAGAATGACATCACTTGTTGGTGGGATGGTGTCATCATTTGCTGGTAGAATGACATCACTTGTTGGTGGGATGGTGTCATCAATTCCTACTAGAATGACATCACTTGTTGGTGGGATGGTGTCATCAATTTCTGCTAGAATGACATCACTTGTTGGTGGGATGGTGTCATCACTTGCTGCTAGAATGACATCACTTGTTGGTGGGATGGTGTCATCACTTTCTGCTACAATGACATCACTTGGTGGGATGGTGTAATCACTTACTGCTAGAATGACATCACTTGGTGGGATGGTGTCATCACTTTGTGCTAGAATGACATCACTTGTTGGCGGGATGGTTTCATCACTTGCTGGTAGAATGACGTCGCTTGTTGGTGGGATGGTGTCCTCAATTTCTACTAGAATGAGATCACTTGTTGGTGGGAGGGTGTCATCACTTGCTGTTAGAATGAAGTCACTTGCTGGTGGGATGGTGTCCTCACTTGCTGGTAGAATGACATCACTTGTTGGTGGGATGGTGTCATCACTTGCTGGTAGAATGACATCGCTTGTTGGTGGGATGGTGTCCTCACTTTCTACTAGAATGAGATCACTTGTTGGTGGGATGGTGTCATCACTTGCTGGTAGAATGACGTCACTTGTTAGTGGGATGGTGTCCTCACTTGCTGGTAGAATGACATCACTTGTTGGTGGGATGGCATCATCATTTTCTGGTAGAATGACGTCAGTTGTTGGTGGGATGGTGTCATCACTTTCTGCTACAATGACATCACTTGTTGGTGGGATGATGTCATCACTTTCTGCTAGAATGACATCACTTGTTGGTGGGATGGTGTCATCACTTGCTGGTAGAATGACATCGCTTGTTGGTGGGATGGTGTCCTCACTTTCTACTAGAATGAGATCACTTGTTGGTGGGATGGTGTCATCACTTGCTGGTAGAATGACGTCACTTGTTAGTGGGATGGTGTCATCACTTGCTGGTAGAATGACATCACTTGTTGGTGGGATGGCATCATCATTTTCTGCTAGAATGACGTCAGTTGTTGGTGGGATGGTGTGATCACTTACTGCTAGAATGACATCACTTGTTGGTGGGATGGTGTCATCAATTTCTGCTAGAATGACATCACTTGTTGGTGGGATGGTGTCATCACTTGCTGCTAGAATGACATCCCTTGTTGGTGGGATGGTGTCATCACTTGCTGGTAGAATGACGTCGCTTGTTGGTGGGATGGTGTCCTCACTTTCTACTAGAATGAGATCACTTGTTGGTGGAATGATGTCATCACTTTCTGCTACAATGACATCACTTGGTGGGATGGTGTCCTTACTTACTGCTAGAATGATATCAGTTGGTGGGAAGGTGTCATCACTTACTGCTAGAATGACATCATTTGGTGGGATGGTGTCATCACTTTGTGCTAGAATGACATCACTTGTTGGTAGGATGGTGTCATCACTTGCTGCTAGAATGACATCACTTGTTGGTGGGATGGTGTCATCACTTTCTGCTAGAATGACGTCACTTGGTGAGATGGTGTCATCACCTACTGCTAGAATGGCATCACTTTGTGGGATGGTGTCATCACTTGCTGGTATAATGATGTCACTTGTTGGTGGGATGGTGTCCTCACTTTCTACTAGAATGAGATCACTTGTTGGTCGGATGGTGTAATCACTTGCTATTAGAATTACGTCACTTGCTGGTGGGACGGTGTCCTCACTTACTGGTAGAATGACATCACTTGTTGGTGGGATGGTGTCATCACTTTCTGCTAGAATGACGTCAGTTGTTGGTGGGATAGTGTAATCACTTACTGCTAGAATGACATCACTTGTTGGTGGGATGGTGTCATCACTTGCTGGTAGAATGACCTCACTTGTTGGTGGGATGGTGTCATCAATTTCTGCTAGAATGACATCACTTGTTGGTGGGATGGTGTCATCACTTGCTGCTAGAATGACATCCCTTGTTGGTGGGATGGTGTCATCACTTGCTGGTAGAATGACGTCGCTTGTTGGTGGGATGATGTCATCGCTTTTTGCTACAATGACATCACTTGGTGGGATGGTGTCCTTACTTACTGCTAGAATGACATCATTTTGTGGGATGGTGTCATCACTTTGTGCTAGATTGACATCACTTGTTGGTGGGATGGTGTCATCACTTGCTGCTAGAATGACATCACTTGTTGGTGGGATGGTGTCATCACTTTCTGCTAGAATGACGTCACTTGGTGGGATGGTGTCATCACTTGCTAGTAGAATGACGTCACTTGTTGGTGGGATGGTGTCCTCACTTTCTACTAGAATGTGATCACTTGTTGGTCGGATGGTGTGATCACTTGCTGGTAGAATTACGTCAATTGCTGGAGGGATGGTGTCCTCACTTACAGGTAGAATGACATCACTTGTTGGTGGGATGGTGTCATCACTTTCTGCTAGAATGACGTCAGTTGTTGGTGAAATGGTGTGATCACTTACTGCTAGAATGACATCACTTGTTGGTGGGATGGTGTCATCACTTGCTGGTAGAATGACATCACTTTTTGGTTGGATGGTGTCATCAATTTCTGCTAGAATGACATCACTTGTTGGTGGGATGGTGTCATCACTTGCTGCTAGAATGACATCACTTGTTGGTGGGATGGTGTCATCACTTTCTGCTAGGATGACATCACTTGTTTGTGGGATGGTGTCATCACTTGCTGGTAGAATGACGTCACTTGTTAGTGGGATGGTGTCCCCACTTGCTGGTAGAATGACATCACTTGTTGGTGGGATGGCATTGTCATTTTCTGCTAGAATGACATCAGCTGTTGGTGGGATGGTGTCATCACTTACCGCTAGAATGACATCACTTGTTGGTGGGATGGTGTCATCACTTGCTGCTAGAATGACATCACTTGTTGGTGGGATGGTGTCATCACTTTCTGCTAGAATGACATCACTTGTTGGTGGGATGGTGTCATCACTTGCTGGTAGAATGACGTCGCTTGTTGGTGGGATGGTGTCCTCATTTTCTACTAGAATGAGATCACTTGTTGGTGGGATGGTGTCATCCCTTTCTGCTACAATGACATCACTTGGTGGGATGGTGTCATCACTTACTGCTAGAATGACATCAGTTGGTGGGATGGTGTCATCGCTTACTGCTAGAATGACATCACTTGGTGGGATGGTGTCATCACATTGTGCTAGAATGACATCACTTGTTGGTGGGATGGTGTCATCACTTGCTGATAGAATGACATCCCTTGTTTGTGGGATGGTGTTATCACTTACTGCTAGAATGGCATCACTTGGTGGGATGGTGTCATCACTAGCTGGTAGAAGGACGTCACTTGTTGGTGGGATGGTGTCCTCACTTTCTGCTAGAATGACGTCACTTGTTGGTGGGATGGTGTCATCACTTACTGCTGGAATGACAGCACTTGTTGGTGGGATGGTTTCATCACTTGCTGGTAGAATGACATCACTTGGTGGGATGGTGTCATCACTTACTGCTAGAATGAGATCACTTGTTGGTGGGATGGTGTCATCAATTTCTGCTACAATGACATCACTTGGAGGGATGGCGTCATCATCTTCTGCTAGAATGACGTCAGTTGTTGATGGGAGGGCGTGATCACTTACTGCTAGAATGACATCACTTGTTGGTGGGATGGTGTCATCACTTGCTGGTAGAATGACATCACTTGTTGGTGGGATGGTGTAATCACTTACTGATATAATGACATCACTTGGTGGGATGGTGTCATCACTTGCTGGTAGAATGACGTTGCTTTTTGGTGGGATGGTATCCTCACTTTCTACTAGAATGAGATCACTTGTTGGTGGGATGGTGTCATCACTTGCTGGTAGAATGACGTCACTTGCTGGTGGGATGGTGTCCTCACTTGCTGGTAGAATGACATCACTTGTTGGTGGGATGGCATCATCATTTTCTGCTAGAATGACATCAGTTGTTGGTGGGATGGTGTGATCACTTACTGCTAGAATGACATCACTTGTTGGTGGGATGGTGTCATCACTTGCTGGTAGAATGACCTCACTTGTTGGTGGGATGGTGTCATCAATTTCTGCTAGAATGACATCACTTGTTGGTGGGATGGTGTCATCACTTGCTGCTAGAATGACATCCCTTGTTGGTGGGATGGTGTCATCACTTGCTGGTAGAATGATGTCGCTTGTTGGTGGGATGGTGTCCTCACTTTCTACTAGAATGAGATCACTTGTTGGTGGGATGATGTCATCACTTTCTGCTACAATGACATCACTTGGTGGGATGGTGTCCTTACTTACTGCTAGAATGACATCAGTTGGTGGGAAGGTGTCATCACTTACTGCTAGAATGACATCATTTGGTGGGATGGTGTCATCACTTTGTGCTAGAATGACATCACTTGTTGGTAGGATGGTGTCATCACTTGCTGCTAGAATGACATCACTTGTTGGTGGGATGGTGTCATCACTTTCTGCTACAATGACATCACTTGGTGTAATGGTGTAATCACTTTCTACTAGAATGAGATCACTTGTTGGTGGGATGGTGTCATCACTTGCTGGTAGAATGACGTCACTTGCTGGTGGGATGGTGTCCTCACTTGCTGGTAGAATGACATCACTTGTTGGTGGGATGGTGTCCTCACTTTCTACTAGAATGAGATCACTTGTTGGTGGGATGGTGTCATCACTTGCTGGTAGCACGACGTCACTTGTTAGTGGGATGGTGTCCTCACTTGCTGGTAGAATGACATCACTTGTTGGTGGGATGGTGTCATCAATTTCTGCTAGAATGACATCACTTGTTGGTGGGATGGTGTCATCACTTGCTGCTAGAATGACATCCCTTGTTGGTGGGAAGGGGTCATCACTTGTTGGTAGAATGACGTCGCTTGTTGGTGGGATGGTGTCCTAACTTTCTACTAGAATGAGATCACTTGTTGGTGGGATGATGTCATCACTTTCTACTACAATGACATCACTTGGTGGGATGGTGTCCTTACTGCTAGAATGACATCAGTTGGTGGGAAGGTGTCATCACTTACTGCTAGAATGACATCATTTGGTGGGATGGTGTCATCACTTTGTGCTAGAATGACATCACTTGTTGGTAGGATGGTGTCATCACTTGCTGCTAGAATGACATCACTTGTTGGTGGGATGGTGTCATCACTTTCTACTACAATGACATCACTTGGTGTAATGGTGTAATCACTTTCTACTAGAATGAGATCACTTGTTGGTGGGATGGTGTCATCACTTGCTGGTAGAATGACGTCACTTGCTGGTGGGATGGTGTCCTCACTTGCTGGTAGAATGACATCACTTGTTGGTGGGATGGTGTCCTCACTTTCTACTAGAATGATATCACTTGTTGGTGGGATGGTGTCATCACTTGCTGGTAGAATGACGTCACTTGTTAGTGAGATGGTGTCCTCACTTGCTGGTAGAATGACATCACTTGTTGGTGGGATGGCATCATCATTTTCTGGTAGAATGACTTCAGTTGTTGGTGGGATGGTGTAATCACTTTCTGCTAGAATGACATCACTTGTTGGTGGGATGATGTCATCACTTTCTGCTAGAATGACGTCACTTGGTGGGATGGTGTTATCTTTTACTGCTCGAATGGCATCACTTGGTGGAATGGTGTCATCACTTGCTGGTAGAATGACGTCACTTGTTGGTGGGATGGTGTCCTCACTTTCTACTAGAATGAGATCACTTGTTGGTGGGATGGCGTCATCACTTGCTGGTAGAATGACGTGACTTGTTGGTGGGATGGTGTCATCACTTTCTGCTACAATGACATCACTTGGTGGGATGGTGTAATCACTTACTGCTAGAATGACATCACTTGGTGGGATGGTGTCATCACTTTGTGCTAGAATGACATCACTTGTTGGTGGGATGGTGTCATCACTGGCTGGTTGAATGACGTCGCTTTTTGGTGGGATGGTGTCCTCACTTTCTACTAGAATGAGATCACTTGTTGGTGGGATGGTGTCATCACTTTCTGGTAGAATAACGTCACTTGCTGGTGGGATGGTGTCCTCACTTGCTGGTAGAATGACATCACTTGTTGGTGGGATGGCATCATCATTTGCTGCTAGAATGACGTCAGTTGTTGGTGGGATGGTGTGATCACTTACTGCTAGAATGACATCACTTGTTGGTGGGATGGTGTCATCACTTTCTGGTAGAATAACGTCACTTGCTGGTGGGATGGTGTCCTCACTTGCTGGTAGAATGACATCACTTGTTGGTGGGATGGTGTCATCAATTTCTGCTAGAATGACATCACTTGTTGGTGGGATGGTGTCATCACTTGCTGCTAGAATGACATCCCTTGTTGGTGGGATGGTGTCATCACTTGCTGGTAGAATGACGTCGCTTGTTGGTGGGATGGTGTCCTCACTTTCTACTAGAATGAGATCACTTGTTGGTGGAATGATGTCATCACTTTCTGCTACAATGACATCACTTGGTGGGATGGTGTCCTTACTTACTGCTAGAATGATATCAGATGGTGGGAAGGTGTCATCACTTACTGCTAGAATGACATCATTTGGTGGGATGGTGTCATCACTTTGTGCTAGAATGACATCACTTGTTGGGAGGATGGTGTCATCACTTGCTGCTAGAATCACATCACTTGTTGGTGGGATGGTGTCATCACTTTCTGCTAGAATGACGTCACTTGGTGGGATGGTGTCATCACCTACTGCTAGAATGGCAGCACTTTGTGGGATGGTGTCATCACTTGCTGGTATAATGATGTCACTTGTTGGTGGGATGGTGTCCTCACTTTCTACTAGAATGAGATCACTTGTTGGTCGGATGGTGTAATCACTTGCTATTAGAATTACATCACTTGCTGGTGGGACGGTGTCCTCACTTGCTGGTAGAATGACATCACTTGTCGGTGGGATGGTGTCATCAATTCCTACTAGAATGACATCACTTGTTGGTGGGATGGTGTCATCAATTTCTGCTACAATGACATCACTTGTTGGTGGGATGGTGTCATCACTTGCTGCTAGAATGACATCACTTGTTGGTGGGATGGTGTCATCACTTTCTGCTAGAATGACGTCAGTTGTTGGTGGGATAGTGTAATCACTTACTGCTAGAATTACATCACTTGTTGGTGGGATGGTGTCCTCACTTGCTGGTAGAATGACATCACTTGTCGGTGGGATGGTGTCATCAATTCCTACTAGAATGACATCACTTGTTGGTGGGATGGTGTCATCAATTTCTGCTAGAATGACATCACTTGTTGGTGGGATGGTGTCATCACTTGCTGCTAGAATGACATCACTTGTTGGTGAGATGGTGTCATCACTTTCTGCTACAATGACATCACTTGGTGTAATGGTGTAATCACTTACTGCTAGAATGACATCACTTGGTGGGATGGTGTCATCACTTTGTGCTAGAATGACATCACTTGTTGGTGGGATGGTGTCATCACTTGCTGGTAGAATGACGTCGCTTGTGGGTGGGATGGTGTCCTCACTTTCTACTAGAATGAGATCACTTGTTGGTGGGATGGTGTCATCACTTGCTGGTAGAATGACGTCACTTGCTGGTGGGATGGTGTCCTCACTTGCTGGTAGAATGACATCACTTGTTGGTAGGATGGTGTCATCACTTGCTGGTAGAATGAGGTCGCTTGTTGGTGGGATGGTGTCCTCACTTTCTACTAGAATGAGATCACTTGCTGGTGGGATGGTGTCCTCACTTGCTGGTAGAATGACATCACTTGTTGGTGGGATGGCATCATCATTTTCTGGTAGAATGACGTCAGTTGTTGGTGGGATGGTGTCATCACTTTCTGCTAGAATGACATCACTTGTTGGTGGGATGATGTCATCACTTTCTGCTAGAATGAAGTCACTTGGTGGGATAGTGTAATCACTTACTGCTAGAATGACATCACTTGTTGGTGGGATGGTGTCCTCACTTGCTGGTAGAATGACATCACTTGTCGTTGGGATGGTGTCATCAATTCCTACTAGAATGACATCACTTGTTGGTGGGATGGTGTCATCAATTTCTGCTAGAATGACATCACTTGTTGGTGGGATGGTGTCATCACTTGCTGCTAGAATGACATCACTTGGTGGGATGGTGTAATCACTTACTGCTAGAATGACATCACTTGGTGGGATGGTGTCATCACTTTGTGCTAGAATGACATCACTTGTTGGTGGGATGGTGTCATCACTTGCTGCTAGAATCACATCACTTGTTGGTGGGATGGTGTCATCACTTTCTGCTAGAATGACGTCACTTGGTGGGATGGTGTCATCACCTACTGCTAGAATGGCAGCACTTTGTGGGATGGTGTCATCACTTGCTGGTATAATGATGTCACTTGTTGGTGGGATGGTGTCCTCACTTTCTACTAGAATGAGATCACTGGTTGGTCGGATGGTGTAATCACTTGCTATTAGAATTACATCACTTGCTGGTGGGACGGTGTCATCACTTGCTGGTAGAATGACGTGACTTGTTGGTGGGATGGTGTCATCACTTTCTGCTACAATGACATCACTTGGTGGGATGGTGTAATCACTTACTGCTAGAATGACATCACTTGGTGGGATGGTGTCATTACTTTGTGCTAGAATGACATCACTTGTTGGTGGGATGGTGTCATCACTGGCTGGTTGAATGACGTCGCTTTTTGGTGGGATGGTGTCCTCACTTTCTACTAGAATGAGATCACTTGTTGGTGGGATGGTGTCATCACTTTCTGGTAGAATAACGTCACTTGCTGGTGGGATGGTGTCCTCATTTGCTGGTAGAATGACATCACTTGTTGGTGGGATGGCATCATCATTTGCTGCTAGAATGACGTCAGTTGTTGGTGGGATGGTGTGATCACTTACTGCTAGAATGACATCACTTGTTGGTGGGATGGTGTCATCACTTTCTGGTAGAATAACGTCACTTACTGGTGGGATGGTGTCCTCACTTGCTGGTAGAATGACATCACTTGTTGGTGGGATGGTGTCATCAATTTCTGCTAGAATGACATCACTTGTTGGTGGGATGGTGTCATCACTTGCTGCTAGAATGACATCCCTTGTTGGTGGGATGGTGTCATCACTTGCTGGTAGAATGACGTCGCTTGTTGGTGGGATGGTGTCCTCACTTTCTACTAGAATGAGATCACTTGTTGGTGGAATGATGTCATCACTTTCTGCTACAATGACATCACTTGGTGGGATGGTGTCCTTACTTACTGCTAGAATGATATCAGATGGTGGGAAGGTGTCATCACTTACTGCTAGAATGACATCATTTGGTGGGATGGTGTCATCACTTTGTGCTAGAATGACATCACTTGTTGGGAGGATGGTGTCATCACTTGCTGCTAGAATCACATCACTTGTTGGTGGGATGGTGTCATCACTTTCTGCTAGAATGACGTCACTTGGTGGGATGGTGTCATCACCTACTGCTAGAATGGCAGCACTTTGTGGGATGGTGTCATCACTTGCTGGTATAATGATGTCACTTGTTGGTGGGATGGTGTCCTCACTTTCTACTAGAATGAGATCACTTGTTGGTCGGATGGTGTAATCACTTGCTATTAGAATTACATCACTTGCTGGTGGGACGGTGTCCTCACTTGCTGGTAGAATGACATCACTTGTCGGTGGGATGGTGTCATCAATTCCTACTAGAATGACATCACTTGTTGGTGGGATGGTGTCATCAATTTCTGCTACAATGACATCACTTGTTGGTGGGATGGTGTCATCACTTGCTGCTAGAATGACATCACTTGTTGGTGGGATGGTGTCATCACTTTCTGCTAGAATGACGTCAGTTGTTGGTGGGATAGTGTAATCACTTACTGCTAGAATTACATCACTTGTTGGTGGGATGGTGTCCTCACTTGCTGGTAGAATGACATCACTTGTCGGTGGGATGGTGTCATCAATTCCTACTAGAATGACATCACTTGTTGGTGGGATGGTGTCATCAATTTCTGCTAGAATGACATCACTTGTTGGTGGGATGGTGTCATCACTTGCTGCTAGAATGACATCACTTGTTGGTGAGATGGTGTCATCACTTTCTGCTACAATGACATCACTTGGTGTAATGGTGTAATCACTTACTGCTAGAATGACATCACTTGGTGGGATGGTGTCATCACTTTGTGCTAGAATGACATCACTTGTTGGTGGGATGGTGTCATCACTTGCTGGTAGAATGACGTCGCTTGTGGGTGGGATGGTGTCCTCACTTTCTACTAGAATGAGATCACTTGTTGGTGGGATGGTGTCATCACTTGCTGGTAGAATGACGTCACTTGCTGGTGGGATGGTGTCCTCACTTGCTGGTAGAATGACATCACTTGTTGGTAGGATGGTGTCATCACTTGCTGGTAGAATGAGGTCGCTTGTTGGTGGGATGGTGTCCTCACTTTCTACTAGAATGAGATCACTTGCTGGTGGGATGGTGTCCTCACTTGCTGGTAGAATGACATCACTTGTTGGTGGGATGGCATCATCATTTTCTGGTAGAATGACGTCAGTTGTTGGTGGGATGGTGTCATCACTTTCTGCTAGAATGACATCACTTGTTGGTGGGATGATGTCATCACTTTCTGCTAGAATGAAGTCACTTGGTGGGATAGTGTAATCACTTACTGCTAGAATGACATCACTTGTTGGTGGGATGGTGTCCTCACTTGCTGGTAGAATGACATCACTTGTCGTTGGGATGGTGTCATCAATTCCTACTAGAATGACATCACTTGTTGGTGGGATGGTGTCATCAATTTCTGCTAGAATGACATCACTTGTTGGTGGGATGGTGTCATCACTTGCTGCTAGAATGACATCACTTGTTGGTGAGATGGTGTCATCACCTTCTGCTACAATGACATCACTTGGTGTAATGGTGTAATCACTTACTGCTAGAATGACATCACTTGGTGGGATGGTGTCATCACTTTGTGCTAGAATGACATCACTTGTTGGTGGGATGGTGTCATCACTTGCTGGTAGAATGACGTCGCTTGTGGGTGGGATGGTTTCCTCACTTTCTACTAGAATGAGATCACTTGTTGGTGGGATGGTGTCATCACTTGCTGGTAGAATGACGTCACTTGCTGGTGGGATGGTGTCCTCACTTGCTGGTAGAATGACATCACTTGTTGGTAGGATGGTGTCATCACTTGCTGGTAGAATGACGTCGCTTGTTGGTGGGATGGTGTCCTCACTTTCTACTAGAGTGAGATCACTTGTTGGTGGGATGGTGTCATCACTTGCTGGTAGAATGACGTCACTTGCTGGTGGGATGGTGTCCTCACTTGCTGGTAGAATGACATCACTTGTTGGTGGGATGGCATCATCATTTTCTGGTAGAATGACGTCAGTTGTTTTTTGGGATGGTGTGATCACTTACTGCTAGAATGACATCACTTGTTGGTGGGATGGTGTCATCACTTGCTGGTAGAATGATATCACTTGTTGGTGGGATGGTGTCATCAATTTCTGCTAGAATGACATCACTTGTTGGTGGGATGGTGTCATCACTTGCTGCTAGAATGACATCCCTTGTTGGTGGGATGGTGTCATCACTTGCTGGTAGAATGATGTCGCTTGTTGGTGGGATGGTGTCCTCACTTTCTACTAGAATGAGATCACTTGTTGGTGGGGTGATGTCATCACTTTCTGCTACATTGACATCTTTTGGTGGGATGGTGTCCTTACTTACTGCTAGAATGACATCAGTTGGTGGGATAGTGTCATCACTTACTGCTAGAATGACATCATTTGGTGGAATGGTGTCATCACTTTGTGCTAGAATGACATCACTTGTTGGTGGGATGGTGACATCACTTGCTGCTAGAATGACATCACTTGTTGGTGGGATGGTGTCATCACTTACTGCTAGAATGACGTCACTTGGTGGGATGGTGTCATCACTTACTGCTAGAATGGCATCACTTGGTGGGATGGTGTCATCACTTGCTGGTAGAATGACGTCACTTGTTGGTGGGATGGTGTCCTCACTTTCTACTAGAATGAGATCACTTGTTGGTCGGATGGTGTAATCACTTGCTGGTAGAATTATGTCACTTGCTGGTGGGATGGTGTCCTCACTTGCTGGTAGAATGACATCACTTGTTGGTGGGATGGCATCATCATTTTCTGGTAGAATGACGTCAGTTGTTGGTGGGATGGTGTCATCACTTTCTGCTAGAATGACATCACTTGTTGGTGGGATGATGTCATCACTTTCTGCTAGAATGACGTCACTTGGTGGGATGGTGTTATCTTTTACTGCTCGAATGGCATCACTTGGTGGAATGGTGTCATCACTTGCTGGTAGAATGACGTCATTTGTTGGTGGGATGGTGTCCTCACTTTCTACTAGAATGAGATCACTTGTTGGTGGGATGGCGTCATCACTTGCTGGTAGAATGACGTCACTTGTTGGTGGGATGGTGTCATCACTTTCTGCTACAATTACATCACTTGGTGGGATGGTGTAATCACTTACTGCTAGAATGACATCACTTGGTGGGATGGTGTCATCACTTTGTGCTAGAATGACATCACTTGTTAATAGAATGGTGTCACCACTTGCTGGTAGAATGACGTCGCTTTTTGGTGGGATGGTGTCCTCACTTTCTACTAGAATGAGATCACTTGTTGGTGGGATGGTGTCATCACTTGCTGGTAGAATGACGTCACTTGCTGGTGGGATGGTGTCCTCACTTGCTGGTAGAATGGCATCACTTGTTGGTGGGATGGCATCATCATTTTCTGCTAGAATGACGTCAGTTGTTGGTGGGATGGTGTGATCACTTACTGCTAGAATGACATCACTTGTTGGTGGGATGGTGTCATCACTTGCTGGTAGAATGATATCACTTGTTGGTGGGATGGTGTCATCAATTTCTGCTAGAATGACATCACTTGTTGGTGGGATGGTGTCATCACTTGCTGCTAGAATGACATCCCTTGTTGGTGGGATGGTGTCATCACTTGCTGGTAGAATGACGTCGCTTGTTGGTGGGATGGTGTCCTCACTTTCTACTAGAATGAGATCACTTGTTGGTGGGGTGATGTCATCACTTTCTGCTACATTGACATCTTTTGGTGGGATGGTGTCCTTACTTACTGCTAGAATGACATCAGTTGGTGGGATGGTGTCATCACTTACTGCTAGAATTACATCATTTGGTGGGATGGTGTCATCACTTTGTGCTAAAATGACATCACTTGTTGGTGGGATGGTGTCATCACTTACTGCTAGAATGACGTCACTTGGTGGGATGGTGTCATCACTTACTGCTAGAATGGCATCACTTGGTGGGATGGTGTCATCACTTGCTGGTAGAATGACGTCACTTGTTGGTGGGATGGTGTCCTCACTTTCTACTAGAATGAGATCACTTGTTGGTCGGATGGTGTAATCACTTGCTGGTAGAATTATGTCACTTGCTGGTGGGATGGTGTCCTCACGTACTGGTAGAATGACATCACTTGTGGGTGGGATGGCATCATCATTTTCTGCTAGAATGACATCAGTTGTTGGTGGCATGGTGTGATCACTTACTGCTAGAATGACATCACTTGTTGGTGGGATGGTGTCATCACTTGCTGGTAGAATGACCTCACTTGTTGGTGGGATGGTGTCATCAATTTCTGCTAGAATGACATCACTTGTTGGTGGGATGGTGTCATCACTTGCTGCTAGAATGACATCCCTTGTTGGTGGGATGGTGTCATCACTTGCTGGTAGAATGACGTCGCTTGTTGGTGGGATGATGTCATCACTTTCTGCTACAATGACATCACTTGGTGGGATGGTGTCCTTACTTACTGCTAGAATGACATCAGTTGGTGGGATGGTGTCATCACTTACTGCTAGTATGACATCATTTGGTGGGATGGTGTCATCACTTTGTGCTAGATTGACATCACTTGTTGGTGGGATGGTGTCATCACTTGCTGCTAGAATGACATCACTTGTTGGTGGGATGGTGTCATCACTTGCTGGTAGAATGACATCACTTGTTGGTGGGATGGTGTCATCACTTTCTGCTAGAATGACGTCACTTGGTGGGATAGTGTCATCACTTACTGCTAGAATGGCATCACTTGGTGGGATGGTGTCATCACTTGCTGGTAGAATGACGTCACTTGTTGGTGGGATGGTGTCCTCACTTTCTACTAGAATGTGATCACTTGTTGGTCGGATGGTGTGATCACTTGCTGGTAGAATTACGTCAATTGCTGGAGGGATGGTGTCCTCACTTACAGGTAGAATGACATCACTTGTTGGTGGGATGGTGTCATCACTTTCTGCTAGAATGACGTCAGTTGTTGGTAAAATGGTGTGATCACTTACTGCTAGAATGACATCACTTGTTGGTGGGATGGTGTCATCACTTGCTTGTAGAATGACGTCAGTTGTTGGTGGGATGGTGTGATCACTTACTGCTAGAATGACATCACTTGTTGGTGGGATGGTGTCATCACTTGCTGGTAGAATGATATCACTTGTTGGTGGGATGGTGTCATCAATTTCTGCTAGAATGACATCACTTGTTGGTGGGATGGTGTCATCACTTGCTGCTAGAATGACATCCCTTGTTGGTGGGATGGTGTCATCACTTGCTGGTAGAATGACGTCGCTTGTTGGTGGGATGGTGTCCTCACTTTCTACTAGAATGAGATCACTTGTTGGTGGGGTGATGTCATCACTTTCTGCTACATTGACATCTTTTGGTGGGATGGTGTCCTTACTTACTGCTAGAATGACATCAGTTGGTGGGATGGTGTCATCACTTACTGCTAGAATGACATCATTTGGTGGGATGGTGTCATCACTTTGTGCTAAAATGACATCACTTGTTGGTGGGATGGTGTCATCACTTACTGCTAGAATGACGTCACTTGGTGGGATGGTGTCATCACTTACTGCTAGAATGGCATCACTTGGTGGGATGGTGTCATCACTTGCTGGTAGAATGACGTCACTTGTTGGTGGGATGGTGTCCTCACTTTCTACTAGAATGAGATCACTTGTTGGTCGGATGGTGTAATCACTTGCTGGTAGAATTATGTCACTTGCTGGTGGGATGGTGTCCTCACTTGCTGGTAGAATGACATCACTTGTTGGTGGGATGGCATCATCATTTTCTGGTAGAATGACGTCAGTTGTTGGTGGGATGGTGTCATCACTTTCTGCTAGAATGACATCACTTGTTGGTGGGATGATGTCATCACTTTCTGCTAGAATGACGTCACTTGGTGGGATGGTGTTATCTTTTACTGCTCGAATGGCATCACTTGGTGGAATGGTGTCATCACTTGCTGGTAGAATGACGTCATTTGTTGGTGGGATGGTGTCCTCACTTTCTACTAGAATGAGATCACTTGTTGGTGGGATGATGTCATCACTTTCTGCTACAATGACATCACTTGGTGGGATGGTGTCCTTACTTACTGCTAGAATGACATCAGTTGGTGGGATGGTGTCATCACTTACTGCTAGTATGACATCATTTGGTGGGATGGTGTCATCACTTTGTGCTAGATTGACATCACTTGTTGGTGGGATGGTGTCATCACTTGCTGCTAGAATGACATCACTTGTTGGTGGGATGGTGTCATCACTTGCTGGTAGAATGACATCACTTGTTGGTGGGATGGTGTCATCACTTTCTGCTAGAATGACGTCACTTGGTGGGATGGTGTCATCACTTACTGCTAGAATGGCATCACTTGGTGGGATGGTGTCATCACTTGCTGGTAGAATGACGTCACTTGTTGGTGGGATGGTGTCCTCACTTTCTACTAGAATGTGATCACTTGTTGGTCGGATGGTGTGATCACTTGCTGGTAGAATTACGTCAATTGCTGGAGGGATGGTGTCCTCACTTACAGGTAGAATGACATCACTTGTTGGTGGGATGGTGTCATCACTTTCTGCTAGAATGACGTCAGTTGTTGGTAAAATGGTGTGATCACTTACTGCTAGAATGACATCACTTGTTGGTGGGATGGTGTCATCACTTGCTTGTAGAATGACATCACTTGTTGGTGGGATGGTGTCATCAATTTCTGCTAGAATGACATCACTTGTTGGTGGGATGGTGTCATCACTTGCTGCTAGAATGACATCACTTGTTGGTGGGATGGTGTCATCACTTTCTGCTAGGATGACATCACTTGTTTGTGGGATGGTGTCATCACTTGCTGGTAGAATGACGTCACTTGTTAGTGGGATGGTGTCCCCACTTGCTGGTAGAATGACATCACTTGTTGGTGGGATGGCATCGTCATTTTCTGCTAGATTGACATCAGCTGTTGGTGGGATGGTGTCATCACTTATCGCTAGAATCACATCACTTGTTGGTGGGATGGTGTCATCACTTGCTGGTAGAATGACATCACTTGTTGGTGGGATGGTGTCATCACTTTCTGCTAGAATGACATCACTTGTTGGTGGGATGGTGTCACCACTTTCTGGTAGAATGACATCACTTGTTGGTGGGATGGTGTCATCACTTGCTGGTAGAATGACGTCGCTTGTTGGTGGGATGGTGTCCTCACTTTCTACTAGAATGAGATCACTTGTTGGTGGGATGGTGTCATCACTTTCTGCTAGAATTACGTCAGTTGTTGGTGGGATGGTGTGATCACTTACTGCTAGAATGACATCACTTGTTGGTGGGATGGTGTCATCACTTGCTGGTAGAATGACGTCACTTGTTGGTGGGATGGTGTCATCAATTTCTGCTAGAATGACATCACTTGTTGGTGGGATGGTGTCATCACTTGCTGCTAGAATGTCATCACTTGTTGGTGGGATGGTGTCATCACTTGCTGGTAGAATGACATCACTTGCTGGTGGGATGGTGTCCTCACTTGCTGGTAGAATGACATCAATTGTTGGTGGGATGGCATCATCATTTTCTGCTAGAATGACATCAGTTGTTGGTGGGATGGTGTGATCACTTACTGCTAGAATGACATCACTTGTTGGTGGGATGGTGTCATCACTTGCTGGTAGAATGACGTCGCTTGTTGGTGGGATGATGTCATCACTTTCTGCTACAATGACTTCACTTGGTGGGATGGTGTCCTTACTTACTGCTAGAATGACATCAGTTGGTGGGATGGTGTCATCACTTACTGCTAGTATGACATCATTTGGTGGGATGGTGTCATCACTTTGTGCTAGATTGACATCACTTGTTGGTGGGATGCTGTCATCACTTGCTGCTAGAATGACATCACTTGTTGGTGGGATGGTGTCATCACTTGCTGGTAGAATGACATCACTTGTTGGTGGGATGGTGTCATCACTTTCTGCTAGAATGACATCACTTGGTGGGATGGTGTCATCACTTACTGCTAGAATGGCATCACTTGGTGGGATGGTGTCATCACTTGCTGGTAGAATGACGTCACTTGTTGGTGGGATGGTGTCCTCACTTTCTACTAGAATGTGATCACTTGTTGGTCGGATGGTGTGATCACTTGCTGGTAGAATTACGTCAATTGCTGGAGGGATGGTGTCCTCACTTACAGGTAGAATGACATCACTTGTTGGTGGGATGGTGTCATCACTTTCTGCTAGAATGACGTGGTGGTTACAGGATATTAAATGATGGGCACTGCACAGCACGTTCCATTGTGGGCAATGCACGGCACATGACATAGTGTGTACAGCACATTACATGGTACGCACTGCATGGCACAGCACATTACATGGTGGGTACAGCACATTACATGGTGGGCACTTCATGGTACAGCACATGACATGGTGGGCACAGCACATGACATGGTGGGCACTGCATGGCACAGCACATTTCATGGTGGGCACAACACATTACATGGTGGGCACTGCATGAAATAGCACATTATATGGTGGGCAATGCACATGGTATCGTGGGCACTGCACATTACATGGTAGGAACTGCACATGACATTGCGGTCACTGCATATGACATAGTGGGCACCTAATGGCACAGCACATGACATAGTGGGCACTATTTTTTGTTAAAACAAATTAAATTAAAGAGAGAGAGAGGGGTTGAGAGAGAGGGGGCTGACAGAGAGGGGATGTGAGGGAAAGGGGAGTGAGAGAGAGGTAATGAAAGAGAGAGGGGGTGAGAAAAAGGGGAATAGAGAGAGGGTTAAAGAGAGAGAGGGAAGAGGGAGGGTGGTAGGATCAAGGGGGTGAAGGGGGTGAGAGAGAGAGAAGGGGGGTGAAAGGCATGAGAGAGAGAAGGGGGATGAGACAGAGAGAAAGGGGGTGAAGGGGGTGAGAGAGAAAGAGAGAGAGAGAGAGGGGGGTGAAAGAGAGGAGGTGAGAGAGAGAGAGAGTCTGTGGGGGGTACAGCATAGTACAGTACATGGGAGGGGTAATAGCACAGTACATTACATGGGTGGTACAGCAGATTATGTTACATGAGGGGAGGTAAAGCACAGTACATTAGATGGTGGGCACAGCACATTACATGGTAGATACATGAATACAGCACATTACATGGTGGGCACTAGGGATGAGCTTCGAGTTTCGACTCAAACATCGGCTGTTCGCAAGTTCGCCGAACAGCGAACAATTTGGGGTGTTCGCGGAAAATTCGAATGCCGCGGAACACCCTTTAAAAGTCTATGGGAGAAATCAAAAGTGCTAATTTTAAAGGCTTATATTCATGGTATTATCATAAAAAGTGTTTGGGGATCTGGGTCCTGCCCCAGGGGACATGGATCAATGCAAAAAAAGTTTTAAAAACGGCCGTTTTTTCAGGAGCAGTGATTTTAATAATGCTTAAAGTGAAGCAATAAAAGTGTAATATCCCTTTAAATTTCGTACCTGTGGGGTGTCTATAGTTTGCCTGTAAAGGGGCGCATTTTTCCTGTGTTTAGAACAGTCTGACAGCAAAATGACATTTCAAAGGAAAAAAAGTAATTTAAACTACTCGCGGCTATTAATGAATTGGGGTCCGACAATACACATAAAAGTTCATTGATAAAAAAGGCATGGGAATTCCCCACAGGGGAACCCCAAACCCAAATTAAAAAAAAATAATTACGGGGAGGGTCCCCCTAAATTCCATACAAGGCCCTTCAGGTCTGGCATGGATTTTAAGGGGAATCCCGCACCAAAATTTATTTATTTATTTTTTTCATTTTTTTCTCTTTTTTTCTATGAGATCACTGGTTGGTGGGATGGTGTCATCACTTGCTGGTAGAATGACATCACTTGCTGGTGGGATGGTGTCCTCACTTGCTGGTAGAATGACATCACATGTTGGTGGGATGGCATCATCATTTTCTGCTAGAATGACGTCAGTTGTTGATGGGATGGTGTCATCATTTACTGCTAGAATGACATCACTTGTTGGTGGGATGGTGTCATCACTTGCTGGTAGAATGACATCACTTGTTGGTGGGATGGTGTCATCACTTTCTGCTAGAATGACATCACTTGTTGGTGGGATGGTGTCATCACTTTCTGGTAGAATGACATCACTTGTTGGTGGGATGGTGTCATCACTTGCTGGTAGAATGACGTCGCTTGTTGGTGGGATGGTGTCCTCACTTTCTACTAGAATGAGATCACTTGTTGGTGGGATGGTGTCATCACTTTCTGCTAGAATTACGTCAGTTGTTGGTGGGATGGTGTGATCACTTACTGCTAGAATGACATCACTTGTTGGTGGGATGGTGTCATCACTTGCTGGTAGAATGACGTCACTTGTTGGTGGGATGGTGTCATCAATTTCTGCTAGAATGACATCACTTGTTGGTGGGATGGTGTCATCACTTGCTGCTAGAATGTCATCACTTGTTGGTGGGATGGTGTCATCACTTGCTGGTAGAATCAAGTCGCTTGTTGGTGGGATGGTGTCCTCACTTTCTACTAGAATGAGATCATTTGTTGGTGGGATGATGTCATCACTTTCTGCTAGAATGACATCACTTGGTGGGATGGTGTCCTTACTTACTGCTAGAATGACATCAGTTGGTGGGAAGGTGTCATCACTTACTGCTAGAATGACATCATTTGGTGGGATGGTGTCATCACTTTGTGCTAGAATGACATCACTTGTTGGTAGGATGGTGTCATCACTTGCTGCTAGAATGACGTCACTTGGTGGGATGGTGTCATCACCTACTGCTAGAATGGCATCACTTTGTGGGATGGTGTCATCACTTGCTGGTATAATGACGTCACTTGTTGGTGGGATGGTGTCCTCACTTTCTACTAGAATGAGATCACTTGTTGGTCAGATGGTGTAATCATTTGCTATTAGAATTACGTCACTTGCTGGTGGGACGGTGTCCTCACTTACTGGTAGAATGACATCACTTGTTGGTGGGATGGTGTCATCACTTTCTGCTAGAATGACGTCAGTTGTTGGTGGGATAGTGTGATCACTTACTGCTAGAATGACATCACTTGTTGGTGGGATGGTGTCATCATTTGCTGGTAGAATGACATCACTTGTTGGTGGGATGGTGTCATCAATTCCTACTAGAATGACATCACTTGTTGGTGGGATGGTGTCATCAATTTCTGCTAGAATGACATCACTTGTTGGTGCAATGGTGTCATCACTTGCTGCTAGAATGACATCACTTGTTGGTGGGATGGTGTCATCACTTTCTGCTACAATGACATCGCTTGGTGGGATGGTGTAATCACTTACTGCTAGAATGACATCACTTGGTGAGATGGTGTCATCACTTTGTGCTAGAATGACATCACTTGTTGGTGGGATGGTGTCATCACTTGCTGGTAGAATGACGTCGCTTTTTGGTGGGATGGTGTCCTCACTTTCTACTAGAATGAGATCACTTGTTGGTGGGATGTGTCATCACTTGCTGGTAGAATAACGTCACTTGCTGGTGGGATGGTGTCCTCACTTGCTGGTAGAATGACATCACTTGTTGGTGGGATGGCATCATCATTTTCTGCTAGAATGACGTCAGTTGTTGGTGGGATGGTGTGATCACTTACTGCTAGAATGACATCACTTGTTGGTGGGATGGTGTCATCACTTGCTGGTAGAATGACATCACTTGTTGGTGGGATGGTGTCATCAATTTCTGCTAGAATGACATCACTTGTTGGTGGGATGGTGTCATCACTTGCTGCTAGAATGACATCCCTTGTTGGTGGGATGGTGTCATCACTTGCTGGTAGAATGATGTCGCTTGTTGGTGGGATGGTGTCCTCACTTTCTACTAGAATGAGATCACTTGTTGGTGGAATGATGTCATCACTTTCTGCTACAATGACATCACTTGGTGGGATGGTGTCCTTACTTACTGCTAGAATGATATCAGTTGGTGGGAAGGTGTCATCACTTACTGCTAGAATGACATCATTTGGTGGGATGGTGTCATCACTTTGTGCTAGAATGACATCACTTGTTGGTAGGATGGTGTCATCACTTGCTGCTAGAATGACATCACTTGTTGGTGGGATGGTGTCATCACTTTCTGCTAGAATGACGTCACTTGGTGGGATGGTGTCATCACCTACTGCTAGAATGGCATCACTTTGTGGGATGGTGTCATCACTTTGTGCTAGAATGACATCACTTGTTGGCGGGATGGTGTCATCACTTGCTGGTAGAATGACGTCGCTTGTTGGTGGGATGGTGTCCTCACTTTCTACTAGAATGAGATCACTTGTTGGTGGGATGGTGTCATCACTTGCTGTTAGAATGAAGTCACTTGCTGGTGGGATGGTGTCCTCATTTGCTGGTAGAATGACATCACTTGTTGGTGGGATGGTGTCATCACTTGCTGGTAGAATGACATCGCTTGTTGGTGGGATGGTGTCCTCACTTTCTACTAGAATGAGATCACTTGTTGGTGGGATGGTGTCATCACTTGCTGGTAGAATGACGTCACTTGTTAGTGGGATGGTGGCCTCACTTGCTGGTAGAATGACATCACTTGTTGGTGTTAAAACAAATTAAATTAAAGAGAGAGAGAGGGGTTGAGAGAGAGGGGGCTGACAGAGAGGGGATGTGAGGGAAAGGGGAGTGAGAGAGAGGTAATGAAAGAGAGAGGGGGTGAGAAAAAGGGGAATAGAGAGAGGGTTAAAGAGAGAGAGGGAAGAGGGAGGGTGGTAGGATCAAGGGGGTGAAGGGGGTGAGAGAGAGAGAAGGGGGGTGAAAGGCATGAGAGAGAGAAGGGGGATGAGACAGAGAGAAAGGGGGTGAAGGGGGTGAGAGAGAAAGAGAGAGAGAGAGAGGGGGGTGAAAGAGAGGAGGTGAGAGAGAGAGAGAGTCTGTGGGGGGTACAGCATAGTACAGTACATGGGAGGGGTAATAGCACAGTACATTACATGGGTGGTACAGCAGATTATGTTACATGAGGGGAGGTAAAGCACAGTACATTAGATGGTGGGCACAGCACATTACATGGTAGATACATGAATACAGCACATTACATGGTGGGCACTAGGGATGAGCTTCGAGTTTCGACTCAAACATCGGCTGTTCGCAAGTTCGCCGAACAGCGAACAATTTGGGGTGTTCGCGGAAAATTCGAATGCCGCGGAACACCCTTTAAAAGTCTATGGGAGAAATCAAAAGTGCTAAAGAATGACATCACTTGTTGGTGGGATGGTGTCATCACTTGCTGGTAGAATGACGTCGCTTGTTGGTGGGATGGTGTCCTCACTTTCTACTAGAATGAGATCACTTGTTGGTGGGATGGTGTCATCACTTTCTGCTAGAATTACGTCAGTTGTTGGTGGGATGGTGTGATCACTTACTGCTAGAATGACATCACTTGTTGGTGGGATGGTGTCATCACTTGCTGGTAGAATGACGTCACTTGTTGGTGGGATGGTGTCATCAATTTCTGCTAGAATGACATCACTTGTTGGTGGGATGGTGTCATCACTTGCTGCTAGAATGTCATCACTTGTTGGTGGGATGGTGTCATCACTTGCTGGTAGAATCAAGTCGCTTGTTGGTGGGATGGTGTCCTCACTTTCTACTAGAATGAGATCATTTGTTGGTGGGATGATGTCATCACTTTCTGCTAGAATGACATCACTTGGTGGGATGGTGTCCTTACTTACTGCTAGAATGACATCAGTTGGTGGGAAGGTGTCATCACTTACTGCTAGAATGACATCATTTGGTGGGATGGTGTCATCACTTTGTGCTAGAATGACATCACTTGTTGGTAGGATGGTGTCATCACTTGCTGCTAGAATGACGTCACTTGGTGGGATGGTGTCATCACCTACTGCTAGAATGGCATCACTTTGTGGGATGGTGTCATCACTTGCTGGTATAATGACGTCACTTGTTGGTGGGATGGTGTCCTCACTTTCTACTAGAATGAGATCACTTGTTGGTCAGATGGTGTAATCATTTGCTATTAGAATTACGTCACTTGCTGGTGGGACGGTGTCCTCACTTACTGGTAGAATGACATCACTTGTTGGTGGGATGGTGTCATCACTTTCTGCTAGAATGACGTCAGTTGTTGGTGGGATAGTGTGATCACTTACTGCTAGAATGACATCACTTGTTGGTGGGATGGTGTCATCATTTGCTGGTAGAATGACATCACTTGTTGGTGGGATGGTGTCATCAATTCCTACTAGAATGACATCACTTGTTGGTGGGATGGTGTCATCAATTTCTGCTAGAATGACATCACTTGTTGGTGCAATGGTGTCATCACTTGCTGCTAGAATGACATCACTTGTTGGTGGGATGGTGTCATCACTTTCTGCTACAATGACATCACTTGGTGGGATGGTGTAATCACTTACTGCTAGAATGACATCACTTGGTGAGATGGTGTCATCACTTTGTGCTAGAATGACATCACTTGTTGGTGGGATGGTGTCATCACTTGCTGGTAGAATGACGTCGCTTTTTGGTGGGATGGTGTCCTCACTTTCTACTAGAATGAGATCACTTGTTGGTGGGATGTGTCATCACTTGCTGGTAGAATAACGTCACTTGCTGGTGGGATGGTGTCCTCACTTGCTGGTAGAATGACATCACTTGTTGGTGGGATGGCATCATCATTTTCTGCTAGAATGACGTCAGTTGTTGGTGGGATGGTGTGATCACTTACTGCTAGAATGACATCACTTGTTGGTGGGATGGTGTCATCACTTGCTGGTAGAATGACATCACTTGTTGGTGGGATGGTGTCATCAATTTCTGCTAGAATGACATCACTTGTTGGTGGGATGGTGTCATCACTTGCTGCTAGAATGACATCCCTTGTTGGTGGGATGGTGTCATCACTTGCTGGTAGAATGATGTCGCTTGTTGGTGGGATGGTGTCCTCACTTTCTACTAGAATGAGATCACTTGTTGGTGGAATGATGTCATCACTTTCTGCTACAATGACATCACTTGGTGGGATGGTGTCCTTACTTACTGCTAGAATGATATCAGTTGGTGGGAAGGTGTCATCACTTACTGCTAGAATGACATCATTTGGTGGGATGGTGTCATCACTTTGTGCTAGAATGACATCACTTGTTGGTAGGATGGTGTCATCACTTGCTGCTAGAATGACATCACTTGTTGGTGGGATGGTGTCATCACTTTCTGCTAGAATGACGTCACTTGGTGGGATGGTGTCATCACCTACTGCTAGAATGGCATCACTTTGTGGGATGGTGTCATCACTTTGTGCTAGAATGACATCACTTGTTGGCGGGATGGTGTCATCACTTGCTGGTAGAATGACGTCGCTTGTTGGTGGGATGGTGTCCTCACTTTCTACTAGAATGAGATCACTTGTTGGTGGGATGGTGTCATCACTTGCTGTTAGAATGAAGTCACTTGCTGGTGGGATGGTGTCCTCATTTGCTGGTAGAATGACATCACTTGTTGGTGGGATGGTGTCATCACTTGCTGGTAGAATGACATCGCTTGTTGGTGGGATGGTGTCCTCACTTTCTACTAGAATGAGATCACTTGTTGGTGGGATGGTGTCATCACTTGCTGGTAGAATGACGTCACTTGTTAGTGGGATGGTGGCCTCACTTGCTGGTAGAATGACATCACTTGTTGGTGGGATGGCATCATCATTTTCTGGTAGAATGACGTCAGTTGTTGGTGGGATGGTGTCATCACTTTCTGCTACAATGACATCACTTGTTGGTGGGATGATGTCATCACTTTCTGCTAGAATGACGTCACTTGGTGGGATGGTGTTATCTTTTACTGCTCGAATGGCATCACTTGGTGGAATGGTGTCATCAATTTCTGCTAGAATGACATCACTTGTTGGTGGGATGGTGTCATCACTTGCTGCTAGAATGACATCACTTGTTGGTGGGATGGTGTCATCACTTTCTGCTACAATGACATCACTTGGTGGGATGGTGTAATCACTTACTGCTAGAATGACATCACTTGGTGGGATGGTGTCCTCACTTTCTGCTAGAATGACATCACTTGTTGGTGGGATGGTGTCATCACTTACTGCTGGAATGACAGCACTTGTTGGTGGGATGGTTTCATCACTTGCTGGTAGAATGACATCACTTGGTGGGATGGTGTCATCACTTACTGCTAAAATGAGATCACTTGTTGGTGGGATGGTGTCATCAATTTCTGCTACAATGACATCACTTGGTGGGATGGCGTCATCATCTTCTGCTAGAATGACGTCAGTTGTTGATGGGAGGGCGTGATCACTTACTGCTAAAATGACATCACTTGTTGGTGGGATGGTGTCATCACTTGCTGGTAGAATGACATCACTTGTTGGTGGGATGGTGTAATCACTTACTGATATAATGACATCACTTGGTGGGATGGTGTCATCACTTTGTGCTAGAATCACATCACTTGTTGGTGGGATGGTGTCATCACTTGCTGGTAGAATGACGTTGCTTTTTGGTGGGATGGTATCCTCACTTTCTACTAGAATGAGATTACTTGTTGGTGGGATGGTGTCATCACTTGCTGGTAGAATGACGTCACTTGCTGGTGGGATGGTGTCCTCACTTGCTGGTAGAATGACATCACTTGTTGGTGGGATGGCATCATCATTTTCTGCTAGAATGACATCAGTTGTTGGTGGGATGGTGTGATCACTTACTGCTAGAATGACATCACTTGTTGGTGGGATGGTGTCATCACTTGCTGGTAGAATGACCTCACTTGTTGGTGGGATGGTGTCATCAATTTCTGCTAGAATGACATCACTTGTTGGTGGGATGGTGTGATCACTTGCTGCTAGAATGACATCCCTTGTTGGTGGGATGGTGTCATCACTTGCTGGTAGAATGATGTCGCTTGTTGGTGGGATGGTGTCCTCACTTTCTACTAGAATGAGATCACTTGTTGGTGGGATGATGTCATCACTTTCTGCTACAATGACATCACTTGGTGGGATGGTGTCCTTACTTACTGCTAGAATGACATCAGTTGGTGGGAAGGTGTCATCACTTACTGCTAGAATGACATCATTTGGTGGGATGGTGTCATCACTTTGTGCTAGAATGACATCACTTGTTGGTAGGATGGTGTCATCACTTGCTGCTAGAATGACATCACTTGTTGGTGGGATGGTGTCATCACTTTCTGCTACAATGACATCACTTGGTGTAATGGTGTAATCACTTTCTACTAGAATGAGATCACTTGTTGGTGGGATGGTGTCATCACTTGCTGGTAGAATGACGTCACTTGCTGGTGGGATGGTGTCCTCACTTGCTGGTAGAATGACATCACTTGTTGGTGGGATGGTGTCCTCACTTTCTACTAGAATGAGATCACTTGTTGGTGGGATGGTGTCATCACTTGCTGGTAGAATGACGTCACTTGTTAGTGGGATGGTGTCCTCACTTGCTGGTAGAATGACATCACTTGTTGGTGGGATGGTGTCATCACTTGCTGCTAGAATGACATCACTTGTTGGTGGGATGGTGTCATCACTTTCTGCTAGAATGACATCACATGTTGGTGGGATGGTGTCATCACTTGCTGGTAGAATGACGTCGCTTGTTGGTGGGATGGTGTCCTCACTTTCTACTAGAATGAGATCACTTGTTGGTGGGATGGTGTCATCCCTTTCTGCTACAATGATATCACTTGGTGGGATGGTGTCATCACTTACTACTAGAATGACATCAGTTAGTGGGATGGTGTCATCACTTACTGCTAGAATGACATCACTTGGTGGGATGGTGTCATCACGTTGTGCTAGAATGACATCACTTGTTGGTGGGATGGTGTCATCACTTGCTGATAGAATGACATCCCTTGTTTGTGGGATGGTGTCATCACTTTCTGCTAGAATGACATCACTTGTTGGTGGGATGGTGTCATCCCTTTCTGCTAGAATGACGTCACTTGGTGAGATGGTGTTATCACTTACTGCTAGAATGGCATCACTTGGTGGGATGGTGTCATCACTAGCTGGTAGAATGACGTCACCTGTTGGTGGGATGGTGTCCTCACTTTCTGCTAGAATGACGTCACTTGTAGAAGGAATGGTGCCATCACTTTCTGCTAGAATGACGTCACTTGTTGGTGGGATGGTGTCATCACTTACTGCTGGAATGACAGCACTTGTTGGTGGGATGGTGTCATCACTTGCTGGTAGAATGACATCACTTGGTGGGATGGTGTCATCACTTACTGCTAGAATGACGTCACTTGTTGGTGGGATGGTGTCATCACTTGCTGGTAGAATGACATCACTTGTTGGTGGGATGGTGTCATCACTTGCTGGTAGAATGACGTCACTTGTTAGTGGGATGGTGTCCTCACTTGCTGGTAGAATGACATCACTTGTTGGTGGGATGACATCATCATTTTCTGGTAGAATGACTTCAGTTGTTGGGGGGATGGTGTAATCACTTTCTGCTAGAATGACATCACTTGTTGGTGGGATGATGTCATCACTTTCTGCTAGAATGACGTCACTTGGTGGGATGGTGTTATCTTTTACTGCTCGAATGGCATCACTTGGTGGAATGGTGTCATCACTTGCTGGTAGAATGACGTCACTTGTTGGTGGGATGGTGTCCTCACTTTCTACTAGAATGATATCACTTGTTGGTGGGATGGCGTCATCACTTGCTGGTAGAATGACGTGACTTGTTGGTGGGATGGTGTCATCACTTTCTGCTACAATGACATCACTTGGTGGGATGGTGTAATCACTTACTGCTAGAATGACATCACTTGGTGAGATGGTGTCATCACTTTGTGCTAGAATGACATCACTTGTTGGTGGGATGGTGTCATCACTTGCTGGTAGAATGACGTCGCTTTTTGGTGGGATGGTGTCCTCACTTTCTACTAGAATGAGATCACTTGTTGGTGGGATGTGTCATCACTTGCTGGTAGAATAACGTCACTTGCTGGTGGGATGGTGTCCTCACTTGCTGGTAGAATGACATCACTTGTTGGTGGGATGGCATCATCATTTTCTGCTAGAATGACGTCAGTTGTTGGTGGGATGGTGTGATCACTTATTGCTAGAATGACATCACTTGTTGGTGGGATGGTGTCATCACTTGCTGGTAGAATGACATCACTTGTTGGTGGGATGGTGTCATCAATTTCTGCTAGAATGACATCACTTGTTGGTGGGATGGTGTCATCACTTGCTGCTAGAATGACATCCCTTGCTGGTGGGATGGTGTCATCACTTGCTGGTAGAATGATGTCGCTTGTTGGTGGGATGGTGTCCTCACTTTCTACTAGAATGAGATCACTTGTTGGTGGAATGATGTCATCACTTTCTGCTACAATGACATCACTTGGTGGGATGGTGTCCTTACTTACTGCTAGAATGATATCAGTTGGTGGGAAGGTGTCATCACTTACTGCTAGAATGACATCATTTGGTGGGATGGTGTCATCACTTTGTGCTAGAATGACATCACTTGTTGGTAGGATGGTGTCATCACTTGCTGCTAGAATGACATCACTTGTTGGTGGGATGGTGTCATCACTTTCTGCTAGAATGACGTCACTTGGTGGGATGGTGTCATCACCTACTGCTAGAATGGCATCACTTTGTGGGGTGGTGTCATCACTTGCTGGTATAATGATGTCACTTGTTGGTGGGATGGTGTCCTCACTTTCTACTAGAATGAGATCACTTGTTGGTCGGATGGTGTAATCACTTGCTATTAGAATTACGTCACTTGCTGGTGGGACAGTGTCCTCACTTACTGGTAGAATGACATCACTTGTTGGTGGGATGGTGTCATCACTTTCTGCTAGAATGACGTCAGTTGTTGGTGGGATAGTGTAATCACTTACTGCTAGAATGACATCACTTGTTGGTGGGATGGTGTCATCACTTTCTGCTAGAATGACATCACTTGTTGGTGAGATGGTGTCATCACTTTCTGCTACAATGACATCACTTGGTGTAATGGTGTAATCACTTACTGCTTGAATGACATCACTTGGTGGGATGGTGTCATCACTTTGTGCTAGAATGACATCACTTGTTGGTGGGATGGTGTCATCACTTGCTGGTAGAATGACGTCGCTTGTGGGTGGGATGGTGTCCTCACTTTCTACTAGAATGAGATCACTTGTTGGTGGGATGGTGTCATCACTTGCTGGTAGAATGACGTCACTTGCTGGTGGGATGGTGTCCTCACTTGCTGGTAGAATGACATCACTTGTTGGTAGGATGGTGTCATCACTTGCTGGTAGAATGACGTCGCTTGTTGGTGGGATGGTGTCCTCACTTTCTACTAGAATGAGATCACTTGTTGGTGGGATGGTGTCATCACTTGCTGGTAGAATGACGTCACTTGCTGGTGGGATGGTGTCCTCACTTGCTGGTAGAATGACATCACTTGTTGGTGGGATGGCATCATCATTTTCTGGTAGAATGACGTCAGTTGTTGGTGGGATGGTGTCATCACTTTCTGCTAGAATGACATCACTTGTTGGTGGGATGATGTCATCACTTTCTGCTAGAATGACGTCACTTGGTGGGATGGTGTTATCTTTTACTGCTCGAATGGCATCACTTCGTGGAATGGTGTCATCACTTGCTGGTAGAATGACGTAATTTGTTGGTGGGATGGTGTCCTCACTTTCTACTAGAATGAGATCACTTGTTGGTGGGATGGCGTCATCACTTGCTGGTAGAATGACGTCACTTGTTGGTGGGATGGTGTCATCACTTTCTGCTACAATGACATCACTTGGTGGGATGGTGTAATCACTTACTGCTAGAATGACATCACTTGGTGGGATGGTGTCATCACTTTGTGCTAGAATGACATCACTTGTTAATGGGATGGTGTCACCACTTGCTGGTAGAATGACGTCGCTTTTTGGTGGGATGGTGTCCTGACTTTCTACTAGAATGAGATCACTTGTTGGTGGGATGGTGTCATCACTTGCTGGTAGAATGACATCACTTGCTGGTGGGATGGTGTCCTCACTTGCTGGTAGAATGACATCACTTGTTGGTGGGATGGCATCATCATTTTCTGCTAGAATGACGTCAGTTGTTGGTGGGATGGTGTGATCACTTACTGCTAGAATGACATCACTTGTTGGTGGGATGGTGTCATCACTTGCTGGTAGAATGATATCACTTGTTGGTGGGATGGTGTCATCAATTTCTGCTAGAATGACATCACTTGTTGGTGGGATGGTGTCATCACTTGCTGCTAGAATGACATCCCTTGTTGGTGGGATGGTGTCATCACTTGCTGGTAGAATGACGTCACTTGTTGGGATGGTGTCATCACTTACTGCTAGAATGGCATCACTTGGTGGGATGGTGTCATCACTTGCTGGTAGAATGACGTCACTTGTTGGTGGGATGGTGTCCTCACTTTCTACTAGAATGAGATCACTTGTTGGTCGGATGGTGTAATCACTTGCTGGTAGAATTATGTCACTTGCTGGTGGGATGGTGTCCTCACGTACTGGTAGAATGACATCACTTGTGGGTGGGATGGCATCATCATTTTCTGCTAGAATGACATCAGTTGTTGGTGGGATGGTGTGATCACTTACTGATAGAATGACATCACTTGTTGGTGGGATGGTGTCATCACTTGCTGGTAGAATGACCTCACTTGTTGGTGGGATGGTGTCATCAATTTCTGCTAGAATGACATCACTTGTTGGTGGGATGGTGTCATCACTTGCTGCTAGAATGACATCCCTTGTAGGGATGGTGTCATCACTTGCTGGTAGAATGACGTCGCTTGTTGGTGGGATGATGTCATCACTTTCTGCTACAATGACATCACTTGGTGGGATGGTGTCCTTACTTACTGCTAGAATGACATCAGTTGGTGGGATGGTGTCATCACTTACTGCTAGTATGACATCATTTGGTGGGATGGTGTCATCACTTTGTGCTAGAATGACATCACTTGTTGGTGGGATGGTGTCATCACTTTGTGCTAGAATGACATCATTTGTTGGTGGGCTGGTGTCATCACTTGCTGGTAGAATGACATCACTTGTTGGTGGGATGGTGTCATCAATTTCTGCTAGAATGACATCACTTGTTGGTGGGATGGTGTCATCACTTGCTGCTAGAATGACGTCGCTTGTTGGTGGGATGGTGTCCTCACTTTCTACTAGAATGAGATCACTTGTTGGTGGGATGATGTCATCACTTTCTGCTACAATGACATCACTTGGTGGGATGGTGTCCTTACTTACTGCTAGAATGACATCAGTTGGTGGGAAGGTGTCATCACTTACTGCTAGAATGACATCATTTGGTGGGATGGTGTCATCACTTTGTGCTAGAATGACATCACTTGTTGGTAGGATGGTGTCATCACTTGCTGCTAGAATGACATCACTTGTTGGTGGGATGGTGTCATCACTTTCTGCTACAATGACATCACTTGGTGTAATGGTATAATCACTTTCTACTAGAATGAGATCACTTGTTGGTGGGATGGTGTCATCACTTGCTGGTAGAATGACGTCACTTGCTGGTGGGATGGTGTCCTCACTTGCTGGTAGAATGACATCACTTGTTGGTGGGATGGTGTCCTCACTTTCTACTAGAATGAGATCACTTGTTGGTGGGATGGTGTCATCACTTGCTGGTAGAATGACGTCACTTGTTAGTGGGATGGTGTCCTCACTTGCTGGTAGAATGACATCACTTGTTGGTGGGATGGCATCATCATTTTCTGGTAGAATGACTTCAGTTGTTGGTGGGATGGTGTAATCACTTTCTGCTAGAATGACATCACTTGTTGGTGGGATGATGTCATCACTTTCTGCTAGAATGACGTCACTTGGTGGAATGGTGTCATCACTTGCTGGTAGAATGACGTCACTTGTTGGTGGGATGGTGTCCTCACTTTCTACTAGAATGAGATCACTTGTTGGTGGGAAGGCGTCATCACTTGCTGGTAGAATGACGTGACTTGTTGGTGGGATGGTGTCATCACTTTCTGCTACAATGACATCACTTGGTGGGATGGTGTAATCACTTACTGCTAGAATGACATCACTTGGTGGGATGGTGTCATCACTTTGTGCTAGAATGACATCACTTGTTGGTGGGATGATGTCATCACTTTCTGCTACAATGACATCACTTGGTGGGATGGTGTCCTTACTTACTGCTAGAATGACATCAGTTGGTGGGAAGGTGTCATCACTTACTGCTAGAATGACATCATTTGGTGGGATGGTGTCATCACTTTGTGCTAGAATGACATCACTTGTTGGTAGGATGGTGTCATCACTTGCTGCTAGAATGACATCACTTGTTGGTGGGATGGTGTCATCACTTTCTGCTACAATGACATCACTTGGTGTAATGGTGTAATCACTTTCTACTAGAATGAGATCACTTGTTGGTGGGATGGTGTCATCACTTGCTGGTAGAATGACGTCACTTGCTGGTGGGATGGTGTCCTCACTTGCTGGTAGAATGACATCACTTGTTGGTGGGATGGTGTCCTCACTTTCTACTAGAATGAGATCACTTGTTGGTGGGATGGTGTCATCACTTGCTGGTAGAATGACGTCACTTGTTAGTGGGATGGTGTCCTCACTTGCTGGTAGAATGACATCACTTGTTGGTGGGATGGCATCATCATTTTCTGGTAGAATGACTTCAGTTGTTGGTGGGATGGTGTAATCACTTTCTGCTAGAATGACATCACTTGTTGGTGGGATGATGTCATCACTTTCTGCTAGAATGACGTCACTTGGTGGAATGGTGTCATCACTTGCTGGTAGAATGACGTCACTTGTTGGTGGGATGGTGTCCTCACTTTCTACTAGAATGAGATCACTTGTTGGTGGGATGGCGTCATCACTTGCTGGTAGAATGACGTGACTTGTTGGTGGGATGGTGTCATCACTTTCTGCTACAATGACATCACTTGGTGGGATGGTGTAATCACTTACTGCTAGAATGACATCACTTGGTGGGATGGTGTCATCACTTTGTGCTAGAATGACATCACTTGTTGGTGGGATGGTGTCATCACTTGCTGGCTGAATGACGTCGCTTTTTGGTGGGATGGTGTCCTCACTTTCTACTAGAATGAGATCACTTGTTGGTGGGATGGTGTCATCACTTGCTGGTAGAATAACGTCACTTGCTGGTGGGATCGTGTCCTCACTTGCTGGTAGAATGACATCACTTGTTGGTGGGATGGCATCATCATTTTCTGCTAGAATGACGTCAGTTGTTGGTGGGATGGTGTGATCACTTACTGCTAGAATGACATCACTTGTTGGTGGGATGGTGTCATCACTTGCTGGTAGAATGACGTCAGTTGTTGGTGGGATGGTGTCATCACTTGCTCGTAGAATGACATCAATTGTTGGTGGGATGGTGTCCTTACTTGCTGGTAGAATGACATCACTTGTTGGTGGGATGGTGTCATCACTTTCTGCTAGAATGACATAACTTGTTGGTGGGATGGTGTCATCACTTGCTTGTAGAATGACGTCACTTGTTGGTGGGATGGTGTCCTCACTTTCTACTAGAATGAGATCACTTGTTGGTCGGATGGTGTAATCACTTGCTGGTAGAATTACGTCACTTGCTGGAGGGATGGTGTCCTCACTTACTGATAGAATGACATCAGTTGTTGGTGGGATGGTGTCATCACTTGCTGGTAGAATGACATCACTTGTTGGTGGGGTGGCATCATCATTTTCTGCTAGAATTACGTCAGTTGTTGGTGGGATGGTGTCATCACTTACTGCTAGAATGATATCACTTGTTGGTGGGATGGTGTCCTCACTTTCTACTAGAATGAGATCACTTGTTGGTCGAATGGTGTAATCACTTGCTGGTAGAATTATGTCACTTGCTGGTGGGATGGTGTCCTCACGTACTGGTAGAATGACATCACTTGTTGGTGGGATGGTGTCATCACTTTCTGCTAGAATGACATAAGTTGTTGGTGAAATGGAGTGATCACTTACTGCTAGAATGACATCACTTGTTGGTGGGATGATGTCATCACTTGCTGGTAGAATGACATCACTTGTTGGTGGGATGGTGTCATCAATTTCTGCTAGAATGACATCATTCGTTGGTGGGATGGTGTCATCACTTGCTGCTAGAATGAAATCACTTGTTGGTGGGATGGTGTCATCACTTTCTGCTAGAATGACATCACTTGTTGGGGGGATGGTGTCATCACTTGCTGGTAGAATGACGTCAGTTGTTGGTGGGATGGTGTCATCACTTGCTCGTAGAATGACATCAATTGTTGGTGGGATGGTGTCCTTACTTGCTGGTAGAATGACATCACTTGTTGGTGGGATGGTGTCATCACTTTCTGCTAGAATGACATAACTTGTTGGTGGGATGGTGTCATCACTTGCTGGTAGAATGACGTCACTTGTTGGTGGGATGGTGTCCTCACTTTCTGGTAGAATGACGTCACTTGTTGGTATGATGGTGTCATCACTTTCTGCTAGAATGACATCACTTGTTGGTGGGATGGTGTCATCACTTGCTGGTAGAATGACATCACTTGGTGGGATGGTGTCATCACTTACTGCTAGAATGAGATCACTTGTTGGTGGGATGGTGTCATCACTTTCTGCTACAATGACATCACTTGGTGGGATGGTGTAATCACCTACTGCTAGAATGACATCACTTGGTGGGATGGTGTCATCACTTTGTGCTAGAATGACATCACTTGTTGGTGGTATGGTGTCCTCACTTGCTGGTAGAATGATGTCACTTGCTGGTGGGATGGTGTCCTCACTTGCTGGTAGAATGACGTCACTTGTTGGTGGGATGGTGTCCTCACTTTCTACTAGAATGAGATCACTTGTTGGTGGGATGGTGTCATCACTTGCTGGTAGAATTACGTCACTTGTTTGTGGGATGGTGTCCTCACTTTCTGCTAGAATGACATCACTTGTTGGTGGGATGGTGTCATCACTTGCTGGGAGAATGATGTCACTTGTTGGTGGGATGGTGTCCTCACTTGCTGGTAGAATGACATCACTTGTTGGTGGGATGGCGTCATTACTTTCTGCTAGAATGACGTCAGTTGTTGGTGGGATGGTGTCCTCACTTGCTGGTAGAATGACATCACTTGTTGGTGGGATGGTGTCATCACTTGCTCGTAGAATGACGTCACTTGCTGGTGGGATGGTGTCCTCACTTGCTCGTAGAATGACATCACTTGTTGGTGGGATGGCGTCATCATCTTCTGCTAGAATGACGTCAGTTGTTGATGGGATGGTGTCATCACTTACTGCTAGAATGACATCACTTGTTGGTGGGATGGTGTCATCACTTGCTGGTAGAATGACATCACTTGTTGGTGGGATGGTGTCATCACTTGCTGGTAGAATGACATCACTTGGTGGGATGGTGTCATCACTTACTGCTAGAATGAGATCACTTGTTGGTGGGATGGTGTCATCACTTTCTGCTACAATGACATCACTTGGTGGGATGGTGTAATCACCTACTGCTAGAATGACATCACTTGGTGGGATGGTGTCATCACTTTGTGCTAGAATGACATCACTTGTTGGTGGTATGGTGTCATCACTTGCTGGTAGAATGACATCACTTGTTGGTGGGATGGTGTCATCACTTTCTGCTAGAATGACATCACTTGTTGGTGGGATGGTGTCATCACTTGCTTGTAGAATGACGTCACTTGTTGGTTGTATGGTGTCCTCACTTGCTGGTAGAATGACGTCACTTGTTGGTATGATGGTGTCATCACTTTCTGCTAGAATGACATCACTTGTTGGTGGGATGGTGTCATCACTTGCTGGTAGAATGACATCACTTGGTGGGATGGTGTCATCACTTACTGCTAGAATGAGATCACTTGTTGGTGGGATGGTGTCATCACTTTCTGCTACAATGATATCACTTGGTGGGATGGTGTAATCACCTACTGCTAGAATGACATCACTTGGTGGGATGGTGTCATCACTTTGTGCTAGAATGACATCACATGTTGGTGGTATGGTGTCATCACTTGCTGGTAGAATTACGTCACTTGTTTGTGGGATGGTGTCCTCACTTTCTGCTAGAATGACATCACTTGTTGGTGGGATGGTGTCATCACTTGCTGGGAGAATGATGTCACTTGTTGGTGGGATGGTGTCCTCACTTGCTGGTAGAATGACATCACTTGTTGGTGGGATGGCGTCATTACTTTCTGCTAGAATGACGTCAGTTGTTGGTGGGATGGTGTCCTCACTTGCTGGTAGAATGACATCACTTGTTGGTGGGATGGTGTCATCACTTGCTCGTAGAATGACGTCACTTGCTGGTGGGATGGTGTCCTCACTTGCTCGTAGAATGACATCACTTGTTGGTGGGATGGCGTCATCATCTTCTGCTAGAATGACGTCAGTTGTTGATGGGATGGTGTCATCACTTACTGCTAGAATGACATCACTTGTTGGTGGGATGGTGTCATCACTTGCTGGTAGAATGACATCACTTGTTGGTGGGATGGTGTCATCACTTGCTGGTAGAATGACATCACTTGGTGGGATGGTGTCATCACTTACTGCTAGAATGAGATCACTTGTTGGTGGGATGGTGTCATCACTTTCTGCTACAATGACATCACTTGGTGGGATGGTGTAATCACCTACTGCTAGAATGACATCACTTGGTGGGATGGTGTCATCACTTTGTGCTAGAATGACATCACTTGTTGGTGGTATGGTGTCATCACTTGCTGGTAGAATGACATCACTTGTTGGTGGGATGGTGTCATCACTTTCTGCTAGAATGACATCACTTGTTGGTGGGATGGTGTCATCACTTGCTTGTAGAATGACGTCACTTGTTGGTTGTATGGTGTCCTCACTTGCTGGTAGAATGACGTCACTTGTTGGTATGATGGTGTCATCACTTTCTGCTAGAATGACATCACTTGTTGGTGGGATGGTGTCATCACTTGCTGGTAGAATGACATCACTTGGTGGGATGGTGTCATCACTTACTGCTAGAATGAGATCACTTGTTGGTGGGATGGTGTCATCACTTTCTGCTACAATGATATCACTTGGTGGGATGGTGTAATCACCTACTGCTAGAATGACATCACTTGGTGGGATGGTGTCATCACTTTGTGCTAGAATGACATCACATGTTGGTGGTATGGTGTCATCACTTGCTGGTAGAATGATATCACTTGCTGGTGGGATGGTGTCCTCACTTGCTGGTAGAATGACATCACTTGTTGGTGGGATGGTGTCATCACTTGCTGGTAGAATGACATCACTTGTTGGTGGGATGGTGTCATCACTTTCTGCTAGAATGACATCACTTGTTGGTGGGATGGTGTCATCACTTGCTGCTAGAATGACATCCCTTGTTGGTGGGATGGTGTCATCACTTTCTGCTAGAATGACATCACTTGTTGGTGGGATGGTGTCATCCCTTTCTGCTAGAATGACGTGACTTGGTGGGATGGTGTTATCACTTACTGCTAGAATGGCATCACTTGGTGGGATGGTGTCACCACTTGCTGGTAGAATGACGTCACTTGTTGGTGGGATGGTGTCCTCACTTTCTGCTAGAATGACGTCACTTGTAGCTGGGATGGTGTCCTCACTTTCTGCTAGAATGACGTCACTTGTTGGTGGGATGATGTCATCACTTACTGCTGGAATGACATCACTTGTTGGTGGGATGGTGTCATCACTTGCTGGTAGAATTACGTCACTTGTTTTTTGGATGGTGTCCTCACTTTCTGCTAGAATGACATCAATTGTTGGTGGGATGGTGTCATCACTTGCTGGTAGAATGATGTCACTTGTTGGTGGGATGGTGTCCTCACTTGCTGGTAGAATGACATCACTTGTTGGTGGGATGGCGTCATTTCTTTCTGCTAGAATGACGTCAGTTGTTGGTGGGATGGTGTCATCACTTGCTGGTAGAATGACATCACTTGTTGGTGGGATGGTGTCATCACTTTCTGCTAGAATGACATCACTTGTTGGTGGGATGGTGTCATCACTTGCTTGTAGAATGACGTCACTTGTTGGTGGGATGGTGTCCTCACTTTCTGGTAGAATGACGTCACTTGTTGGTATGATGGTGTCATCACTTTCTGCTAGAATGACATCACTTGTTTGTGGGATGGTGTCATCACTTGCTGGTAGAATGACATCACTTGGTGGGATGGTGTCATCACTTACTGCTAGAATGGCATCACTTGGTGGGATGGTGTCATCACTTGTTGGTAGAATGACGTCACTTGTTGGTGGGATGGTTTCCTCACTTTCTACTAGAATGAGATCACTTGTTGGTCGAATGGTGTAATCACTTACTGCTAGAATGACATCACTTGTTGGTGGGATGGTGTCATCACTTGCTGGTAGAATGACGTCAGTTGTTGGTGGGATGGTGTCATCACTTGCTCGTAGAATGACATCAATTGTTGGTGGGATGGTGTCCTTACTTGCTGGTAGAATGACATCACTTGTTGGTGGGATGGTGTCATCACTTTCTGCTAGAATGACATAACTTGTTGGTGGGATGGTGTCATCACTTGCTTGTAGAATGACGTCACTTGTTGGTGGGATGGTGTCCTCACTTTCTACTAGAATGAGATCACTTGTTGGTCGGATGGTGTAATCACTTGCTGGTAGAATTACGTCACTTGCTGGAGGGATGGTGTCCTCACTTACTGATAGAATGACATCACTTGTTGGTGGGATGGTGTCATCACTTTCTGCTAGAATGACGTCAGTTGTTGGTGAAATGGTGTGATCACTTACTGCTAGAATGACATCACTTGTTGGTGGGATGGTGTCATCACTTGCTGGTAGAATGACATCACTTGTTGGTGGGGTGGCATCATCATTTTCTGCTAGAATTACGTCAGTTGTTGGTGGGATGGTGTCATCACTTACTGCTAGAATGATATCACTTGTTGGTGGGATGGTGTCCTCACTTTCTACTAGAATGAGATCACTTGTTGGTCGAATGGTGTAATCACTTGCTGGTAGAATTATGTCACTTGCTGGTGGGATGGTGTCCTCACGTACTGGTAGAATGACATCACTTGTTGGTGGGATGGTGTCATCACTTTCTGCTAGAATGACATAAGTTGTTGGTGAAATGGAGTGATCACTTACTGCTAGAATGACATCACTTGTTGGTGGGATGATGTCATCACTTGCTGGTAGAATGACATCACTTGTTGGTGGGATGGTGTCATCAATTTCTGCTAGAATGACATCATTCGTTGGTGGGATGGTGTCATCACTTGCTGCTAGAATGAAATCACTTGTTGGTGGGATGGTGTCATCACTTTCTGCTAGAATGACATCACTTGTTGGGGGGATGGTGTCATCACTTGCTGGTAGAATGACGTCAGTTGTTGGTGGGATGGTGTCATCACTTGCTCGTAGAATGACATCAATTGTTGGTGGGATGGTGTCCTTACTTGCTGGTAGAATGACATCACTTGTTGGTGGGATGGTGTCATCACTTTCTGCTAGAATGACATAACTTGTTGGTGGGATGGTGTCATCACTTGCTGGTAGAATGACGTCACTTGTTGGTGGGATGGTGTCCTCACTTTCTGGTAGAATGACGTCACTTGTTGGTATGATGGTGTCATCACTTTCTGCTAGAATGACATCACTTGTTGGTGGGATGGTGTCATCACTTGCTGGTAGAATGACATCACTTGGTGGGATGGTGTCATCACTTACTGCTAGAATGAGATCACTTGTTGGTGGGATGGTGTCATCACTTTCTGCTACAATGACATCACTTGGTGGGATGGTGTAATCACCTACTGCTAGAATGACATCACTTGGTGGGATGGTGTCATCACTTTGTGCTAGAATGACATCACTTGTTGGTGGTATGGTGTCCTCACTTGCTGGTAGAATGATGTCACTTGCTGGTGGGATGGTGTCCTCACTTGCTGGTAGAATGACGTCACTTGTTGGTGGGATGGTGTCCTCACTTTCTACTAGAATGAGATCACTTGTTGGTGGGATGGTGTCATCACTTGCTGGTAGAATTACGTCACTTGTTTGTGGGATGGTGTCCTCACTTTCTGCTAGAATGACATCACTTGTTGGTGGGATGGTGTCATCACTTGCTGGGAGAATGATGTCACTTGTTGGTGGGATGGTGTCCTCACTTGCTGGTAGAATGACATCACTTGTTGGTGGGATGGCGTCATTACTTTCTGCTAGAATGACGTCAGTTGTTGGTGGGATGGTGTCCTCACTTGCTGGTAGAATGACATCACTTGTTGGTGGGATGGTGTCATCACTTGCTCGTAGAATGACGTCACTTGCTGGTGGGATGGTGTCCTCACTTGCTCGTAGAATGACATCACTTGTTGGTGGGATGGCGTCATCATCTTCTGCTAGAATGACGTCAGTTGTTGATGGGATGGTGTCATCACTTACTGCTAGAATGACATCACTTGTTGGTGGGATGGTGTCATCACTTGCTGGTAGAATGACATCACTTGTTGGTGGGATGGTGTCATCACTTGCTGGTAGAATGACATCACTTGGTGGGATGGTGTCATCACTTACTGCTAGAATGAGATCACTTGTTGGTGGGATGGTGTCATCACTTTCTGCTACAATGACATCACTTGGTGGGATGGTGTAATCACCTACTGCTAGAATGACATCACTTGGTGGGATGGTGTCATCACTTTGTGCTAGAATGACATCACTTGTTGGTGGTATGGTGTCATCACTTGCTGGTAGAATGACATCACTTGTTGGTGGGATGGTGTCATCACTTTCTGCTAGAATGACATCACTTGTTGGTGGGATGGTGTCATCACTTGCTTGTAGAATGACGTCACTTGTTGGTTGTATGGTGTCCTCACTTGCTGGTAGAATGACGTCACTTGTTGGTATGATGGTGTCATCACTTTCTGCTAGAATGACATCACTTGTTGGTGGGATGGTGTCATCACTTGCTGGTAGAATGACATCACTTGGTGGGATGGTGTCATCACTTACTGCTAGAATGAGATCACTTGTTGGTGGGATGGTGTCATCACTTTCTGCTACAATGATATCACTTGGTGGGATGGTGTAATCACCTACTGCTAGAATGACATCACTTGGTGGGATGGTGTCATCACTTTGTGCTAGAATGACATCACATGTTGGTGGTATGGTGTCATCACTTGCTGGTAGAATGATATCACTTGCTGGTGGGATGGTGTCCTCACTTGCTGGTAGAATGACATCACTTGTTGGTGGGATGGTGTCATCACTTGCTGGTAGAATGACATCACTTGTTGGTGGGATGGTGTCATCACTTTCTGCTAGAATGACATCACTTGTTGGTGGGATGGTGTCATCACTTGCTGCTAGAATGACATCCCTTGTTGGTGGGATGGTGTCATCACTTTCTGCTAGAATGACATCACTTGTTGGTGGGATGGTGTCATCCCTTTCTGCTAGAATGACGTGACTTGGTGGGATGGTGTTATCACTTACTGCTAGAATGGCATCACTTGGTGGGATGGTGTCACCACTTGCTGGTAGAATGACGTCACTTGTTGGTGGGATGGTGTCCTCACTTTCTGCTAGAATGACGTCACTTGTAGCTGGGATGGTGTCCTCACTTTCTGCTAGAATGACGTCACTTGTTGGTGGGATGATGTCATCACTTACTGCTGGAATGACATCACTTGTTGGTGGGATGGTGTCATCACTTGCTGGTAGAATTACGTCACTTGTTTTTTGGATGGTGTCCTCACTTTCTGCTAGAATGACATCAATTGTTGGTGGGATGGTGTCATCACTTGCTGGTAGAATGATGTCACTTGTTGGTGGGATGGTGTCCTCACTTGCTGGTAGAATGACATCACTTGTTGGTGGGATGGCGTCATTTCTTTCTGCTAGAATGACGTCAGTTGTTGGTGGGATGGTGTCATCACTTGCTGGTAGAATGACATCACTTGTTGGTGGGATGGTGTCATCACTTTCTGCTAGAATGACATCACTTGTTGGTGGGATGGTGTCATCACTTGCTTGTAGAATGACGTCACTTGTTGGTGGGATGGTGTCCTCACTTTCTGGTAGAATGACGTCACTTGTTGGTATGATGGTGTCATCACTTTCTGCTAGAATGACATCACTTGTTTGTGGGATGGTGTCATCACTTGCTGGTAGAATGACATCACTTGGTGGGATGGTGTCATCACTTACTGCTAGAATGGCATCACTTGGTGGGATGGTGTCATCACTTGTTGGTAGAATGACGTCACTTGTTGGTGGGATGGTTTCCTCACTTTCTACTAGAATGAGATCACTTGTTGGTCGAATGGTGTAATCACTTGCTGGTAGAATTATGTCACTTGCTGGTGGGATGGTGTCCTCACGTACTGGTAGAATGACATCACTTGTTGGTGGGATGGTGTCATCACTTTCTGCTAGAATGACATAAGTTGTTGGTGAAATGGAGTGATCACTTACTGCTAGAATGACATCACTTGTTGGTGGGATGATGTCATCACTTGCTGGTAGAATGACATCACTTGTTGGTGGGATGGTGTCATCAATTTCTGCTAGAATGACATCATTCGTTGGTGGGATGGTGTCATCACTTGCTACTAGAATGAAATCACTTGTTGGTGGGATGGTGTCATCACTTTCTGCTAGAATGACATCACTTGTTGGTGGGATGGTGTCATCACTTGCTGGTAGAATGACGTCACTTGTTAGTGGGATGGTGTCCTCACTTGCTGGTAGAATGACATCACTTGTTGGTGGGGTGGCATCATCATTTTCTGCTAGAATTACGTCAGTTGTTGGTGGGATGGTGTCATCACTTACTGCTAGAATGATATAACTTGTTGGTGGGATGGTGTCCTCACTTTCTACTAGAATGAGATCACTTGTTGGTCGAATGGTGTAATCACTTGCTGGTAGAATTATGTCACTTGCTGGTGGGATGGTGTCGTCACGTACTGGTAGAATGACATCACTTGTTGGTGGGATGGTGTCATCACTTTCTGCTAGAATGACGTAAGTTGTTGGTGAAATGGAGTGATCACTTACTGCTAGAATGACATCACTTGTTGGTGGGATGGTGTCATCACTTGCTGGTAGAATGACATCACTTGTTGGTGGGATGGTGTCATCAATTTCTGCTAGAATGACATCACTCGTTGGTGGGATGGTGTCATCACTTGCTGCTAGAATGAAATCACTTGTTGGTGGGATGGTGTCATCACTTTCTGCTAGAATGACATCACTTGTTGGTGGAATGGTGTCATCCCTTTCTGCTAGAATGACGTCACTTGGTGGGATGGTGTTATCACTTACTGCTAGAATGGCATCACTTGGTGGGATGGTGTCATCACTTGCTGGTAGAATGACGTCACTTGTTGGTGGGATGGTGTCCTCACTTTCTGCTAGAATGACGTCACTTGTAGCTGGGATGGTGTCCTCACTTTCTGCTAGAATGACGTCACTTGTTGGTGGGATGGTGTCATCACTTACTGCTGGAATGACATCGCTTGTTGGTGGGATGGTGTCATCACTTGCTGGTAGAATTACGTCACTTGTTTTTGGGATGGTGGCCTCACTTTCTGCTAGAATGACATCACTTGTTGGTGGGATGGTGTCCCCACTTTCTACTAGAATGAGATCACTTGCTGGTGGGATGGGGTCCTAACTTACTGGTAGAATGACATCACTTGTTGGTGGTATGGTGTCATCACTTTCTGCTAGAATGACGTCAGTTGTTGGTGAAATGGTGTCATCACTTGCTGGTAGAATGACGTAACTTGTTGGTGGGATGGTGTCATCACTTTCTACTAGAATGACATCACTTGTTGGTGGGATGGTGTCATCACTTTCTGCTAGAATGACGTCACTTGGTGGGATGGTTTCATCACTTACTGCTAGAATGGCATCACTTGGTGGGATGGTGTCATCACTTGCTGGTAGAATGACGTAACTTGTTGGTGGGATGGTGTCCTCACTTTCTACTAGAATGAGATCACTTGTTGGTGGGATGGTGTCCTCACTTACTGGTAGAATGACATCACTTGTTGGTGGTATGGTGTCATCACTTTCTGCTAGAATGACGTCAGTTGTTGGTGAAATGGTGTAATCACTTACTGCTAGAATGACATCACTTGTTGGTGGGATGGTGTCATCACTTGCTGGTAGAATGACATCACTTGTTGGTGGGATGGTGTCATCACTTACTGCTAGAATGACATCACTTGTTGGTGGGATGGTGTCATCACTTGCTGGTAGAATGACGTCACTTGTAGCTGGGATGGTGTCATCACTTTCTGCTAGAATGACGTCACTTGTTGGTGGGATGGTGTCATCACTTACTGCTGGAATGACATCACTTGTTGGTGGGATGGTGTCATCACTTGCTGGTAGAATGACGTCACTTGTTTGTGGGATGGTGTCCTCACTTTCTGCTAGAATGACATCACTTGTTGGTGGGATGGTGTCATCACTTGCTGGTAGAATGACATCAATTGTTGGTGGGATGGTGTCCTCACTTGCTGGTAGAATGACATCACTTGTTGGTGGGATGGTGTCATCACTTTCTGCTAGAATGACATCATTTTTTGGTGGGATGGTGTCATCACTTGCTGGTAGAATGACATCACTTGTTGGTGGGATGGCATCATCACTTTCTGCTAGAATGACGTCACTTGTTGGTGGGATGGTGTCCTCACTTGCTGGTAGAATGACATCACTTGTTGGTGGGATGGCGTCATTACTTTCTGCTAGAATGACGTCAGTTGTTGGTGGGATGGTGTCATCACTTGCTGGTAGAATGACATCAATTGTTGATGGGATGGTGTCCTCACTTGCTGGTAGAATGACATCACTTGTTGGTGGGATGGTGTCATCACTTGCTCGTAGAATGACGTCACTTGCTGGTGGGATGGTGTCCTCACTTGCTGGTAGAATGACATCACTTGTTGGTGGGATGGCGTCATCATCTTCTGCTAGAATGACGTCAGTTGTTGGTGGGATGGTGTCATCACTTGCTGGTAGAATGACATCAATTGTTGGTGGGATGGTGTCCTCACTTGCTGGTAGAATGACATCACTTGTTGGTGGGATGGTGTCATCACTTTCTGCTAGAATGACATCATTTGTTGGTGGGATGGTGTCATCACTTGCTGGTAGAATGACGTCACTTGTTGGTATGATGGTGTCATCACTTTCTGCTAGAATTACATCACTTGTTGGTGGGATGGTGTCATCACTTGCTGGTAGAATGACATCACTTGGTCGGATGGTGTTATCACTTACTGCTAGAATGAGATCACTTGTTGGTGGGATGGTGTCATCACTTTCTGCTACAATGACATCACTTGGTGGGATGGTGTAATCACCTACTGCTAGAATGACATCACTTGGTGGGATGGTGTCATCACTTTGTGCTAGAATGACATCACTTGTTGGTGGGATGGTGTCCTCACTTGCTGGTAGAATGATGTCACTTGCTGATGGGATGGTGTCCTCACTTGCTGGTAGAATGACATCACTTGTTGGTGGGATGGTGTCATCACTTGCTGGTAGAATGACGTCACTTGTTTGTGGGATGGTATCCTCACTTTCTGCTAGAATGACATCACTTGTTGGTGGGATGGTGTCATCACTTGCTGGGAGAATGATGTCACTTGTTGGTGGGATGGTGTCCTCACTTGCTGGTAGAATGACATCACTTGTTGGTGGGATGGCGTCATTACTTTCTGCTAGAATGACGTCAGTTGTTGGTCGGATGGTGTCATCACTTGCTGGTAGAATGACATCAATTGTTGATGGGATGGTGTCCGCACTTGCTGGTAGAATGACATCACTTGTTGGTGGGATGGTGTCATCACTTGCTCGTAGAATGACGTCACTTGCTGGTGGGATGGTGTCCTCACTTGCTGGTAGAATGACATCACTTGTTGGTGGGATGGCGTCATCATCTTCTGCTAGAATGACGTCAGTTGTTGATGGGATGGTGTCATCACTTACTGCTAGAATGACATCACTTGTTGGTGGGATGGTGTCATCACTTACTGCTGGAATGACATCACTTGTTGGTGGGATGGTGTCATCACTTGCTGGTAGAATGACGTCACTTGTTTGTGGGATGGTGTCCTCACTTTCTGCTAGAATGATGTCACTTGGTGGGATGGTGTCATCACTTACTGTTAGAATGGCATCACTTGGTGGGATGGTGTCATCACTTGCTGGTAGAATGACGTAACTTGTTGGTGGGATGGTGTCATCACTTTCTACTAGAATGACATCACTTGTTGGTGGGATGGTGTCATCACTTTTTGCTAGAATGACGTCACTTGGTGGGATGGTGTCATCACTTACTGCTAGAATGGCATCACTTGGTTGGATGGTGTCATCACTTGCTGGTAGAATGACGTAACTTGTTGGTGGGATGGTGTCCTCACTTTCAACTAGAATGAGATCACTTGTTGGTGGGATGGTGTCCTCACTTACTGGTAGAATGACATCACTTGTTGGTGGTATGGTGTCATCACTTTCTGCTAGAATGACGTCAGTTGTTGGAGAAATGGTGTAATCACTTACTGCTAGAATGACATCACTTGTTGGTGGGATGGTGTCATCACTTGCTGGTAGAATGACATCACTTGTTGGTGGGATGGTGTCATCACTTACTGCTGGAATGACATCACTTGTTGGTGGGATGGTGTCATCACTTGCTGGTAGAATGACGTCACTTGTTTGTGGGATGGTGTCCTCACTTTCTGCTAGAATGACATCACTTGTTGGTGGGATGGTGTCATCACTTGCTGGTAGAATGACGTCACTTGTTTGTGGGATGGTATCCTCACTTTCTGCTAGAATGACATCACTTGTTGGTGGGATGGTGTCATCACTTGCTGGTAGAATGACATCACTTGTTGGTGGGATGGTGTCATCACTTTCTGCTAGAACGACATCATTTGTTGGTGGGATGGTGTCATCACTTGCTGGTAGAATGACATCACTTGTTGGTGGGATGGCGTCATTACTTTCTGCTAGAATGACGTCACTTGTTGGTGGGATGGTGTCCTCACTTGCTGGTAGAATGACATCACTTGTTGGTGGGATGGTGTCATTACTTTCTGCTAGAATGACGTCAGTTGTTGGTGGGATGGTGTCATCACTTGCTGGTAGAATGACATCAATTGTTGATGGGATGGTGTCCTCACTTGCTGGTAGAATGACATCACTTGTTGGTGGGATGGTGTCATCACTTGCTCGTAGAATGACGTCACTTGCTGGTGGGATGGTGTCCTCACTTGCTGGTAGAATGACATCACTTGTTGGTGGGATGGCGTCATCATCTTCTGCTAGAATGACGTCAGTTGTTGATGGGATGGTGTCATCACTTACTGCTAGAATGACATCACTTGTTGGTGGGATGGTGTCATCACTTGCTGGTAGAATGACATCACTTGTTTGTGGGATGGTGTCCTCACTTTCTGCTAGAATGACATCACTTGTTGGTGGGATGATGTCATCACTTGCTGGGAGAATGATGTCACTTGTTAGTGGGATGGTGTCCTCACTTGCTGGTAGAATGACATCACTTGTTGGTTGGATGGCGTCATTACTTTCTGCTAGAATGACGTCAGTTGTTGGTGGGATGGTGTCATCACTTGCTGGTAGAATGACATCACTTGTTGGTGGGATGGTGTCATCACTTTCTGCTAGAATGACGTCACTTGGTGGGATGGTGTCATCACTTACTGCTAGAATGGCATCACTTGGTGGGATGGTGTCATCACTTGCTGGTAGAATGACGTAACTTGTTGGTGGGATGGTGTGCTCACTTTCTACTAGAATGAGATCACTTGTTGGTGGGATGGTGTCCTCAGTTACTGGTAGAATGACATCACTTGTTGGTGGTATGGTGTCATCACTTTCTACTAGAATGACGTCAGTTGTTGGTGAAATGGTGTAATAACTTACTGCTAGAATGACATCAGTTGTTGGTGGGATGGTGTCATCACTTGCTGGTAGAATGACATCACTTGTTGGTGGGATGGTGTCATCACTTACTGCTGGAATGACATCACTTGTTGGTGGGATGGTGTCATCACTTGCTGGTAGAATGACGTCACTTGTAGCTGGGATGGTGTCATCACTTTCTGCTAGAATGACGTCACTTGTTGGTGGGATGGTGTCATCACTTACTGCTGGAATGACATCACTTGTTGGTGGGATGGTGTCATCACTTGCTGGTAGAATGACGTCACTTGTTTGTGGGATGGTGTCCTCACTTTCTGCTAGAATGACATCACTTGTTGGTGGGATGGTGTCATCACTTGCTGGTAGAATGACATCAATTGTTGGTGGGATGGTGTCCTCACTTGCTGGTAGAATGACATCACTTGTTGGTGGGATGGTGTCATCACTTTCTGCTAGAATGACATCATTTGTTGGTGGGATGGTGTCATCACTTGCTGGTAGAATGACATCACTTGTTGGTGGGATGGCGTCATTACTTTCTGCTAGAATGACGTCACTTGTTGGTGGGATGGTGTCCTCACTTGCTGGTAGAATGACATCACTTGTTGGTGGGATGGCGTCATTACTTTCTGCTAGAATGACGTCAGTTGTTGGTGGGATGGTGTCATCACTTGCTGGTAGAATGACATCAATTGTTGATGGGATGGTGTCCTCACTTGCTGGTAGAATGACATCACTTGTTGGTGGGATGGTGTCATCACTTGCTCGTAGAATGACGTCACTTGCTGGTGGGATGGTGTCCTCACTTGCTGGTAGAATGACATCACTTGTTGGTGGGATGGCGTCATCATCTTCTGCTAGAATGACGTCAGTTGTTGATGGGATGGTGTCATCACTTACTGCTAGAATGACATCACTTGTTGGTGGGATGGTGTCATCACTTGCTGGTAGAATGACATCACTTGTTTGTGGGATGGTGTCCTCACTTTCTGCTAGAATGACATCACTTGTTGGTGGGATGGTGTCATCACTTGCTGGGAGAATGATGTCACTTGTTGGTGGGATGGTGTCCTCACTTGCTGGTAGAATGACATCACTTGTTGGTGGGATGGTGTCATCACTTTCTGCTAGAATGACATCATTTGTTGGTGGGATGGTGTCATCACTTGCTGGTAGAATGACATCACTTGTTGGTGGGATGGCATCATTACTTTCTGCTAGAATGACGTCACTTGGTGGTGGGATGGTGTCCTCACTTGCTGGTAGAATGACATCACTTGTTGGTGGGATGGTGTCATTACTTTCTGCTAGAATGACGTCAGTTGTTGGTGGGATGGTGTCATCACTTGCTGGTAGAATGACATCAATTGTTGATGGGATGGTGTCCTCACTTGCTGGTAGAATGACATCACTTGTTGGTGGGATGGTGTCATCACTTGCTCGTAGAATGACGTCACTTGCTGGTGGGATGGTGTCCTCACTTGCTGGTAGAATGACATCACTTGTTGGTGAGATGGCGTCATCATCTTCTGCTAGAATGATGTCAGTTGTTGATGGGATGGTGTCATCACTTACTGCTAGAATAACATCACTTGTTGGTGGGATGGTGTCATCACTTGCTGGTAGAATGACATCACTTGTTTGTGGGATGGTGTCCTCACTTTCTGCTAGAATGACATCACTTGTTGTTGGGATGGTGTCATCACTTGCTGGGAGAATGACGTCACTTGCTGGTGGGATGGTGTCCTCACTTGCTGGTAGAATGACATCACTTGTTGGTGGGATGGCGTCATCATCTTCTGCTAGAATGACGTCAGTTGTTGATGGGATGGTGTCATCACTTACTGCTAGAATGACATCACTTGTTGGTGGGATGGTGTCATCACTTGCTGGTAGAATGACATAATTTGTTTGTGGGATGGTGTCCTCACTTTCTGCTAGAATGACATCACTTGTTGGTGGGATGGTGTCATCACTTGCTGGGAGAATGATGTCACTTGTTGGTGGGATGGTGTCCTCACTTGCTGGTAGAATGACATCACTTGTTGGTTGGATGGCGTCATTACTTTCTGCTAGAATGACGTCAGTTGTTGGTGGGATGGTGTCATCACTTGCTGGTAGAATGACATCACTTGTTGGTGGGATGGTGTCATCACTTTCTGCTAGAATGACGTCACTTGGTGGGATGGTGTCATCACTTACTGCTAGAATGGCATCACTTGGTGGGATGGTGTCATCACTTGCTGGTAGAATGACGTAACTTGTTGGTGGGATGGTGTGCTCACTTTCTACTAGAATGAGATCACTTGTTGGTGGGATGGTGTCCTCACTTACTGGTAGAATGACATCACTTGTTGGTGGTATGGTGTCATCACTTTCTGCTAGAATGACGTCAGTTGCTGGTGAAATGGTGTAATCACTTACTGCTAGAATGACATCACTTGTTGGTGGGATGGTGTCATCACTTGCTGGTAGAATGACATCACTTGTTGGTGGGATGGTGTCATCACTTGCTGGTAGAATGACGTCACTTGTTGGTGGGATGGTGTCATCACTTACTGCTGGAATGACATCACTTGTTGGTGGGATGGTGTCATCACTTGCTGGTAGAATGACGTCACTTGTTTGTGGGATGGTGTCCTCACTTTCTGCTAGAATGACATCACTTGTTGGTGGGATGGTGTCATCACTTGCTGGTAGAATGACATCAATTGTTGGTGGGATGGTGTCCTCACTTGCTGGTAGAATGACATCACTTGTTGGTGGGATGGTGTCAGCACTTTCTGCTAGAATGACATCATTTGTTGGTGGGATGGTGTCATCACTTGCTGGTAGAATGACATCACTTGTTGGTGGGATGGCGTCATTACTTTCTGCTAGAATGACTTCACTTGTTGGTGGGATGGTGTCCTCACTTGCTGGTAGAATGACATCACTTGTTGGTGGGATGGCGTCATTACTTTCTGCTAGAATGACGTCAGTTGTTGGTGGGATGGTGTCATCACTTGCTGGTAGAATGACATCAATTGTTGATGGGATGGTGTCCTCACTTGCTGGTAGAATGACATCACTTGTTGGTGGGATGGTGTCATCACTTGCTCGTAGAATGACGTCACTTGCTGGTGGGATGGTGTCCTCACTTGCTGGTAGAATGACATCACTTGTTGGTGGGATGGCGTCATCATTTTCTGCTAGAATGACGTCATTTGTTGATGGGATGGTGTCATCACTTACTGCTAGAATGACATCACTTGTTGGTGGGATGGTGTCATCACTTGCTGGTAGAATGACATCACTTGTTTGTGGGATGGTGTCCTCACTTTCTGCTAGAATGACATCACTTGTTGGTGGGATGGTGTCATCACTTGCTGGGAGAATGATGTCACTTGTTGGTGGGATGGTGTCCTCACTTGCTGGTAGAATGACATCACTTGTTGGTGGGATGGCGTCATTACTTTCTGCTAGAATGACGTCAGTTGTTGGTGGGATGGTGTCATCACTTGCTGGTAGAATGACATCACTTGTTGGTGGGATGGTGTCATCACTTTCTGCAAGAATGACGTCACTTGGTGGGATGGTGTCATCACTTACTGCTAGAATGGCATCACTTGGTGGGATGGTGTCATCACTTGCTGGTAGAATGACGTAACTTGTTGGTGGGATGGTGTCATCACTTTCTACTAGAATGACATCATTTGTTGGTGGGATGGTGTCATCACTTTCTGCTAGAATGACGTCACTTGGTGGGATGGTGTCATCACTTACTGCTAGAATGGCATCACTTGGTGGGATGGTGTCATCACTTGCTGGTAGAATGACGTAACTTGTTGGTGGGATGGTGTCCTCACTTTATACTAGAATGAGATCACTTGTTAGTGGGATGGTGTCATCACTTGCTGGTAGAATGACATAATTTGTTTGTGGGATGGTGTCCTCACTTTCTGCTAGAATGACATCACTTGTTGGTGGGATGGTGTCATCACTTGCTGGGAGAATGATGTCACTTGTTGGTGGGATGGTGTCCTCACTTGCTGGTAGAATGACATCACTTGTTGGTTGGATGGCGTCATTACTTTCTGCTAGAATGACGTCAGTTGTTGGTGGGATGGTGTCATCACTTGCTGGTAGAATGACATCACTTGTTGGTGGGATGGTGTCATCACTTTCTGCTAGAATGACGTCACTTGGTGGGATGGTGTCATCACTTACTGCTAGAATGGCATCACTTGGTGGGATGGTGTCATCACTTGCTGGTAGAATGACGTAACTTGTTGGTGGGATGGTGTGCTCACTTTCTACTAGAATGAGATCACTTGTTGGTGGGATGGTGTCCTCACTTACTGGTAGAATGACATCACTTGTTGGTGGTATGGTGTCATCACTTTCTGCTAGAATGACGTCAGTTGCTGGTGAAATGGTGTAATCACTTACTGCTAGAATGACATCACTTGTTGGTGGGATGGTGTCATCACTTGCTGGTAGAATGACATCACTTGTTGGTGGGATGGTGTCATCACTTGCTGGTAGAATGACGTCACTTGTTGGTGGGATGGTGTCATCACTTACTGCTGGAATGACATCACTTGTTGGTGGGATGGTGTCATCACTTGCTGGTAGAATGACGTCACTTGTTTGTGGGATGGTGTCCTCACTTTCTGCTAGAATGACATCACTTGTTGGTGGGATGGTGTCATCACTTGCTGGTAGAATGACATCAATTGTTGGTGGGATGGTGTCCTCACTTGCTGGTAGAATGACATCACTTGTTGGTGGGATGGTGTCAGCACTTTCTGCTAGAATGACATCATTTGTTGGTGGGATGGTGTCATCACTTGCTGGTAGAATGACATCACTTGTTGGTGGGATGGCGTCATTACTTTCTGCTAGAATGACTTCACTTGTTGGTGGGATGGTGTCCTCACTTGCTGGTAGAATGACATCACTTGTTGGTGGGATGGCGTCATTACTTTCTGCTAGAATGACGTCAGTTGTTGGTGGGATGGTGTCATCACTTGCTGGTAGAATGACATCAATTGTTGATGGGATGGTGTCCTCACTTGCTGGTAGAATGACATCACTTGTTGGTGGGATGGTGTCATCACTTGCTCGTAGAATGACGTCACTTGCTGGTGGGATGGTGTCCTCACTTGCTGGTAGAATGACATCACTTGTTGGTGGGATGGCGTCATCATTTTCTGCTAGAATGACGTCATTTGTTGATGGGATGGTGTCATCACTTACTGCTAGAATGACATCACTTGTTGGTGGGATGGTGTCATCACTTGCTGGTAGAATGACATCACTTGTTTGTGGGATGGTGTCCTCACTTTCTGCTAGAATGACATCACTTGTTGGTGGGATGGTGTCATCACTTGCTGGGAGAATGATGTCACTTGTTGGTGGGATGGTGTCCTCACTTGCTGGTAGAATGACATCACTTGTTGGTGGGATGGCGTCATTACTTTCTGCTAGAATGACGTCAGTTGTTGGTGGGATGGTGTCATCACTTGCTGGTAGAATGACATCACTTGTTGGTGGGATGGTGTCATCACTTTCTGCAAGAATGACGTCACTTGGTGGGATGGTGTCATCACTTACTGCTAGAATGGCATCACTTGGTGGGATGGTGTCATCACTTGCTGGTAGAATGACGTAACTTGTTGGTGGGATGGTGTCATCACTTTCTACTAGAATGACATCATTTGTTGGTGGGATGGTGTCATCACTTTCTGCTAGAATGACGTCACTTGGTGGGATGGTGTCATCACTTACTGCTAGAATGGCATCACTTGGTGGGATGGTGTCATCACTTGCTGGTAGAATGACGTAACTTGTTGGTGGGATGGTGTCCTCACTTTCTACTAGAATGAGATCACTTGTTAGTGGGATGGTGTCCTCACTTACTGGTAGAATGACATCACTTGTTGGTGGTATGGTGTCATCACTTTCTGCTAGAATGACGTCAGTTGTTGGTGAAATGGTGTAATCACTTACTACTAGAATGACATCACTTGTTGGTGGGATGGTGTCATCACTTGCTGGTAGAATGACATCACTTGTTGGTGGGATGGTGTCATCACTTACTGCTGGAATGACATCACTTGTTGGTGGGATGGTGTCATCACTTGCTGGTAGAATGACGTCACTTGTTTGTGGGATGGTGTCCTCACTTTCTGCTAGAATGACATCACTTTTTGGTGGGATGGTGTCATCACTTGCTGGTAGAATGACATCAATTGTTGGTGGGATGGTGTCCTCACTTGCTGGTAGAATGGCATCACTTGTTGGTGGGATGGTGTCATCACTTGCTGGTAGAATGACATCACTTGTTGGTGGGATGGCGTCATTACTTTCTGCTAGAATGACGTCACTTGTTGGTGGGATGGTGTCCTCACTTGCTGGTAGAATGACATCACTTGTTGGTGGGATGGCGTCATTACTTTCTGCTAGAATGACGTCAGTTGTTGGTGGGATGGTGTCATCACTTGCTGGTAGAATGACATCAATTGTTGATGGGATGGTGTCCTCACTTGCTGGTAGAATGACATCACTTGTTGGTGGGATGGTGTCATCACTTGCTCGTAGAATGACGTCACTTGCTGGTGGGATGGTGTCCTCACTTGCTGGTAGAATGACATCACTTGTTGGTGGGATGGCGTCATCATCTTCTGCTAGAATGACGTCAGTTGTTGATGGGATGGTGTCATCACTTACTGCTAGAATGACATCACTTGTTGGTGGGATGGTGTCATCACTTGCTGGTAGAATGACATCACTTGTTTGTGGGATGGTGTCCTCACTTTCTGCTAGAATGACATCACTTGTTGGTGGGATGGTGTCATCACTTGCTGGGAGAATGATGTCACTTGTTGGTGGGATGGTGTCCTCACTTGCTGGTAGAATGACATCACTTGTTGGTGGGATGGTGTCATCACTTTCTGCTAGAATGACATCATTTGTTGGTGGGATGGTGTCATCACTTGCTGGTAGAATGACATCACTTGTTGGTGGGATGGCGTCATTACTTTCTGCTAGAATGACGTCACTTGGTGGTGGGATGGTGTCCTCACTTGCTGGTAGAATGACATCACTTGTTGGTGGGATGGTGTCATTACTTTCTGCTAGAATGACGTCAGTTGTTGGTGGGATGGTGTCATCACTTGCTGGTAGAATGACATCAATTGTTGATGGGATGGTGTCCTCACTTGCTGGTAGAATGACATCACTTTGTTGGTGGGATGGTGTCATCACTTGCTCGTAGAATGACGTCACTTGCTGGTGGGATGGCGTCATCATCTTCTGCTAGAATGACGTCAGTTGTTGATGGGATGGTGTCATCACTTGCTGGTAGAATGACATCACTTGTTTGTGGGATGGTGTCCTCACTTTCTGCTAGAATGACATCACTTGTTGGTGGGATGGTGTCATCACTTGCTGGGAGAATGACGTCACTTGCTGGTGGGATGGTGTCCTCACTTGCTGGTAGAATGACATCACTTGTTGGTGGGATGGCGTCATCATCTTCTGCTAGAATGACTTCAGTTGTTGATGGGATGGTGTCATCACTTACTGCTAGAATGACATCACTTGTTGGTGGGATGGTGTCATCACTTGCTGGTAGAATGACATCACTTGTTTGTGGGATGGTGTCCTCACTTTCTGCTAGAATGACATCACTTGTTGGTGGGATGGTGTCATCACTTGCTGGGAGAATGATGTCACTTGTTGGTGGGATGGTGTCCTCACTTGCTGGTAGAATGACATCACTTGTTGGTTGGATGGCGTCATTACTATCTGCTAGAATGACGTCAGTTGTTGGTGGGATGGTGTCATCACTTGCTGGTAGAATGACATCACTTGTTGGTGGGATGGTGTCATCACTTTCTGCTAGAATGACATCACTTGGTGGGATGGTGTCATCACTTACTGCTAGAATGGCATCACTTGGTGGGATGGTGTCATCACTTGCTGGTAGAATGACGTAACTTGTTGGTGGGATGGTGTGCTCACTTTCTACTAGAATGAGATCACTTGTTGGTGGGATGGTGTCCTCACTTACTGGTAGAATGACATCACTTGTTGGTGGTATGGTGTCATCACTTTCTGCTAGAATGACGTCAGTTGTTGGTGAAATGGTGTAATCACTTACTGCTAGAATGACATCACTTGTTGGTGGGATGGTGTCATCACTTGCTGGTAGAATGACATCACTTGTTGGTGGGATGGTGTCATCACTTACTGCTGGAATGACATCACTTGTTGGTGGGATGGTGTCATCACTTGCTGGTAGAATGACGTCACTTGTAGCTGGGATGGCGTCATCACTTTCTGCTAGAATGACGTCACTTGTTGGTGGGATGGTGTCATCACTTACTGCTGGAATGACATCACTTGTTGGTGGGATGGGGTCATCACTTGCTGGTAGAATGACGTCACTTGTTTGTGGGATGGTGTCCTCACTTTCTGCTAGAATGACATAACTTGTTGGTGGGATGGTGTCATCACTTGCTGGTAGAATGACATCAATTGTTGGTGGGATGGTGTCCTCACTTGCTGGTAGAATGACATCACTTGTTGGTGGGATGGTGTCATCACTTTCTGCTAGAATGACATCATTTGTTGGTGGGATGGTGTCATCACTTGCTGGTAGAATGACATCACTTGTTGGTGGGATGGCGTCATTACTTTCTGCTAGAATGACGTCACTTGTTGGTGGGATGGTGTCCTCACTTGCTGGTAGAATGACATCACTTGTTGGTGGGATGGCGTCATTACTTTCTGCTAGAATGACATCAATTGTTGATGGGATGGTGTCCTCACTTGCTGGTAGAATGACATCACTTGTTGGTGGGATGGTGTCATCACTTGCTCGTAGAATGACGTCACTTGCTGGTGGGATGGTGTCCTCACTTGCTGGTAGAATGACATCACTTGTTGGTGGGATGGCGTCATCATCTTCTGCTAGAATGACGTCAGTTGTTGGTGGGATGGTGTCATCACTTGCTGGTAGAATGACATCAATTGTTGGTGGGATGGTGTCCTCACTTGCTGGTAGAATGACATCACTTGTTGGTGGGATGGTGTCATCACTTTCTGCTAGAATGACATCATTTGTTGGTGGGATGGTGTCATCACTTGCTGGTAGAATGACGTCACTTGTTGGTATGATGGTGTCATCACTTTCTGCTAGAATTACATCACTTGTTGGTGGGATGGTGTCATCACTTGCTGGTAGAATGACATCACTTGGTCGGATGGTGTTATCACTTACTGCTAGAATGAGATCACTTGTTGGTGGGATGGTGTCATCACTTTCTGCTACAAAGACATCACTTGGTGGGATGGTGTAATCACCTACTGCTAGAATGACATCACTTGGTGGGATGGTGTCATCACTTTGTGCTAGAATGACATCACTTGTTGGTGGGATGGTGTCATCACTTGCTCGTAGAATGATGTCACTTGCTGATGGGATGGTGTCCTCACTTGCTGGTAGAATGACATCACTTGCTGGTGGGATGGCGTCATCATCTTCTGCTAGAATGACGTCAGTTGTTGATGGGATGGTGTCATCACTTACTGCTAGAATGACATCACTTGTTGGTGGGATGGTGTCATCACTTGCTGGTAGAATGACGTCACTTGTTTGTGGGATGGTATCCTCACTTTCTGCTAGAATGACATCACTTGTTGGTGGGATGGTGTCATCACTTGCTGGGAGAATGATGTCACTTGTTGGTGGGATGGTGTCCTCACTTGCTGGTAGAATGACATCACTTGTTGGTGGGATGGCGTCATTACTTTCTGCTAGAATGACGTCAGTTGTTGGTCGGATGGTGTCATCACTTGCTGGTAGAATGACATCAATTGTTGATGGGATGGTGTCCTCACTTGCTGGTAGAATGACATCACTTCTTGGTGGGATGGTGTCATCACTTGCTCGTAGAATGACATCACTTGCTGGTGGGATGGTGTCCTCACTTGCTGGTAGAATGACATCACTTGTTGGTGGGATGGCGTCATCATCTTCTGCTAGAATGACGTCAGTTGTTGATGGGATGGTGTCATCACTTACTGCTAGAATGACATCACTTGTTGGTGGGATGGTGTCATCACTTGCTGGTAGAATGACATCACTTGTTTGTGGGATGGTGTCCTCACTTTCTGCTAGAATGACATCACTTGTTGGTGGGATGGTGTCATCACTTGCTGGGAGAATGATGTCACTTGTTGGTGGGATGGTGTCCTCACTTGCTGGTAGAATGACATCACTTGTTGGTGGGATGGCGTCATTACTTTCTGCTAGAATGACGTCAGTTGTTGGTGGGATGGTGTCATCACTTGCTGGTAGAATGACATCACTTGTTGGTGGGATGGTGTCATCACTTTCTGCTAGAATGATGTCACTTGGTGGGATGGTGTCATCACTTACTGTTAGAATGGCATCACTTGGTGGGATGGTGTCATCACTTGCTGGTAGAATGACGTAACTTGTTGGTGGGATGGTGTCATCACTTTCTACTAGAATGACATCACTTGTTGGTGGGATGGTGTCATCACTTTTTGCTAGAATGACGTCACTTGGTGGGATGGTGTCATCACTTACTGCTAGAATGGCATCACTTGGTTGGATGGTGTCATCACTTGCTGGTAGAATGACGTAACTTGTTGGTGGGATGGTGTCCTCACTTTCAACTAGAATGTGATCACTTGTTGGTGGGATGGTGTCCTCACTTACTGGTAGAATGACATCACTTGTTGGTGGTATGGTGTCATCACTTTCTGCTAGAATGACGTCAGTTGTTGGAGAAATGGTGTAATCACTTACTGCTAGAATGACATCACTTGTTGGTGGGATGGTGTCATCACTTGCTGGTAGAATGACATCACTTGTTGGTGGGATGGTGTCATCACTTACTGCTGGAATGACATCACTTGTTGGTGGGATGGTGTCATCACTTGCTGGTAGAATGACGTCACTTGTAGCTGGGATGGTGTCATCACTTTCTGCTAGAATGACGTCACTTGTTGGTGGGATGGTGTCATCACTTACTGCTGGAATGACATCACTTGTTGGTGGGATGGTGTCATCACTTGCTGGTAGAATGACGTCACTTGTTTGTGGGATGGTGTCCTCACTTTCTGCTAGAATGACATCACTTGTTGGTGGGATGGTGTCATCACTTGCTGGTAGAATGACATCAATTGTTGGTGGGATGGTGTCCTCACTTGCTGGTAGAATGACATCACTTGTTGGTGGGATGGTGTCATCACTTTCTGCTAGAACGACATCATTTGTTGGTGGGATGGTGTCATCACTTGCTGGTAGAATGACATCACTTGTTGGTGGGATGGCGTCATTACTTTCTGCTAGAATGACGTCACTTGTTGGTGGGATGGTGTCCTCACTTGCTGGTAGAATGACATCACTTGTTGGTGGGATGGTGTCATTACTTTCTGCTAGAATGACGTCAGTTGTTGGTGGGATGGTGTCATCACTTGCTGGTAGAATGACATCAATTGTTTATGGGATGGTGTCCTCACTTGCTGGTAGAATGACATCACTTGTTGGTGGGATGGTGTCATCACTTGCTCGTAGAATGACGTCACTTGCTGGTGGGATGGTGTCCTCACTTGCTGGTAGAATGACATCACTTGTTGGTGGGATGGCGTCATCATCTTCTGCTAGAATGACGTCAGTTGTTGATGGGATGGTGTCATCACTTACTGCTAGAATGACATCACTTGTTGGTGGGATGGTGTCATCACTTGCTGGTAGAATGACATCACTTGTTTGTGGGATGGTGTCCTCACTTTCTGCTAGAATGACATCACTTGTTGGTGGGATGATGTCATCACTTGCTGGGAGAATGATGTCACTTGTTGGTGGGATGGTGTCCTCACTTGCTGGTAGAATGACATCACTTGTTGGTTGGATGGCGTCATTACTTTCTGCTAGAATGACGTCAGTTGTTGGTGGGATGGTGTCATCACTTGCTGGTAGAATGACATCACTTGTTGGTGGGATGGTGTCATCACTTTCTGCTAGAATGACGTCACTTGGTGGGATGGTGTCATCACTTACTGCTAGAATGGCATCACTTGGTGGGATGGTGTCATCACTTGCTGGTAGAATGACGTAACTTGTTGGTGGGATGGTGTGCTCACTTTCTACTAGAATGAGATCACTTGTTGGTGGGATGGTGTCCTCACTTACTGGTAGAATGACATCACTTGTTGGTGGTATGGTGTCATCACTTTCTGCTAGAATGACGTCAGTTGTTGGTGAAATGGTGTAATAACTTACTGCTAGAATGACATCAGTTGTTGGTGGGATGGTGTCATCACTTGCTGGTAGAATGACATCACTTGTTGGTGGGATGGTGTCATCACTTACTGCTGGAATGACATCACTTGTTGGTGGGATGGTGTCATCACTTGCTGGTAGAATGACGTCACTTGTAGCTGGGATGGTGTCATCACTTTCTGCTAGAATGACGTCACTTGTTGGTGGGATGGTGTCATCACTTACTGCTGGAATGACATCACTTGTTGGTGGGATGGTGTCATCACTTGCTGGTAGAATGACGTCACTTGTTTGTGGGATGGTGTCCTCACTTTCTGCTAGAATGACATCACTTGTTGGTGGGATGGTGTCATCACTTGCTGGTAGAATGACATCAATTGTTGGTGGGATGGTGTCCTCACTTGCTGGTAGAATGACATCACTTGTTGGTGGGATGGTGTCATCACTTTCTGCTAGAATGACATCATTTGTTGGTGGGATGGTGTCATCACTTGCTGGTAGAATGACATCACTTGTTGGTGGGATGGCGTCATTACTTTCTGCTAGAATGACGTCACTTGTTGGTGGGATGGTGTCCTCACTTTCTGGTAGAATGACATCACTTGTTGGTGGGATGGCGTCATTACTTTCTGCTAGAATGACGTCAGTTGTTGGTGGGATGGTGTCATCACTTGCTGGTAGAATGACATCAATTGTTGATGGGATGGTGTCCTCATTTGCTGGTAGAATGACATCACTTGTTGGTGGGATGGTGTCATCACTTGCTCGTAGAATGACGTCACTTGCTGGTGGGATGGTGTCCTCACTTGCTGGTAGAATGACATCACTTGTTGGTGGGATGGCGTCATCATCTTCTGCTAGAATGACGTCAGTTGTTGATGGGATGGTGTCATCACTTACTGCTAGAATGACATCACTTGTTGGTGGGATGGTGTCATCACTTGCTGGGAGAATGATGTCACTTGTTGGTGGGATGGTGTCCTCACTTGCTGGTAGAATGACATCACTTGTTGGTGGGATGGTGTCATCACTTTCTGCTAGAATGACATCATTTGTTGGTGGGATGGTGTCATCACTTGCTGGTAGAATGACATCACTTGTTTGTGGGATGGTGTCCTCACTTTCTGCTAGAATGACATCACTTGTTGGTGGGATGGTGTCATCACTTGCTGGGAGAATGATGTCACTTGTTGGTGGGATGGTGTCCTCACTTGCTGGTAGAATGACATCACTTGTTGGTGGGATGGTGTCATCACTTTCTGCTAGAATGACATCATTTGTTGGTGGGATGGTGTCATCACTTGCTGGTAGAATGACATCACTTGTTGGTGGGATGGCATCATTACTTTCTGCTAGAATGACGTCACTTGGTGGTGGGATGGTGTCCTCACTTGCTGGTAGAATGACATCACTTGTTGGTGGGATGGTGTCATTACTTTCTGCTAGAATGACGTCAGTTGTTGGTGGGATGGTGTCATCACTTGCTGGTAGAATGACATCAATTGTTGATGGGATGGTGTCCTCACTTGCTGGTAGAATGACATCACTTGTTGGTGGGATGGTGTTATCACTTGCTCGTAGAATGACGTCACTTGCTGGTGGGATGGTGTCCTCACTTGCTGGTAGAATGACATCACTTGTTGGTGAGATGGCGTCATCATCTTCTGCTAGAATGATGTCAGTTGTTGATGGGATGGTGTCATCACTTACTGCTAGAATGACATCACTTGTTGGTGGGATGGTGTCATCACTTGCTGGTAGAATGACATCACTTGTTTGTGGGATGGTGTCCTCACTTTCTGCTAGAATGACATCACTTGTTGTTGGGATGGTGTCATCACTTGCTGGGAGAATGACGTCACTTGCTGGTGGGATGGTGTCCTCACTTGCTGGTAGAATGACATCACTTGTTGGTGGGATGGCGTCATCATCTTCTGCTAGAATGACGTCAGTTGTTGATGGGATGGTGTCATCACTTACTACTAGAATGACATCACTTGTTGGTGGGATGGTGTCATCACTTGCTGGTAGAATGACATCATTTGTTTGTGGGATGGTGTCCTCACTTTCTGCTAGAATGACATCACTTGTTGGTGGGATGGTGTCATCACTTGCTGGGAGAATGATGTCACTTGTTGGTGGGATGGTGTCCTCACTTGCTGGTAGAATGACATCACTTGTTGGTTGGATGGCGTCATTACTTTCTGCTAGAATGACGTCAGTTGTTGGTGGGATGGTGTCATCACTTGCTGGTAGAATGACATCACTTGTTGGTGGGATGGTGTCATCACTTTCTGCTAGAATGACGTCACTTGGTGGGATGGTGTCATCACTTACTGCTAGAATGGCATCACTTGGTGGGATGGTGTCATCACTTGCTGGTAGAATGACGTAACTTGTTGGTGGGATGGTGTGCTCACTTTCTACTAGAATAAGATCACTTGTTGGTGGGATGGTGTCCTCACTTACTGGTAGAATGACATCACTTGTTGGTGGTATGGTGTCATCACTTTCTGCTAGAATGACGTCAGTTGCTGGTGAAATGGTGTAATCACTTACTGCTAGAATGACATCACTTGTTGGTGGGATGGTGTCATCACTTGCTGGTAGAATGACATCACTTGTTGGTGGGATGGTGTCATCACTTGCTGGTAGAATGACGTCACTTGTTGGTGGGATGGTGTCATCACTTACTGCTGGAATGACATCACTTGTTGGTGGGATGGTGTCATCACTTGCTGGTAGAATGACGTCACTTGTTTGTGGGATGGTGTCCTCACTTTCTGCTAGAATGACATCACTTGTTGGTGGGATGGTGTCATCACTTGCTGGTAGAATGACATCAATTGTTGGTGGAATGGTGTCCTCACTTGCTGGTAGAATGACATCACTTGTTGGTGGGATGGTGTCATCACTTTCTGCTAGAATGACATCATTTGTTGGTGGGATGGTGTCATCACTTGCTGGTAGAATGACATCACTTGTTGGTGGGATGGCGTCATTACTTTCTGCTAGAATGACGTCACTTGTTGTTGGGATGGTGTCCTCACTTGCTGGTAGAATGACATCACTTGTTGGTGGGATGGCGTCATTACTTTCTGCTAGAATGACGTCAGTTGTTGGTGGGATGGTGTCATCACTTGCTGGTAGAATGACATCAATTGTTGATGGGATGGTGTCCTCACTTGCTGGTAGAATGACATCACTTGTTGGTGGGATGGTGTCATCACTTGCTCGTAGAATGACGTCACTTGCTGGTGGGATGGTGTCCTCACTTGCTGGTAGAATGACATCACTTGTTGGTGGGATGGCGTCATCATTTTCTGCTAGAATGACGTCAGTTGTTGATGGGATGGTGTCATCACTTACTGCTAGAATGACATCACTTGTTGGTGGGATGGTGTCATCACTTGCTGGTAGAATGACATCACTTGTTTGTGGGATGGTGTCCTCACTTTCTGCTAGAATGACATCACTTGTTGGTGGGATGGTGTCATCACTTGCTGGGAGAATGATGTCACTTGTTGGTGGGATGGTGTCCTCACTTGCTGGTAGAATGACATCACTTGTTGGTGGGATGGCGTCATTACTTTCTGCTAGAATGACGTCAGTTGTTGGTGGGATGGTGTCATCACTTGCTGGTAGAATGACATCACTTGTTGGTGGGATGGTGTCATCACTTTCTGCTAGAATGACGTCACTTGGTGGGATGGTGTCATCACTTACTGCTAGAATGGCATCACTTGGTGGGATGGTGTCATCACTTGCTGGTAGAATGACGTAACTTGTTGGTGGGATGGTGTCATCACTTTCTACTAGAATGACATCATTTGTTGGTGGGATGGTGTCATCACTTTCTGCTAGAATGACGTCACTTGGTGGGATGGTGTCATCACTTACTGCTAGAATGGCATCACTTGGTGGGATGGTGTCATCACTTGCTGGTAGAATGACGTAACTTGTTGGTGGGATGGTGTCCTCACTTTCTACTAGAATGAGATCACTTGTTAGTGGGATGGTGTCCTCACTTACTGGTAGAATGACATCACTTGTTGGTGGTATGGTGTCATCACTTTCTGCTAGAATGACGTCAGTTGTTGGTGAAATGGTGTAATCACTTACTGCTAGAATGACATCACTTGTTGGTGGGATGGTGTCATCACTTGCTGGTAGAATGACATCACTTGTTGGTGGGATGGTGTCATCACTTACTGCTGGAATGACATCACTTGTTGGTGGGATGGTGTCATCACTTGCTGGTAGAATGACGTCACTTGTAGCTGGGATGGTGTCATCACTTTCTGCTAGAATGACGTCACTTGTTGGTGGGATGGTGTCATCACTTACTGCTGGAATGACATCACTTGTTGGTGGGATGGTGTCATCACTTGCTGGTAGAATGACGTCACTTGTTTGTGGGATGGTGTCCTCACTTTCTGCTAGAATGACATCACTTGTTGGTGGGATGGTGTCATCACTTGCTGGTAGAATGACATCAATTGTTGGTGGGATGGTGTCCTCACTTGCTGGTAGAATGACATCACTTGTTGGTGGGATGGTGTCATCACTTGCTGGTAGAATGACATCACTTGTTGGTGGGATGGCGTCATTACTTTCTGCTAGAATGACGTCACTTGTTGGTGGGATGGTGTCCTCACTTGCTGGTAGAATGACATCACTTGTTGGTGGGATGGCGTCATTACTTTCTGCTAGAATGACGTCAGTTGTTGGTGGGATGGTGTCATCACTTGCTGGTAGAATGACATCAATTGTTGATGGGATGGTGTCCTCACTTGCTGGTAGAATGACATCACTTGTTGGTGGGATGGTGTCATCACTTGCTCGTAGAATGACGTCACTTGCTGGTGGGATGGTGTCCTCACTTGCTGGTAGAATGACATCACTTGTTGGTGGGATGGCGTCATCATCTTCTGCTAGAATGACGTCAGTTGTTGATGGGATGGTGTCATCACTTACTGCTAGAATGACATCACTTGTTGGTGGGATGGTGTCATCACTTGCTGGTAGAATGACATCACTTGTTTGTGGGATGGTGTCCTCACTTTCTGCTAGAATGACATCACTTGTTGGTGGGATGGTGTCATCACTTGCTGGGAGAATGATGTCACTTGTTGGTGGGATGGTGTCCTCACTTGCTGGTAGAATGACATCACTTGTTGGTGGGATGGTGTCATCACTTTCTGCTAGAATGACATCATTTGTTGGTGGGATGGTGTCATCACTTGCTGGTAGAATGACATCACTTGTTGGTGGGATGGCGTCATTACTTTCTGCTAGAATGACGTCACTTGGTGGTGGGATGGTGTCCTCACTTGCTGGTAGAATGACATCACTTGTTGGTGGGATGGTGTCATTACTTTCTGCTAGAATGACGTCAGTTGTTGGTGGGATGGTGTCATCACTTGCTGGTAGAATGACATCAATTGTTGATGGGATGGTGTCCTCACTTGCTGGTAGAATGACATCACTTGTTGGTGGGATGGTGTCATCACTTGCTCGTAGAATGACGTCACTTGCTGGTGGGATGGCGTCATCATCTTCTGCTAGAATGACGTCAGTTGTTGATGGGATGGTGTCATCACTTACTGCTAGAATGACATCACTTGTTGGTGGGATGGTGTCATCACTTGCTGGTAGAATGACATCACTTGTTTGTGGGATGGTGTCCTCACTTTCTGCTAGAATGACATCACTTGTTGGTGGGATGGTGTCATCACTTGCTGGGAGAATGACGTCACTTGCTGGTGGGATGGTGTCCTCACTTGCTGGTAGAATGACATCACTTGTTGGTGGGATGGCATCATCATCTTCTGCTAGAATGACTTCAGTTGTTGATGGGATGGTGTCATCACTTACTGCTAGAATGACATCACTTGTTGGTGGGATGGTGTCATCACTTGCTGGTAGAATGACATCACTTGTTTGTGGGATGGTGTCCTCACTTTCTGCTAGAATGACATCACTTGTTGGTGGGATGGTGTCATCACTTGCTGGGAGAATGATGTCACTTGTTGGTGGGATGGTGTCCTCACTTGCTGGTAGAATGACATCACTTGTTGGTTGGATGGCGTCATTACTTTCTGCTAGAATGACGTCAGTTGTTGGTGGGATGGTGTCATCACTTGCTGGTAGAATGACATCACTTGTTGGTGGGATGGTGTCATCACTTTCTGCTAGAATGACGTCACTTGGTGGGATGGTGTCATCACTTACTGCTAGAATGGCATCACTTGGTGGGATGGTGTCATCACTTGCTGGTAGAATGACGTAACTTGTTGGTGGGATGGTGTGCTCACTTTCTACTAGAATGAGATCACTTGTTGGTGGGATGGTGTCCTCACTTACTGGTAGAATGACATCACTTGTTGGTGGTATGGTGTCATCACTTTCTGCTAGAATGACGTCAGTTGTTGGTGAAATGGTGTAATCACTTACTGCTAGAATGACATCACTTGTTGGTGGGATGGTGTCATCACTTGCTGGTAGAATGACATCACTTGTTGGTGGGATGGTGTCATCACTTACTGCTGGAATGACATCACTTGTTGGTGGGATGGTGTCATCACTTGCTGGTAGAATGACGTCACTTGTAGCTGGGATGGTGTCATCACTTTCTGCTAGAATGACGTCACTTGTTGGTGGGATGGTGTCATCACTTACTGCTGGAATGACATCACTTGTTGGTGGGATGGGGTCATCACTTGCTGGTAGAATGACGTCACTTGTTTGTGGGATGGTGTCCTCACTTTCTGCTAGAATGACATCACTTGTTGGTGGGATGGTGTCATCACTTGCTGGTAGAATGACATCAATTGTTGGTGGGATGGTGTCCTCACTTGCTGGTAGAATGACATCACTTGTTGGTGGGATGGTGTCATCACTTTCTGCTAGAATGACATCATTTGTTGGTGGGATGGTGTCATCACTTGCTGGTAGAATGACATCACTTGTTGGTGGGATGGCGTCATTACTTTCTGCTAGAATGACGTCACTTGTTGTTGGGATGGTGTCCTCACTTGCTGGTAGAATGACATCACTTGTTGGTGGGATGGCGTCATTACTTTCTGCTAGAATGACGTCAGTTGTTGGTGGGATGGTGTCATCACTTGCTGGTAGAATGACATCAATTGTTGATGGGATGGTGTCCTCACTTGCTGGTAGAATGACATCACTTGTTGGTGGGATGGTGTCATCACTTGCTCGTAGAATGACGTCACTTGCTGGTGGGATGGTGTCCTCACTTGCTGGTAGAATGACATCACTTGTTGGTGGGATGGCGTCATCATCTTCTGCTAGAATGACGTCAGTTGTTGATGGGATGGTGTCATCACTTACTGCTAGAATGACATCACTTGTTGGTGGGATGGTGTCATCACTTGCTGGTAGAATGACATCAGTTGTTTGTGGGATGGTGTCCTCACTTTCTGCTAGAATGACATCACTTGTTGGTGGGATGGTGTCATCACTTGCTGGGAGAATGATGTCACTTGTTGGTGGGATGGTGTCCTCACTTGCTGGTAGAATGACATCACTTGTTGGTGGGATGGCGTCATTACTTTCTGCTAGAATGACGTCAGTTGTTGGTGGGATGGTGTCATCACTTGCTGGTAGAATGACATCACTTGTTGGTGGGATGGTGTCATCACTTTCTGCTAGAATGACGTCACTTGGTGGGATGGTGTCATCACTTACTGCTAGAATGGCATCACTTGGTGGGATGGTGTCATCACTTGCTGGTAGAATGACGTAACTTGTTGGTGGGATGGTGTCATCACTTTCTACTAGAATGACATCATTTGTTGGTGGGATGGTGTCATCACTTTCTGCTAGAATGATGTCACTTGGTGGGATGGTGTCATCACTTACTGCTAGAATGGCATCACTTGGTGGGATGGTGTCATCACTTGCTGGTAGAATGACGTAACTTGTTGGTGGGATGGTGTCCTCACTTTCTACTAGAATGAGATCACTTGTTAGTGGGATGGTGTCCTCACTTACTGGTAGAATGACATCACTTGTTGGTGGTATGGTGTCATCACTTTCTGCTAGAATGACGTCACTTGTTGGTGGGATGGTGTCATCACTTACTGCTGGAATGACATCACTTGTTGGTGGGATGGTGTCATCACTTGCTGGTAGAATGACGTCACTTGTTTGTGGGATGGTGTCCTCACTTTCTGCTAGAATGACATCACTTGTTGGTGGGATGGTGTCATCACTTGCTGGTAGAATGACATCAATTGTTGGTGGGATGGTGTCCTCACTTGCTGGTAGAATGACATCACTTGTTGGTGGGATGGTGTCATCACTTTCTGCTAGAATGACATCATTTGTTGGTGGGATGGTGTCATCACTTGCTGGTAGAATGACATCACTTGTTGGTGGGATGGTGTCATTACTTTCTGCTAGAATGACGTCACTTGTTGGTGGGATGGTGTCCTCACTTGCTGGTAGAATGACATCACTTGTTGGTGGGATGCCGTCATTACTTTCTGCTAGAATGACATCAGTTGTTGGTGGGATGGTGTCATCACTTGCTGGTAGAATGACATCAATTGTTGATGGGATGTTGCCCTCACTTGCTGGTAGAATGACATCACTTGTTGGTGGGATGGTGTCATCACTTGCTCGTAGAATGACGTCACTTGCTGGTGGGATGGTGTCCTCACTTGCTGGTAGAATGACATCACTTGTTGGTGGGATGGCGTCATCATCTTCTGCTAGAATGACGTCAGTTGTTGATGGGATGGTGTCATCACTTACTGCTAGAATGACATCACTTGTTGGTGGGATGGTGTCATCACTTGCTGGTAGAATGACATCACTTGTTTGTGGGATGGTGTCCTCACTTTCTGCTAGAATGACATCACTTGTTGGTGGGATGGTGTCATCACTTGCTGGGAGAATGCTGTCACTTGTTGGTGGGATGGTGTCCTCACTTGCTGGTAGAATGACATCACTTGTTGGTGGGATGGCGTTATTGCTTTCTGCTAGAATGACGTCAGTTGTTGGTGGGATGGTGTCATCACTTGCTGGTAGAATGACATGACTTGTTGGTGGGATGGTGTCATCACTTTCTGCTAGAATGAGGTCACTTGGTGGGATGGTGTCATCACTTACTGCTAGAATGGCATCACTTGGTGGGATGGTGTCATCACTTGCTGGTAGAATGACGTAACTTGTTGGTGGGATGGTGTCATCACTTTCTACGAGAATGACATCACTTGTTGGTGGGATGGTGTCATCACTTTCTGCTAGAATGACGTCACTTGGCGGGATGGTGTCATCACTTACTGCTAGAATGGCATCACTTGGTGGGATGGTGTCATCACTTGCTGGTAGAATGACGTAACTTGTTGGTGGGATGGTGTCCTCACTTTCTACTAGAATGAGATCACTTGTTGGTGGGATGGTGTCCTCACTTACTGGTAGAATGACATCACTTGTTGGTGGTATGGTGTCATCACTTTCTGCTAGAATGACGTCAGTTGTTGGTGAAATGGTGTAATCACTTACTGCTAGAATGACATCACTTGTTGGTGGGATGGTGTCATCACTTGCTGGTAGAATGACATCACTTGTTGGTGGGATGGTGTCATCACTTACTGCTGGAATGACATCACTTGTTGGTGGGATGGTGTCATCACTTGCTGGTAGAATGACGTCACTTGTAGCTGGGATGGTGTCATCACTTTCTGCTAGAATGACGTCACTTGTTGGTGGGATGGTGTCATCACTTACTGCTGGAATGACATCACTTGTTGGTGGGATGGTGTCATCACTTGCTGGTAGAATGATGTCACTTGTTTGTGGGATGGTGTCCTCACTTTCTGCTAGAATGACATCACTTGTTGGTGGGATGGTGTCATCACTTGCTGGTAGAATGACATCAATTGTTGGTGGGATTGTGTCCTCACTTGCTGGTAGAATGACATCACTTGTTGGTGGGATGGTGTCATCACTTTCTGCTAGAATTACATAATTTGTTGGTGGGATGGTGTCATCACTTGCTGGTAGAATGACGTCACTTGTTGGTATGATGGTGTCATCACTTTCTGCTAGAATGACATCACTTGTTGGTGGGATGGTGTCATCACTTGCTGGTAGAATGACATCACTTGGTGGGATGGTGTTATCACTTACTGCTAGAATGAGATCACTTGTTGGTGGGATGGTGTCATCACTTTCTGCTACAATGACATCACTTGGTGGGATGGTGTAATCACCTACTGCTAGAATGACATCACTTGGTGGGATGGTGTCATCACTTTGTGCTAGAATGACATCACTTGTTGGTGGGATGGTGTCATCACTTGCTCATAGAATGATGTCACTTACTGATGGGATGGTGTCCTCACTTGCTGGTAGAATGACATCACTTGCTGGTGGGATGGCGTCATCATCTTCTGCTAGAATGACGTCAGTTGTTGATGGGATGGTGTCATCACTTACTGCTAGAATGACATCACTTGTTGGTGGGATGGTGTCATCACTTGCTGGTAGAATGACGTCACTTGTTTGTGGGATGGTGTCCTCACTTTCTGCTAGAATGACATCACTTGTTGGTGGTATGGTGTCATCACTTGCTGGGAGAATGATGTCACTTGTTGGTGGGATGGTGTCCTCACTTGCTGGTAGAATGACATCACTTGTTGGTGGGATGGCGTCATTACGTTCTGCTAGAATGACGTCAGTTGTTGGTGGGATGGTGTCATCACTTGCTGGTAGAATGACATCAATTGTTGATGGGATGGTGTCCTCACTTGCTGGTAGAATGACATCACTTGTTGGTGGGATGGTGTCATCACTTGCTCGTAGAATGACGTCACTTGCTGGTGGGATGGTGTCCTCACTTGCTGGTAGAATGACATCACTTGTTGGTGGGATGGCATCATCATCTTCTGCTAGAATGACGTCAGTTGTTGATGGGATGGTGTCATCACTTACTGCTAGAATGACATCACTTGTTGGTGGAATGGTGTCATCACTTGCTGGTAGAATGACATCACTTGTTGGTGGGATGGTGTCATCACTTTCTGCTAGAATGACATCACTTGTTGGTGGGATGGTGTCATCACTTGCTGGTAGAATGCTGTCACCTGTTGGTGGGATGGTGTCCTCACTTGCTGGTAGAATGGCATCACTTGTTGGTGGGATGGCGTCATTTCTTTCTGCTAGAATGACGTCAGTTGTTGGTGGGATGGTGTCATCACTTGCTCGTAGAATGACATCAATTGTTGGTGGGATGGTGTCCTCACTTGCTCGTAGAATGACATCACTTGTTGGTGGGATGGTGTCATCACTTTCTGCTAGAATGACATCACTTGTTGGTGGGATGGTGTCATCACTTGCTTGTAGAATGACGTCACTTGTTGGTTGGATGGTGTCCTCACTTGCTGGTAGAATGACGTCACTTGTTGGTATGATGGTGTCATCACTTTCTGCTAGAATGACATCACTTGTTGGTGGGATGGTGTCATCACTTGCTGGTAGAATGACATCACTTGGTGGGATGGTGTCATCACTTACTGCTAAAATGAGATCACTTGTTGGTGGGATGGTGTCATCACTTTCTGCTACAATGATATCACTTGGTGGGATGGTGTCATCACCTACTGCTAGAATGACATCACTTGGTGGGATGGTGTCATCACTTTGTGCTAGAATGACGTCAGTTGTTGATGGGATGGCGTGATCACTTACTACTAGAATGACATCACTTGTTGGTGGGATGGTGTCATCACTTGCTGTTAGAATGACATCAATTGTTGGTGGGATGGTGTCATCAATTTCTGCTAGAATGACTTCACTTGTTGGTGGGATGGTGTCATCACTTGCTGCTAGAATGACATCACTTGTTGGTGGGATAGTGTCATCACTTGCTGGTAGAATGACATCGCTTGTTGGTGAGATGGTGTCCTTACTTACTGCTAGAATGACATCATTTGGTGGGATGGTGTCATCACTTACTGCTAGAATGACATAATTTGGTGGGATGGTGTCATCACTTTGTGCTAGAATGACATCACTTGTTGGTGGGATGGTGTCATCACTTGCTGCTAGAATGCCATCACTTGTTGGTGGGATGGTGTCATCACTTTTTGCTAGAATGACATCACTTGGTGGGATGGTGTCATCACTTACTGCTAGAATGGCATCACTTGGTGGGATGGTGTCATCACTTACTGCTAGAATGGCATCACTTGGTGGGATGGTGTCATCACTTGCTGGTAGAATGATGTCACTTGTTGGTGGGATGGTGTTCTCACTTGCTGGTAGAATGACATCACTTTTTGGTGGGATGGCATCATTACTTTCTGCTATAATGATGTCAGTTGTTGGTGGGATGGTGTCATCACTTGCTGGTAGAATGACATCAATTGTTGGTGGGATGGTGTCCTCACTTGCTGGTAGAATGACATCACTTGTTGGTGTGATGGTGTCATCACTTTCTGCTAGAATGACATCATTTATTGGTGGGATGGTGTCATCACTTGCTGGTAGAATGATGTCACTTGTTTGTATGATGGTGTCATCACTTTCTGCTAGAATGACATCACTTGTTGGTGGGATGGTGTCATCACTTGCTGGTAGAATGACATCACTTGGTCGGATGGTGTTATCACTTACTGCTAGAATGAGATCACTTGTTGGTGGGATGGTGTCATCACTTTCTGCTACAATGACATCACTTGGTGGGATGGTGTAATCACCTACTGCTAGAATGACATCACTTGGTGGGATGGTGTCATCACTTTGTGCTAGAATGACATCACTTGTTGGTGGGATGGTGTCATCACTTGCTCGTAGAATGATGTCACTTGCTGATGGGATGTGTCCTCACTTGCTGGTAGAATGACATCACTTGCTGGTGGGATGGCATCATCATCTTTTGCTAGAATGACGTCAGTTGTTGATGGGATGGTGTCATCACTTACTGCTAGAATGACATCACTTGTTGGTGGGATGGTGTCATCACTTGCTGGTAGAATGACGTCACTTGTTTGTGGGATGGTGTCCTCACTTTTTGCTAGAATGACATCACTTGTTGGTGGGATGGTGTCATCACTTGCTGGGAGAATGATGTCACTTGTTGGTGGGATGGTGTCCTCACTTGCTGGTAGAATGACATCACTTGTTGGTGGGATGGCGTCATTACTTTCTGCTAGAATGACGTCAGTTGTTGGTGGGATGGTGTCATCACTTGCTGGTAGAATGACATCACTTGTTGGTGGGATGGTGTCATCACTTGCTCGTAGAATGACATCACTTGCTGGTGGGATGGTGTCCTCACTTGCTGGTAGAATGACATCACTTGTTGGTGGGATGGCGTCATCATCTTCTGCTAGAATGACGTCAGTTGTTGATGGGATGGTGTCATCACTTACTGCTAGAATGACATCACTTGTTGGTGGGATGGTGTCATCACTTGCTGGTAGAATGACATCACTTGTTGGTGGGATGGTGTCATCACTTGCTGGTAGAATGACATCACTTGTTTTTGGGATGGTGTCATCACTTTCTGCTAGAATGACATCACTAGTTGGTGGGATGGTGTCATCACTTGCTGCTAGAATGACATCACTTGTTGGTGGGATGGTGTCATCACTTTCTGCTAGAATGACATCACTTGTTGGTGGGATGGTGTCATCACTTGCTGGTAGAATGACGTCGCTTGTTGGTGGGATGGTGTCCTCACTTTCTACTAGAATGAGATCACTTGTTGGTGGGATGGTGTCATCACTTTCTGCTAGAATGACGTCAGTTGTTGGTGGGATGGTGTGATAACTTACTGCTAGAATGACATCACTTGTTTCTTCCATTACTTCTTTATTCAACATTTTCTTATTTACCATTGTTACAATATCCATACATACAGCAATTTTAACACTGATTTTACAAAGTATATGTTTTTAATATCTAATTTCTTATTTCCATCGATTCCCAGCAGTGACTATATACCACAAGTAGAATTACCTGCACAAAACCATTCATAACAAAACAAAAAGCCAGAAAAAACAAATAAGAAAACAAAAAGGGGAAGAAAAGAAAAAATAAATAAATAAATAAAACAAGCCCCCTCCCTCTCCCTCTCCTCCTCCACCTCCTCCTCCCACACTGCTCAACACTTCCCATACAGCCTATACTTTTCCTATCTACTCTCTCTTCTTACATTCTTTACTATTATATTTGGAATCCAAGAGAATGAGGCCAGACCTGGTGTTATTAACCAGGGACCCCACAACTTAGCTAATATATCCATTGTACCCCTTTTCTGATACACCTGTCGCTCCATTAATATTGCCTCATTTACCTGGGAGCGCCATTCCTCAAATACTGGTACACTGGAAGACATCCATTTTCTAGCTATTAATTTACGGGTTGTAAATAATAGTCTACCAATTGAAATTGACATTTCCCTTGGGTATAACTCTTCATTAAGATAACCCAGTAAACATATTTTGGGGTCTAATTCTATCTGGCTGTTATAAGCCCCATTAATTGTAGACACCACTTCTCGCCAGTACCTAACCAGTTTAGGATATTTCCAAAGCATATGAAGCAAATCTGTCTGGGGTTGCTTACATCTTGGGCAATCCGAAGTTTCCCTCCGCCTCCACTTATATGATTTTACTGGAGTCCTATATGTCCTATAGATAATGAACAGTTGTGATAGGCATTGTGTAGATGATAAAGAAACCATCGGTGCCCTCTTCAAAATATTTTGCCATTCCTCGTCCAATATAACCCCCAGATCCATCTCCCAACCCTTTCTGCCTGGGCTATCCAAAATATCTTGATAATTCGCCATAAGTTGACTATATACTAGAGAATTTAAACCTTTTTTTCTCCCTGCACCTGCTAATAAAGATATGAATGGCATTGGTCTTATCTTCATCCCTCCTCCTTCAAACTGGGAATAGACTGCATGTCGTAGTTGTAGATATTTATAAAAGTTATTATGCAGCAATTTATATAATTCCTGTGGCTCCTGAAAAGACCGTATAGCGCTTTGAGCATAAAGCTGAGGAATATATTGTATTCCTTTAGAACTCCAATATTCAAACCCCTCTAGTTTACAGAGTTCTCCAAAGTACCTATTCCCCCATATAGGAGAGAATTCTGACACCCCTTCATATTTCATTGTACGCCTCATTTCCTGCCATACTTTATTCATTAACACCAATGTTGGACTAGAGTGAGTGCAGGCAAATGATCCAGATTCTAGTTGGGCCGTAAGGTTATAGCTTGAACATTGACTTAATAACATAGCCTGTATTGGATCTCTCCAATCCAACGTCCCCCACCCCGCAAAATGCTGCAATTGGGAAGCTATAAAATACACTCTTGGCTGTGGCACTGCTAGACCCCCTCCTTCTTTAGTTCTCTGAAGGGTAGACAGTCTAATCCTAGAGCTCTTACCTTTCCATAATAGCTTACGAAACAAAAAATCTATTTTTTTAAACCATTTTAACGGGATCCATATAGGTGAATTATGTAAAACATATAATAATTGGGGAGCCCATATCATTTTTATGAGGTTTGCTCGGCCCACAACTGATAGGGGTAATTTGGACCATGCTATACTCTTTTGTTTAAATTTCTCCAGGATGGGAGTTAAATTATACTGCAAATAATCTTTCAACCTTGGGTATATCCATATTCCTAAATATTTAAAAAACTTCACAACTTTAATTTGTTGGGCCTCCTTCGGTATATCAAAACTGAATTCATCAAGTGGGAATAGGACTGATTTGTCCCAATTAATAGTAAAGCCTGAGAATAAGCCAAATTTTTTTATAAGGGTCATTAAGGATATCAAGGAATTGTCCGTATCACCAAGGAACAGCAGTGCGTCATCCGCATATAATGATATCTTTTCGTGCCTTGCCCCTCTAATAAACCCACAGATATCCTCCGATTGCCGAACCACTTCTGCTAGCGGCTCGACAGCCAATGCAAACAATAATGGGGACAATGGGCACCCTTGTCTGGTGCCTCTTGATAATGAAAAGAACTCTGTCACTACCCCATTAATTTGCATACAAGCCCTTGAGTCAGAGTATAGTAGCTTAACCCATTGTATGAAGTTATGTCCCAGGCCAAATCTATCTAGTACCTCCCACATGTATGTCCACTCGACGCTGTCGAATGCTTTCGCAGCGTCGAGTGACAGAATAGCCCTCCTCCCCAGGTTGTCTACTGGTAACTGCATATTTAAAAAAAGTCTCCTCAAGTTGATCGCTGTGGACCTAGTATGTATAAAACCAGATTGATCTGGATGGATCAATCCCTGCATGACTCTACCCAATCTAGCTGCCAGGATCCTGGCCAGAATCTTAGCATCCGAGTTTAATAACGATATCGGACGATAAGATTCTGGAGCCAAAGGATCCTTATCTGGCTTTAGTAGCACTATAATACAAGCTTCATTCATAGAATCTGGAAGTTTAAAGGTTTCCCATGCATGGTTAAGTACCTTCAATAGTTCCGGTAACAGAATATCCCCATAATATTTGTACACTTCTGACGGTAACCCATCTAAACCTGGGGCTTTATTATTTGGGCTTCTAACACTGCCCGTCTTAACTCCTCCAAAGTCAGAGGGGAATTAAGTTCCTCTCTAGCCACACTAGAGAGAGAAGGCAATTTTAAAGGGTCCAAAAAACCTCTAAGAAGTGCCATTGAATATTCAACCTTGCTCTGATACAAATCACTATAGAAAAAGAAAAAAGAGTCTTTAATTTCATTTTGATCATTTGTAATCTCGCCCCCCATTTTACGAATGGCGGAAATAAAATTCATTTTCTCCTGAGATTTTGCTACTGCAGCTAGCATATGTCCTGGTCTCTCCCCTTCTACTCAGTCACGACATCTGGAGAGAAAACAGGCCTTATCAGCCTTATCCAATACCAATCTTCTATATGATTGTTGTGTATCCCTCCAGGTGCAGCGGTTGGGGGTGGTAGGGTCCTGTATATATTGAGCTTCCTTTTGCCGAACCTCTGCTGCTAATAAAGATTCACTTTCTAAGTTCAATTTTTTTTGGACACCTATTGCCTTCAATAGGATCCACCTCAAAAAAGCCTTCATGGTGTCCCAAACCACCTGGCTTGAAGCAGAGTTCTCATTAATGGAGAAAAACTCCACTAGAACTCGACTCATTGAATCTCCCTGTGACATTTCCTTTAACCAAGAAGCAGGAACCCGCCAATTAGGCTTCATCTTAGGCTTTATTTTATTTAGGGAGACTAAAATGGGGGAATGATCTGATAGGCCCATAGTCAAGTATTGTATATTGGACACCCATGGTAAAGCTAGTTCCGTGCCCAAAGTTAGATCTATTCTTGATAGAGTCTGATACGTACTAGAACAAAAAGAGTAGGTATAGGACAGTGGATTTTTAAGACGCCAAATATCCTGTAGACCCCATTCTCTACAATATCTAAGAAAATTAGTATCTCCTTGAGGGTCAGCTGGATATCTATCTCTGCTAGGATCACAAACACTGTTAAAATCTCCCACAATCAAGAGAGGCATCCCTGGATTATCTATCAAGAATTCACCTATCTGGCGAATTACCTCAGCATTATATGGTGGAGGGATATATACAGATCCCAATATAAATTCTATGGAGAATAATTTACACACTAGCAGAATGTATCTACCAAAAATCCATACCAGACCCTTATCCGAGCACGCAACCTGGCAGGCCGCAGGAAAAGAGGGGGGACGAGAGAGCGCCCCCCCTCCTGAACCGTACCAGGCCACATGCCCTCAACATTGGGAGGGTGCTTTGGGGGGGGATCAGATCAGGCAGCGATTGCTTGCCAGAGGTTACAATGTATCATTACCGCTCACTGACTGGTTGCTAAAGGTTACAGCACACATTACAGCTCACTGATTAGTTGCTAGAGGTTACGGCATGTGATTTCTGCTTGTTGATTGGTTGCTAGAGATTACTGTACATCAAAACTGCTCACTGATTGGTTGCTAGAGGTTACTGAACATCATTACTGCTTACTGATTGGTTGCTAGAGGTTACAGCACATCATCTCCTCACTGCCTGCACACCATGGCCTGGGGAGATGAAGAGACCCATTAATAGACAGAAAACTCCTGGGAATTCTAGGACTCCTGGTGTCAGTGGCAGTGCTAGGGGGAGGGGAGAGTGTGATCAATGGCAATGCAGATTTTTTTTTACCGACTACCAATATAAAGAGGACTTTCAACAATGGCCACCAATGTAATAGGGGTTTACACTGACCACTAATGTAACAGAAGCATTCACAGTAACCACCAATTTAAGGAGGGATTTACACTGACCACCAATGTAAGGGGGACATTCACACTGGCCACTAGTGTGAATGCAAGGATTCTACACCAAGCACCAATGTAATGAGAAGATTTACACTGACCACCAATGTAACTGAGACATTTAGCCTGCGTTCACATTTGTGTGTGTCGGTAACGCATGCAAAATCGCTTTCCTGACACCACAGAAACGTACTGCCCTTTAGCAGATACACAGCAGTGCCATTAATTGTTAATGACACCCTCACGCATCTGCTGATATGTGCCTTGGCACCGTGTGATTTTGAAAAGTGGTTTGGGACTTTCTTCATCATTTGTAGCGCATAGAGCAGCGCATTGAAATTAATGGGGTGCCCTACATCTTTTATCCTCCCTGTCAGTACACCTTTGCATCCTAAAACCCCTGCTAACCTCTGCACCCCAAACCTCCCCCATCCTCTCCACTCCAATCCCCCTCCCCTTTACTCTATCCGCCTCCTCTGCTCATCTTTGCACCCACCTTCCTTATCTCTATACATCCCCTCCTTGCTCACCTGTGCACCCAACACTGTAATTCCTTCTCTGCCTACCTCTGCACACCCCACACTACCCTCCCCTCCACTAATTTGCTTACCTTTGCAGAACAGGTTGATGGTAGGCTTAATGACCACAGTTGTAGGCAGGACTTTCAAGCATGCCCCTTTATCTCCCCAGTGGGCAGCATTCAGTATAGGTCATGGTGGATATGACCTCAGGGGGGCATGATATACATATGAATACCGCCTCTGTTTACATATGAATGCTGCCGCTATTTACATATCAATGCCAGTATTTACATGTAAACACAGTGTCTGCAGGTGAGTCATCTGTACACAACAATAGGTCAGAACTGGGCAGCATTAGTAACAGAACTTTACACTGAGATATCAGGACACAGCATGGGACTTAAAACCTCAAGGGACAAGGGAATTTAACCTGGGAGTTAAAAGTATGAGGCAGGTGCTTTGGGCCCCACAACAATGACAGGGCCCAGGGCAGCTGCCCCTTTTGCCCTGCCTTAAAGATGGCCCATCACATTACATGGTGGGCACAACACATGACAGTGGGCACTGCACAGGACATTCAATGGTGAGCATGGCACAGCACATTACATGGTGGGCACAGGACATTACACGGTTGGCATTGCACAATACAGCACATTACATGATGGGCACTGCACGACACATTACACGGTGGGCACAGGATATTAAATGGTGGGCACTGCACAGGACGTTCCATTGTGAGTACTGCATGGCACATGACATGGTGGGCAATGCACGGCACATGACATGGTGGGCAATGCACGGCACATGACATAGTGTGTACAGCACATTACATGGTAGGCACTGCATGGCGCAGCACATGACATAGTGGGAGCAACACAGCAAATGACATGGTGGGCACTGCACGACATGGTGGACACTGCATGGTACAGCACATTACATGGTGGGTACAGCACATTACATGGTGGGCACTTCATGGTACTTCACATGACATGGTGGGCACAGCACATGACATGGTGGGCACTGAATTGCACAGCACAATACATGGTGGGCACTGCATGAAATAGCACATTACATGGTGGGCAATGCACATGGCATTGTGGGCACCGCACATTACATGGTAGAAACTGCACATGACATAGTGGGCACTTCATGGCACAGCACATGACACACAGTATCTCACAAAAGTAAGTACACCCCTCACATTTTTGTAAATATTTTATTCTATCTTTTCATGTGACAACACTGAAGAAATGACACTTTGCTACAATGTAAAGTAGTGAGTGTACACCTTGTATAACAGTGTAAATTTGCTGATCCCTCAAAATAACTCAACACACAGCCATTTATGTCTAAACCGCTGGCAACAAAAGTGAGTACACCCCTACGTGAAAATTGGGCCCAATTAGCCATTTTCCCTCCCCGGTGTCATGTGACTCATTAGTGTTACAAGGTCTCAGGTGTGAATGGGGAGCAGTTGTGTTAAATTTGGTGTTATCACTCTCACTCTCTCTTACTGTTCAGTGGAAGTTCAACATGGTACCTCATGGCAAATAACTCTCTGAGGATCTGAAAAAAAGAATTGTTGCTTTACATTAAGATGGTCTAGGCTCAAAGAAGACTGCCAAGACCCTGAAACTGTGCTGCAGCACATTGGCCAAGACCATACAGTGGTTTAACAGGACAGGTTCCACTCAGAACAGGCCTCGCCATGGTCGTCCAAAGAAGTTAAGTGCATGTGCTCAGCGTCATATCCAGAGGTTGTCTTTGGGGAAATAGACGTATGAGTGCTGCCAGCATTGCGGCATTGCAGCACTCATACGTGCTGCAGTGCTCAGACCATACATCTTTGGGAAATAGACGTATGAGTGCTGCCAGCATTGCAGCACTCATACGTGCTGCAGTGCTCAGACCAGCCTGTCAGTGCTCAGACCATACATCGCACACTGCATCAAATTGGTCTGCATGGCTGTCATCCCAGAAGGAAGCTTCTATTAAAGATGATGCACAAGAAAGCCCGCAAACAGTTTGCTAAAGATAAGCAGACTAAGGACATGGATTACTGGAACCATGTCCTGTGGTCTGATGAGACCAAGATAAGCTTATTTGGTTCAGATGATGTCAAGCGTGTGTGGCGGCAACCAGGTGAGGAGTACAAAGACAAGTGTGTCTTGCCTACAGTCAAGCATGGTGGTGGGAGTGTCATGGTCTGGGGCTGTATGAGTGCTGCCGGCACTGGAGAGCTACAGTTCATTGAGGGAACCATGAATGCCAACATGTACTGTGACATACTGGGATTCCCTCCCTTCAGAGACTGGGCCACAGGACATTATTCCTACATAATTACCACAAACACACCTCCAAGACAACCACTGCCTTGCTAAAGAAGCTGAGGGTAAAGGTAATGGACTGGCCAAGCATGTCTCCAGACCTAAACCCTATTGAGCATCTGTGGGGCATCCTCAAACGGAAGGTGGAGGAGCGCAAGGTCTCTAACATCCATCAGCTCTGTGATGTCGTCATGAAGGAGTGGAAGAAGACTCCAGTGGCAACCTGTGAATCTCTGGTGAACTCCATGCCCTAGAGGGTTAAGGCAGTGCTAGAAAATAATGGGGGCCACACAAAATATTGACACTTTGGACTCAATTTGAACATTTTCACTTATGGGTGTACTCACTTTTGTTGCCAGCGGTTTAGACATTAATGGCTGTGTGTAGAGTTTTTTTGAGAGGACAGCAAATTTACACTGTTATATAAGCTGTACACTCACTACTTTACATTGTAGCAAAGTGTCTTTTCTTCAGTGTTATCACATGAAAAGATAGAATAAAATATTTACAAAAATGTTAGGGGTGTACTCACATTTTTGAGATACTGTAGTGGGCACTTCACATGGCACAGCACATGACATAGTGGGTACTTCATGGCACAGCACATGACATAATGGGCACTGCACATGACATAGTGGGCACAAGAAAGCACAATACGTAGGGGGGGGGTCTGTCCCCTAGCACAATCATTACACCCACCCAGGTCAGTTTCTACACAATCCTCCCTCCCTAATAAGTATGCTAACCTCATTTATTCTCAACAGCATGGCCGATGTCTGATGTCCTTCCTCCCGGGCTCCTGCTGGTTAGGATGACATCAGCTCCTCTCCCCCAGACAGCTGCCTGCAGCTCCCGGACACTGAGGATCTGTGAGAGTGTAATGCCGTGTACACACGGGCAGACTTTCCGACCGGACTGGTCCAACGGACCGAATCCGGCGGACAATCCGACCGTGTGTGGGCTGCATCGGACTTCCGACGGACCGTTTCAGTCGGAAATCCGACAGACTTTAGATTTGAAACCTGCTTCAAATCTTTACGTCGTAATTTCCCCGGACTCAGTTCCTAACGGAAAGCCCGTTCGTCTGTATGCTGGTTTGACGGACCAGATATGACGTAAGGGCAGGGTACTACATCTCGCGCTCGCTGCAATAGGAAAAACTAATTTTCCTATTGCGGCGAATGTGAGGGGGAGGCGACGATGTCCCTTAGGTCTGGTATGGATTTTAAGGGGAACCCCCAAGCTGAAAAAACGGCATGGGTCCCCTCAAAATCCATACCAGATCCCTATCCAAGCACGCAGCCTGGCCGATCAGGAAAGGGGGAGGGGGCGCCCCCCCTCCTGAACCGTACCAGTGTGTTTTTTTATTGACACTTTTTCCCTAGGTGAATGGGTAGGGGTACGATGTACCCCATACTCATTCACATAGGGTGGGGGGACGGGATCTGGGGGCCCCCTTATTAAAGGGGGCTCCTGGATTCCGATAAGCCCCCCGCCCGCAGACCCCGACAACCAACAGCCAGGGTTGTCGGGAAGAGGCCCTTGTCCTCATCAACATGGGGACAAGGTGCTTTGGGGTGGGGGGGCCGCAGGGCGCCCCCCTCCCCAAAAGCACCCACCCCCCCATGTTGAGGGCATGCGGCCTGGTACTGTTCAGGAGGGGGGCACTCGCTCGTCCCCACCCCCTTTCCTGACCAGCCAGGCTGCGTGCTCAGATAAGGGTCTAGTATGGATTTTGGGGGGACCCCATGCCGTTTTTTCGGCATAGAGGGTTCCCTTTAAAATCCATACCAGACCTAAGGGCCTGGTATGCCCCGCAACGTGGGCTTGCAAGGTGTCAATCTCGCCAATAAAAGCGGTGAGATTGACTTCCTTTTCTAGTCCCGTCGTACCCGAGTCACGTTCAAAATGAACGGACTTGTTCGTGTGTGGGCAAGTCCGTTCATTCGGAAAGTCCGTCGTAACTCCGTCGGGAAGACCGGCAGACGTAGTCCCCCGGAAAGTCCGGTCGTGTGTAGGCAAGTCCATCCGTAGTCCGGTCGTGTGTAGGCAAGTCCGTTCGTAAAAAAAGTCAGTTGGAAGTCTGTCAAAAGTCCGTCGGAAAGTCCGTTGGACCAGTCCGGTCGGAAAGTCTGCCCGTGTGTACGCCCCATAAGAGATCCTTTGATAGGAGACAGGCATCAGCAGAGACAGGAATTGCCTGCAGCGGCTGACACTTGTCTCCTCCATGTGTAGAGCACACAGAGGGCTCTTCTTCCTTCAGGACAGTACACAGATAAGCCACTGGCATGGGCCTATATTGGGGGACGGGCCTGGAGCTGCAGCTCCAACAGCCCCTATGTTAATCCGGCCCTGCAGCCGGGAACTCTAGAGCATGCGGCTGGGCGCAGGATGGTGTACCTCCGCCCCAAAAATAAAAAAATAGTCCCTCAGCTCCCACCTTCTGGGCCCCTCTATTGAACTATTTATTCACCCCCTAAGCAAGAAGGAGCTTGGGAAGGAGCAGTACATGTTTACAAGGGGACAGGCAAAGTGCAGGGCCCCCCATGCAGCCCCCCATGCAGCCCCCCCATGCAGCCCCCCCATGCAGCCCCCCATGCAGCTGGGGCGCCTGGGCAGTGCCCAGGGGTGCCCGCTCTTTAAGATGACCCCACCCCTCCCCCCACTGTAGTATCCTCTGTGCCCCCCATGCAGTTTACTCTGTCCCCTTTAAACCCCCCCCCCACTGTAATGTCCTCTGCCCTCCCAGTGCGATGTCCTCTTCACACACACACACACCCCCATGTAGTGTCCTCTGTTCCCTTCACACCAGTGTGTAGGTAGCACTCTCCTACCTTACACCGGTGTATAGCAGAGCAGAGAACGGGAGAAGTCACACAGTACTAGATAGGGGGCGGGGGGGATCTGATGGAGTTAACGTTTTACATTAACAAGCTGGTGATTGGTTGCTAGAACTGCCCGGGAACCAATCACCTGCTGGTTAATGTAAAAAAGTTGGTTCCAGCAGCTCCTGCCCCCGCCCTCTATCCAGTACTGTGACTCCGCGTTGCAGGGAAGAGGAGAGCGGCAAGGGGGGAGGACTGTGTGTGGGGCTGTGTTCGTGATTGACCCATTGGCTGCGTGCGGTTGACGGGTCGATCACGATCAACAACTTGCCGATGCCCGATTTAGAGGATAGAATCAAGAGCTAAATTTCAGGGTTTGCTGATGATACCACATTGTGCAGGGGAATACCTTTGACACAAGTGTAGCATCAATACAGGAACAACTTGACAGATGAGGTTCAAAACTGAGAAATGTAAAGAAATGTGCTTGGGTGCCAAAAACACACATTAGGAGGGACTCCCAAGGGAGAATCAGTGATGGAAAAGGTGGGGGCAGGACTGTGTGTGGGGCTGTGTTCGTGATTGACCCATTGGCTGCGTGCGGCTAACGGGTCGATCACGATCAACAACTTGCCGATGCCCGATTTAGAGGATAGAATCAAGAGCTAAATTTCAGGGTTTGCTGATGATACCACATTATGCAGGGGAATACCTTTGACACAAGTATAGCATTAATACAGGAACAACTTGACAGATGAGGTTCAAAATTGAGAAATGTAAAGTAATGTGCTTGGGTGCCAAAAACACACATTAGGAGGGACTCCCAAGGGAGAATCAGTGATGGAAAAGGATCTAGGGGTGCTTGTAGATCACAGACTTAGCAACAGTATGCAAAGTCAAGCTGTAGCTAACAAAGCTAGCAAAATACTTCATGCATTAAAAATGGCATACACACCTACTTTGGCTTCATCTTAAATATGCAATTTAGGTTTGGTAACCAATCCTCAGGAAAGACATTCATGGGCAACAAAATTAGTAGGGGGATGGAGGACCTCAGCTATGATATTCAATTGTATAGACCAGCCTTTTTCAACCAGGGTGCCTTCAGGTCTCTTCATGGGTGCCTTGACAAAATGCCTCAAAATTGCCCAAAAATTGTATACAAGCCAGAGGGTTGATCAAGCCTGCCTTTTAGTTACACAAAGCCAAATATTTTCATTGTGCGCCATTGCTTCCTTCCAGCTGCCAGCGTCCTAACGACCAATGATATCATTGGTCGATAAAGAGAATGTCGGGCCCCTGCACAGCATTGTTTGTCCCTCTCCTGCCCTTCTCCATTAGCACTGGGGTCACATTAGCTAAGTGAGGAAGAGAAACTGAGGGAGAAAAATACTAGTCAGTACCAGTGTGCAAAGGTGTATTTGCTTTGGAAGAATAAATCACCTTTAATGTTGGGATCCAATGTGTGTGGATGTTGCTGCAATATGTGAAACTATTAGAATAGTTTTTTGCATTTTAGAATGGAGTGCATTGAGACTGTGGATAATTTTAAAGGGTGACTGAAAAAAAGGTTGAGAAGGAGCACTTGAGAGGGCATATGATTACAATGTAGAAATATCAAGGGTGACTTCAGTAATAAACTGATTACTTTAAGGTCCATGAAGAGGACACATGGCCACAATTGTGAGCTTAGAACAAAGGAGGTTTAACGATAGATTCCAGAAAGGGTGCATTACTGGTATGCCCCGTACACACGAGCGGAATTTCCGTCAAAAAAAGTGTGATGGGAGCTTTTGGTCGGATATTCCGACCGTGTGTATGCTCTATTGTCAGGACTAATACTCACCGAGGCCAAGATGCCGAGAGCGGCTCGCCCTTACGACCACGCGCACCCAGACCCCTGGAGTTGATACAGGGAGCAGGGGGCACGCGGAGGCACGGGCTTTTGGTATGCGAGAGATCCGTAGGTGGAACTGAAGGACCGGTTTCAGACTAGGTTGCAGGCTGGGGATGCACCGGCAGTGCGGTGCAGAGCCGGATGGAAACTGAGGCACTGGAAGTCCGTTTAAACAGGCAGAGGTCAGAACCGGGTAATCAGGCAGAGCAAGTCCGTTTAGCAAGCAGAGGTCAGAACCGGGTAATCAGGCAGAGCAAGTCCGTTTAGCACGCAGAGGTCAGAACCGGGTAATCAGGCAGAGCAAGTCCGTTTAAAGCAGGCAGGGGTCAGAGGGGTATCAGGCAGACAGCGGTATCAGTATTCATAAGCCAGGGGTTCGGTACACAGAGCAGTAGATAGTTTCAGGATTTGACAGGGACACAGGAGACAGGAGAAGCTGACGACAATCCAGCAACCCGACTGGGCGCTGGAGTTGTCAGAAATAGTCTCCCCCCGCGAGCGCGTCAGTGTGACACGCTACCGGGTACCCGCACGGGCGACGGCACACACACGGGGACCGCCGTGCACCCGCACGCGCCGCACCATCGGGCCACGGACAGGTGTGCGGCGAAGCGCCAGTCCACTGCGCATGCGCCCCGGAGCCCGGCGAGCGGAGACACTTGAAGTCTCCTGACAGTGCCCCCCTCCTAAGGGCGGACACTGGACGCCCAGGCTAGACATCAATTCCGGGTGATCTTGGTGGAAGGCTTGAATTAAGCGTGGTGCATGCAGGTTCCTAGCGGGTTCCCAAGAGTTGTCTTCAGGTGGGTAACCCTTCCACTGGATCAGGTACTGTAGCTGCCTGCCCTTCTTTCTACAGTTCAGGATGGATTCCACCTCGAACTCGTTTTCGCCATCCACTTTGATCGGCGGAGGAGGAGGTTCTCCTCTTCCCGAAAAAGGGCTGGGCACAACAGGCTTCAACAAGGATACATGGAAAACAGGATGAATCCGGTACGTTTTGGGTAGTGCTAGCTCAACAGCCACAGGGTTAATGATTCTCTTGATTTGGAAAGGACCGATGAACTTGGGTCCAAGTTTTCAAGATGGCAAAGGTAATTTAAGGTTAGTGGTGGATAGCCAGACCTCCTCTCCTAAGTCAAACTTTGGATTCACCCTCCTGCCCCGATCGTATTGTTTTTTGTAGTCCTCTTGTGCCTTGTGTAACATGTCTTGGATTTTCTGAAAGTTGGATTGCAACGAGGTTATCCTGTCTTGGACTGCAGAAACTGTCATTTCAGGGATGTCATTAGAAAGAAACGTAGGGTGGAACCCACAATTTGCCCAGAAGGGTGTTTGGTTGGTAGAGGCATGAACCAAATTGTTATAGGCAAATTCAGCATACGGGAGAAGGCTTGCCCAATCGTCCTGGGAGCCTGAGCAGAAGCAACGGAGGTATTGCTCCAGAGTTTGGTTTGTCCTCTTCGTTTGGACGTTGCTCTGAGGGTGATACGCTGAGGAGAGACAGACTTTGATATCAAGGGTCTTGCAGAGTTCCCTCCAGAATTTGGACGTAAATTACACGCCCCTGTCCGACACAATGCTCTTCGGTACACCATGGAGCCTAACGATCTCTTTCAAAAAGATATTGGCTGTGTCTACAGCAGAAGGAGTGCCCCTCATGGGTAAGAAATGGGCCATCTTGGAGAGACGGTCGATAACAACAAAAATGGTGGTAAAACTCTCTGAGGCTGGCAAATCCACAATAAAATCCATGGACACATCAGCCCATGGCCGTTCCGGGATGGGCAAAGGCTTGAGCAAGCCCCAGGACTTAGAGTTTTGGCCCTTGTTCGGTTGGCATAGAGGGCAGGTCGCCACGTACTCCTTACAATCTCGTCTCCACCCAGGCCACCAGAAGGAGCGACAAATCAGCTCAGACGTATTCTTTATCCCAAATTTATGGTCGTGACACATTTTAAGGGTCAAATGCCGTGTCTCTTGCGGTACAAAAATTTTTCCTCGAATCCAAAAAAGATCCTCATATTTCTTCAAGGAATGTACCTCTGGTTCAGTACACAAGTTAGATGAGGATCTGATGGATGACAATAGGTCCGCCTGAGTCAGACCAAGAAAATTTTGTGGAGAGAGGATAGTGCTTGGTTCCGATGTTTGGAAATCTGCAGAGAACATCCGGGAGAGTGCGTCTGCCTTTCCGTTCTTTGCACCAGGTCGGTAGGATATATGGAAGTTAAAACGGGAAAAGAAAAGAGCCCAGGGGGGCGTGGCTTAGAAATGGCCGAGTGAAGACGTGTGGTGAGGGAGCTCCCTGTCCGACCCGGCCTGCACGGACCACAAACAGTCTTTTAAACCCTGTGAGAGCGGTATGAGCAACCCCAAGAGATACAGGACACGATCGGCCACCCGTGGAACCCACTACCGGAACACACAACAAGGGATTCCGCATTTCTTCAGAGGCAAGTCAGACTTATCCCCCGGCGCCATAGTCTCCGCACCACGTGAGCCCCGCTTACCATCGTCCTCCACCGGAGCTCTGATGTCCTCTCCTGCCCACATTTCCACCCCTCTACTCCTCACGGGAACACCGGCACTATTCCGCACTGAGATGGAGGATACACCGCCAATTCAGGGCTCTATAGAGGAAGATCTCCGTAGCATGCTAAGGGCTCTCCCCACAAGAGCGGACCTGGAGACTCTCCCCACGAGGGCAGATATTGAGGCCCTGATCCTACGGATAGAGGAAGCGCATAACAAAGATATCCAGGAAGTGAGGGAGGACTTTCACACAGTGGAGAACCGAGTTACCTCAGGTGAAAACAGGATATCCACCCTGGAAGAGAGGATGCAAGCCATGGAGCAATCCCAACAGGCCCATTCCCTAGAAGCGCAAGAAATGCAGCTCCATTTGGAGGAGATGGAGGACCGTAGTCGCCGCAACAATTTGCGGCTACGAGGAATCCCGGAGGCCACAGGTCAAGAAGACTTGGCTGCGACGGCGATCTTCCAGAGCCTCTTAGACAACCCTCCACCCCACCTGGAAATAGACAGGATACATCGCACCCTAGGCCCCAAATCTACGGACCCAGCTAGGCCACGCGATGTATTATGTTGGCTACATCGTTATGCGCAGAAGGAAATCCTACTGAGGAAAGCCTGGGACCAGGGGGAAGTAGAATTCGATGGTGCCCACATTCAGATTCTTCAAGATCTTTCTAGGGCCACGTTGCAGCGACGAGCCATGCTGAAGCCGGTGCTGGAACTAGCGAGAAGTTTGGGCCACACCTACAGATGGGGATACCCACTAGCGGTTATCTTCCGCACGGATCGTGCCTCCTTTACACTGCGCACACCAGCGGACTTACCGGCCCTGTTTGACTTTCTGGGAACAGAGCCGATACAGATGCCAAATTAGCTGCTAAAGATTCCGCGTCCTACAGGCCGCATGGGCCCAACCATGAACAGATCCAACCCATCTATCCGTTCGCAGCGGTCCCGAGGTCGGTCCCGCGCCAGACCAGAAAACAATGCACGTGAGTCCTAAACACATTATGTGATCCCATTCTGCATTGACTACTTAGCACATATGTTTATTATTTTATGTTCCGGTTGGCACCTGACCCGCTTTGCCATTGCAATTGAACCGTTGCCCTCCCCCTGAGTGTGGAGCGTTACCACAGACATGGCACATCCCAGGGTTGATCATGGCGCGCTCCCCGCCCTGAACCCCCGGATGTGTTTCCTGAACTGTACCGGCCCCTCCCACAAGGTACAGCGGTGAACGGGACGGAGCTGAGGACCCCTCTGACGACGGGTGGAAGCGATGGCCGTACTGCCGTCCCCCCTCCCGTGCCCTCCACCTCCCCCATTCCGGCCTCTTTGTGTTCCTACTTGAATAGGTGAAGGTCTTGCCACACCCCCTACTGTTCCGGGACTGAGGACAATTGCCTACTGAGACCGGCACGAGGAGTTGACCCGGGAACTTTGTCACATTATGCTCCGAGGTAAGACCGCGCCGGAGGGAGTTGGACACCAGACTTCAAAGCATGGTCCAGTACGGTGACTATAGAAAATTGAAATGCTGGTATCCCTGGAAGACCCATGAGACTATCTAGAGGAGCTATATGGGCTTTGGTGTGGGTGGATGGGGGGAGGGGGTGTTGAGGTTGCCTGTCATCGTTGCCTAAAGGATATGTGTTGGGGGAGTCCCCGCAGATGGCAGGAGGGTTGAATATAGATGTATATGTTTACTGTGACGGGAGCCGGGAGGTAAAGGGGAGGATCATCCATATAACACTGTATAAGCCACTGAGCAGACTTGACACAAGAGCTTGTGCATAAGAGGAATGATCAATGCTGAGACTATGGGGGGGATGGTATGTGGCACTCAAGTTTAGGTGAGCAATTATGTTTTGTGACCCTAGCAAAGAGGAATCTCTTGATTTACTCTTTACCAATCACTTTTTTGTTTTGGGAGGAATACGCTCCCCTTTGCAGGGGGGAGTTTTAATGCCCTTTGGTCTGCACTCAGATGAGTGATATGCTCACCATTAAACACTATTTTTTATTTTTATTTTTTGTGGGGCACCATCCAAGCTTTTGACATGAGGAAACTGTACCAAAGCATTAAGGGTGGCGGGCACTTAGTTTACCCCTCATTTTTTGTTTTCTAAAGCACTTAGTACTGAGGTTACAGCCAGGTAAAAGGGGTCCTGTATGCAGAAATATTGCTCAGGATAAAAGTTTGCAATGTGCTGTCTAGGGGGGACATACAGGATGGTCTCTGGTAAGATTCCTCCCTTTCCTGCCACACTTATCAACCAGCATAATATATGGTAACAACATAGCCCTGGAAAGTAACCATAAATGGACTGAGTTTTTTTTACCCCCCCCCCCTCTTTCTTTTTTTTTTTTTTTTTTTGCTAGCCGGGGATTATTATTTCCGTTACCTTGGAGGAGGGCATACGGTCAGTAGATTTTATAGCCAACCAGCAATGTTGATATGCAATTTCTTTGGTCCAACCAATAATGTTATCCTTAATAAGGTTATTTTTATTACTATGGTTAAGGAGCGCCGGGTGCTCATACATGTTATATACACATATTCTAAGCCTGTACACGGGGAGGCTATCTACGTACTCACAAATACATTTACAATCTTAGGTCCGGGGGCCTGGGGAGGGTAGGGATCTACCCTCATGACCCTTGCTAGACTCTCCTCCAAATAGGATATCGCCTTATACCAGGTGACACTGGTGGGCGTTGAAGCAATATATTGCTACACATTAGTTTTCCAACTCTGTTGGATTGGGTCGGTTGAAAGTTTTCCTTTCAAGACACCCTTAACCACCTTAGAGTGGTCTTTCTCTCTTATAATCCCTCTTTGCTTACCACTTTTATCTCCCTCTTTTCTCTTGTTCCTCTCTCTTGCCCCTCTCTTTCCTTCTATACTTTTGTGTGCTCGCGAGTATGGAGGTCCTTAACATTGTCACTCTTAACGCAAAAGGGCTTAACGTCCCTGAAAAGAGACGAATGCTATTAAATGACATGAAACGCATGAAAGCGGACATAGTCCTACTGCAGGAGACACACTTCCGGGATGACAAGCTCCCGATCCTCAAAAACAGACATTACCCGACAGTATACCATTCCACCCACTCAGTGGCCAAGTCTAGAGGGGTTTCCATACAGATATCTGCAAAAGTCCCGTGGTCTCTAGTTGATAAAAAGACAGACACGGCAGGTAGGTTTCTTTTTCTGAAAGGACTAATTGGTAGCACAAAAGTGACCATTGCAAATTTTTATGTCCCAAATAGCCACCAAGACTCATTTCTGAAACGACATTTAGAACTTCTCCAGGGCTTCTCTGAGGGACAACTAATCGTAGGCGGGGACCTAAATTTCCCACTGACCCCAGTAGAAGACACCTCGACAGGCACATCCTCCTCCCCACGAGGTACACGCAAAAGGATACTTTCGGCCCTCCACGCCGCACAACTGATAGACGCTTGGCGTCTCTCTTCCACCCAGGTGAAAGAGACTACACCTTTTTTTCACGCCCCCATCAAGCATACTCGCGTATCGATCTCTTCTTAATCCCCCACGGCCAACTTCAGGCTGTTAAAGGCTCCGCCATTGGTTCTATCACCTGGTCAGACCACGCCCCGGTTACAATGCAATATGCCTTTACTGACTTTTATAGGGGACAAAAGAGTCCTTGGCGACTCAACGAAAGCCTCCTACAAGATCCAGAAATAGTTGCGGATGTTACGAAAGAAATTTCACACTACTTTCACTCAAATACCACAGATGACGGAGACGGAGGACTGATATGGGAAGCACACAAAGCGGTGATCCGCGGAGTCCTTATAAAACACGGGGCAAGACTCAAAAAACATAGACAACTATCAACTATCGACATTACTTGACAAACTTCACAAATTGGAATCTAAACACAAACAGACACCGACTAATTCCCTGGGTAGTGAACTAGACACAATACATACACAGATCACAGAACTTCTACACTTTAAGGCTAAAGCGGCCCTCCAAATTTCACGGAAAAAGATTTATGAATCGGGCAATAAATGCGGTAGACTACTTGCACAATCTTTAAAATCACAGAAGACAGCGTCATATATCCCACATATCCATTCTCCCACGGGTCAGAAAGTAACTCTACCCCAACACATAACACAAACATTTAGATCTTACTATGAAGCTTTATATAACCTAAACATGCCACAACCCACCCCAGAACGCATAGCAAACTACATTGCAGATTCCAACATGCCTACCCTATCGACTACGACACGAGACCTACTAGAAGAACCCATAACACTAACAGACATACAATTGGCAATAAAAAGTACCAAACAAGGAAAAGCTCCAGGACCGGACGGTCTTACAGTCCAGTACTATAAAGCCCTACTCCCATCCCTAGGACAGCACCTAATCAAACTATTTAATGATCTAGGCAAGGGAAGCAAGTTACATCATAATACACTACAAGCCCAAATAGCAGTTATACACAAAGAAGACAGAGACCCGACTCAATGTGGAAACTACCGCCCTATATCCTTACTGAATACTGACCTTAAACTATTTACTAAAATACTGGCCACTAGACTACAACAACACATAACCGGCCTGATCCACCTAGATCAAGTGGGCTTCGTCCCAACTAGAGAGGCGAGGGACAACACCACAAAAGTCCTGAATTTGCTCTATAAAGCCAACTTAGCAGGTACACCAACGGTCTTTCTTGGCACAGATGCTGAAAAAGCATTCGACCGGGTGAACTGGTCGTTTATGTTTGCAACGCTACGACACATTGGCCTAGGAAATAATATGCTGAACTGGATCTCGGCAATATATTCCTCACCATCTGCAAGGGTCAGGGTTAATGGCGTGGTGTCATACGCTTTTCAAATTGCGAACGGCACACGGCAAGGATGCCCACTCTCACCCCTCCTCTTTGCGCTTTCTTTGGAGCCCTTCTTATGCCATATCAGACTAAATCCAGACATTACGGGAGTTTCCATCGAACACACTCAATATAAGGTATCAGCATACGCCGATGACTTGATGTTCTCACTATCAAACCCGGTAATCTCCCTCCCTAACCTGATTAAAGAATTTTCTACATATGGAGCTCTCTCTTATCTGAAAATTAATCTAGCTAAGTCAGAGGCAATGAGCATAGGGATCCCACTAACACAACTTACATCTCTACAATCCAGTTTTAAACTGAAATGGACAAACAAAGCTTTGAAATATCTGGGCACCCATATACCCCAAACCTTAGCGAAACTATATGAGATCAACTTTCCTCCATTACTATCTAAAATCAAAACATTACTAAACACATGGCAATCTGGCCTACATTCCTGGCTAGGGCGTTGTAATATTCTAAAAATGTCTATCCTACCGAAATTACTATATCTAATGCAAGCCTTGCCAATACACATACCTCTCAGTTTTTTCAGACAAGTACAATCGCTATTCACTGACTTCGTCTGGGCTAAGAAAAGACCCAGGCTCCCTAATAAACTACTAGTGCTCCCAAAGTCTTCTGGTGGGTTGGCACTACCTAACATTCATGCTTATTATCAGGCTGTTCACTTAGGAAGACTTATAGATTGGCGTAAACACCGGGAAACCAAGTTATGGTCCCAAATGGAACAATCCCACACCACAATTCCACTAGGTGGCACCCCGTGGTGTTACCAGGGTTTACCAACGGAACTCAAACGCCACCCTCTAATAGGCAACACGGCCCGAATTTGCGCAAAACTAATATCTAAAACGACCATTTCTTCCCCGAACTCACCCCTATATCCAATAATAGGCAATCCCCTGTTCACTCCAGGCCTACAAGATGGAATTTTTCGAAAGTTGGGGGAAGCAGGTATACACTTGGCCTCCCACTTTAGTTCTGGAGGGCGCTGGAAAACATACTCGGAGCTTTCCGATCTCACGGGTAGGTTCTGTCTAGACTTCATGCGGACACTCCAATTAAGACATTTCCTCAACTCTATCCCACCCCCCACAGATAGTAATCAAAACCTCACGACATTAGAAGAACTCTGTACCGATACAGGTGTTTTACCACACACACTCTCACTGACCTACAACCTACTGAATACACCCCCCTCGGACTATATACCGCCAGGCTTACTTAAATGGGAAGAGGAATTGGACTGTAGATTTAGCCCCGCAAAGAGACAACACATACTTCGTTTCACACACAAATCTTCCATTTGCGCTAAGACACAGGAAACAAATTATAAGATACTTTCCAGATGGTATAGAACCCCAACACGCCTGCATGAAATGTTCCCAACAACATCAGATATGTGTTGGCGCTGTCAAATGGACAAGGGAACTTTGCTACACATATTCTGGTCTTGCCCCAAACTCACACACTTTTGGAGAGTGATACGAGAGACTGTACAACTGTTTACTGACAGGACAATCACAAATGACCCAGCATTCTTTTTACTACACGCTACAGACATTCCCGACAAGATATACAAAAGATCAGTCATACGTCACCTGCTGGATGCAGCTAGAGCCTGCATCCCACTGTGTTGGAAATCCGCCCTCCCACCGACAATTGATATGTGGCTAGGGAAAGTAGAGGACATCAGACAGCTGGAAGACCTAACCCACACGGCACAACACAGAGAAGAAATATTCTCTAAGACTTGGCAACTGTGGACTATGTTTATTTACTCGACGGCAGGACAATCTCTGAGAAGAGCTGATTGTGACCCGAGAACAGACGTGCGACAATGAGCTATCGCTGTTGAATCAAATAATGACATAATACTCTGTGGGAACGGACTGCGAGACCCTCCATGCTTGCGAGATACACACCCATCTCCCCCCTTTCTCAACTACTCCATTATACTCTCTCTCTCCCTCAGCTCTACCCTCTTCTTTCTTTTCATTTCCTTCTCCTTCTCTCCCCTAACTTTTCCTAACCTTTCTTTAGTTCCTTTTATTAATGTCTATTTGAGAGACAAAAAAAAAAAAGGAGGAGAGCCGACGCAATGGGCCATATTACAACACAATGTCACATGCTCAATAAAGGTTACTCATTTAACATACTACCGGCTTATCCGGGATTGGTTATCACTTTTTCAGTATTAAGACAAAAGAAGATGAGACATTGTAAAACATGTTAAACACAATAAGTTTTTGGTCTTCTAAAATATATTGTGTATGTTACGTGATACATGTGATACTCTGTAACATGTTGGTCCATGTGGGCCGTGTTCTTTTCTTTTCATAAATAAAAAATTTAAAAAAAAAAAAAAAAAAAAAAAAGAAAAGAGCCCAACGGGCTTGTCGGGGTTTCAGTCATTTTGCTGTTCGGAGGTATTCTAGATTTTTGTGATCCGTAAAGATCATAACCGGGTGTACTGCACCTTCCAGCAAATACCTCCATTCCTCCAAAGCCAACTTTATGGCCAGCAGCTCCCTATCACCCACATCATAATTGAGTTCCGGCGGGCTGAGTCTCCTGGATGCGAAAGCTACAGGATGTAGAATGGCTTTAGGTCCCTGTCTCTGGGAAAGAATTGCTCCAGTTGCGATTTCCGATGCGTCTACTTCCAGTACAAATGGTTGAGTCGGGTCAGGATGACGAAGAATCGGGGCGGAACTGAACAACGTCTTCAATTTCAGAAAAGCTTCTTGAGCGGTTTGGGACCACTGAAAAGAACCGTGCTGACGGGTTAGTTGCGTGATAGGTGCCACAATAGCAGAGAATCCAACAATAAATTTTCGATAGAAGTTGGCAAACCCTATAAACCGCTGTACCCCTTTTTTGTCAGATGGGGCCGGCCATTCCTGAATTGCCTGAATCTTTTGTGGGTCCATTGCGACCCCATTGGTTGAAAGGATGAACCCAAGAAATTGTTTGGTCGATTTTTCGAATTCACATTTTTCAGCTTTCAGGTATAGCTTGTGTTGTTTTAGTATGGTAAGGACCTTTTTTACGTGCCCCTTGTGCATTTCCAGAGTGGAGGAGAAAATAAGAATATCATCCAGGTATACAACAAGGAAGTCATGCAGGTATTCTCGAAATATATCATTCACCAGGTGTTGGAAGGTGGCCGGGGCATTACAGAGTCCGAATGGCATCACTAGGTACTCGAAGTGCCCGAACCTGGACCTAAAAGCCGTTTTCCACTCGTCCCCAGCACTGATCCTGACGAGATTGTAGGTACCCCGGAAGTCGAGTTTAGAAAACACTTTAGCTGATCGGAACCGTTGAAACAGCTCGGGAATGAGCGGTAGTGGATACCGGTTTTTGATAGTGATGTTATTGAGCTGCCGATAATCTACGCAAGGCCTCAAAGAACCATCCTTCTTCCCAACAAAAAAGATACCGGCTCCCGCAGCTGAGGATGAGGGACGGATGAAGCCCTTTTTGAGATTCTCATCGATATATTGTTTGAGAGCCTCTAGCTCAGTTTCCGAGAGAGGAAATATACGGCCAAACGGGATTTCGGATCCGGCAGGAGGTCGATCGGACAGTCGTAAGACCGATGAGGTGGTAGGCGATCAGCCATTTGTTTGCTGAAGACTTCTTGAAACTCAAGGTACTCGGAGGGGACATGTTGGAGGCTGCCTGACGGAGCAGTAATCGTAGCACAGACCTTAGGAGCCGTGGGAAGACAATGTTGAGAATAATTTTGAGAGGAGAAAGATACCGCCTTGGTACTCCATTTGATCTGTGGGTCATAAGCCTGTAACCAGGGCAAGCCCACATATAACAGGAAAGATGGGCGAATGGATAAGGTCGAGCCGTAGAAATTCCTGATGGCCGGAATCGGTGGTTACAAGAATAGGTTGGGTTTCCTGGGTGATGGGTCCTGAACGAGGAAGGTATCCGTCGGCCAGATGTACCCGTAGACATTGAGCTTTGGTTTGCAGAGGAATATTCAGACTGTGGGCCAAGGCAGCATCTATGAAGCAACTGCACGCTCCGGAATCAATGATGGCCTGTAGGCAGGTCTCCCCTTCCGGAAGCTGTAGGGAAACAAACAACATCACGTAAGTCTTTGGGATACTGTTGTTTGGACAGTTCATAACATTTGGCTGAGGGAACTTACTAGGCCTGATTGGACAGTGTCCGTCTCCTCCACAATAGAGGCACAGGTTGGACTGCCGTCTGCGTTGCCTCTCTTCAGAGGTCAGCGGAGCCCAGACCAGGCCGAGCTGCATAGGTTCGACCTCAGGAACTGGTGTAGTAGCAGCTGTCGACGAGGATGGGGGCTGGGCTGACGGAGGTCTGGGCAGCGTCCAGGCGAGGCGCGGGCCTTGGAAGTGCTCTGAGCGTCGCTCACGCAGTCGCCTGTCCAATTTCGTGGCTGCTTGAATTAATTCTTCCAAGGAAGTGGGAGTTTCCATCCTGGCTAATTCATCTTTGAGTAACTCGGACAAGCCTTGGCGGTACTGATAGCGCAGGGCCGGCTCGTTCCAATTTGTGTCGGCCGCCCACTTACGAAATTCCACCGTATAGTCCTCAATTGGTCTTCTTCCTTGGGACAGGTGGTGCAGGATGGCCTCAGCTGTAGCCATACGCTGCGGGTCATCATAGAGCTGGGACATACTTTCAAAGAAGGCATCAATTGTGTTTAGAACTGGGCTGCTCTGTTCCATCAAGCCGTGGGCCCAGGCTTGAGGTTCCTCAGACAATAGAGAGATCGCAAATCCCACCTTAACAATTTCTGATGAAAAGGTTCTGGGCTGGAGAGCGAAGTAGAGGGAGCATGCGTTTTTGAAGGCCCTGAATTTCTTACGGTCCCCTGAGAACCGTTCCGGTGTGGAACCCTGGGTTCCGGGAGCGCCATGACGACTGTGGGGTTGGCGGTAGCCTGAGGGAGCGGGCCCCCACTACTGGGTGCGGGAGCTGTGGCTGCAGAAGGGAGTGACCCCGTAATCTGCTGAAGGCGATTGTCAATTTGGGTATATCCCTCCTGTAGTTTTTTCACGGAGTCAGCAAGAGTGGATACCTGTTGACACAGGATCTCCAAAGGAGAGCGCGCTCTGTCGGCCTCGGACATCTGGCTGGATCGTACTGTCAGGACTAATACTCACCGAGGCCAAGATGCCGAGAGCGGCTCGCCCTTACAACCACGCGCACCCTGACCCCTGGAGTTGATACAGGGAGCAGGGGACACGCGGAGGTACGGGCTTCTGGTATGCGAGAGATCCGTTGGTGGAACTGAAGGACCGGTTTCAGACTAGGTTGCAGGCTGGGGATGCACCGGCAGTGCGGTGCAGAGCCGGATGGAAACTGAGGCACTGGAAGTCCGTTTAAACAGGCAGAGGTCAGAACCGGGTAATCAGGCAGAGCAAGTCCGTTTAGCAAGCAGAGGTCAGAACCGGGTAATCAGGCAGAGCAAGTCCGTTTAGCACGCAGAGGTCAGAACCGGGTAATCAGGCAGAGCAAGTCCGTTTAAAGCAGGCAGGGGTCAGAGGGGTATCAGGCAGACAGCAGTATCAGTATTCATAAGCCAGGGGTTCGGTACACAGAGCAGTAGATAGTTTCAGGATTTGACAGGGACACAGGAGACAGGAGAAGCTGACGACGATCCAGCAACCCGACTGGGCGCTGGAGTTGTCAGAAATAGTCTCCCCCTGGCGAGCGCGTCAGCGTGACGCGCTACCGGGTACCCGCACGGGCGACGGCGTGCACACGGGGCCGCCGTGCACCCGCACGCGCCGCACCATCGGGCCACGGACGGGTGTGCGGCGAAGCGCCAGTCCACTGTGCATGCGCCCCGGAGCCCGGCGAGCGGAGACACTTGAAGTCTCCTGACATCTATCCAACTTTTTCTGTCTGAATTTCTGCCAGCAAAAGATTGAGAGCTGGTTCTCTATTTTTCCGACAGAAAAAGTTGTTGACGGAAATTCTGTTTGTCTGTATGCAATTCTGACGTGCAAAAAAACATGCATGTTCGGAAACAATTTGACGCATGCTCGGAAGCATTGAACTTCATTTTCTCGGCTCATCGCAGTGTTGTACGTCACCGCGTTCTTGACGGTCGAAAGTTTAGAGAACTTTTGTGTGACCGTGGGGGTTATTTACTAAAGGAAAATCCACTTTGCACTGCAAGTGCCCTTCAAAGTGCACTTGCAGTGCACTTGGAAGTAAAGTCGCTGTAGATCCGAGGGGGACATGCAAGGACAATGAAAAAATGCATTTTAGCTTGCACATGATTGGATAATAAAATCAGCAGAGCTTCCCCTAATTTCAGATCTACCCCTTAGATTTAGAGTGACTGCACTTCCAAGTGCACTTTCCGTGCAATTTTAAGCGCACTTGCAGTGCAAAGTGGATTTGCCTTTCGTAAATAACCCCCCGTGTGTATGCAAGGCAAGCTTGAGCGAAATTCCGTTGGAAAAACCATCCAAGATTTTTCCGACGGAAATTCCACTTGTGTATACGGGGCATTAGAACTTTTAAAATGTCTCCCCCAGGAAGTGGTACTAGCTTATAGTGTTGAAAAACTTTTAGATGTCTTCCTCAGGAATCAGAATATGCAGGGCTATGGGAACTGTTAGGGACTAAACACACATAGGTTGAACTGAATAGACCTGTGTCTTTTTTTCCACGCTTGTAGACTATGTAACTATATAACTTTCTATTTAGTTTCTTTGAAATCCATGCTGTACATCTATGATGACTACTAATAAAGCCATTGAGTAGTTTTTTTCATAGTCAATTTATTATAGTACAAAACTTATAACATGTGTTCCTTCTAGGATGCAGGTTCTCTGCAAGGAAGACTAGGTATGTTGTTCACTTCTAATTGCTCTTTTTGGGGACTGACTTATGGATACTGGAGCACAGTAAAGAGGAAATGTTGGCTGTGCTACCCTTATTTAATTATATTATATTATTATTATAGGCAAAACACAGACTCACTTTAAAAAAAATTGGCCAAATGTTATGCATAACAGCTCGCTGTAATGTTTCTCCTACAGTTTTCATAAATCAGCTTCCCAATGCATTGACCACGTGGTATTTATACCAATATTTACAAGTAATTACAAGCCAACAGTTGGAAAATATTAGTCGTTGATGCAAAAATATTAAACATATTTTACAATGACCACTGATATAACGGTAAATCTTAGGAATAGAAATGTTTTATTAGGTTTTCATATATGTAATCTTCAAACATGTAGTGTTTATTTTTCATACCCTGCATTAATAAGCATATTTCAGTTATGTTCTAGTTAAAACAAAAAGAGTTAACAGACAGACTTACCAAGTGTTGCAATGGAATATTATGAAGTTGTAAAAAGTGTACAGAAATATATGACTATGATCATATACTTTAATGTACATAAAATATAATTTTGTTGTTAAATCATAATTATGACATTGGCAAGGTTCTATACATTCTAAGACACAAAAGTCTGTATTCAGTGGGAACACTTACAACACAATAGAAAAAAATAGGTGTCTTCTTGTGCTTTATGTTCCTTTAGATCTACGTGCCACTGTTCAATGGAACTGGTTTGTGTATTTTCATGTCTCGTGCCTTCTATGCAGTGTAACCAAAGATCAGGTGAAGGAAAATTAAAGTGGTTGTAAACCGCAGACATGAAATATGAACAAAGCATATCCCTTATAGTGGGTACATGTCTCAATTAGGTGTACTAACTGTCATTTCTGTCTGTCTCTTCGTTCCTCTGCTATCAGCATCAATCATTTCTGTCAAGTTTTCCTGACACCAAGAGAAAAATGGTGACAGGAGAGGGACCTTCAGCAGATTGACAGCATCAGCTCTGTGCCCGTAAGGTGTGTGAAGGGGGGGGGGGGGGTGTCTTTTCCCTCCAATCAGCTATCAGAGCTCTTTTCACTGAGCTCTGCAGAGTTTAACTTCAGCTCTCTACCCCCTTTTTTTCTGAATTCTCAGACAAGCATACACAATCAGCAATTTTGTAGAGAAGACTGCAGATAGACAGATACAATGTATGTAGGAGGATTGCTTTCATCTCTGTGTATCACCTGAGGATAACCACTTCGCTGGGTAAATGTAAGGTTTACAAACACTTTAAATAAACATATATTAGCTTACCATACACACATTCCTTTCCTCCTTATGTGAGAAATTTTTAAACTATTATAAGATCCATTCTCCTATCACGCACACACAGTCACTGCAGTTACCCATAACAAGAGATGGACAACAACAGTGAACATAGGGCTGGGCCCTTCGTGGACAAGAAATACCTAGAAATCCAAAGGTTTCCATTCCAGCTGAGTTATCCTATCATATACTTTTACTTTTCTAGCCAAATGCAGCTGGAATCCCCAGCTTTATAAACTTTTCTACGTTTTCATTTTAATTCAAGGCACAAATTAACATTTTCATCAAATGAATTGCTTTAACATTTCTTTTTAAGAAATATTGGATTAACTGAGAATTAAGAGAGATCTAAATTCATTTAACATTTTTATGGTTGAACTGGATGGACTTGTGTCTTTTTTCAACCTGACTAACTATGTAACTATGTAATCCTAATTAAGTGTGTTGTGTACTTCTTTTGCATCCTTCACTAGATACTTTAATTGACAAAATGCGCAATGACCAAAAATGTGCATGTAACAGGAATGCAGTGATATTTTGACAGCTCTCAAAAAAACACTACAGAGACATGAATACAATTTTATGGAAAACGTTAATATTTTGTGGCGGTCTTCTCACGTATATATATATTTTTGAGTTTAAGTACATTCTGTGGGCATGACTACTATTTATTTATTAAGGTGGACAAAGTTAAAACTCTGTTGCTGACAACCGCCAGTCAGGTTCAGACATCCCCCTTACAACTGAAGGCTGTAAGTAATGCAATTCTTACCCTGCACATATCAATAAAGATAGCTGACCATCAAAATAAAGCCAGTGGTCTAAAATGCCATCATGCTAGTCTCATTCTGTCTCTTTTAGGAACTGTTCACACATGCATCAAGCATCCAATGTGGGAGCTGTTAAAGAAACTTATTTTGTATTATTGTTTTCAACATAACTGACAAAGAAATGTCCAATACGTGTCAGGACTGGACAGGTTTCAGGTGCCAATGTGCTTCAAAAAGCATTGCTGATTTATCTGAAGTCAATGGATGCTCAGCTTACTAACTAATTAAAATATCAAGCTTGCCACAAGATTTGACTGAATTTTAAGTTCTATAATATTTTGTTCAGGTACAACAGCTCGTTCATGCACATCCTGAATGTAGAAGCGCAACCAGCATGCGTGACCTGCTACAAATTGCAAGCAAGCAGAATGAGGATCGTAGCCATCAGGCAGACAAAAGTCAATGGGGCATGAGGCAAGTGTTATATAGTTAGCTTCTATGCCTTACACAATTGTAAATACACCTTTTTAGCCTCATTTCCTGAGGATTTCTTCACAGGTGTGAAAAATACATAGCGCCTCATATATTTTCCTTTCTGTCTCTATCTCAAATGTGTTGATTTTTGTTACTGCTAATATGTATTCCTGATGCTTTGTGTGAATTATTATCCCTAGGTCCCTGCCTTTGTGGACATGCATAGATGGTTAGTATAAACAAATGTACTTTAGTTTCTACAATTTCTAAAACGTATCTGACATATGTATTATGTCTGTGGACACATATTTATCTATTTGCTTTTTTTATGGGTGAGTATAGTTCTCTATATATTTTTATATCCATATATAAATATATGCACACCTGCTTTTTCTGTCTATAGCCATATTTCTTTAGCTCATATCCTCTACATTTATTTTAGGTACTTATATAGCGCCATCAATTTATGCAGTGCTTTACATATACATTGTACATTCAAATCAGTCCCTACCCTCAAGGAGCTTACAATTTAAGGTCCCTAAATCACATTCATACATACACATACTAGGGTCAATTTAGACAGGATCGAATTAACCTACCAGCACGTCTTTGGAGTGTGGGAGGAAACCAGAGTACCCGGAGGAAACCCACCCAAACTTCAGGCAGGTAGTGTCACCAGCAACCCCTGTGCTGATAGGTGAAAGTACTAACCACTAACCACTACACCACTACACCACTGTGCCTCTCTACATAAATATATCCCGTAATGCTGTCTCCACAGATATACATTGACTATTCATACATACAGTAATACAGTATCTATATGAAATGTACACTGAACATGAATATATTGGCGCTAGGTATAGTAAACATTGTTTCTTCTAAAGTCTAATAAAGAATGTACATTTTGATGAAAGCCAAAGGTATACCCATTTCCTCATGGTGTGGGTCACCCAACCTCAAGCACCACTTGACAACTCTAGGTATTTATCACCAGTACCATCTATTGCTCAGAAATGCTTTCCTAAGCAATCCCTTGTGTATGTAAAATACTAGATGTTACCTAGTGAAGGGTTACTTGAATGGGTGGATTGACTGGTTGATTGAAATAAATTGATTGGGAGAGCATGATAAAACTTTAAAGTGAATACTGTACTTGGCAAGGCTATGGACATTCTAGTATTTTACATAATCTCGAAAAGCAACAAATTAATTTTAAAACAAGCCCTCTCTGACTATCGTAGCTGCTTCTTCACATCAGAAGTTATCTCTCTAAGGCCCAGTGCAGCTTGAAAAAAACTCAGTGCAGCTTTTTTTTTTTTTTTTTTACTGAGATAAAATACAGCCCATTTGTTGTAATGTGCCTGTGCACACAGGTGCAGAAACAAGCGCCATGCATTCTTCAGTAAGAAAATAATAGGAAAATCCGCTTTTTTGGTCAGTAATTTGCTCAGCTCACTCGGCTTCCATTGCCCAAAGTACCTACTCTGTGTCTACATTATAGATTTAGAGAATAAAAGGCCAGAAGGCTTCCAAGTTACTGCTTGGGAGGGGGATGCAAGTTAAGCTCAGCTGGCCTAAAGAACTTTAGTGCTTCTGCTGTGAAATTTGAAGATGAATTTCTCCGCAGTTCCTGCAGCTACAGAGTTTAGTATATGCTTGTTTTAAAGCTCATTAGCAGTGAATGTGTAAATAATTGAATGCCCATGGCCTGGCCATAGATTTGCTTTAATTTGGAGCAACTGTGGGTTACAACTTAAAAAGGAAATATACATTGAATGGCGGTTACACTGTAAATGGTTAGTGAGCTTTGAATAAGAAGCACTCTGGTTAAACAGTAGTGTGCATTAAATAGGAAATTCACAGTGACTGGAGATTGCACACAAAAAGGTAATTGTACATCAGATACTGGGGCACAATAAAGGGTTAATGTGCAGTGGATGAGGGTTGCTAACTGAAGGACTAATTAACTTTGAATGGAAGAAAAAGTTAAATGTACTGTGGTTGGAAATTTTTCAGTAAAAAAAAAAAATTAAGATACAGTTGTGCACAGGGAAGGGTTACTTTACAGTGGTCAGGGATGAATAGCAAATGGCACTGCAATGGCACTGCAACTCTGGGTATGGTTTGTGCTATTGTGTTCACTGGGTTAGGTATGGTTGACCATAGTCTGGTGTATGTGTACTTTCTCTTGGGTCAGCAGACTCCAATGGGGTACAGCATGTGACCTCAGCTCCCCTTAATAAAGGTTTTTTTTTTGCCTTCTGCATCTATAGAAACATCTCCCTAGTTTCCTGTGTTCATATTTGAAGTTTAACATATGAATTTAGATTTAGATTTACTGACATATCCTGGATACTCTTACAAATCTCAGTTCATTCCTCTTAGACATGAATCTCTGTTTTCTACCTCTTAAACACTCCTTTTTATTTCATTCCCTATAGATATATAAGTTTGGCATTGTGTTCTGTAGACACAATTAGTTATCACACACACACACACATATATATATATATATATATATATATATATATATATATATATATATATATATATATATATATATATATATATATATATATATATATATATACTATGTATATGTGGTTGCATTGTACTATAGCTTAGTAAAGATATATACATCTAGAGGGAAAGTGAGAGATAGATAGCCACACACGATCAAAACTGTTTAAAGGAAGAACTTGTGTTGCCATAGCAACCAGATCCCCCCCCCCCCCCCCACGCTGCACTAGAAATATGTAGTCTAAATGGTTTATATGGGCAGCAAGGATGTCCTTCAGTGATGTCTGCTCTTACTTAGATATACAGTCATTAAAATAATTGGGCTTATTTACAGAAATTTAAAAAATGGGTGAAAATGGTGTTGCCTTTGGTAACTAATGGCATGCTTTCATTTTGTAACCTGAATTAGATGAAAAACTTTAGGGCCTCTGTTGAGGGCTTTTGTTTGCTTGAACTAGGTTTTGTATTCATATACAAGTCTATGGGAATGCAAAACCTACTTGAAGCAGGTCAAATTCCTCTGTCAATGAATTAAAAATAATCTCAGAAGTGTTCTAATCTGATGTCAAACTGATGCCATCAACACACACTCAAAGCTCAAAGCCCATAGACACAGGCTCCTAATTTGATTAGTCTGGACATTACCCCAAAATCTCTTTTAATGCTTTTTCCTTGACTGCAGTCTAATATAATAGGCAAGGAATAATCAAAGTGCTTGGTTACTTCTCGGGACAGCACATCACATTTCTTGCTTTCTAGCATTTATCACGAATGTCCAAATATGTGAACTTCATCTTTGGCATCCTACTGATATAAGATATATTGATTACTTGTAAATTTGGGTCATGGACAATTGATTCTAAAAATGCTAGATTTTTTTTTCTTCTATATTTTGTATAGCATGAGTAGGAAAACAGCATGGGACTGGTCTACACTTTGGACTACCCCTTCACCCCCAATAGTTCTGAACCAGCAGACCTTTTTTTTTCAAAGTATATTAGGATTTTATTACTCTAGTATATACCTCACTCATTTCTTGTGCTTTATTTGCTATTTATTTGTATATGTACTATTTTACTCATAACACTTTGTTTTCCAACACTGTTTTCAATGATATGACATAAATCCAGTGCAATGTTACTGCATCTACAGTCACAGGATATATAAGAACCTTTTTACTGCATGTCATTGTGGATTAAAGGGTTTATATGTGGCAAGGAGTATATTTTAATATCGTCCAAAATCCTCTTTACTCATTAGGAGTGTCTTATATTTTATGTTGTTGTGTATTTTTGGAAAGAACTATATACATTGAGCTTGCTTACATAGCCATATAGGCCTGAGCTAAGCTGATTAAAGAATTAGTACATATAGTTTTAGAAACAATTAAAGTTGCATTTGTCGCACATTTTGCCCTTTAAACTCATATGTATAGATATTGACATTATATATATATTATATAATATATATTATATATTATAGTTACTGACATTATACTGTTGTGATAAAATATATTTGCTACTAAATATCTGCTTCATGAACAGTACAATGTATTATTCTCCACAAAGCTATAATGATCAAAGCTACAGCATTTCCCACTCCTCTATATATTTTATTTTTATTAGGATATAATTAGTAAGTTATAGTAACGATATAAAATGTCCACCATGGAAATCATTTAATAGATGTGAAATGAGTGTTTGTAATACATTTCAGGCTCTTATTTAATATTATGATTTTGGATTGTAATTAAATGGAAACCTCATTTTTATGTCTAAGTTTGTTTTTAACACTTTACGTTATTGTTTACATATGATTTTGCAGGGAAGGCTGTATATTTTATTTTTGAAATACTTGTATTTCTGTTTAAAAGTATAGGATACAGCACAGTCCATACATAGGAAGCCTAACAATGCCACAGGAGATAGATTAAAAATCACTACAGATGATATAGGTAAATGTGTACTGCAAGTGCTATAATATTTTAATTCTATGTTTTACCATTTTTTAGTAGAAACAAGAATTTCTACTAATGTTAAAACTTTTTGGCTAAAGGTTCACCAGATCAAATTCATGTACAAATTTCAACATCTAGTTAAAGAAAAAAAAACTAAAATAACACTTAAGGTATCATACACACCAGCCCCGTTGGGCTCCGCTTGGCAGCTTTGCCCAGTGCAGTCCTAACACATAGTGGTCTATGTACAAAAATTTGCTAAGCGGATGTCTTCAGTATTTGCACAGGCACCACAAAGATGTATCTGGGACTTGAGAATAGAGAAGGTAATAACCATCTCCCTCCCTGACAGTGTTTGTGCCTGGCAGTTAGCTGACTAGTTCTAAGCATTACAATTTGGAAAAAGGGAAGAAGGTCACACCCCCCCCCCCCCTCCCTTCCTCCCCAAGGGGAGCAGGGTAGTGTGGCGAAGGTGAATATAAAGTGGGAGAAGGTTATTAAGAAAACCTGTAACTTTGACCTCAATGGGCACCAGATTCCTTTATCTTGAATGTGTAAATGAACACAAGTTGGCTGGCTTGGTGAGACTTTAATAAAAGCACCAGCTTTTCTTGACTACATCCCCAGTTGCAAAAAGTTTACTCATACTGAACAAGATTGTAAATAAGATAAATCCTGTCTAAATTGGTTCTAATAGGTAAATGCATTTGAGATAGTAACATCAAGCTTGGTACACACACTGTGTTTACAGACTTACAGATCCCCACGTGTTTCACTATTTTACTGACAGCAAGGACCCCCTATAGCGGATGCTGACTTTCCAACAGGACTGTGTGACGGAAGCTGGTCTAACAATTGATTGATCGTTGACACATCGAAATTTGGCTGGTTCCTGCTCAACTGGTGAAATTTCAATTTGTGCGTACCTGGCTTTAGATTGTGAACTCATTAAGGGCAGAGACTAATGTGAATGTACAATATGTAATGTAAAAAACAAATGAACCGCGCTAAAAATTGAGTCCAATCAATATAAGTGAAAAAAGATTTAACAGAGTCCACATGGCATAATAGATCCTCCTAAATGATGAATAGAGAACAAACTTATGGATATTCTGCTTACCAGAACGTAAGCGAGGTTAAACAGGTGGCTTTAAACCCAGCCTGGGCCTTTCAGTGTGCTCCAAGAGGGGTAGGATCCGACAGACTCATGTAGCGGACCGAATCCACATAGGTGTAGAAAAACATACAAAAAACATAGCGTAATACTGACAAAAATAATTACCCTAAAAAGGAGTGCTCATACAAAAACCATTTAAAGGATCATGAGACCCCAAAATGTTTAGCAAACCAGGGGCGTGAAGGCAAAAAAAGGGGGAAGTGACATGCAACATGCAAAAAAAAAGTGATGTCTTTGAATCAAAAACTAATATTATATCTGATTACCAGAAGTAGAATTTAAAATAGGCGAGTACAGATCCAAAGAGGAAATAAATAAAACACCCGGTGCTCAGAAATGGGGGGCCGCTTACCAGATGGTAAACCAGTGAAGGTATGACAGCGGTAGGCTAATAGCCCTGGTAAACCCAGAGCGAGGTCCTGACCAGAACTGAAGGGGTTCCTGCTCACCAAAAGATCAGCTAGAAGGGGCCAAAAACGAAAAGGTGGTGGCGTCACCGCGATCCCGTCCGGGCAGACTCCTCACAAGCTCCGATCATAGGTGTTCAGAAAGGAGAAGCAGCCAATAGTGTCATACCGTAACAAATCCAATTTATTCAAAGGTAAAAACACTTACATTCAGAAAACGAAAGAAAAACAGTGATGCCGGCCGGCACTCAGATAGCTCCCGTCCACAACAGGGCAAACGTGGTGACGTCAGAACGTCCCTCCCAGACGCGTTTCGTCACAGGTTGACGTTGTCAACCTGTGACGAAACGCGTCTGGGAGGGACGTTCTGACGTCACCACGTTTGCCCTGTTGTGGACGGGAGCTATCTGAGTGCCGGCCGGCATCACTGTTTTTCTTTCGTTTTCTGAATGTAAGTGTTTTTACCTTTGAATAAATTGGATTTGTTACGGTATGACACTATTGGCTGCTTCTCCTTTCTGAACACCTATGATCGGAGCTTGTGAGGAGTCTGCCCGGACGGGATCGCGGTGACGCCACCACCTTTTTGTTTTTGGCCCCTTCTAGCTGATCTTTTGCTGAGCAGGAACCCCTTCAGTTCTGGTCAGGACCTCGCTCTGGGTTTACCAGGGCTATTAGCCTACCGCTGTCATACCTTCACTGGTTTACCATCTGGTAAGCGGCCCCCCATTTCTGAGCACCGGGTGTTTTATTTATTTCCTCTTTGGATCTGTACTCGCCTATTTTAAATTCTACTTCTGGTAATCAGATATAATATTAGTTTTTGATTCAAAGACATCACTTTTTTTTGCATGTTGCATGTCACTTCCCCCTTTTTTTGCCTTCACGCCCCTGGTTTGCTAAACATTTTGGGGTCTCATGATCCTTTAAATGGTTTTTGTATGAGCACTCCTTTTTAGGGTAATTATTTTTGTCAGTATTACGCTATGTTTTTTGTATGTTTTTCTACACCTATGTGGATTCGGTCCGCTACATGAGTCTGTCGGATCCTACCCCTCTTGGAGCACACTGAAAGGCCCAGGCTGGGTTTAAAGCCACCTGTTTAACCTCGCTTACGTTCTGGTAAGCAGAATATCCATAAGTTTGTTCTCTATTCATCATTTAGGAGGATCTATTATGCCATGTGGACTCTGTTAAATCTTTTTTCACTTATATTGATTGGACTCAATTTTTAGCGCGGTTCATTTGTTTTTTATTTTTGTCTTGTGGGCCCCACTTCTAACCGCAGCTTATTGAACTTTACTTAATTCAATTTATTTATTTTAGGGTGTCATTGTATCTATATTCACTGTATATTATTGTTATAATTATTTTTTACTGTTTTTTCCAAGCGCAATTTTTGTTTTTTATTGTTTACAATATGTAATGTGTTGCATAAATTGTTGGCACTATATAAGTACCTGTAATAAATGAATCTGTATCTCATCAGAGAGATTTTCATTCACTTGGTAGGGAAATTTCCTCTTATAAAGTTGTCACCAGAACAAGTGTAGCAACTCATAATTTAGAATTTAGCCTCAAGTTCATTCCCAGTGACATTGGTGATAGGACAATTACGGAGAGTGAAACTCCATAACGGAGTCACGGACAACAATAAAAACCTGACAGAGGTTATAACCACCACCACTCTAATCAAATAACAAGTATGTTTTACCTTTATTTATACCTTAATATAGCTGCATTTCTGTGTAGGCGCGCGCGTGCGTGCGTGTGTGTGTGTGTGTATGTATGTATATATATATATATATATATATATATATATATATATATATACACATACAGTTGTGCTCATAAGTTTACATACCCTGCAGAATTTATGATTTCTTGGCTATTTTTCAGAGAATATGAATGATAACACAAAAACTTTTCTTTCCCTCGTGGTTAGTGTTTGGCTGAAGCCATTTATTATAAATCAACTGTGTTTACTCTTTTTAAACCATAATGACAACAGAAACTGCCCAAATGACCCTGATCAAAAGTTTACATACCCCAGTTCTTAATACAGTGTATTGCCCCCTATAACATCAATGACAGCTTGAAGTCTATTGTGGTATTTGTGGATGAGGCTCTTTATCTTCTCAGATAAAGCTGCCCATTCCTGTTGGCAAAAAGCCTCCAGTTCCTGTAAATTCTTGGGCCGTCTTGCATGAACTGCACATTTGAGATCTCCCCAGAGTGACTCAATGATATTGAGGTCAGGAGACTGGCCACTCCAGAACCTTCACTTTATTCTGCTGTAGCCAATGACAGGTCGACTTGGCCTCGTGTTTTGGATCATTGTCATGTTGGAATGTCCAAGTATATCCCATACGCAGCTTCCTGGCTGATGAATGCAAATGTTCCTCCAGTATTTTTTGATAACATACTGCATTTATCTTGCCATCAATTTTGACCAAATTTCCTGTGGCTTTGTAGCTCACACATCCCCAAAACATCAGCGATTCACCTCTGTGTGGGGGGAGAGCAAAAAAAACTCAAAAAGTCTGAAAAAAAAACATCAATTGCAGCCTCACTGTGCCCATCAAACGCAGCCACTGTGCCATCAAAGCTGCCACTTTGCCCATCCAACGCTGCCACTATGCCATCAAATGCTCCCACTGTGCCCATCAAATGCTCCCACTGTGTCATCAATTGCTCCCACTGTGCCCATCAAATGCTCCCACTGTGCCATCAAATGCTGCCACTGTGCCCATCGAATGCTTCCACTGTGTCCCCCTGCCCACCCGCTCGCCGTCTGCTCGGCACTTACCTGTCTCAGTGATGGCGGCGGGTGGCGAGCAGTGTCATCCATGCTCCTCCATGTCCTCGATGTCTTCTTTTCCCATACCATCCTCCTCCCATCCTCTCCTATGAATGGATGCCTGATAGGCATCCAATAGCAGCGCTTGTCGTTTACAGCCAATCAGGTGAGAGGTAACAGACCCGAGCACCTGATTGGCGGATAGACCATTTTTGACACCTATTAGAGCCTATGGCTCTAATCAGCTGCTTCAAAAACACCCCCCGCAGCTGTAATTCAGGTGCCCCGCCCCCAAAAAGGGACCAGGCGCCTGAATAGGGGGTGGCAGCGGTGGCCATGGATAGATTAATGCATTGAATGAATCTATCTATTGGTGATAGAGGAGGTGGCTGGAGAGAGGGTGTGGCGCCCGTGCGCCCTTATGGACGCACCACCACTGGTTGTGGCCAAAAAGCTCAATTTTGGTCTTATCACTCCAAATGACTTTGTGCCAGAAGGTTTGAAGTTTGTCTCTGTGCTGTTTGGCGTATTGTAAGCGGGATACTTTGTGGCATTTGTGTAGTATTGGCTTTCTTCTGGCAACTCGACCATCCAGCCCATCTTTCTTCAAGTGCCTCCTTATTTTGCATCTTGAAACAGCCACACCACATGTTGTCAGAGAGTCCTGTATTTCACCTGAAGTTATTTGTGGGTTTTTCTTTGCATCCCGAACAATTTTCCTGGCATTTGTGGCTGAAATTTTAGTTGGTCTACCTGACCGTGGTTTGGTTTCAACTAGGGTTGCACCAATACCGTTACTAAGTACCTAGCGGAGCGCATTCGGCGCAATACAAATCCCATATCAAATCAAATCAAGTATTTGCACGAGTATTGGTACTCGTGCAAATGCGCCCATACCTGAAACTGATACCTTCAGGTTTGGCTCTTTCATCTGTCAGCGCGATTCCCCCGCTGACAGATGAAATGTATACAAAAGAATGCAGGCAGTCATTAGTTGTTAAGATGCAGGGCCGATGCATCCTTAACAACCAACGACGTTTCAGCTGTCAGTGGGGATTTTCACTTCCTCGTAGTGGACCCGTCCCGGCTCCGCCCCCTCTCATAACAGCCCCGCCCCTCCCGCAATGGCTCAGTTTTTTGTGTCCTCCGGTGATGTGCTTCTCCTCCTTGGGCTCCTCTGCGGGCGGCTGCGGGGTGACAGATCTGCCTGCCTGGTGACTAGTGTGTCCTTCACTGAGCCAGGCTTTGCTGCTGCAGAACTTCTTGGAGGGGGAGGACAGGTCTGCTGGGTGTTATAGTGCAGTGATTGGGTTCCCAAAAACTGCCTTTCCCCTCCCCCCTCTCTGCCCAAAACAATAACCCCCCCTCCCTGTTCCTCCATCCTAAACAATAACCCCCCACCCCGTCTCCGCCCAAAACAATAACCCCCCTCCCCGCCTCTCCAGCCTAAACAATAATCCCACCTCTCCACCCTAAACAATAACCCCCTCTCCACCCTAAACAATAACCCACTCCCCACCTCTCCACCCTAAATAATAACCCCCTCTACCCTAAACAATAACACCCTCTCCACCATAAACAATAACCTCCTCCCCACCTCTCCACTATAAACAATACCCTCTCCACCGTAAACAATAACCCCACCTCTCCGCCCTAAACTATAACCCCACCTCTCCACCCTAATCAATAACCCCCCTCTCCACCCTAAACAATAACCCCTCTCTGCCCAAAACAATAACCCCCTCTCCGCCCAAAACAATAACCCCACCTCTCCACCCTATACAATAACCCCTCTTCTCTACCAAAAACAATAACCCCTCTTCACCTTAAATAATAACAGCCCTCCCCACCTCTCCACCTAAAACAATAACCACATCTCTCCGCCCAAAACAATAACCCCCCTCCATCCTAAACAATAACCCCCTCTCCACCCTAAACAATAACAGCCCTCCCCACCTCCCCACCCTAAACGATAACCCCCTCCAACCTAAACAATAACACCCCTCCCCCCTCTCCGCTCAAAACAATAACCCCACCTCTCCACCCTAAACATTAACCCCCTCTCCACCATAAACAATAACCCCCTCTCCACCCTAAACAATAACCCCCCTCGCCGCCCAAAACAATAACCCCACCGATTCATCCTAAACAATAACCCCCCTCCCCCCCTCTCCACCCAAAACAATAACCCCACCTATCCACCCTAAACAATAACCCCCTCCCCCCTCTCCACCCAAAACAATAACCCCTCTCCACCAAAAAAAGTTAAAGTTCTAAAAAAAAAAATGTAAAAAAAGGTATCGATAATCGGTATTGGCGAGTACTTGAGAATAAGTATCAGTACTTGTACTCGGTCTGGTACTGGTATCGGTGCAACCCTAGTTTAAACAGAACCCCTTATTTTCCACTTCTTGATTAGAGTTTGAACACTGCTGATTGGCTTTCTCAATTCCTTTGATATATTTTTATATCCCTTTCCTGTTTTATACAGTTCAACTACCTTTTCCCGCAGATCCTTTGACAATTTTTTTTTTTCTTTCCCCATGATTCAGAATCCAGAAATGTCAGTGAAGCTCTGGATGAAAGATGCAAGGGTCTTTCAGGTGACAAGAAACTCATTGACCTGTTATACACACACACTAATTACAAGCAAACAGATCACAGGTGAGGATGGTTACTTTTAATGGCCATTCAAACTGCTTTGTGTCAACTTGTGTGCGTGTTATCAGGCCAAAATCACCAGGGTATGTAAACTTTTGATCATTTGGGTAGTTTCTGATTTCTCATTATGATTTAAAAAGAGTAAACACAGTTGATTGATAATCAATGGCTTCAGCCAAACACTAACCAGGAGTGAAAGAAAAGTTTTTGTGTTATCATTCATATTCTCTGAAAATGGGCAAGAAATCATAAATTCTGCCAGGATATGTAAACACAACTATATATATATATATATATATATATATATATATATATATATATATATATATATATATATATACACACACACACAGTAAATAGGCGCACATATATCATACAATGTAGATAAAATAGAAACACTATTTGAAAGGTTATACATAAATTACCATAAAACAATGGTGAATAGGAGTGACATTGGGATGATTGGCAGTTCACAGTATATGTCAGTATGTAAAAGAAATGTGTCAATTAAAGCTTTGATCTGTGGCGACATGAGCCAACTCTTGGAGTTCCAAAAAGGCCAAATGTTCAGTAACTAAACTACATGTGCATTTGTAACAACTCCAAAATTATGAAATGTATCAAGGGGGACGGTCTCAAAAATAAAGAAAGAATATATCAATAATGGATACAATGAATCAACAACATGAAATGGTGGTTATGGGCTGAACATCAAAGCTAACAGACAGGTATAGACAGAAATGACTTTCAATTCAAAATGACTTTAGAATTAAAGCAGTACCTATGTGACCCAGTCAGAGAATCTGTCAGTTTTGCTCAGTCATGGCTAAGTGACAGGTTCTCTTGATAGGGCACCCTCCACTGATACTTTTCTTTCCCACGCTCCTCCCTTGCCACTCTATTTGCCTGTGAAAACTTTGGAAACACCCAGTACTTACAACAGGATTACACAAAGTATGAATTCACTCCCCACCCCCTGTTCAATGCTGCCATTTTTAAAAATGGCGCATGCACGATTCGACACTGGTCTCTGCCAGGTATTTGGGAGCTGGCAAAGACTGACAGCACATCTGTGCATACACAGAGGGCTTCCATGCATGTGCACAAATGCTGCCTGTTTCAGGTAGATGGGTACTATAATGTCCTGCGGCAATTGTGAGCATGTGCAGAAATCTGCAGCCCATGCACACATGCATTGCAAAAGTTGCGGCTTAGTAACACACTGCTTCCTGGGATAGCTGTAACAGCAATCTCAGTAGTCAGCTGGCACGGCCCAGGCTGGCAATGAGGAAGTGCTACCTTGCAGCACAAAAAAGTAACACAAAGGTATAAATTGTAATACTTTTTAGCATTTGTGTAAGAGGGAGAGGGAAGGGACAAAATATGAAAATGTGTTAGTGAGTTAAGTAGTTTAGTTTTGCTTTAAGGTTAGTGTAAGCATGTGACCTTTTTCCTTCCTCCTGGGATGCAGCGCTTAAGCATGAGTGGCCATTTGCTAGGCCTGAACACTGTTGCATGGGGAGGTAAGGAGGTCATCAAGGCTTCATGCACAATGTATTCTATTGACACATTTTTTTCTAGAGAAATTTACCAGCAGCAAAATCTGGTAAAAAGCCGGGTTTTTGCATGTACGTTCATGCGCCTAGCGTTAATGTACGTTTATGCACATTTAAGCGCTTTTGAGCTCGTCTTCTGTACACACAAGTGATGGTTTTTTTTTCTACCTCCAAATTTCTTTAAGAGCCCTTGCACACTGGGGCGGGGGGCGGCGTAGGCGGTAAAACGCCGCTATTATTAGCGGCGTTTTACCGTCGGTATGCGGCCGCTAGCGGGGCAGTTTTACCCCCCCGCTAGCGGCCGAGAAAGGGTTAAATACCACCGCAAAGCGCCTCTGCAGAGGCGCTTTGCCGGCGGTATAGCCGCGCCGTCCCATTGATTTCAATGGGCAGGAGCGGTAAAGGAGCGGTATACACTCGGCTCCTTCACCGCTCCGAAGATGCTGCTGGCAGGACTTTTTTTACCGTCCTGCCAGGGCATCGCTCCAGTGTGCAAGCCCTCGGGGCTTGCACACTGCAATGAAAGCAGCGGCACTTTCTGGGCGGTTTGCAGGCACTATTATTAGCGCAATAGCGCCTGCAAACCGCCCCAGTGTGCAAGGGCTCTTAACTTCTATGTGTGCATGGATACATAGGTTAAAAAGGAGAGGCATTTCGAGGCAAAAATAATTAGGTATGCATGAGGTCTAAGGCTGTGTTAGCCCCAGCATGGATCTTACACAGACATTAGACTTATCGCACCTGTAGGCAAAAGGGGTGGCAGGGAAGCATAGAGACTGGTGTTATATCAAGAAACCTGTCACCTTGCCCTGAATAGACACAACTACAGATTCCTGTCAACAAAAACTGTACTGTAAGCCTCATAACACTGGAACCCAGAAACTGTTTGCATGCATGACCAGTGGACAAGGGAACAAAACCTGGTGTAATTTAAGGAAAACCTGGACTCCTGGTAGTGATAAAATGTAATATGGTCTGATGCGTTCTTTTTTACCTATTGCCTACTTCTGGCCAAGTGTAATGCCCCGTACACACGGTCGGATTTTCCGATGGAAAATGTCCGATCGGAGCGTGTTGTCGGAAATTCCGACCGTGTGTGGGCTCCATCGGACATTTTCCATCGGATTTTCCGACACACAAAGTTGGAGAGCAGGAGATAAAAATTTTCCGACAACAAAATCCGTTGTCGGAAATACGGATCGTGTGTACACAAATCCGACGGACAAAGTGCCACGCATGCTCAGAATAAATAAAGAGATGAAAGCTATTGGCCACTGCCCCGTTTATAGTCCCGACGTACGTGTTTTACGTCACCGCGTTTAGAACGATCGGATTTTCCGACAACTTTGTGCGACCGTGTGTAGACAAAACAAGTTTGAGCCAACATCCGTCGGAAAAAATCCTAGGATTTTGTTGTCGGAATGTCCGAACAAAGTCCGACCGTGTGTACGCCCTATAAGTGTGATGTAAGCCAAAAAAGGACTTCAACCCTACCCTATGGATAAATATAACAGAGAGATCTGTAATGGTATGAAAAGCCATTTTGTGGTGGTCATTAGGTCACATAATTACCTTGCATGGTCATGTAAAAGCCAAGGAATAGGATTTCATTGTATAAAACTGTGTACAATCAATAGAGTAAGCATTGTTTAATTGTGATGTTCCTATTTTACAGGATATTTCCTCCAATCATATTGCTAAAAAATTCAAGGCGGCAAATGGCTTCCATATCACAACACCAAAATTGCAGTAACTAAATGTTTTCCATTTTCCTTCATCTCTCAAACTAAAGAGTTACATTCTCTAAAGATGGCAAATCTCACTCCACCAAATGCAGGATTTGCATGACAGCATTCCAAAGAAGGAAAAAAGTGATTCTGAAGGCAAAGGGTAGTCCTGCTCCAAATGAGGCCTTTAATATAAATGTATTTGAAGTGCTTTCATTAATATATATATATATATATATATATATATATATATATATATATATATATACACATACTGTATATTTAGTGTTTATCATAAAGCTTTAGAAGAACTGCACCAAAGCATGCAGGGCAAATGTAACAGGAGTCTTCTCCCTAAATGATTGTAAAACAGCAAAGGTTGCAGTACACTCATGATTTAATTGATGGTATAAGATGACTGCAAAAAAAAACCTGTTGTCATATACCTTTTTATTAAAACTATGAGTACACTGCAAATAGAGAAGATTTTGCGTTATATTGATATACATATAATACATATGTGTAATGTAGATTTATGGTCATATCTATAGATCACTAAATCTTCATACATATTTAATGTAGTATAGTACATTCCCTAACATTCCTGTTTTTCTATAGCTGTAGAGATCAGCTATTTATCGTTTTCAGCATACAGTATGAATAGCGTATTCATTTAGAAGAATAATTCACTTTGATGCTGGTCCATCCCTTTTCATATTAGGTTTGTGCAATTGTTGCTTTTGTTGTTCTGGGATGATGCATTCTTGCAAATACATTGTTTCAACGACTGGGTAAAAAATCTTTGCTGGGATGTTTGTGCTTTTAATGACATCTCTTTTTTACTGCACATGATTTTGTTCCTGTTACTCTGTTACAGCACCACTGTTCTCATAAGGCTAATACTTAGCCATTATGTGGGAGCGTGTCTTTTTTCTTTGATTACCATTTCAAAGAAAGGGCAAGTTCACAAAGCCAAAATCCTGTTACAAAAGATGATAAAAGTACGTTGCGTCAGTGTTCTTAACGAAATGACATGGTATGTAGACTTGAAGCAAAACGTAGTTGCTGCCCAATTATTGTGCAAGGCAGATTGTGTATGCCTGTGCAGTCACAGTGTTAAAATGCAGCCAAGGATTGAAATTCTCTTCAAAATAAAGGGAAACACGTTTTATGACCTTGCACATGCAGAACTGAAATGAATGTGCCAGGATTGTATTTGCTTACATGAGACTGCATTTTCCCTTAATTTTGTCTGCCCTCTTCTGCTTGCTGGACCTTTTACCATCAATATTTAGGCTCATGTTTCTCCTTTTCTCCAAGTTCAGTAGCTCCTGAAAAAGTTCCTTCACATTGTAGTTCATCTTAGCTGAGGTCTCCATGAAGGCACATTTCCACTCTTTGGCCAACGCCTCTACTTCTTTTGTATCCACTTCACGCTGTGTTTCGTCGCACTTGTTTCCTACTAGCATTACTGGAATGCTCTCTATACTACCTTTGATCTGTAGGATCTGCTGATAGATTGGCTTCAACTCCTCTATTGACTGTTTGCTGGTGACAGAGAAGACTAGAATAAATGCATGACCCTTAGAGATGGAGAGTCGCTGCATGGCTGGAAACTGGTGGCTTCCAGTTGTGTCCGTGATTTGCAGGGTACAGACACTTTTGTCACAGCTGATGACCTGCCGGTATGTGTCCTCAATAGTTGGAATATACGTGTCTCGAAATGTTCCTTTGACAAACCGCAGGACCAAGGAGCTCTTCCCTACACCTCCTGCCCCAAACACCACTACTCGATAATCATTACTTTGTTCTGGCATTTTAATCGCTTGTTGGGTCCTAGAATAGGAGAAAAACAAAAACAAAAGAAAACTATATATAACTTAATGCATGATATACATATCGAAAAATGAGAAGTCAAACTGCATTGTAAAATTTAGAAGGAAGAAAAGAAAAATCAGTACTTAAACTATTTTCACTTTGATTAGACTATACTTTTAAGCTTTTCTGGATTCTAACTTTGGCAGTACTGTAATAGTTGATCTGCTTTGTTTGCTACCACTTTACGTATCTTGAAAATTCATTAACCATATGTTCACAATAAATTTTAGGTCCTTAAATTGATAGTCTGCAGGGAAGTCTTTGTTGTGGTATTCTGTATGCTAAGCAAACCTGTTTTTGGTATAGAAGGGGCAGCGCATACAAGTATGTAGCTTATGGAAGATGGCACTTTCTCACAAGAAATTCTTGCTAAAAACTTTGTACTATGTATGGTCAACAAATCTGTCTGTCCATGCAAGCTTATGGATTTAAAAGAAACTGTTGTCCAAAAAGCTAATACGGTATGAGTGATACTACATGCACTATATTACCAAAAGTATTGGGAAACCTTCCTTTACACGCACATGAACTTTATTGGCATCCCAGTCTTAGTCCGTAGGGTTCAACAATGGGTTAGCCCATCCTTTGCCGCTATAACAGCTTCAACTCTTCTCGAAAGACTGGCCACAAGGTTTAGGAGTATGTCTATGGGAATGTTTGATCATTCTTCCAGATGTGGATGAGAAGGCCTGGCTCTCAGTCTCCTCTCTAATTCATCCCTAAGGTGTTCTATCAGGTTGAGGTCAGAACTCTGTGCAGGCCAGTCAAGTTCCTCCACCCCAAACTCAACTCGCTTATCCATGTCTTTATGGACCTTGTTTGTGCACTGGTGATCAGTCATGCTGGAACAGGAAGGGCAAACCCCAAACTGTTCCCACAAGATTGAGAGCATGAAATGTCTTGGTATGCTTACGCCTTAGGAGTTCCCTTCACTGGAACTAAGGGGCCAAGCCCAACCCCTGCAAAACAACCCCACCATTGTCCAACATTGAAGCCTAAAATGTGCCTGATATGTGCCCATATCAGCCTCGCCATTGCCCATCATTACAGCCTGATCTGTGCCAGATTACACAGAGGGATCTCCTGTTTACTCAGCGCTCGCACACAGTCCCGCCTCTTTGGCCGGTTCTTATGATAGACAGAACACTGGTCCAATGCGATTTGCCCCCTATTTTCAGGGGGGGGAAGTATGTGTTACAAGCTGCTAAACAAAGTATATATATGTATATATGTATATATATATATATATATACACACACACATTTATTTATATATACAGTATATATAAAATGCTGTATTCAGTAATATAAATAGACTATGGCAGTCTGTCACATGTTAGGCTGTAAATGATGCATATAAAACATTTTAATATGCCATGGAGTATGGCACCAGAGCAAATACAATTAACTTTCAACAATCAGATGTAGGGATGAGCCGAACACCCCCCGGTTCGGTTCGCACCAGAACCCGCGAACGGACCGAAAGTTCGCACGAACGTTAGAACCCCATTGACGTCTATGGGACTCGAACGTTCGAAATCAAAAGTGCTCATTTTAAAGGCTAATTTGCATGGTATTGTCCTAAAAAGGGTTTGGGGACCCGGGTCCTACCCCAGGGGACATGTATCAATGCAAAAAAAACTTTTAAAAACGGCCGTTTTTTCGGGAGCAGTGATTTTAATGATGCTTAAAGTAAAAAAAAAAAAGTGAAATATTCCTTTAAATATCGTACCTGGGGGGTGTCTATAGTATGCCTGTAAAGTGACGCGTGTTTCCCATGTTTAGAACAGTCCCTGCACCAAATGTCATTTTTAAAGGAAAAAATCTCATTTAAAACTGCTTGCGGGTTTAATGTCATGTCGGGTCATGGCAATATGGATGAAAATCAGTGAGACAAACGGCATGGGTACCCCCCAGTCCATTACCAGGCCCTTTGGGTCTTGTATGGATATTAAGGGGAACCCCACACCCAAATTAAAATAAGGAAAGGTGTGGGGCCACCAGGCCCTATATACTCTGAACAGCAGTATACAGGCGGTGCAAACAAGACAGGGACTGTAGGTTTGTTGTTAAGTAGAATCTGTTTGTAATTTTGAACATTTTTAATGTGTTTAGCTCCAGCCAAAAAATCTTTTCTAAGCTTTTTGGAAAACATAGGGAAGGGTTATCACCCCTGTGACATTTGTTTTGCGTCTTTCCTCCTCTTCAGAAGATTTCACCTCACTTTTTTGTCCCAATGAAAAATGTTTTTTGAAAATTTGGGTTTTTTTGTGGAACAAGGATTGGAAAGCATCAGTGGAAAGGAGAAATTGTTTTCCCATATTAACTCTTACAGGAGAGAATTTCCCTTCCTTAGGGGTAGATTTCATCTCACTTCCTGTTGTCTCCTACCGTTTGCAAGTAGGAGTCGTTTGTAAGTTAGATGTTTGAAGGTAGGGTCCTGCCCTATATACTCAGCAGAAATTTGGGCCTTAGGTGTTGCTGTGGCCAAAACACTGTAAGCCCTCACAGGGCCCTGCTGTGAAATATTAGATCAAGAATTGTAATTACATGCCCCTGTTGAACAGGAGCTGAAAAATTAGGCCTTAGGCACTGGTGCTGGTGCCACAACACTGCAACCCCTCACAGACACTCTAGTTGGAACGCAGGAACGAGCCCTGCTGCAAAGTATTGCATCAAAAATTGTAATTACACGCCCCTGTTAGACAGGGGCAGAAAAATTGGGCCTTAGGCACTGGTGCTGGTGCCACAACACTGCAACCCCTCACAGACACTCTAGTTGGAACGCAGGAACGAGCACTGCTGCAAAGTATTGCATCAAAAATTGTAATTACACGCCCCTGTTAGACAGGGGCAGAAAAATTGGGCCTTAGGCACTGGTGCTGGTGCCACAACACTGCAACCCCTCACAGACACTCTAGTTGGAACGCAGGAACGAGCCCTGCTGCAAAGTATTGCATCAAAAATTGTAATTACACGCCCCTGTTAGACAGGGGCAGAAAAATTGGGTCTTAGGCACTGGTGCTGGTGCCACAACACTGCAACCCCTCACAGACACTCTAGTTGGAACGCAGGAACGAGCCCTGCTGCAAAGTATTGCATCAAAAATTGTAATTACACGCCCCTGTTAGACAGGGGCAGAAAAATTGGGTCTTAGGCACTGGTGCTGGTGCCACAACACTGCAACCCCTCACAGACACTCTAGTTGAAACGCAGGAACAAGCCCTGCTGCAAAGTATTGCATCAAAAATTGTAATTACACGCCCCTGTTAAACAGGGGCTGAAAAATTGTGCCTTAGGCACTGGTGGTGGCGCCCAGAACCAAAAATGTTCTTACAAGCTATCAGCGTGATGATTGAGGAGGAAGAGGATAATTACTCAGGGATAGTCACTCAGCATAGGCAGTCTTTGAAGGGATCTGAGATTTCAAAAAAAATTATTCGGTTACATCTGCATCAGGTGCTTGGTAGCTGGTGGTGATCCAAGACTGATTCATTTTTATGAAGGTCAGCCGATCGACCGAGTCGGTGGACAGACGCACCCTGTGATCGGTTACCACGCCTCCAGCAGCACTGAATGTGCGTTCCGAAAGAACGCTGGATGCAGGACAGGCCAGTAGCTCAATTGCATACTGTGCAAGCTCTGGCCAGTGATCCATCCTCAAGACCCAGTAACCCAGAGGATTTTCGGTGGGAAAGGTGTCCAAGTCTGATCTTGCCCCTAGGTATTCCTGCACCATGTAAAACAGACGCTGGCGATGGTTGCTGGAACCGATCATACCTTGGGGCTGCGGACCAAAAAATTGTCTGAACGCATCGGTCAGACGGCCACCTTCTCCACCGCTCCTTCTTTGACTGACCGAAGCCTCAGCAACACGTTGTCCAGAAACAGGAGTTTGTAACCTCCCAGTCTCTGGGAACGCGTTGCACAGACCTTTCTGCAAGGCCTCCCGAAGATGTTTCATCCTCTGCTCCCTCTGCGATGGCAAGATAAGGTCCGCAACCTTACCCTTGTAACGTGGATCAAGGAGGGTTGCCAGCCAGTATTGGTCCTTCTCCTTGATACCACGAATACGAGGATCCTTACGCAGGCTTTGCAGGATCAGGGAGGCCATGCAGCGTAGGTTTGCTGAGGCATTCGGTCCGGAGTCCTCTGGGTCACTAAGGACAACAACGTCCGCAGCCACCTCCTCCCAGCCACGTACAAGTCCATGTGTTCCTTGGGACTGATCCCTTAAAGACTGCTGATGCTGAGTGCCAGGCTCCACCTCCATATTGACACAATCTTCCTCCTCCTCCTCCTCCTCCTCCTCGTCCTCTTCCTGTGTGATCGGCGGGCACGCAGGAACACTGTCTGGATAAAGGGGGCCTTGAGAGCTAAGGAAGTCCTCCTCTTCCTGCCTCTGTTCTGCCTCAAGTGCCCTGTCCATTATTCCACGCAGCGTGTGCTCCAACAGGTGGACAAGGGGGACAGTGTCACTGATGCATGCACTGTCAGTGCTCACCATCCTCGTGGCCTCCTCGAATGGTGACAGGACAGTGCATGCATCCCTGATCATGGCCCACTGGCGTGGGGAAAAAAAACCAAGGTCCCCTGACCCTGTCCTGGTGCCATAGTCGCACAGGTACTCATTGATGGCCCTCTGCTGCGTGTGCAGCCGCTGCAGCATGGCCAACGTCGAGTTCCACCTGGTGGGCATGTCACAGATTAGGCGGTTCTTGGGCAGGTTAAACTCCTTTTGGAGGTCCGTCAGCCGAGCACTGGCATTATATGACCGGCGGAAATGCACAGAGACTTTCCTGGCCTGCCTCAGGACATCCTGTAAGCCCGGGTACCTGCCCAAGAACCGCTGCACCACCAAGTTAAGGACGTGAGCCAAACAGGGCACATGGGTCAGTTGTCCCTGTCGGAGGGCAGAGAGGAGGTTGGTGCCATTGTCGCAAACCACCATTCCTGCCTTAAGTTGGCGTGGCGTCAACCACCTCTGAACCTGCCCCTGCAGAGCTGACAGAACCTCTGCCCCAGTGTGGCTCCTGTCCCCCAAGCACACCAGCTCAAGCACCGCATGGCATCTTTTGGCCTGCGTACTTGCGTAGCCCCTTGAACGCCTACGGAGCACCGCTGGTTCCGAGGAAGAGGCCATGGAGGAAGAAGAAGAGGAGGGGGTGGAGGAGAGAGGTGTGTCACAATCAGCATTTTGGAGGCGTGGTGGCGGAACAACCTCCAACACTACAGCACCTTGTCCTGCATCCTTCCCAGCTGCCAGCAGAGTCACCCAATGCGCCGTGAAACTTAAGTAACGTCCCTGTCCATGCCTGCTGGACCATGAGTCAGCGGTAATATGCACCTTACCGCTGACCGCCCTGTCCAGCGAGGCATGGACATTGCCTTCCACATGCCGGTAGAGAGCCGGAATCGCCTTCCGTGAGAAAAAGTGGCGTTTGGGTACCTGCCACTGAGGAACCGCACATTCCACAAACTCACGGAAGGGGGCAGAGTCTACCAACTGAAAAGGCAGCAGTTGAAGTGCTAGCAATTTTGCCAAGCTAGCATTCAACCGCTGGGCATGTGGATGGCTGGGAGCAAACTTCTTTCGGCGGTGCAGCAGCTGGGGCAGGGAAATTTGCCTGGTACAATCTGACGTCGGTGTACCAAAAGCAGATTGCCCACAAGTACTTGGCTGTGACACACCTAATTCTACACCTTCATTCCTCTCACTGCAGGTCTCAGAGAGGACTGAAGGTCTAGTGGGGTTGGAAATCTCAGCTGATGAGGAGCAAGGAGAGATCGTCTTTGTTCTTTGGTGTGGGTCTTTCAGATACGCTTGCCAACGAACTGCATGGCAGGTCAACATATGTCTGGTCAAGCATGTGGTACCCAAGCGGGAGATGTTTTGGCCACGCGAGATACGCTTGAGACATATGTTGCAAATAGCAGCGGTGCGATCTGATGCACTCGTCTCAAAAAAGGCCCACACCAAAGAACTTTTTGAATAACGCGCAGAGACTGCAGCGCCCTGCACATGTGGAGCTTTGGGGTGTGATGCAGTCAATGTGCTGCCCTTAGGCTGGCCCCTGGAGGGCATCCTGCCTAGTTGGTGATGTGCCACCTCCTCCTCCTCCTCCTCCTCCTCCTCTCTCCTATCAGGCACCCACGTTGAGTCAGTGACCTCATCATCCCCTCCCTCCTCATCACTGGAGCAAACCTGGCAGTATGCTGCAGCAGGGGGAGCATGACTGCCAGATTGCTGTCCTTCTTGGGCACCCCCTCTGTCCGTGCTCATGTTACTGCCTTCATTGAGCTCAGTATCATCATCAGAGCCTTCCAAACGCTGGGCATCCTCCTGGAGCATGTACCCAACACTGTGGTCAAACAGTTCGAGGGAATCCTCATGAGGACATGGTGGAGCTAGGGAAGGAGTCACTGATGACATTGAGCTGAGGGAAGAGGCCGCTGCTTTGCCAGACAAAGCACCCTGGGCATGGGTGAGAGAGGATGAGGAGGATGAGGACGGCTTGGTCATCCACTCGACCAAGTCTTCCGCATGTTGCGGCTCAACACGGCCAGCTGCCGAAAAAAAGGCCAAGCGTGTCCCATGGCCACGTGCTGATGAGGATGCACCGTCTCCACGACCAGCACTAGACACAGAGCCTGCTTGCCCTCTCTTATTGGCTTGTGACTGTCTGCCTCTCCTTCTTGGCCTTCCAGACATACTAATGGCCTGTAGCTGCACTAAGCTGTGATAGAACACCTGTAATTTTCTTCAGGTAGCTTTATATACTGTAACCAGACAAGCCTGCCTGTCAGTAGGAAGATAACAGGAACGGATCTAGCTGAACACTGTGAGCAGGACGTACTGCACTAAATGTATATAGCAGGAACGGATCTAGCTGAACACTGTGAGCAGGACGCACTGCACTGAATGTAAATAGCAGGAACGGATCTAGCTGAACACTGTGAGCAGGACGCACTGCACTAAATGTAAATACCAGGAACGGATCTAGCTGAACACTGTGAGCAGGACGCACTGCACTGAATGTAAATAGCAGGAACGGATCTAGCTGAACACTGTGAGCAGGACGCACTGCACTGAATGTAAATAGCAGGAACGGATCTAGCTGAACACTGTGAGCAGGACGCACTGCACTGAATGTAAATAGCAGGAACGGATCTAGCTGAACACTGTGAGCAGGACGCACTGCACTGAATGTAAATAGCAGGAACGGATCTAGCTGAACACTGTGAGCAGGACGCACTGCACTGAATGTAAATAGCAGGAACGGATGTAGCTGAACACTGTGAGCAGGACGCACTGCACTAAATGTAAATACCAGGAACGGATCTAGCTGAACACTGTGAGCAGGACGCACTGCACTGAATGTAAATAGCAGGAACGGATCTAGCTGAACACTGTGAGCAGGACGCACTGCACTGAATGTAAATAGCAGGAACGGATCTAGCTGAACACTGTGAGCAGGACGCACTGCACTGAATGTAAATAGCAGGAACGGATCTAGCTGAACACTGTGAGCAGGACGCACTGCACTAAATGTAAATATCAGGAACGGATCTAGCTGAACACTGTGAGCAGGACGCACTGCACTGAATGTAAATAGCAGGAACGGATCTAGCTGAACACTGTGAGCAGGACGCACTGCACTAAATGTAAATACCAGGAACGGATCTAGCTGAACACTGTGAGCAGGACGCACTGCACTGAATGTAAATAGCAGGAACGGATCTAGCTGAACACTGTGAGCAGGACGCACTGCACTGAATGTAAATAGCAGGAACGGATCTAGCTGAACACTGTGAGCAGGACGCACTGCACTGAATGTAAATAGCAGGAACGGATCTAGCTGAACACTGTGAGCAGGACGCACTGCACTGAATGTAAATAGCAGGAACGGATGTAGCTGAACACTGTGAGCAGGACGCACTGCACTAAATGTAAATACCAGGAACGGATCTAGCTGAACACTGTGAGCAGGACGCACTGCACTGAATGTAAATAGCAGGAACGGATCTAGCTGAACACTGTGAGCAGGACGCACTGCACTGAATGTAAATAGCAGGAACGGATCTAGCTGAACACTGTGAGCAGGACGCACTGCACTGAATGTAAATAGCAGGAACGGATCTAGCTGAACACTGTGAGCAGGACGCACTGCACTGAATGTAAATAGCAGGAACGGATCTAGCTGAACACTGTGAGCAGGACGCACTGCACTAAATGTAAATACCAGGAACGGATCTAGCTGAACACTGTGAGCAGGACGCACTGCACTGAATGTAAATAGCAGGAACGGATCTAGCTGAACACTGTGAGCAGGACGCACTGCACTAAATGTAAATACCAGGAACGGATCTAGCTGAACACTGTGAGCAGGACGCACTGCACTGAATGTAAATAGCAGGAACGGATCTAGCTGAACACTGTGAGCAGGACGCACTGCACTGAATGTAAATAGCAGGAACGGATCTAGCTGAACACTGTGAGCAGGACGCACTGCACTGAATGTAAATAGCAGGAACGGATCTAGCTGAACACTGTGAGCAGGACGCACTGCACTGAATGTAAATAGCAGGAACGGATGTAGCTGAACACTGTGAGCAGGACGCACTGCACTAAATGTAAATACCAGGAACGGATCTAGCTGAACACTGTGAGCAGGACGCACTGCACTGAATGTAAATAGCAGGAACGGATCTAGCTGAACACTGTGAGCAGGACGCACTGCACTGAATGTAAATAGCAGGAACGGATCTAGCTGAACACTGTGAGCAGGACGCACTGCACTGAATGTAAATAGCAGGAACGGATCTAGCTGAACACTGTGAGCAGGACGCACTGCACTGAATGTAAATAGCAGGAACGGATCTAGCTGAACACTGTGAGCAGGACGCACTGCACTAAATGTAAATACCAGGAACGGATCTAGCTGAACACTGTGAGCAGGACGCACTGCACTGAATGTAAATAGCAGGAACGGATCTAGCTGAACACTGTGAGCAGGACGCACTGCACTAAATGTAAATACCAGGAACGGATCTAGCTGAACACTGTGAGCAGGACGCACTGCACTGAATGTAAATAGCAGGAACGGATCTAGCTGAACACTGTGAGCAGGACGCACTGCACTGAATGTAAATAGCAGGAACGGATCTAGCTGAACACTGTGAGCAGGACGCACTGCACTGAATGTAAATAGCAGGAACGGATCTAGCTGAACACTGTGAGCAGGACGCACTGCACTGAATGTAAATAGCAGGAACGGATGTAGCTGAACACTGTGAGCAGGACGCACTGCACTAAATGTAAATACCAGGAACGGATCTAGCTGAACACTGTGAGCAGGACGCACTGCACTGAATGTAAATAGCAGGAACGGATCTAGCTGAACACTGTGAGCAGGACGCACTGCACTGAATGTAAATAGCAGGAACGGATCTAGCTGAACACTGTGAGCAGGACGCACTGCACTGAATGTAAATAGCAGGAACGGATCTAGCTGAACACTGTGAGCAGGACGCACTGCACTGAATGTAAATAGCAGGAACGGATCTAGCTGAACACTGTGAGCAGGACGCACTGCACTGAATGTAAATAGCAGGAACGGATCTAGCTGAACACTGTGAGCAGGACGCACTGCACTGAATGTAAATAGCAGGAACGGATCTAGCTGAACACTGTGAGCAGGACGCACTGCACTAAATGTAAATACCAGGAACGGATCTAGCTGAACACTGTGAGCAGGACGCACTGCACTGAATGTAAATAGCAGGAACGGATCTAGCTGAACACTGTGAGCAGGACACACTGCACTAAATGTAAATAGTCTAGATAGAAGATAACAGGAACGGATCTAGCTAAACTGAATACAGTGTATATATATATATGCAACACCTGGGATGCATATATATACACAATACACTGTAAGTGCAGCTAACTGACTGACTGTTCTGCCTAATCTATCTAACTCAAATCAAATGACACTGTCTCTCTCTCTCTCTATCTCTCAGCACACCGGAACACACACTACACAGGGCCGCCGTGCAGGCGGCCTTATATAGTGTGGGGTGTGTACTAAATCCCCTGAGCCATAATTGGCCAAAGCCACCCTGGCTTTGGCCAATTACAGCTCTCTCTACTGACGGCGCTGTGATTGGCCAAGCATGCGGGTCATAGTGCATGCTTGGCCAATCATCAGCCAGCAATGCACTGCGATGCCGCAGTGAATTATGGGCCGTGACGCGCCACACGAATTTGGCGCGAACGGCCCATAACGTTCGCAATTCGACGGACGGTCGAACAGCCGATGTTCGAGTCGAACATGGGTTCGACTCGAACACGAAGCTCATCCCTAATCAGATGTTTATAAATGGGAAGTGCTGTCATAAAGTGACTAGTCCTTTTCCCTTTGCCTGCCTTTGTTTTGGACACAGCTTTCAGAGTTCCGGCCAACAGAATGCATGAACGCGCATAAACACGTGTGCAATATGCAGATTTTACGGCATTTTTAAAGCAGCTTTTCTCCTGTCAGGAGAAGAAGGTTCAGAGGAGCTGAGTAAATTCTCAGTGCGCACGAGGCCTTATCCTGTCAGGCTGACTGAACTGCTCATTGTTTGAGGTTAAGGCAGCATTTGCCAAAGGACCACTGTTTTTACAGCAATGTGGGGTTCCCCTTTAAACTTGTGCAGCATCCCTGTTTGGTAGGGATCTATTTCTTTTACTGCAACAGGCCCTTGTTCACCCCTAAATGCAATGGATGCTCTATGCAGGATAGGAGCTGGGTAGGGGATGTTAGTGTCTTCCTTACTGATACTTTACCTGAAAAAATGGATAATACATTAGCTGAACTCTGGGATAAGCACCTAAATACAAAAGTCATGTGTAATTTTTCCTTGAATCCTAGTATGCTTTGTATATTTTCTTCCAGATCTGTCTAATCCAATGTGAAACTTTGCTTCTGTGCAGGAGCTTCCTGTACAAAAGATTGGCCATGGCTGCTCTCTTTCATTGTGCAGGGTTTCTGGTCTTGTCCCCGCCCCCTCCCCCTCCTGTAGTTTGTTTTCTGTAGGCAGCCTGTAGTGTGTGGAGCCTGCTGGATCCCTCCCACAGCTCTGCTCTCTGTACAGGCTAGGTATAGCCTAGCGATGATGTCACTGCTACTTCCACAAAGTAATATCTGGATCAACTTATATCCTTTGTGGCAATTGGGGAATATATCTAAATAAAGGCTTTTGTTTGCGAAATTCAGCTTTAAGATTATTTTTTTTAAAAGTAGAGCATTTGACCTAATGTATATTTTGCTCATGAATAGAAAATTTCCTTTGAAACGCAACAGCTCTTCCCATTTTAGTCCCATGAGCTGCCAGTTCAATTTAAAATAATATGAAAAGAGGCACTACTAGAATTTAAAAAAAAAACAAAGCATGGCTTTAAAAAAAAAAAAAAAAAGTCTTAGGCTGCATTCACACTTGTGCGACTTATCATGCGACTCTGGACATCAAAGTCTCAGCCTATTCATTTCAATGGCACCTGTTCAAATTGGTGGGACTTCCTTTTTCAAAAAAATGTGACCAAAAAATTACAACTTCAAAAAACTTGCCAGGCTTCCTATCAAATACCTTGGACTGTCTACTTTTCAAAAAGGGGTGGTATTTGTACTGTTCTGGCCTTTTAGGGCCTCAAGAAATGAGATAGGCCATCAGTACATTAGGATTGATCAATTTTTAAATATACAGTATATGCCACAGTTTGTAGACTCTATAACCTTCACACAGATTAAGTAATATACACTGATTTAGGGGTTTTTTTTTTACCAAAGAAATGTAGCAGACTACATTTTGGCCTAAGTTTATGAAGAAAGATTTTTTGTGTGCAAAATTTTATAACAGAAATTAAGAAAAACATGTTTGTTTGTTTTTTTATTTTTGGCATTGTTTCATTTATAAAGCAAAAAAAATAAAGAAACACAGTGATGATGAAATACCACCAAAAGAAAGCTCTATCTGTGCAAAAAATGATATAAATTTCATTTGCGCACAGTGTTGCATGACCGAGCAATTGCCAGTTAAAAAAGTAGCACAGTGCTAAATAACAAAACATGGCCTGGTCGAGAAGGGGGTAAAACCTTCTGATGTTCAAGTCGTTAATTAGGTATAATTATGTTACCTACAAGTCCAAATAAAGTGACACTATAATGCGCAGGGGAAAAAAAACTAAAAAATGTGCATTACTCCATAACTTGTGCCTTCAGAACAACTTGTGTGCATTGCATTATGTAATTGTGTAGGATAAAAGGATATATTGCAGTGTACTACAGATCCAAGTAATGATGCAACAAGGCATGTAGAGCCAGAAATAGGTATGTAAAGGTACAGGGAAAGCCTGCCTTACATTTATTACTGGTCACTTGTCCAATCTAGGGTCCAGGCTTTATCTGTTATAGTAGGAATACCCCCAATGGGGTCTTCTGGGTTTGGGTATCATAGGAATGTACCATGATGGCCTGGACCTGTAGAGCACCCTGCTGTTAACTACACTTGTTGTACCATGTGCCAAGGTAACCACATAATGCAGGATCCAGTGCCTGAAGCAAAACATTATAGGCTAGCCCTGATACCACAGTATCCACGGTTTCCAAGATATATACTGAGCGTAGCTGATCCAGGAACCTATTGCCATATGGCAATAAGCAGTCAGATCTTGATAGAAGTGTCAGTTGAAGGAGAAAAGGAAACCTGGTGGAAAATAGAAAAATTCTCCAACAGATGGGGTCCATCACCTAAGGACACTAGCAAAAAACTGAAGCTTTAGGGTGTGGGCAGGGTAATATGGATACAGTAAGGGTTAAAATCTCCTGTTGTTTTAAGCCCAAGAGCTGACAGCCTCTTTCAATATTCAGTTTAGTAGAAGTGGCAAAAATTAAAAAAATATGCTGCTTATCCAAGCATAAAACTTGTCAGAGCTAAAAATTCAAAACATCCCAGATAGTAAAGAAGGATAAAGATAAGGGAGCCTCAAACATGCTAAGAGGCCCAGTAACCCACAAGAGTAATCTCAGATTTCCAAGAATATGTTTTACAGTCGCAGGAAGATTTTGGGTAGCCACCTGACGCAGACACTGCTACATGACCCAGGCAATGTGCAGCCTTCCTCCTGTCAGCTCAGTGTACCCACTAATATTGTTCATTACCCATGGAGTTGCATGTGCAATGGTGGTGGTGGCTATGAGGATCATACGTTGGCAAGGCAGTGGGTGGTCATACGCACTCACTAAGTTTGAGACTCTGATGATAGTGACATGATGACTATTAGGATACTAAGTGCTGATAATCTGCAATAGAAGGTGGGAACAGATCTGTGTAGCTGCACAATTGAGACTGGAGCACAGCAAGTGACAAAAATATACAATGCCACAAACGTATGCAAACAATAGTGAACACACATGACAACTGAAACATAGTGAAAAAAAATATCTAACAATCTAGCTAACTATATACAAGGGGGAAAGATCACGTAAGGCTGGGTCATGTGGGACTGTAAGGGACGGCATGTGAGAGGGGTCGAGACGGGTCAGAACGGGGGCCAGAATGTGGAATGTGGACAAGGGGAGCAGGTAGAGGCATCAGGATCTGGGTAACAGGTACATAGCACAGGTAAAGGAGGAGGAGCACCTGGTAAAAGGAGCAGGAACAGGCATTTTGTGTACAATGTGCAAAAATAATGCCCTGTATGGAGAGTTTCCTCAATGCAGTGGGTGGTTTATGATAAACAGAGGGCTGTAACCATCCCATGGACCATAGTTTAAAGACTGGCACTCAATATCCTATGCCATACACTACATAGTCCTAACCCCTGCACCCCATACGCTATGTTGTACACTGCATAATAATGATCACTGTATATTTTAAGCTGACCCGTACCACCTTGACATTATTTCCTCCCAATTTTACATGGTTAATTGATAGATTCATGCATAGCATGCACCAGATTTTGCACTCACCGGTTTTAGTAAATCAATCCCTATAATGTAATATTTCACATGATCCAGACCACTGCACTCTATACACTATGTCATACTGTATATTACATAGTCCTGAATCCTGCACTCTATATTCTGTAGTGTATGTTATATAGTTCTGGCCCTGCATTTGATCTGCTATATCATACGTTACACAGCCTTGACCACAGCAACCCATAGGCTATGTCATATGTTACATAGTCCTAAACCTATACACTCTATACTGTTAGCAATGTCATAGGCAAATAGGTCATAGGCACATACTGTAGTCCTGACCACTGCACTCTATAAGCTAATTTCTGACTCCTACTCACCATCTGATCTATCATTTGGCCATGAAGCACAGTGTTACAATTCATGTTTCTTTAGGTGATTTGGAGGTACAGTGGCGTCACTCCCCTAGTGATTGGCTGGTTCACCCGAGCACTGTCACAGTAGCAGGCAGTGTCATCATCTATAATGGACTGAGCAGGTTGAGGGAGTGCAGGCAGTAGAAGGGTGTGATAAAAATGAGGTCTGACAAACTCCAAACTGAGATAGAGGAAGTTGTGCTAAACATGGTGCCCCCTCATTTCTGCAAAAATTCACAAGTCATCAATACAAATAGATTGAGACTGTTGTCAGTGGTGGAGAGGTAAAACCCCCAAATAGAGCAAAACAGCTCTAAACACTTTGACACATAGCTGATCAACTTAAGGAATGCATAAAGAGCTAAGCCAGGATCTGCACAATATTTTAATAGAGCTTGTCCTAAATGGCTGTTGCAAACCTCCAGACTCTTAATGCAGTCCTTTTATTACCTGTTGAAAAACCATCCAGCAGCAATTCATATTTGTAAGTCTAGTTTTGTTTGACCTGAAACTGCACTTTCATACATTTCAACTCCCTCCTATTTCATACACTTCAACTCATATTCCATAATCTGTATTGTGAGGGAGTTACATTCATAAAAACTGAAGATGGCAATCGGTTAGACACAAAACACTCTTATGCCACAATGCCCAGCAGATTAATAAAATACATCAAAGCTCCTAAGAGATACACTATATTGTCAAAAGTATTGGGACACCTGCCTTTACACACACACACATGAAATTTAATGGCATCCCAGTCTTATGCCCCGTACACACGGTCGGACATTGATCGGACATTCCGACAACAAAATCCTAGGATTTTTTCCGACGGATGTTGGCTCAAACTTGTCTTGCATACACACGGTCACACAAAGTTGTCGCAAAATCCGATCATTCTGAACGTGGTGACGTAAAACACGTACGTCGGGACTATAAACAGGGCAGTAGCCAATAGCTTTCATCTCTTTATTTATTCTGAGCATGCGTGGCACTTTGTGCGTCAGATTTGTGTACACACGATCGGAAATTCCGACAACGGATTTTCCAACGGATGGAAAATCCGATGGTAAATGTGTGATGGAGCCTAAACACGGTCAGAATTTCCGACAACAAGGTCCTATCACACATTTTCTGTCGGAAAATCCGACCGTGTGTACAAGGCATTAGTCTGTAGAGTTCAAGCCTTTGCAGCTATAACAGCTTCAACTCTTCTGGGAAGGCTGTCCACAAGGTTTAGGAGTGTGTCTATGGAAATTTTTAACCATTCTTCCAGAAGCGCATTTGCGAGGTCAGGCACTGATGTTGGACAAGAAGGCCTGGCTCGCAGTCTCCATTCCAATTCATCTCAAAGGTGCTCTGTCAGGTTGAGGTCAGGACTCTGTGCAGGCCAGTCCAGTTCCTCCACCCCAAACTCGCTCATCCATGTCTTTATAGACCTTGCTTTGTGCACTGGTACGCAGTCTTGTTGGAACAGGAAGGCGCCATCCCCAAACTGTTCTCACAAAGTTTGTAGCATGAAATTGTCCAAAATGTCTTGGTATGCTGACGCCTTAAGAGTTCCCTTCACTGGAACTAAGGGGCCAAGTACAACCCCTGAAAAACAAATCCTTGTGGGACCTGCAGTAGAACGAGTTCTGTCTGTTTCAGGTACAAGTGGTTCTGGTACAGCCCAGCTGGGTACAGGTACAAGAACTGAACCTAATGTATCGACCAATGTTCCAGGCCACAGCCTGAGCATGTTATAACTAGACATCAATTCTTCTGCAAGTAGCTTTGCAGTGCATATTTGCTAAGGATCCTGTGGCATAGTTCCAGCAACAGGATCAGACACTTGGTTCCCTTGAGTACTGGGAAACACCTTTGGCTTTGGGCCATGCATCCAAATTTCCAGTCATGGAGAATGACAGTGACATTAATACTTCCTTCCTATCCTTTGAAAAAACAGGTTGTCAGTACCACTCGCCACCGACATAGTGAGCCTGGTATCTAAAGCCAGGGCTACATAGTGACATAGGTTGAAAAAAGAAACAAGTCCATCTAGTTCAACCAACTGAAAATTTATATACAAAATCCTATTCCCACAATCGATTCAGAGGAAGGCAAGAAAAAACAACTATAATGCATGGTCCAATTTGCTTCAGTGAAGGAAAAGAAGTCTTTCCATATGTGGAGGTTAAATCTCTTTTCCTCCAGAGGCTATGAGGCAAGGTCCTGGAGGCCTGGCATTGTATTGCCAACTAAAAAAAATTATGTTTACGGTGTCATAAAAGATGGTATAATTACGCAGTATCAATTGACACCAGAAGTATATCGCAAGAAATTCAGGTTACTGCAAAGAGGACCCGCAGACTCTTATGCCGCATACACATGAGCGAAATGTCCGACAGAAAAAGTCAGACGGAAGCTTTTCATCGTATATTCCGATCGTGTGTATGCCTCATCGGACTTTTTTTTTAGAAAATTCTGACAGTACTAGAAATAGAACATGTTCTAAATATTTCCGACAGAACCAATCCTATCAGGAAAAGCGCTCGTCTGTATGCTGTTCCGACGTACCAAAAACGACGCATGCTCTGAAGCAAGTACGAGACGGAAGCTATTGGCTACTGGCTATTGAACTTCCTTTTTCTAGTCCGGTCATACGTGTTGTACGTCACCGCGTTCTTGATGGTCGGACTGGTGTGATCGTGTGATTATCGTGTGTGTTATTCCGACGGGAAAACCGGTCGTGTGTACGCGGCATTACACAGGTGTGCTAAGCCACCTATCCACCACATTCTGGTAGTGGGCTAAAGTATTAAAACAAACTATGAATTTCTGGAGGACCTAATGATCCAGGACAAATTCCTACACATCTGTCCTGTAGACGTTCAACAGTTTATGTTATAGCGCAAGCTTTATTCCCCTAAAGTGGCATCTGACCACTGCAGATGACCACATCAGATGAAGGGGCTACCCCTTCATCTGATACCCACAGATGCTACCTTGTGGCAAGCCCAGACATCTCAGGAACATCATCTGGCCAGCTGGCCAGCACCCCTTCCTCCACGCTGTTTGCCAGTGGGAAAGTTACTGGTAACAACACCAAACTACAGCCTGCCATCACTATTACTGCCTTCCAAGACACTGGTTTAGAAGTCACACTTGCTTGCCCTTAGCTGGTGGAAGAAAAGGACAATATACCAGAATATACTATAAATAGATCCCGAACCCATTCATGTGTACCCCATTATTTTCATTGATTGGGGAGCAAGAAGTGGGATGAGAGAGTTTTTTAGTCTGGTATGTGATATCCACACCAGTGCTGCTTCATAATATGCGTTTTCTGATGATACCCAGAATTCGCCAGCTGGACCCTATGGACATACCAACATACTTTGTAATGATGCTAGAGTGATATCTGGCAAAAGGTTGGGGTGGAATGAAGTGGAGATGTACAGTTCTCCTAGGGAAGTAGCCATGGAGTAACCACGTGCATGCACAGTTACCCAACACATGTATGTTTGATGTAGGAAATTGAATGACTGAATCTGATAACAGTATTTTTCCAGTGTTACTGGTCACCCATAGTGCTGCAAAGGCTGCCAATATGCAGTCTCTGGTTCCAGAGTAGGAGGATGATACCTATAGTCTCTTTCCTTGCTTTGGCCTAGTGACTTTTGCTGAGCCTCAGCTGCTGTCCTTATTGGCCATGGAGCAGTTGGCTTGAGCTTGTAGTACTGTGTTTGATCAAGCACTGGAGACTAACCCAAGTCTGGAGCAGCTTAGAAGCCTAGCTTCCAGCCCTCCTGCTGAGGGAGACAAACAAAAGGTTTACTGAAACAATGGAAAGCTGTGCAGGGCATAAAGTATCTACTCACTGAAGGTGGTGAGGCAGAACTAGTTAAATGACAGTTCATTGTAACCAGCACATTTAGGCAGGCCATACATAATTCATTTTCTTTTGTTCAACCAGCAGGTTGAACAAAAGAAAATTATTTGATTTCCATGAACCCATTCGAGGTGGATGGGGAAATCAATCAGCCAACCTTAACAGGAAGAGACAACCCCACTGTTAGGCTTGTTAGCTGGGAACTGGGGAAGTGGAGACAGACCTCAAGATTAATTAACACCTCTCTTCCACACAGAAAACTCAAAAATGCTTGTTGCTCACCGTGAATGTTTCACAAGGAAACCAGGTAGAGGCACTTTATAGTCAACAGGGGCACACCCACCTTCATAGACTTTTGCCTACTGCATCTTATTGGAAGTCCAGGCACATATAAAATCGGAGATTGAGGAGATGCTGCAGTTAGGGGTTATTCAGATGTCCCACAGTGCTTTGGCGTGCCAGTATTAAGCAGTAGTTGCTGGGGAGAACAGCAAGCTACTCAAGTTGAGCTTGGTTTTTCAGCAGTAAAATTTCATTATGCAGCACAAGAGAAGCAACATGGACAGACTGTCCCCACAAGCACAGCCAGCAGAAGTCAGTTGTGTTGGAAATTAACTTGCAATCCCTTCTGTGCAGCTAACTGAAGAGGGAAGGTGTGATGATAATGAGATCTGACAAACCCAAAACTAAGTGGGGAGAATGAGGGGGGGGGGGTTATACTGAACACAGAGCTACCCCCTCCTTTCTTCAAAATTTTCCAGAAAACAATCAGATTTAAGACTGGGTTTACACTAGTGCAAATTGGATGCGGGTTTCCCTGCATCCATTTCGCACAGCAGGAGATTGTGACTTGCTCTCTATGGAGCCGGTTCACATATCTCCGCAGCAGCTCTGGTGTGACTTGCACAGGAGTTCTGTGCGTCTTTTGGTTCGTTTCAGGTCCGAATTCAACCAAAAATTAGGGCTGAAATCGTACCTGAAACGGTGAACGAGAACGCACCGGACTCCTGCTGTGAGCCGCTGCGTGCTCATATGTGAACCCAGCCTAAATCTTATGTCTGTGGTGGAGAAGTGACACATTTCATACAAACCCCCATATGGACAATGCATTAACATCTTAGCAAGGATCTGAACAAGCCTAATAATGAGCCCGGTCCTTAGGTGAAGTCTTACAGAATAAGTTGTAGCGCTGGTAGATTTACAATCTACCGCAAGTTAGGTAAATTTAGTAAATTGTGCGTTAGGAAGGTAAAAGTTTGTTTCTGTTCCAGCTTTGCTGACGTTGTGTGTGTTTCCGTGCTGACCAGTGGGTGTCGCTGTTACCTCTAGTCAGTGTTGAAAAGGCAACGTGTCGAAGTGTATAGATGCTCCTCTGTCTCGGAGACAAGCTCAGTGGAGGTGGTCCTCCGAGTTGCATTCTGGGAAGAGGGTATTTATGGGACAGACGCCATGTTCTAGAGTCGTTTTTACAGCCACCTGCTGGCCCTCCTGGCCAACAGGTATGTGTTGAGGAGCTACCTCGTGGTCCTCCAATCGGGAGGCCCACAATGCTGCGGCGCAGAGGTGGGTCCAGAGGCTTGTCTGGGGCCTACCACCGCGGCCGAGGAATGGTCCTGAGCTGTCGGTCCTGTGTGACGAAGCTGGACAGCTGAGGAGATCCCAGGGGAGGACCCGTCTTGGAGAGATCACGCGGCGTGCTGGTCTAGAGAGGGGCCTGGTGACTCGGTTGGAGGACGTATCCAAAAGAAGTAACCATACAGCATAGTGTTGCCGGTTCGGCTTAAAGGTTCAGGCACTGTGACTGACTTTCACTGCAGAAAATCTGATACATCCTGTGGCAGAGGAACGTACGGATTTATTCCCCCAAACAAGTCTGTGGCAGAGACTTTTGGTTCGTGCTGTGTACTGGCTGCTAGACCGGTGAGAGAGGCCTATCCAGACGAGCAAGGAGTGTGTCCCACGAGGGGAGCGCATTCCACATAATTATCTGAATTCTACCAGGACATTTGGCGCTAAGATTTTACAAGAAGATATTTGAGTTTCTCCTGAAAGTTTCCTTTTTCGCCTCTTTCCTGCTACTTCCTAAAGTTTGTCTGTTCAATAAAGCATTGAAAACGTACTCCAGTGTTGGTGCTTGTGTCGTCCAGAGGTAAACTCAGCAGAACCCCTAGACCCGGTGCCGGTGAAACAGAGGGAAGCAAAGTGAAGGTAACAGACCCGCTTAAACCTGCAGCTCCACCGTGAGTTAGTGCCACAGTTCATCTTTAGTAACAGGTTACATGTTACACCAGTATTTTGGGTGTGACATATTAGGCGCCTTTCAGTTTTGTTGGCGTACCTGAACGGGCGCTCCATGTAAGGCTATGGAGCGACGGATGTCAGCGGTGACATGTCCGCTGACATCCGACCCGGTCCGATCCGCCAAAATCAGACGGATAGCCCTACATTCACATCCGTCCCTGGCGGATTGGATCGGGTGAGATCGGATGAAAACGGACATGCTGTCCATTTTCGTCCGATCTCTCCATAGCGACCAGCGACGCTCGACAAGCCCCTCCCCGCTCAGTGAGCAGAGAGGGACCTGTCATCCGCCGGCTCAGCGGAGATCAACGGAGAGATCTCCCGCTGAGCCGGCGGACAGAGGCGGACTCCGTGGCAGTGGATCTGCCTCCTGGGAATGAGGGCTAACATGTTACTAAGAAGCACTTGCCCGCACCCCCTGATTCCCTGCTTATGTAGTGGGTGGGGGATCTTCTTCCCACACCCACTGTCACAATTTAAAAACAGCATGGCTGTGTGGGGCTTTGCCAACACAACCACGTTATTCATTCATAGAGTTCTGCGAATTAATGAACTACAAGTACTGTCAGCCACCAGCAGACAGCTTGTAGTTCTCAATGAACTGCACGGGTGCTGCTAAGTTCTCTTGTTGTTCATTGATTCTTTCTGCTCTTCAGTAATGCCGCGTACACACGGTCGGACTTTTCGTCTACAAAAGTCCAACGGACGCTGACGGACTAAAGCTGGCTGGTAATCCGATCGTGTGTGGGCTTCTCCGGACTTTCAACATACTTTTTTAGCCTCAAATCCGACGTACTTTAGATTTGAAACATGCTTCAAATCTTTACTTCGTAACTACGACGGACCCCGAAATCCGCTCGTCTGTGTGCTAGTCCGATAGACAAAAAGCCACGCTAGGGCACCTATTGGCTACTGGCTATGAACTTCCTTATTTTAGTCCGGTGTACGTCATCACGTAAGAATTCAATGGACTTTTGTGTGATCGTGTGTAGGCAAGTCTGTTCGTTAGAAAGTCCGCCGCAAGTCCGTCGAAAGTCCGCCGAAAGTCTGCCGGAAGTCTGTCGGACAGGCTGTCTGACTTTTGTAGACGAAAAGTCCGACCGTGTGTACGCGGCATAACTGTCTGCCCATATCGGAGGTATGAGCAGACAGCTGTATTGAAAGTCAGCAGGAGCCTGACATTGCACTTGCGAATTGCTGACCGTTGGTGCAATGCTCTGCAAATTCCTGAAAATAGGAATAATAAATGCACTTTGTTTTTACCTGCAAAAATGTGTGCATGTATTTTTTTTAAAGTGAACTTATTCAAATCTTTAATAAGCCAGAAACTCTTAAACAGCACTGTTAACCTGCCAAAAAAATCTAGATGCAATACACATTTGTAAAACTGATTTTATTTGACCTAAAACTGCACTTTCAAATATTCCATAATTTGTACTTTGATAGAGTTACATTTATAAAAAGTGATTACACTGATGTATGAGAAGATGGTAATCAGTTAGACACAAAACATGCCCATGCTACAACATCTATTAAGCGAATGGAACACATTAATTTCCTAATGCCGCGTACACACGACCGGTTTTGCTGTCGGAATAAACTCCGAAGGTTTCTCTGACGGAACTCCGACGGAATTCAAGCGGTCTTGCCTACACACGGTCAACCCAAAGTCTGACCAAAGTCCGACTGTCCAGAACGCGGTGACGTACAGCACGTACAATGGGACTAGAAACAGGAAGTTCAATAGCCAGTAGCCAATAGCTTCCGTCTCGTACTTGCTTTTCAGAGCAAGCGTCATTTTTGGGCCGTCGGAACAGCATACAGACGAGCGGTTTTCCCGACAGGAATTGGTTCCGTCTGAAATATTTAGAACATGTTCTATTTCTAGGTCCGTCAGAATTTTCGAAAAAAAAAGTCAGATGAGGCACACACACGATCAGAATTTTTCTGTCGGACATTCTGCTTGTGTGTACATGGCTTAAGTGATATATGCATCCAGTTTATATTGTATTTGGTGTCTAACAAATCATAATTTCATTCTGTTTAATAATATGTTGGTGAAATGTGAAACTTTGTCATCTGGAAATATAGATATGGTTAGAAAAGTTGTTATTATGAACATGTCTGACAATTCATCACACAATATGCTCCAGCCCCTACAGCACATCCCTCCCTGATTGGTTGTGTTATTACTGCAAATGCCTTTTTAGACTCTACATGAAATCAAAGACCAGGTAAACTATGTCAAGTACTTTTCACTTTTAATCCCATTTATTTTACAGTTGCTAATTGTCTGTTATGTATTATTTTTTCTGTAAACCTGTTTCATGAAAATTAATATATTTTAGAAAACGAATACTGTCATGTGACCATGAATCTCTTCTTACTGATTGCGGGGAGTGGGGTTAAAGGACACTGTGAAGACACACAGCGTGTCTGTACTCCATAGTCTGTTCAGCTTGGAACACGATGCAGGCTGTGCTTGAGCAGAGGGTGTGGTCCAGAGGCAAGCTGAGATTGGTCAGGGTTGTAGTGGCTGAACAACAACCCAATGCAGGCGTGATGTGTTTCTGCACAGTGTCCTATCCCTTTCAGTAGCCAGCCAAAGGATAACAACTGACCACACTAACATAGATCAGCTTCTGTGCTTTGTGTGGTCAGTTTAAGGAAGAAAGGTAACTGGCAGGATCAACCAGGTACTTTAGATGGAAGAAGTACATGAAAATGATAGAGACTATGATTTCTAAAATACTCTGAACGCATACACATAAAAAAAATTGATTTACGGTAATATACACTTTAAGTGTCGGAATAGTACTTCAAGAAAGGTACCTAAATAATAAAAAAATAAAAGCAATAGTCCCCTGTTGATGGGCTATTCCTTCCTACCACTGGTTATTGTAGGAAGAGAAAATAATTATTTGTATTGCCTGTCCCACATGGAGCAAAGGTCAGCTAAGTCACTGCTAAGTTGTACTGCTTTACTTCACAATATTAAAAAATGTTATTCTTAAAGTGGACGTAAAGTCTTATTTTTTTACTGGTACCTACAGGTAAGCCTATAATAAGGCTTACCTGTGGGTACTCTGAATATCTCCTAAACCTGCACGGTTTAGGAGATATTCAGAGTGCATGCAGCCAATGACATCACCGGCGCGTGCGCTCTGACGGTCCGACTGAGGCTGGGTTCACATATGAGCCGCATGCGGCTGGCTCATGGCCGGGGTCCGGTGTGTCCTGGTTTACAACCGCTTTGGGCCTTTTATATTTTCCTTGACTGCTGTCACACCTGAAAACATCAAGTACTAACAATTCCAACTGAGGCCTTTAATGGGTTCTGTACAGAACCATTAGTTGAACCATAAAAGTCACTCTCATAGCTGGTCTGTATTGTGCTGGACACTGGCAAGGTTTTAGGCTCCATTCACACCAATGCATTTTTTCATGCTTTTTGCAGAAACGCCGGACATTTTTTTTAACATGGGTTTCTACGGAACACGTTCATATCAATGTATTTTTGTGCCCCTGTGTTTTTGGAAAGGGTCAGGGACTTTTTCTAAAGCAAAACACTGCTTTTTTTGCTTTTTTGAATCAATAGACTTCGATGAAGAAGCTGCAGAAAAGCATGTCGTGTGTTTTTACCGCAATTTTGCCGTGATGTGCGTTTTGCATTTTTAAATCTGCCCAACAACAAATTTGCCTAAAAAAAAGCATAAAAAAACACAAATTGCGGCAAAATTGTGGCAAAATACGCAAAAAGCACTGCAGAAATGCTCAAAAGAAACATACATATACAGTTGTGCTCATAAGTTTATATACCCTGCAGGGGCGTCGCTAGGGGGTGGCTATTGGGGCTATAGCCCCGAATCTGGGGCCCATAGCCCTGAGTCTCTTGCCATAGGGTCCCTGCCTAACCAGCGGGTCGTGGCTGCAGCGGGTGGGCGGGCTGCATGAGAGAGGCAGATGAGAGGAGAGAAGCAAGTGTGGGCGGACGAGCAGAAATGACATCATTTCTCTTTGCCAACTTCACATCACCCCTCTTCCGCTCTCACAGCTGGGCCTCTTTAATGTGGGAGTGAGGTGCGGCGGGGAGCAGTGAGATGACATCATCTCTCACTGCCCGCCACGCATCACCACTCTACTACCCTCACTAAATGGACCAGTGCTGCCAGCCTGCCACCAATGCTGCGATAATGCACATTTGGTGGCACTGGCTGGCATGGCAAGTGACAATCCGCATCAGTTAGCAAGTGACAACCCACATCTGGTGCCAGGCAACATGTCAAGTGACAATCTGCATCAGGTGGCAGGTGGCGTGGCAAGTGACAATCAGAAAATTGTGGCAGGTGACGTAGTAAGTGACAATCTGAAAATTGTGGCAGGTGACATGGTAAGTGACAATCTGCAAATGGTGGTAGGTGATGTGGCAAGTGACAATCCACATCAGGTGGCAAGTGACATGGCAAGTGACAATCTGCAAATGGTGGCAGGTGACGTGGCAATCTGCAAATGGTGGCAGGTGATGTGGCAAGTGACAATCCACATCAGGTGGCAGGTGACGTGGCAAGTGAGAATCCGCATCAGGTGGCAGGTGACATGGCAAGTGACAATCTGCAAATGGTGGCAGGTGACGTGGCAAGTGACAATCCACATCAGGTGGCAAGTGACAAACCACATCTGATGCCAGGTGACAATCCACTTCTAGTGGCAGGTAAAGGTGGCAAGTAACAAGCTGCGTCTGGTGACAGGCAACGGTGGCAAGTGACACACTGCATCTGGTGGCAGGAGATGGGGCAAGTGACACGCCCAGGGCTCCCACTGATTCTGCATTATGGTGAGTTGAACTATTTCATTTTATATTACAATGTAATAATAGAAATGCGCTTCAATCACCCTGGAAAAATTTCTTACCACCCCCTCGGCCTGCAAAAAGGTTGGTGACAGCTGCTATGGGCTCTAGCCCCAGATCTTTTGCAGACCTAGCAACGCCCCTGATACCCTGGCAGAATTTATTATTTCTTGGCCATTTTTCAGAGTATTTGAATGATAACACAAAAATATTTCTTTCACTCATGGTTAGTGTTTGACTGAAGCCATTTATTATCAATCAACTGTGTTTAGTCTTTTTAACTCATATTAACAACAGAAACTACCCAAATGTCCCTGATTAAAAGTTTACATACCCTGGTGATTTTGGCCTGATAACACGCACACAAGTTGAAACAAAGGGGTTTGAATGGCTATTAAAGGTAACCATCCTCACCTGTGATCTGTTTGCTTGTAATTAGTGTGTGTGTATAAAAGGTCAATGAGTTTCTGGACTCATGACAGACCCTTACATCTTTCATCCAGTGCTGCACTGAGGTTTCTGGATTCTGAGTCATGGGGAAAGCAAAAGAATTGTCAAAGGATCTGCGGGAAAAGGAAGTTGAACTGTATAAAACAGGAAAAGGAAATACAAAGATATCCAAGGAATTGAGAATGCCAATCAGCAGTGTTCAAACTCTAATCAAGAAGTGCAAAATGAGGGGTACTGTTGAAACCAAACCACGGTCAGGTAGACCAACTAAAATTTCAGCCACAAATGCCAGGAAAATTGACCGGGATGCAAAGAAAAACCCACAAATAATTATAGGTGAAATACAGGATTCTCTAAAAACATGTGGTGTGGCTGTTTCAAGATGTGCAATAAGGAGGCACTTGAAGAAAGATGGGCTGCATGGTTGAGTCGCCAGAAAAAAGCCATTACTACACAAATGCCACAAAGTATCCCACCAACAATACGCCAAACAGCACAGAGACAAGCCTCAAACCTTCTGGCTCAAAGTCATTTGTAGTGATGAGACCAAAATTGAGCTTTTTGGCCACAGCCATAAACGCTACACTTGGAGAGGAGTCAACAAGGCCTATGATGAAAGGTACACCATTCCTACTGTGAAATATGTTGGTGGATCGCTGATGTTTTGGGGATGTGTGAGCAACAAAGGCACAGGAAATTTGCTCAAAATTGATGGCAAGATGAATGCAGTATGTTATCAAAAACACTGGAGGAACATTTGCAATCATCAGCCAGGAAGCTGCTCATGGGATGTACTTGGACATTCCAACATGACAATGATCCAAAACACAAGGCCAAGTTGACCTGTCATTGGCTACAGCAGAATAAAGTGAAGGTTCTGGAGTGGCCTTCTCAATCTCCTGACCTCAATATCATTGAGCCATTTTGGGGAGATCTGAAACGTGCAATTCATGCAAGACAGCCCAAGAATTTACAGGAAATGGAGGATTTTTGCCAAAGGAATGGGCAGCTTTACCATCTGAGAAGATAAAGAGCCTCATCCACAAATACCACAAAATACTTCAAGCTGTCATTGATGTTATAGGGGGCAATACACTGTATTAAGAACTGGGTTATGTAAACTTTTGATCAGGGTCATTTGGGTAGTTTCTGTTGTCATTATAATTTAAAAAGAGTACACACAGTTGATTTATAATAAATGGCTTGAGCCAAACACTAACCAGGAGTGAAAGAAAACTTTTTGTGTTATCATTCATATTCTCTGAAAAATGGCCAAGAAATCATAAATTCTGCCCGGGTATGTAAACTTATGAGCACAACTGTAGGTGTGAATGGAGCGTAACACCCAGGTCCACCCCCTGATCCATATCTTTAATAAACTATCATGAACTACTTTACTACTTTTCCCACCCCCTCTCCTCTCTCTTTTTCTTGACTATCTTCTCAAATTGTTAGTCTCGTTTTATCGCTACCTGTAATCTTCCTCCTTTCAGCTCTCGACTTATGGGGTCATTATCACCAACCACTTGACAAGGCTATTTGAAAAGCTAGATATAATCTTGCTTTCGTCACATAACCAATTCCCCACACTAGTTTTATTCGGTAAAGGGGAACTCCAGTCATTTAAAAAAAAAATTAACAGTGAGCAGCTACAAATACTGTAGCTGCTGACTTTTAAGAGACAGACACTCACCAACCCAGGAGTCGAGCTTTGCTTCATGGGGGCTGGTTCTTTGCCAGTCTTTGGATCTTTGGCGCCGCCATCTTGGCTGTGCCTTCCTGCTGTCTCACAGCCAGTTCCCCACTTCAACAAGAACTAAATATGTTAGAAATATGTTAGGGGGGGGCAGATTAGCGGTACTTTCACTTTTAAGTGAAGGTTGCCTCTAAATATTAAAGTGGGCCTTTGCTCTCCAGGCTCAGCAGGAATTGTGTTTAGTTACATATTCATGTCTCTGTAATGTTTGCACATCTGAGTTGTAAAGCTTACAGGGAGTCCCATGGCTGTATGTCTAAGCGTGATGAACTGTTTCACTTGTTAAGGCATTTGTATGTTTTTTACACTGCTACAATTTTGCATACATTTAAGACTCCATTAACATCTGGGCATTTTAGGATCTCAAAATGCACTACAATAGCAAAATGCAGGTTCAGGTGCCATTATTTTCAATGGCACCTAACATGCAGCAAATCGCATCATGAGAAGCTTGTCGCCCAAAAGAAGCTCCTGCTCCTTTTTGGGCAACAAGCTTCAAGCAATGCGTTTTGCCACTATTGCAGTGGGATAAATCGCAAAACAATTGTGGCAAAACCGCACCGCGTTTTAGGTGCCATTGAAAATAATGGCACCTGAACCTGCATTTTGCAATTGTGGTGCGTTTTAAGATCGTGGGCAGAGTCGTATCGACTCTGTCGTATTCTCAAAACACCCAGGTGTGAATGGAGCCTTAAATGTATGCAAAATTGTAGCAGTGTACAAAACATACAAATGCCTTAAAAAGTGAAGCAGTTCATCACCATAGATATACAGCCATGGGACTCCCTGTAAGCTAGAAGTTTATTGGAATAAAAAATAGATACAAAAATAATAAAAATAAGTGTGTGATACTGCTCTTGAGGAGTATAGATAAGAATTGACCCACTATAGCGTTTCTCAAATGGGGTGCCAACAACATAGGACAAAATTTTCCCTGGATCAGTGTCATGGTGCAGGTAGGCTGGCCACCCGAACCATAAGAATCAATAAGGCTCTAGGGCAAGGATGCACAGCATCCTGCCTGCACCATTACTATTCATGACGTTGTTTCAGAGCAGGCGGTGGGGGGTGAGCATGGTGGGCTAACTCCGGCATTCATAAAAAGACAGAAGTGCACCTTCGCTCTACGTTCTGTCCTGTGTCAAACAACTAAAGTAAAGTAGGGCTCTGATTGGCAAAGGGGACAGTGTGATGGGACTCTTTGATGGGTGACTCTGTGAAAGGGGAACTCTGATGTGATAGGGTCTCTCATGTTTGTGGGGGGAGCTAACATGTATAGCAGTGACTCTGATGGGAAGCGTGGGCTTCTGATTTAATGAGATGGTGGTACTCTAATATGAAGGGGAACCACTGAAGTGATGGGGGACCGTTTATGTGATGGTGGGATTCCAAAATACTTTTCCCAAACCACACATTCCTGCAAAGTGGCTGTAGGTGTACATGGGTGCTGCAGCGACCACCGGCTAGAACCAAAGGTAATCAAAGCGAGGGAATGTCACCAGCACACCACAAATCTCCTGAACGGGTCCAAAGCTTTATTCAGCGATCACATCATTGTAACAGAAGCAACATTTTGGAGCCTCGCAGGCCATATACCTGATGAAGGGGTCCTGTGATTCTCTGAAATGTTGCTTCTGTTACAAAGATGTGATTGTTGAATAAAGCTTTGGACCCGTTCTGGAGATCTGCGGTGTTCTGGTGACATTCTCTCGCTCTGACGTGAAGGGGTGGCGGGGGCTCTGATGTGATGGGGTAGTTGTGTGCATCATCATCCAGGATCACTTTACCCATTGAATTCTGCATTTACATTTTTTTCCATTTTAAACTTGAGATTTTACATACTTTTAAAGGGTTCTGTGAATGAAAAAGGTTGGGAAAGGCTGACCTAGCATACTACATTTGAAAATAAAGCAATATGCCCAGTTTACAAGTAAGGCAGAATCATATGATACATTTTAGAGCTGAAATGTTAATTTCATACATCCACATATAAACCGGTCAAAGTGCAGCATAAAATAGAATTTGCTATGGAAAAAAAAAAACATGACAGAAAGCAGATAAATGCTTGGAAAATAAAGAAATCAAATTAAACAAATAGAATAACTTTTCTATTTGCTACCTTTATAAACAGGATGAGCAATGTCTCAACATGGTCAGACTGTCATCTCTGCCAATATGTGCCCACATGAGTCACTTCCTATATGAAGCATTTAATTGCACTGGCAGTGGTATTCCCAATCCATGTAAACCTGTTCCCGCAGAGGCAACCAAAATCCTTCTGGACTTGGTACACGAGAGGAAATCTAATAAAGCCTAAAACGATGCATGTTGTGCTAATGTTATGTTATGTGAGTCATTCCAGTCTTCCTGTGCTCTGCTCTTCTACTGTGTAGGAGATACCTCAGTAAATGAACATGCACTGCAGCGCCAGCCGCATCCTTCTGTCAAAACATCACCAAACTAGCCATTTACAGCTAAATAGCCACGGGGGTTGATTTACTAAAACTGGAGAGTGCAAAATCTCGTGCAGCTGTGTATAGTAACCAATCACCTTCTAACTTCAGCTTGTTCAATTAAGCTTTGACAATAAAACCTGGAAGCTCATTGGGTTCTATGTTACATAGTTACATAGTAGGTGAGGTTGAAAAAAGACACAAGTCCATCAAGTCTAGCCTATGGAAGAGGTGCACCAGATTTTGCACTCTCCAGTTTTAGTAAATTGACCCCCATGACTCTCTATTACACTAACCGATAAAAAAAATAAAATCTAGAATATTAGGGTAAGACATAAATTCACATACACAAAGGTTGAACTAGATGGACCCATGTTTTTTTTTTTTTTTTTTTGTGTAACATATCCCGCAGAATCAAGGATAAATAGGATGACGCTGTGCGGTCATCTGCATATAAAAGCTCTGATGGAGCTGCAACGTTTCTGCTGAAAAATTCTGCCGTGCACGCTTCAAATGTGGTTGAGTTGATTTGCTCACGGCTTGACGTTGCACTGCAGGCACGCGGCGTTGAGGATGAACCAAGTACTTGGCAACAATGTCATCCTACCACAGTGGACGTCCAGTGTCCTTCTTTACAGGACTATTTAACACACGACGGCAAGGACTGGGCTCTGAACTTCTAGCAGCTCAAGGTTAGTGCGGCTCTGCTCCCACCGTCATTCGCAGCACAGAGCGCTGATTTGTTATTTATTACGGGTATTTATATAGCGCCGACAATTTACGCAGAGCTTCACATAGCGTACGTTCGCATCAGTCCCCGCCGGCTATTAAGCGTAGGTCAGGAGATGATTTGCAGGTAACCGCAGCGCAGGTTCCTGTCACAAATTCCTAATTAGCTCCTCAGAAAACAGAGCCGGCGCCAATTTCATGCATGCCTTCTGGATCATTCCAATGTCATGATTTCCCCCCTCATGCACCTAGCTGCTGGAATAGGACACCCTCCCTCATTAAAATGCAGCAAATGGCATGCCATCAGTAAAATAAAAAATCTTCTTGTTCCCTCCAAAGACAGACATGTTTAGAAGAGTCTCACCTTCTCTGTCTCCTCTGTGGTGGCTTTTTTTTTCTTATTATAGCATTGTTTGCAATGAGGCTCCTCAGCAGCAGCTTCCTTCTTGTCTCAGTGAAAGCCCAGGATGGATGAGCCCAGCAGCTCTTTCCACACACGTTCAGCTTTGCCTTCCCTGGAAACTTCCACACGCAGCAGTTTTTATCTTCTCCCCCATTCCTTGCACTCAGTGATTAATCATTCAAGGGACATGTCATTTGTTGGCGATCAGCTCTCCGGGTGACTCCTCAGCATTCTGCAGGAACCCGTGGGCTGCATAGAGAGGTAGCAGAGGGAGGGAGGATGGAGGAGCGTGTGTAGAGATGCTGGAGATGCTGATGATGCTGGAGATGCTGATGATGCTGATGCTGTGTCTGTATGTGTGTATGTGTGTGTGTGTGTGAGGGCATGGCGAGGGGGAACCTCCTGAATTAGCTTACATTTTTAAACCTACAAAAGGGTTTATTTATGTTGTTTTCCTAAATATATATAAAAAAGGAAATAAAAGGAGAGGAATGGGGGATTCGTGGAGGAGAAGAGGATACAATGGATATACAGTAGCAATGGTGTGATTGGACATTTGTGGTTTCATGTGTGAGCTAAACCACAATAGTGGATGGGTTTCTCAGAGTCCCATGGGGTAGCACAGCTTCTGGATAGGAGGAAAAGAGATGATGATGGCAGGGTAATATATACATATATTTACCAACCTTTTTTTTCCACAGTAGAACCACTAATATAATGTCCTGGTCTCTAAGACCCCATGAATAAACCAATTCATCAGGGTTGAAGGGGAAAAAAACTGATATCGATGGTCAGTGGAAAGAATGCTCATTACATTGGTGGACAGTAGGAAGAATGTTCCTTACATTGGTGGTCAGTAGGAAGAATGATCCTTACATTGGTGGTCAGTAGGAAGAATGATCCTTACATTGGTGGTCAGTAGGAAGAATGATCCTTACATTGGTGGTCAGTAGGAAGAATGTTCCTTACATTGGTGGTCAGTAGGAAGAATGTTCCTTACATTGGTGGACAGTAGGAAGAATGTTCCTTACATTGGTGGTCAGTAGGAAGAATGTTCCTTACATTGGTGGTCAGTAGGAAGAATGTTCCTTACATTGGGGGTTAGTGGAAAGAATGCTCATTACATTGGTGGACAGTAGGGAAAATGTTCCTTGCATTGGTGGACAGTAGGAAGAATGTTCCTTACATTGGTGGTCAGTAGGAAGAATGTTCCTTACATTGGTGGTCAGTAGGAAGAATGTTCCTTACATTGGGGGTTAGTGGAATGAATGCTCATTACATTGGTGGACAGTAGTTAAAATGTTCCTTGCATTGGTGGACAGTAGGAAGGATGTTCCTTACATTGGTGGTCAGTAGGAAGAATGATCCTTACATTGGGGGTCAATGGAAATAATGCTCCTTGCATTGGTGGACAGTAGGAAGAATGTTCCTTACATTGGTGATCAGTAGGAAGAATGTTCCTTACATTGGGGGTTAGTGGAAAGAATGCTCATTACATTGGTGGACAGTAGGGAAAATGTTCCTTGCATTGGTGGACAGTAGGAAGAATGTTCCTTACATTGGTGGTCAGTAGGAAGAATGATCCTTACATTGGGGGTCAGTAGGAAGAATGATCCTTACATTGGGGGTCAATGGAAATAATGCTCCTTGCATTGGTGGACAGTAGGAAGAATGTTCCTTACATTGGTGGTCAGTAGGACGAATGATCTTTACATTGGGGGTCAATGGAAATAATGCTCCTTGCATTGGTGGACAGTAGGAAGAATGTTCCTTACATTGGTGGTCAGTAGGAAGAATGTTCCTTACATTGGGGATGAGTGGAAAGAATGCTCATTACATTGGTGGACAGTAGGAAGAATGTGCCTTGCATTGGGGGACAGTAGGAAGATTGTTCTTTACATTGGTGGTCAGTAGGGAGAATGTTCCTTACATTGGGGGTCAGCGGAAAGAATGCTCATTACATTGGTGGACAGAAGGAAGAATGTTCCTTGTATTGGTGGTCAGTAGGGAGAATGTTCCTTACATTGGGGGTCAGTGGAAAGAATGCTCATTACATTGGTGGACACTGGACAGTAGGAAAGAATGCTCCTTACATTGGGGGTCAGTTGAAAGAATGCTCCTTACATTGGGGGTCAGTGGAAAGAATGCCCCTTACATTGGTGCATAGTAGGAAGAATATTCCTTACATTGGTGGTCAATAGGAAGAATGTTCCTTACATTGGTGGACAGTAGTAAGAATGTTCCTTACATTGGTGGTCAGTAGGGATGAGCTTCGTGTTCGAGTCGAACCCATGTTCGACTCGAACATCGGCTGTTCGACCGTCCGTCGAATTGCGAACGATATGGGCCGTTCGCGCCAAATTCGTGTGGCGCGTCACGGCCCATAATTCACTGCGGCAAGCAGTGCATTGCTGGCTGATGATTGGCCAAGCATGCACTATGACCCGCATGCTTGGCCAATCACAGCGCCGTCAGTAGAGAGAGCTGTAATTGGGTGGCTTTGGCCAATTATGGCTCAGGGGATTTAGTACACACCCCACACTATATAAGGCCGCCTGCACGGCGGCCCTGTGTAGTGTGTGTTCCGGTGTGCTGAGAGATAGAGAGAGAGAGAGACAGTGTCATTTGATTTGAGTTAGATAGATTAGGCAGAACAGTCAGTCAGTTAGCTGCACTTACAGTGTATTGTGTATATATATGCATCCCAGGTGTTGCATATATATATATACACTGTATTCAGTTTAGCTAGATCCGTTCCTGTTATCTTCTATCTAGACTATTTAGTGCAGTGTGTCCTGCTCACAGTGTTCAGCTAGATCCGTTCCTGCTATTTACATTCAGTGCAGTGCGTCCTGCTCACAGTGTTCAGCTAGATCCGTTCCTGCTATTTACATTCAGTGCAGTGCGTCCTGCTCACAGTGTTCAGCTAGATCCGTTCCTGCTATTTACATTCAGTGCAGTGCGTCCTGCTCACAGTGTTCAGCTAGATCCGTTCCTGCTATTTACATTCAGTGCAGTGCGTCCTGCTCACAGTGTTCAGCTAGATCCGTTCCTGCTATTTACATTCAGTGCAGTGCGTCCTGCTCACAGTGTTCAGCTAGATCCGTTCCTGCTATTTACATTCAGTGCAGTGCGTCCTGCTCACAGTGTTCAGCTAGATCCGTTCCTGCTATTTACATTCAGTGCAGTGCGTCCTGCTCACAGTGTTCAGCTAGATCCGTTCCTGCTATTTACATTCAGTGCAGTGCGTCCTGCTCACAGTGTTCAGCTAGATCCGTTCCTGCTATTTACATTCAGTGCAGTGCGTCCTGCTCACAGTGTTCAGCTAGATCCGTTCCTGCTATTTACATTCAGTGCAGTGCGTCCTGCTCACAGTGTTCAGCTAGATCCGTTCCTGCTATTTACATTCAGTGCAGTGCGTCCTGCTCACAGTGTTCAGCTAGATCCGTTCCTGCTATTTACATTCAGTGCAGTGCGTCCTGCTCACAGTGTTCAGCTAGATCCGTTCCTGCTATTTACATTCAGTGCAGTGCGTCCTGCTCACAGTGTTCAGCTAGATCCGTTCCTGCTATTTACATTCAGTGCAGTGCGTCCTGCTCACAGTGTTCAGCTAGATCCGTTCCTGCTATTTACATTCAGTGCAGTGCGTCCTGCTCACAGTGTTCAGCTAGATCCGTTCCTGCTATTTACATTCAGTGCAGTGCGTCCTGCTCACAGTGTTCAGCTAGATCCGTTCCTGCTATTTACATTCAGTGCAGTGCGTCCTGCTCACAGTGTTCAGCTAGATCCGTTCCTGCTATTTACATTCAGTGCAGTGCGTCCTGCTCACAGTGTTCAGCTAGATCCGTTCCTGCTATTTACATTCAGTGCAGTGCGTCCTGCTCACAGTGTTCAGCTAGATCCGTTCCTGCTATTTACATTCAGTGCAGTGCGTCCTGCTCACAGTGTTCAGCTAGATCCGTTCCTGCTATTTACATTCAGTGCAGTGCGTCCTGCTCACAGTGTTCAGCTAGATCCGTTCCTGTTATCTTCCTACTGACAGGCAGGCTTGTCTGGTTACAGTATATAAAGCTACCTGAAGAAAATTACAGGTGTTCTTTTTGATCCTATTAGTACCACGGTCAGGCAGCTAGACTATTTACATTTAGTACAGTGTGTCCTGCTCACAGTGTTCAGCTAGATCCGTTCCTGTTATCTTCCTACTGACAGGCAGGCTTGTCTGGTTACAGTATATAAAGCTACCTGAAGAAAATTACAGGTGTTCTATCCCAGCTTAGTGCAGCTACAGGCCATTAGTATGTCTGGAAGGCCAAGAAGGAGAGGCAGACAGTCACAAGCCAATAAGAGAGGGCAAGCAGGCTCTGTGTCTAGTGCTGGTCGTGGAGACGGTGCATCCTCATCAGCACGTGGCCATGGGACACGCTTGGCCTTTTTTTCGGCAGCTGGCCGTGTTGAGCCGCAACATGCGGAAGACTTGGTCGAGTGGATGACCAAGCCGTCCTCATCCTCCTCATCCTCTCTCACCCATGCCCAGGGTGCTTTGTCTGGCAAAGCAGCGGCCTCTTCCCTCAGCTCAATGTCATCAGTGACTCCTTCCCTAGCTCCACCATGTCCTCATGAGGATTCCCTCGAACTGTTTGACCACAGTGTTGGGTACATGCTCCAGGAGGATGCCCAGCGTTTGGAAGGCTCTGATGATGATACTGAGCTCGATGAAGGCAGTAACATGAGCACGGACAGAGGGGGTGCCCAAGAAGGACAGCAATCTGGCAGTCATGCTCCCCCTGCTGCAGCATACTGCCAGGTTTGCTCCAGTGATGAGGAGGGAGGGGATGATGAGGTCACTGACTCAACGTGGGTGCCTGATAGGAGAGAGGAGGAGGAGGAGGAGGAGGAGGCGGCACATCACCAACGAGGCAGGATGCCCTCCAGGGGCCAGCCTAAGGGCAGCACATTGACTGCATCACACCCCAAAGCTCCACATGTGCAGGGCGCTGCAGTCTCTGCGCGTTATTCAAAAAGTTCTTTGGTGTGGGCCTTTTTTGAGACGAGTGCATCAGATCGCACCGCTGCTATTTGCAACATATGTCTCAAGCGTATCTCGCGTGGCCAAAACATCTCCCGCTTGGGTACCACATGCTTGACCAGACATATGTTGACCTGCCATGCAGTTCGTTGGCAAGCGTATCTGAAAGACCCACACCAAAGAACAAAGAGGATCTCTCCTTGCTCCTCATCAGCTGAGATTTCCAACCCCACTAGACCTTCAGTCCTCTCTGAGACCTGCAGTGAGAGGAATGAAGGTGTAGAATTAGGTGTGTCACAGCCAAGTACTTGTGGGCAATCTGCTTTTGGTACACCGACGTCAGATTGTACCAGGCAAATTTCCCTGCCCCAGCTGCTGCACCGCCGAAAGAAGTTTGCTCCCAGCCATCCACATGCCCAGCGGTTGAATGCTAGCTTGGCAAAATTGCTAGCACTTCAACTGCTGCCTTTTCAGTTGGTAGACTCTGCCCCCTTCCGTGAGTTTGTGGAATGTGCGGTTCCTCAGTGGCAGGTACCCAAACGCCACTTTTTCTCACGGAAGGCGATTCCGGCTCTCTACCGGCATGTGGAAGGCAATGTCCATGCCTCGCTGGACAGGGCGGTCAGCGGTAAGGTGCATATTACCGCTGACTCATGGTCCAGCAGGCATGGACAGGGACGTTACTTAAGTTTCACGGCGCATTGGGTGACTCTGCTGGCAGCTGGGAAGGATGCAGGACAAGGTGCAGTAGTGTTGGAGGTTGTTCCGCCACCACGCCTCCAAAATGCTGATTGTGACACACCTCTCTCCTCCACCCCCTCCTCTTCTTCTTCCTCCATGGCCTCTTCCTCGGAACCAGCGGTGCTCCGTAGGCGTTCAAGGGGCTACGCAAGTACGCAGGCCAAAAGATGCCATGCGGTGCTTGAGCTGGTGTGCTTGGGGGACAGGAGCCACACTGGGGCAGAGGTTCTGTCAGCTCTGCAGGGGCAGGTTCAGAGGTGGTTGACGCCACGCCAACTTAAGGCAGGAATGGTGGTTTGCGACAATGGCACCAACCTCCTCTCTGCCCTCCGACAGGGACAACTGACCCATGTGCCCTGTTTGGCTCACGTCCTTAACTTGGTGGTGCAGCGGTTCTTGGGCAGGTACCCGGGCTTACAGGATGTCCTGAGGCAGGCCAGGAAAGTCTGTGTGCATTTCCGCCGGTCATATAATGCCAGTGCTCGGCTGACGGACCTCCAAAAGGAGTTTAACCTGCCCAAGAACCGCCTAATCTGTGACATGCCCACCAGGTGGAACTCGACGTTGGCCATGCTGCAGCGGCTGCACACGCAGCAGAGGGCCATCAATGAGTACCTGTGCGACTATGGCACCAGGACAGGGTCAGGGGACCTTGGTTTTTTTTCCCCACGCCAGTGGGCCATGATCAGGGATGCATGCACTGTCCTGTCACCATTCGAGGAGGCCACGAGGATGGTGAGCACTGACAGTGCATGCATCAGTGACACTGTCCCCCTTGTCCACCTGTTGGAGCACACGCTGCGTGGAATAATGGACAGGGCACTTGAGGCAGAACAGAGGCAGGAAGAGGAGGACTTCCTTAGCTCTCAAGGCCCCCTTTATCCAGACAGTGTTCCTGCGTGCCCGCCGATCACACAGGAAGAGGACGAGGAGGAGGAGGAGGAGGAGGAGGAAGATTGTGTCAGTATGGAGGTGGAGCCTGGCACTCAGCATCAGCAGTCTTTAAGGGATCAGTCCCAAGGAACACATGGACTTGTACGTGGCTGGGAGGAGGTGGCTGCGGACGTTGTTGTCCTTAGTGACCCAGAGGACTCCGGACCGAATGCCTCAGCAAACCTACGCTGCATGGCCTCCCTGATCCTGCAAAGCCTGCGTAAGGATCCTCGTATTCGTGGTATCAAGGAGAAGGACCAATACTGGCTGGCAACCCTCCTTGATCCACGTTACAAGGGTAAGGTTGCGGACCTTATCTTGCCATCGCAGAGGGAGCAGAGGATGAAACATCTTCGGGAGGCCTTGCAGAAAGGTCTGTGCAACGCGTTCCCAGAGACTGGGAGGTTACAAACTCCTGTTTCTGGACAACGTGTTGCTGAGGCTTCGGTCAGTCAAAGAAGGAGCGGTGGAGAAGGTGGCCGTCTGACCGATGCGTTCAGACAATTTTTTGGTCCGCAGCCCCAAGGTATGATCGGTTCCAGCAACCATCGCCAGCGTCTGTTTTACATGGTGCAGGAATACCTAGGGGCAAGATCAGACTTGGACACCTTTCCCACCGAAAATCCTCTGGGTTACTGGGTCTTGAGGATGGATCACTGGCCAGAGCTTGCACAGTATGCAATTGAGCTACTGGCCTGTCCTGCATCCAGCGTTCTTTCGGAACGTACATTCAGTGCTGCTGGAGGCGTGGTAACCGATCACAGGGTGCGTCTGTCCACTGACTCGGTCGATCGGCTGACCTTCATAAAAATGAATCAGTCTTGGATCACCACCAGCTACCAAGCACCTGATGCTGATGTAACTGAATAATTTTTTTCAGATCCCTTCAAAGACTGCCTATGCTGATGCTGAGTGATTATCCCTGAGTAATTATCCTCTTCCTCCTCAATCATCACGCTGATAGCTTGTAAGAACATTTTTGGTTCTGGGCGCCACCACCAGTGCCTAAGGCACAATTTTTCAGCCCCTGTATAACAGGGGCGTGTAATTACAATTTTTGATGTAATACTTTGCAGCACGGCTCGTTCCTGCATTCCAACTAGAGTGTCTGTGAGGGGTTGCAGTGTTGTGGCACCAGCACCAGTGCCTAAGGCCCAATTTTTCTGCCCCTGTCTAACAGGGGCGTGTAATTACAATTTTTGATGCAATACTTTGCAGCAGTGCTCGTTCCTGCTTTCCAACTAGAGTGTCTGTGAGGGGTTGCAGTGTTGTGGCACCAGCACCAGTGCCTAAGGCCCAATTTTTCTGCCCCTGTCTAACAGGGGCGTGTAATTACAATTTTTGATGCAATACTTTGCAGCAGTGCTCGTTCCTGCGTTCCAACTAGAGTGTCTGTGAGGGGTTGCAGTGTTGTGGCACCAGCACCAGTGCCTAAGGCCCAATTTTTCTGCCCCTGTCTAACAGGGGCGTGTAATTACAATTTTTGATGCAATACTTTGCAGCAGTGCTCGTTCCTGCGTTCCAACTAGAGTGTCTGTGAGGGGTTGCAGTGTTGTGGCACCAGCACCAGTGCCTAAGGCCCAATTTTTCTGCCCCTGTCTAACAGGGGCGTGTAATTACAATTTTTGATGCAATACTTTGCAGCAGTGCTCGTTCCTGCGTTCCAACTAGAGTGTCTGTGAGGGGTTGCAGTGTTGTGGCACCAGCACCAGTGCCTAAGGCCCAATTTTTCTGCCCCTGTCTAACAGGGGCGTGTAATTACAATTTTTGATGCAATACTTTGCAGCAGTGCTCGTTCCTGCGTTCCAACTAGAGTGTCTGTGAGGGGTTGCAGTGTTGTGGCACCAGCACCAGTGCCTAAGGCCTAATTTTTCAGCTCCTGTTCAACAGGGGCATGTAATTACAATTCTTGATCTAATATTTCACAGCAGGGCCCTGTGAGGGCTTACAGTGTTTTGGCCACAGCAACACCTAAGGCCCAAATTTCTGCTGAGTATATAGGGCAGGACCCTACTTTCAAACATCTAACTTACAAACGACTCCTACTTGCAAACGGAAGGAGACAACAGGAAGTGAGATGAAATCTACCCATAGGAAGGGAAATTCTCTCATGTAAGAGTTAATATGGGAAAACAATTTCTCCTTTCCACTGATGCTTTCCAATCCTTGTTCCACAAAAAAACCCAAATTTTCAAAAAACATTTTTCATTGGGACAAAAAAGTGAGGTGAAATCTTCTGAAGAGGAGGAAAGACGCAAAACAAATGTCACAGGGGTGATAACCCTTCCCTATGTTTTCCAAAAAGCTTAGAAAAGATTTTTTGGCTGGAGCTAAACACATTAAAAATGTTCAAAATTACAAAGAGATTCTACTTAACAACAAACCTACAGTCCCTGTCTTGTTTGCACCGCCTGTATACTGCTGTTCAGAGTATATAGGGACCTTTCCTTATTTTAATTTGGGTGTGGGGTTCCCCTTAATATCCATACAAGACCCAAAGGGCCTGGTAATGGACTGGGGGGTACCCATGCCGTTTGTCTCACTGATTTTCATCCATATTGCCAGGACCCGACATGACATTAAACCCGCAAGCAGTTTTAAATGAGATTTTTTCCTTTAAAAATGACATTTGGTGCAGGGACTGTTCTAAACATGGGAAACACGCGTCACTTTACAGGCATACTATAGACACCCCCCAGGTACGATATTTAAAGGAATATTTCACTTTTTTTTTTTTACTTTAAGCATCATTAAAATCACTGCTCCCGAAAAAACGGCCGTTTTTAAAAGTTTTTTTTGCATTGATACATGTCCCCTGGGGTAGGACCCGGGTCCCCAAACCCTTTTTAGGACAATACCATGCAAATTAGCCTTTAAAATGAGCACTTTTGATTTCGAACGTTCGAGTCCCATAGACGTCAATGGGGTTCTAACGTTCGTGCGAACTTGCGGTCCGTTCGCGGGTTCTGGTGCGAACCGAACCGGGGGGTGTTCGGCTCATCCCTAGTGGTCAGTAGGAAGAATGCTCCTTACATTGGGGGTCAGTGGAAAGAATGCTTTTTACATTGGGGGTTAGTACAAAGAATGTTTCTTACATTGGTGGTCAGTAGGAAGAATGCTCCTTACATTGGTGGTATTTGGGGGAAAACCTACCTCACATTGGTGGTATGTGAGGAAAATGTACCTTACATAGATGGTCAGTAGGAAGAATGCTCCTTACATTGGTGGTATTTGGGGGAAAACCTACCTCACATTGGTGGTATGTGAGGAAAATGTACCTTACATTGGTGGTATGTGGGGGAAAACGTACCTCACATTGGTGGTATGTGAGGAAAATGTACCTTACATTGGTGGTATATGGGAAAAAATATACCCTGCATTGGTAATTAGTGGTAAGAAAGCCCCTAACATTGGTGGTCAGTGGGAAAAAATGCTCCTTACATTGGTGGAAAGTCTGAAAAATGCCCCTTACTTTGGTGATCAGTGGGAAGAATGTCCCTTACATTGGTGGTAAGTGGGGGAAAACGTACCTCACATTGGTGGTATGTAAGGAAAATGTACCTTACATTGGTGGTATATGGGAAAAAATATACCTTGCATTGGTAATCAGTGGTAAGAATGCCCCTAACATTGGTGGTCAGTGGGAAGGAGGAGGAGGACACACCTAAGGAGCTCTCTGTGAGAACCAGCCTTTTTTCAAGCCTGGGCCTTGCCTGTTAGCTTGGCCCAGGAATAATGCCTGATCCTGGGGGAGGCCCAGGGAGAGATCCCCCTGATGACACGGGGCCTAGTAAGGAGGAGGAGGAGGTGGAGGATCTGACTGTGGGTCCAGGCCCTGGTGAGAATGTGGATGTCTACAGACAGAAGATTATTGATCGCTTTCGAGCAATTGGAAGGGCTGAGGAGAAACTGAAATGTTTAAAAGCTGAACATAAAAACTTCAGGACCAAGTATTTCCAGGCCTGGAGTAAGAATCGTTTGGCCATGAAGCCAGAGTTACAGCAAATGGAAGAGGAGGTAAAGAAACAATCTTTATTTTTGGAGAAATTAAAAGATAAAAGTGGAGCTTTTGCGGAAAAGTTTAAAAATGACAGAAGATTTGCCAGCCAGACATCGGTGAGTTCTGTGGAACAGCAGCCGCAGGTAACAGACAACCCGGCTTCATCTGCCTCTGCACCTCTCCCCCCATGTCAGGCTGGGGAATCGCCAGCAGCAACCAGCCAGGGGGTTGAGAATGAATATGGCACCCTAAAGTTCATCCAACAGATGGAGTCACCCCTAAGGGCAGACAGGTTTGTTGGTGAAGTCCCAGAGGATGAGCAGAGGGGTTACAGACCGGCAGAGCCAGCACTGGTGGAAAAATCCCAGTGCACCATGCTGCCTCCTTCCAACATGTCTGCCCCACCGGCTGTGGTGGATGGTGTCCCGGCTGTGGTGGATGGTGTCCCGGCTGTAATGGATGGTGTCCCGGCTGAGGAACAGGAAGGGAAGAAGCTCTGCAAACCGCTGCCTGTTGGAGTCTCTGCTGTGGAGAAACCTTCTGCAGACATGGAGGGAAAACCCCTGGCAGAGGTGTCATTAGCTCACCAGAGCAATGTGGATGGATCTACATCATACACCCCGGACATGGATTTTGCTGCTACTGCTGAGACCTGTAGTTCTACAAGCAAGATGGCTGCCAGCTCTAAAGAGCCTGTTTCACCTTCACCTGGGCTGATTGATGCAGGTGGGGGAGGGGATCAGCACACTGCAGCATGTGAAGTGGAGACAGCCATGGAAGTCTCCTGCAATGATTCACCTGTTGCTGTATTAGAACAACCTTCACTCTGCTCTGCTGATAGTCCTGTCCTGATGGAGGCTAAGAGTCTGCCTGGAGGTGATGTGTGTATGGGGACAGCAGTGAGTGAGGACACAGCAGGAACTATGAATGTGACAGAAAATAATGACAGCAATATTACTGATAAAGCAAAGGATGTGTTGGTGGTGGGTGGTGGTGGTGAAGGGGTTAATGTGGCTGCTATAGGTAAAAATGACATTTCTTCTGCTCAGCAGGGGAAAGATTCTTCAGGTGTGCAATCCAATCTCAAATCTGTGCAATCGTTATCTGCCAAAGTTGTTTTAGATGTTTCTAATCGCACAGATGGATCCTCTGCAAGGAAGAATATGGGGAGTTATGCATCTGTTCTGGGGAGTCGCAACAAGGAGGGTGGAGGGAATTTTGTAAATACTAGTCACAATTTGGGGAGGCTTGGTGGTGGGATGGTTGGTGGGTACAGAAGAAGGAATGTGGTTCAGTTAAGGTGGGAGGGGGAGGGGACCCCACCAGTAAGGGGGAGGGTGGCCGAGTTGGTTCTGGAAATGGGGTTTAAAGCCTTGGATATATTTGCTTTGATTTGCCCAGTGGGGAGTTATGAATTTGATTTGTCCTTTGTAAAGCCTGAGGGTCTGGATTTATTTTGGGAGCGATATAGGAGGTGCAAGGGCCTTCCGCAGTGGAGTGGTTTGGTGCCAAAGGTGATTTCCAGGCAGCCTCTGATAAAGTCGGTGACGATCCTGGTGCGTAACGAATCCATACCAGAGGCTGATTTGATAGTATGGCTACGCCGATATGGTGAGGTCCTCGCTCCACTGCGGAAGGTCCTGGATGAACATGGGATATGGACAGGGGCCTGGACAGTGTCACTAAAATTGGGCATGCTGGGCAATGTAGTTCAACACCTTCCCTGTTCAGCTTTTCTGGGGAGGGATAGGCTGACTATTTTTTACCAGGGTCAGCCTAATAAATGTGGAGACAAAGGCCATTTTGCATCCACCTGTACCCATAAGAAATGCTCACTATGCCAGGATTTGGGCCATTTGGCCAAAGATTGTACCGAAATTCGGTGTAATTTGTGCCAGAAGCTCGGTCATCCTTATAGCCAGTGCCCGGAGGCATTACATAACTTGCCAGGATTGGCGGCTGAGCTACAGAGGCTTGATAAAGAGGATGAGGCCGCTAAAACTGTTATTGTCCCTCCTGTTTCTGTTACATCTGTTCCAGATTCTGTTTCCCCTAGTGATGTGGTCCCTGAGTCTGTCCCTCCTGTGTCTGTTACATCTGTTGTTTTGGATTCTGTTTCCCCCAGTAATGTGGTCCCTGAGTCTGTCCCCCATGTGGTGGTCCCTAATCCTTCTGTACGTAGATCCTCCAGACTGGCAGAAGCTGCTGGGGGGGCAGGTTTGGCGGATCTTCCATCTCAGCCTCCAGTCCCTGTCCCTCGGCAGCGTAAACGTGGTCAGGGGCCTGTGAGGGTGTTGGATGGGGGAGGGGTTGAGGGAAAGGTGTCCATATCCCATGTCTCACCCTCTGTTGAGGGGGATTCGGATGATGAGGGGTGGGAGAAGTTTAGGAGGAAGAAAAAGAAGAAGAGGAAGACAAGTAAAGTGGTCATTTCTTCCTCAGGGTCGGACCCAGGAGGGGTTCCTCTTGGTAATACTTTTTCAGTTTTGTCAGATGATGATATGTCTGATATATCTTTCTCCTTATCATCCATGGATGAGGGGGAGTCACGTAGTCTGAAGAGAGCTGTTTCGGGTGATGAGAGTGTGACAAAGGTTAAGAAACGACTACCCCAATCATCCTGATGGCAGTTCCCACTCCGATAAAGGTGGCGACCATTAATGTCGCCAGCATTAAATCTGCAAGAGCTCGTGATATTGCCTTATTTTTGCTCAGCGAGTTTGATGCCGAGATTTTATTTTTGCAAGAGACCTGGCTCAATACTTTGGCCGATGTCCATCTAGCAAAACGGGAGTGGAGATGCGGTCCCTCCTTTTGGTCTCTTGCGGCTGAGCCCTGCAGCGGAGTTGCGGTCCTTTTTAAAACCGATATGGTAACGTGCCGGCGGGTAATTGAGGTAGAAATGGGGAGATGCATGGTCTTAGACGTCTCTGTTGGGGGGCAGGACCTGCGCCTGATCAATATCTATGGACCGCAGTCAAAATGGGGCAGGAAATGCCTCCTCACAGAGATCAAGCCCTTCCTTTTTACGTCCCAGCAGGTTGTCTTTGGAGGTGATTTTAACACCATAATTAGGCCTGAAGACAGGAGAGGCTCCATAGACAGGCTGGGTTACGATAGCGTTTTTCTTAGAGATATGGTGAGACAAGCAGGCCTGGTAGATGTGCATATTAAGCACTGCCCTGGCAGCATGGGATTCACATTTCAGAGAGGGAATAGTCAGAGTAGGATAGATAGGTTTTTTTTAAAGGAGAACTCTGCTTTCTTGGCTCCTGAGTTGAGGGCGGTGGAATTCTCTGACCACTGTATGCTGTCTGTGACTCTGAATGCCTCGGACACTCCACCCAGGGGAAGGGGTACCTGGAAACTGAATTCGACTCTCCTGGAAGATGTAGAGGTAAGACAATCCTTTGAGGATTTTTTTCAGGCACAGGTTTCTATTCTGGACTTTTGCAGCAGTAAGTCAGAGTGGTGGGAGCTTGTGAAACAAAGGGCAATTGGACTTTTCAAGGCCGTAAGTAAGAAGAAGCAGCTTGGTATGTACATTGCCTACCAGCATTTGCGGAGGAAGCTTGATCGTCTTGTCTCGTATAGAGGAGATCCAGGGGAGATCTCTGAGGTGAAGTTTCTTCTTAGGAAGTGTCAATACGACCGGCATGCCTCCTTGGTTCTGGAGAGGGATTATGGAAAATATCACTCGCCTGATCCTTACCAGAACTGTAAGCAAGGCATAGCAGTTAAGACGGTCATAGGCCTGAGGGATAGTACGGGTTCCCTGGTGAAGTCCAGATCAGGGATCCTGGAGATCTTCAGATCATATTACGCAGACCTTCTGGGAAGAAAGGACCTTTGTCGGGACAGGATGGAAAGCTTTCTGGATTCTACTCCAGGATTGGGAAATGGTACATTGCCTTTGATGGATTTGACAGAACCAATTTCAGTGGATGAGGTAGTTCATGCTATAGAGAAGCTGGCTACCAAAAAATCGCCTGGGCCAGATGGGTTGACAGCTGAATTCTACAAGTGTTTTAAGTCCGTTCTGGCTCCCTTTTTAGCAGAGGTTTATAACAGCTGTCTAGAAGAGGGCTCGCTCCCTCCCTCCATGAGGCAATCCGCTGTGATTCTTCTGTCAAAAGGTAAGGACCCCTCAATGATTGAGAACTGGCGCCCCATCAGTCTTCTCAATGTTGATAGAAAGATCCTGGCGAAGATTCTTTTTTGGCGCTTGTCGTCAGTAGCAGGCGATTTGTTGTCCAGTCATCAGCACTGCTCGGTCCAAGGTAGAAGTACCTTTTCAGCGGTTTTAGCTGTCCGGGAGGCTTTGGAACGATGCAGGGCTGCTGGATGGAGAAAGTACTTGCTGGCATTGGATCAGGCGAAGGCTTTTGATAGAGTCAATCACGAGTACCTGTATTTGCTACTTGGTAGATACGGCCTGCAGGGGAGGTTTATAGATTGGCTGAAGACATTATATAGAGGGGCTGAGAGCTTCCCACTGGTTAATGGTTGGGTTGGACGGCCTTTTGAGGTTGGCTCTGGTGTGCGCCAGGGATGTCCTCTGAGCCCCCTGTTATATGTATTCGCAATCGACCCCTTCATAAGAAGGCTAGAGAGTGGATCTTTGTGCGGGGTGCCTTTGGGCATTGCTGGTGTGCCGCCTCTGAAGGTCGTGGCCTATGCCGATGATGTGTCTGTTATTGTCTCTGGGACAGAGGAGGCGCAGGAGGTGGTCTCTATGATAGAGCAGTACACGGAGGCTTCTGGTTCTAAAGTCAACCATGAAAAGAGTGAAGTTTTCTGGATGGGTGAGGAGGGTGAAAGCTTCGAACTTCCGGATGCCTTCCCAGAGCCCCAGCAGGAAATTAAAGTGTTGGGCATCCAATTTGGTCCTGGTGACTATGGTCATCGAAATTGGGAAAGCAGGTTGGTGTGTGCCAATGCCAAAGTAGCAAGCTGGAAGAAATGGAAGCTTTCCTTGAGGGAGAGGGTTGACTTGATCAAAACGTACCTGGTCCCAATCTTTTTATATGTCAGCTTCGTCTGTATCTTGCCAGCATCTCTCTATGCAAGGGTGTACAGCTGTTTTTTCCAACTGTTATGGGGAAGTAGGCTGAACCTGATCAAACGCAATGTAACTTACCTGTCTAGGCGGGAGGGTGGCCTAGGAATGGTCAACCCAATAGTTTTCTTTTCTCTGCTCTTTTTAAAGTACAATCTTGGTAACATGCTAGCAGAGAACCCGCCGGGATGGGTGGGCATTTTTCAATCTTGTTTTAGGCCTTTTCTGCGATGCTGGGAAGATGGCGGGCCAGTGAAAAGTCTGAGAGTCCGACATGGCAAGCTCCCGGCTTATGTTGCCCCGTGTCTGAAAATACTTCGGCAGTGGCAGGTGACAGTGGAGGATATCAAGTCCCTCCCCAGGAAGCTTCTGGAGAAGAGGATTTTGAGCTCTGCTTTCAGTGTGTTACTGGCCTTAAGGGATTGCCCAGGCTCTGTAATGAGGGAGGGGTTGCGTTTAATCAATTTAGAAAGAATCCCCTTGAAGTTTAGGGATCAAGCCTGGCTCGCTTTCCATGGAAGGCTCTATGTCAGAGGGAACTTGAAGCATCGCCCTGTGGATGATCGGGATTGTCCTAGAGCGGAGTGTGTTGGTAAAGTGGAGTCTATGGACCACTTTTTGCTGCAGTGTCCCTTTAACATAGAGGTGTATAAAAGGGTGGGGAGGGCTCTAGGCATCCCCTTTTTCTATCGCATGAGTTATGCGGAGTGGGTGTACGGGGCATTCCCGACTCGCTGGGATTTTGATTTGGATACACTGTTTTTAGTTAGTATTGTTGTCCGTTACTTCACATGGAATGCACGGTGCCAGATTACCCTGCGGAAAAAAGTCCTCTCTGTTGAGGTGGTGGTGCACGATATTCTGGGTGAGGTTGGGAAAATTCGGGGTCTTGAGAAAGGCAGGGAGCCTCGGGCGGTCTGGAAAAGGGCGTGGAGGAATATCAGACCTGCCTTTGGTGAACTGCCCATCTCTGGGTGAGGAGCTCTTTTCTTTTTCTGTTTCTTTCACTCCCTTAGCTTTTGTTGGTTAGTATCTTCTTTTTGAAGAAGGGCTGCATGCATAATGGGTGCGGGTTTGTTTCTTGACCTCATAGTTTAGATGTCTGGTGTATTGGTGTGAGTTATAGTGAGATTATCCCCAATAATGACATGTTCATGATGAGTTCTGTTTTTGCTGTAAAGTCATTTTTTGTTTGAGAGCAGATTTGCTATATTTATTTTCATTTATGTAAATATGTATATATTTATGTATATTATAGTGATTTTATGCTTATTGATTGCAAGACTTTTAATAAAGAAAAATTAGGAAGAATGTGCCTTGCATTGGGGGACAGTAGGAAGATTGTTCTTTACATTGGTGGTCAGTAGGGAGAATGTTCCTTACATTGGGGGTCAGCGGAAAGAATGCTCATTACATTGGTGGACAGAAGGAAGAATGTTCCTTGTATTGGTGGTCAGTAGGGAGAATGTTCCTTACATTGGGGGTCAGTGGAAAGAATGCTCATTACATTGGTGGACACTGGACAGTAGGAAAGAATGCTCCTTACATTGGGGGTCAGTTGAAAGAATGCTCCTTACATTGGGGGTCAGTGGAAAGAATGCCCCTTACATTGGTGCATAGTAGGAAGAATATTCCTTACATTGGTGGTCAATAGGAAGAATGTTCCTTACATTGGTGGACAGTAGTAAGAATGTTCCTTACATTGGTGGTCAGTAGGAAGAATGCTCCTTACATTGGGGGTCAGTGGAAAGAATGCTTTTTACATTGGGGGTTAGTACAAAGAATGTTTCTTACATTGGTGGTCAGTAGGAAGAATGCTCCTTACATTGGTGGTATTTGGGGGAAAACCTACCTCACATTGGTGGTATGTGAGGAAAATGTACCTTACATAGATGGTCAGTAGGAAGAATGCTCCTTACATTGGTGGTATTTGGGGGAAAACCTACCTCACATTGGTGGTATGTGAGGAAAATGTACCTTACATTGGTGGTATGTGGGGGAAAACGTACCTCACATTGGTGGTATGTGAGGAAAATGTACCTTACATTGGTGGTATATGGGAAAAAATATACCCTGCATTGGTAATTAGTGGTAAGAAAGCCCCTAACATTGGTGGTCAGTGGGAAAAAATGCTCCTTACATTGGTGGAAAGTCTGAAAAATGCCCCTTACTTTGGTGATCAGTGGGAAGAATGTCCCTTACATTGGTGGTAAGTGGGGGAAAACGTACCTCACATTGGTGGTATGTGAGGAAAATGTACCTTACATTGGTGGTATATGGGAAAAAATATACCTTGCATTGGTAATCAGTGGTAAGAATGCCCCTAACATTGGTGGTCAGTGGGAAAAAAAATGCCCCTTACATTGGTGGAAAGTCTGAAAAATGCCCCTTACTTTGGTGATCAGTGGGAAGAATGTCCCTTACAGTGGTGGTCAGTTCGGGATAATGTACCTTACATTGGTTATAAGTGAGGAAAATGTACCTAACATTGGTGGCCAATGGTAAAAAAAAGTCCCTTACTTTAGTTGTCATTGGTAAGAATGCCCCTTACACCGGTGGTCAATGAGAAGATTGCTCCTTATATTGGTGGCCAGTGGGAAGAATGTCCCTATCAATGATGATAAGTAGGGAAAAATGTTCTTTACATTGGTAACTGGGAAAAATGCCCCTTGCATAGGTGATCAGTGGGAAATCTGTAACTGGTGGTACATTGGTGGCCAGTGGGAAAATATCCCTTACATTGGTGGTCAGTGGTAAGAATGCCTCTAACATTGGTGGTCAGTGGAGAAAAATGCCCCTAATATTGGCGGCCAGTGGTAACAATGTCCCTAACATTGGTAGTGGGAAAAAATGCCCCTAACATTTGTAGTCAGTGGGAAAAATGTCCCTATCAATGGTGATAAGTAGGGAAAAATGTTCCTTACAATGGTAACTGGGAAAAATGCCCCTTACATAGGTGATCAGTGGGAAAAATGTAACTTGTGGTACATTGGTGGTCAGTGGGAAAATGTCCCTTACATTGGTGGTCAGTGGTAAGAATGCCTCTAACATTGGTGGTCAGTGGTAACAATGTCCTTAACATTGGTAGTCAGTGGAAAAAAATGCCCCTAACATTGGTGGTCAGTAGTAAAAAGACACCCTACATTGCTGGTCAGTGGTAACAATGCCCCTCACATTGGTGGTCAGTGGGAAAAAAACACCTCTAACATTGGTGATCAGTGGGAAAAGGCCCCTAACATTGGTGGACAGTGGCAAAATGCCCTGAACATTGGTGATCAGTGGGAAAATGCCCATATCATTGGCGTTCAGTGGGAAAAATTCCCCTAACATTGGTGGTCAGTGGGAAAAGGCCCCTAACATTGGTGGTCAATGGGAAAAAGCCCCGAAGATTGGTGATCAGTGGGAAATGCCCCGAACATTGGTGATCAGTGGGAAAATGGCCCCATCATTAGCATTCAGTGGGAAAAATTCCACTAACATTGGTGGTCAATGGAAAAAGGCCCCTAACATTGGTGGTCAATGGGAAAAAGCCCCTAACATTGGTGGTCAGTAAGAAAGGGCCCCTAACATTGGTGGTTAGTGGGAAATGCCCCTTACATTTGTGATCAGTAGGAAAAGACCCCTAACATTGGTGTTCAGTGGGAAATGCCCCTTACATTGGTAGTCAGTGGAAAAATGCAGTGAACATTGGTGATCAGTGGCAAAAGGCCCCTAACATTGGTGGTCAATGGGAAAAGGCCCCGAACATTGGTGATCAGCGGGAAAATGCCCCGAACATTGGTAATCAGTGGGAAAATGCCCCTATCATTAGCATTAAGTGGGCAAAATTCCCCTAACATCAGTGGCCAGTGGGAAAAGGCCCCTAACATTGATGGTCAATGGGAAAAAGCCCCTAATATTTGTGGTCAGTAAGAAAGGGTCCCTAACATTGGTGGTTAGTGGGAGATGCCCCTTACATTTGTGATCAGTAGGAAAAGACCCCTAACATTGGTGTTCAGTGGGAAATGCCCCTTACATAGGTGGTCAGTGGAAAAATGCAGTAAACATTGGTGATCAGTGGGAAAATGCCCTGAACATTGGTGGTTAGTGGGACAAGGCCCCTAATATTGGTGGTCAGTGGGAAAAGCCCTGAACATTGGTGGTCAGAGTCAAAATTGCTGCGTACTTTGATGGGCAGAGGGAAAAATACCCCTTAAGCTGACTATACACTATACCAATCTAATTGTACAATCTCCTTTAAATCTACCATCAACTATGTATTTCAAGAGCATGCATTTGTATTAATAAAAGGATTGTTTAGGTTTGTCCCTGTCCAGCCCTCTAATCTACATGTGGGGTGCCGGATGCATGGATTCCATTGGGTTTTTTTTTTTTTGACGCACGTAAATAGAGCCAGAGGCTCTAATAGGGGGTGGTTGTTTGCCCCCCCCAAAAAAAAAAAATACACCAGCTGCCACTGGCCCCCATATTATATGATTTTGGTAAATGATTTTACAGCGATTGTACAATCAGACTATATCGTGTATGGCCAGCTTTACATTAATGGTCAATGGGCCAGTATTGCATGTGATGGAGATTCTCAAAAATCACTGTAATTTAGTTCAGCTAGATTTTTTTCTCTTTATTGTTTTTTTTTTTTTTTTTTAAAGGTTTTTATTTGCCAGATGTACATACATAGAATAACACATTGCATGTAAGGTATATTGTCGGTTGCAACCGTCACAATTTGATTAACATTCAAGGGTAGTTTTGAATAAACATCCTATGATAAAGGATATATCAGTACAGGTAGCAATTTTTTTAACTCTAAAATACCAGTTATTTTCTGTAATCATAATGCAAATTATCAGCAATCCAATATCTGGTATAAAACATAAAATAAAGTAAAAAAATAATATAAAAGTATATATATATATATAAAGTTAAAGAACTAAACCAAAGAGGTATATACCTCCTAAACCAATTGTGCTGTGCGCTGTCATCTCTCCAGTCCCCTGGAACATGTTCTCACAATATCATCCTACCCAGTCTATCATTTGGCTATATTTTATAATAAAATCATTTTAGATGTCACATGGTGTAGTTTCTTTTGTGTTTATCCATCTGCCCCATACTCTATTAAATTTTTTCTTACTTCCTCTTGCTTCATATGTAATTTTATACAGTGTAATATTTGCATTAATTAATCTTTTCCAAGCTCCTAAGGTAAGATGATCCCTCTTTATCCAATTCAAGACAATCAGCTTCTCTTTATTGTTTTTTGGTCACAGCCTACACTTTTCAACATCAGCAATCTGTCCAGGAATGGCCAGCCTAGCAAATTCAACCCAAGACCTGACCATTTGATGCAAAAAGGAAACCTCCATGAACCCCAAAATGTAATTGTGGGATGTTTGGTTAAAAGTGGGAGTAAACTCCCATCCCTTACTTATACCTATAGGTAAGCCTATAATAAGGCTTACCTATAGGTAGTGTAAATAAAACGTGCGCCGTATAGGAGGTATTTACTGTACAGGTAGCCAATGACATCACTGGTGCATGCGCTCTGAAGGAACGGCCACCTGGGCTGTTCCTTCAGAGCTCTGTGTTGTGAATTGCGGCTCCTTCGCGCATGGGCAGGAGTGACATCATCGCGGTTCTGGCCAGTCACACAGCCGGAGTCCGCGAATTCGGAAGGAAGAAGGGTGAAGATGAAAGCGTCTGCGTTGGAAGGGCCTTGTTTAGTGTGCGATGCATACTAGCACATTATGACATTACTTTGCAGGGTACAAAAAAAAAAAAAAAGTCTACCGGTTTACTACCTCTTTAACTGTTGTACCAGTTGGGGTCATAGTGCATGCATCTACAATCAGAAAGAGACTGCACCAATTTAATCTGCATGGGAGATTTGTGAATAAAAAAGCCTTTGCTGTCCCAAAAGAGCATTAGAGCAAAACGACAGTTCAGACCTTATGTAACAATGTGCTGAAGACTGAACAATCAATAGACGGTGCACTTTGCAAGTGCAGTTACACTTATTGTCCCCAGAGCTTAGTGTGGCTTCACACTGCCCCACTGAACTTTATAAATAAAATAGCAAAAGCAGCCAACACCAAAATCTGTGATACTAAATTTGTAAAAAAACAAAAAAACAAAAAAAAAACCAATGCAGTAATGTGGCAAAAATCAATAAATCACAATAATAATAAATCCCCAAACGTAATGTGCATAACATTGTAAATAAATAAATAGATAAAGTCCCAATTCATAAAGTGCAAAGACAATCTGAAAAAAGTTAATAATTGGTGTGGAAGCTTCAACATGATAGGAGGTATAAAATCCTGTATCCAAGTGCAGATGTGAACAGTGACCTCTCTATTCTAGAGCAAGGATTATGTAAGACTCGATATAGTGTTCAATCCATAAAAGTGCTTCCAGTGCTTGTCACCACTGTGATATCACTCCATGCTAAGTATTTAAATTAGCCTCTTATCAAACAATAGGGCCCATAATATTAAAATGGGAAAAAACGCTTTGTGCAGTCAAGGTGTCCTCATGCCCTAGTCATCCCCTTGCTCCGAACTCAACTGAAGGTACACTACAGTTTCCTTTTAAGAAATCAGAAGTAATGGAATATGTGTCCTGTGGAGAAAAACACTGTTTTTTTTCAAATAGTAATTGATTCTCTCTATATGCTTTTGATAGGCAATTGCCACACCATGTCCAATTCCTGGTTCCCACTGTCTGAATTTTCTTGTAACAGTTCTGTACAACTTGTCCTCTCTATTTTCTGGAAAATGCAATTCTAGGTATCTAGGGGTTCTCTGCAGTACTCCAATTGATGGTGGACAAGGATCCAAGTATCATGCCTCTGCAGAGGAGCGGCATCCACTGCCACCACTAGCTCAATCAGCCAAAAGCACACTGGGGCAGTGTGAACCTGCCCTTAATGAATGTGGTAAAGCTTCACTTTGTAAAGAATACCCAATCAGGTGCAAGGAAAACATAAATAACAGCACTTTTGCTTACACATGATTGGATGGTGGAAATCAGCGGAACTTCACCACATTCACTAAGTTCTGGGAAAAGTGAGTGCAACTGCACTTGCAAAGTGCACGGTCTATTTGCCTTTAGTAAATTAACCCCTTTGAGTTGTTGGGTCACAATAGCAGCATTTCAGGAGAAGAACCTTAAACAACTGTGAAGCATGTTGAGGTAAATGTTATGGTTTGGGGCTGCTTTGCTAATTGAGGGCCTGGACAGCTAGCAGTCAACAAGTCAACTATACATCATATCAAAGTATGCTGTATGAGAATGTGAGGCCATCTGCCCAAAAGTTAAAGTTGAACTGGAAATTAGTCTTTCAACAAAATGATCCGAAGCATGCTAGTAAATCCATCACAGAAAATAGAAATTGAGGGTAACAGGCTGCCCTAGCCAAAGCCCCATTTGCATTTCCACTATAACATTGTAGGAGGATTTTGAAATGGGTAATTCATGCAAGGAAATTCACAAACACCTTGCAAATGAAGGAATTTTAGTGACATAGTTTAAATTTTTAATATCAGAGACTGGTAGACAGAATGCTTACAAGAAGTAATTTCTGCTAAAAGAGGCACTAACGGATTTGGAGCCAAGGATATACATATTTTTTTTCACAGTACACCATTATATCTTAAATTAATATTTTGTTAAATAAATGAGTGAATAGGCAGGTTTTTTTCTACTGCTAGTATTATTCAAGTATACCATATTTATCTGTTGGCACTGTTTGAAAAATGTTCACCTCTTCAAATATATTAAAAAAGTCAGCAGTTTATATGGAATATATTGCATACATTTCTTTTTATGTATTTAATGTGCCTTGTTTTTCTCAACATTTACAGGTAGACCAAGCTGAATTGTTGACAAGGTTACTGCAGTCACCAAAACGCACCTGGTCCAACCCCAGCCACTGCCAGATTTGTTGAACATCTTGGTCTGCATTTAAATTACACCCAAAGGCTCATACTCTTTGTTACCTAAATGTTGCAACCCCTAAGCAGTGTTCTGTCCCAAGCATTACTTTCCTCCATAATTGTAAAAAAATTGTGAAAAAAAAATCAAAGTTTAAATTTGCCATCCACGCTGCTTCTGTTTGATCTGCAACTGCCATGGTGCTACACATGTGATCAGTTAAAACACCAGCCATTTGATGGTTTGACAGTTTGGTTGAGAACACAAGCAAATGTGACAGTTAGCAAGCCTGGTATTCAAGAATTGGAACTGTTTTTTGAATCATTAAATCAATGGGTTTAGTTCCGCTTTGTGGTTTACTGCTGTTCAGGTGTTCAGGCCTTCAGCAAAATGGCAGCCTCCAGCAAGAAGAAACAGGAGCAATGCTGAAGGCAATTTACAGCACACGTTCATTTTGGTAGCATTAATTCATGTGAAATGTATGTTCCTTGCTAAAGAAAAGAAAGTTACGCTTTAACTTTGTTACTGGGTAACTGACTAACCTTCATTTTCCTAAACTAATCAAATAGTGCAGCCTCTACCTCCAGCAACTTAGGAGACTTTGGATGGCTTTTCTGAACATATAAGTGATGACCAGTTAGAGTGTACTTTTTGAACTGCATAATTGTGTATTATTTTTAAGAGCGGAGTGAAGGCAGGGATGGTTGGAAGTGAGCCTATATACTTCCCAGCTGTGTAATGGACATGTAATGACTACCACTGGACTTTGCAGATCTTATAGGGCAGCCCTTGTGTTCTGTGTGCCAGAGTTTGTCAGAGCTTTCTGAGCACACATGACTTTCATTTGAAGTGTCAATTTTAAAACTGTGAAAAGGTAAATAGGATGTCATTCCTTAGTTTTAGAGTAGTGATAGTGATGGCAGGAGTGAAACTTGTAGTCTTCCTGAGAAACTGTGTTCTATTTATATAATCACTAGTTCCTGCATTTGAATGGATATTACACCACCAAACCAGTCATGCTGAACGATGTTACAGGCAGTATAACATATTCCACGGCTTCTCCAGACCCTTTCACGTGAACCTGCTCTCATCTGTGAAAAGAGCGCCAGTGGCAGACCTGCCAACTCTGGTGTTCAATGGCAAATGCCAGTCGAGCTCCATGGTGCTGGGCAGTGAGCACAGGGCCCACTAGAGGATGTTGGGCCTCAGGCCACCCTCATGAAGTCTGTTTCTGATTGTTTGGTCAGAGACATTCACATCAGTGGTCTGCCGGAGGTCATTTTGTAGGGCTCTGGCAGTGCTCATCCTGTTCCTCCTTGCACAAAGTAGCAGATAGTGGTCATGCTGATGGGTTAAGGACCTTTTACGGCCCTGTCCAGCTCTCCCAGAGTAACTGCCTGTCTCCTGGAATTTCCTCCATGCTCTTGAGACTGTGTTGGGAGACACAGCAAACCTTCTGGCAATGGCAGGTATTGATGTGCCATCCTGGAGGATTTGGACTGCTTGTGCAATCCCTTTAGGATCCAGGTATCACCTCACGCTACCAGTAGTAACATTGACCCTAGCCAAATGCAAAACTAGTGAAAAACAGTCAGAAAAGATGAGTAGGGAAAAAAAAAATGTCAGTGGCCTCCCCCTGTAAAACCATTCCTGTTTTGGAGGTTGTCTCATTGCTGCCCATCTAGTGCACCTGTTGTTAATTTCATTAACACCAAAGCAGCTGAAACTGATAAACAACCCCCCTCTGTTACCTAACTGAACAGATCAATATCCCAGGAGTTTAATTGACTTGATGCTATACTCTGATTAAAAAGTGTTCCTTTATTTTTTTTGAGCAGTGTATTATTTTCCCATCTTTTCGGTTTAAAGGGCAGGGCAACTTTACCCATTTCCGCCAACCCCCTCCCCTATGTAGGCCTAACCCACATTCTCCCCCAAACTGATATATTTACCTAGATCTTGCTCTGTGGCCTACTGCACTGTTTACATTCTTCCACCAGTTTCACTATTTGATGTCCGTGTATGCATAGTTTGGTCCCATAGATTTCATATTGCTTCTCAAGCATAGCCCTACTTCATAAAAGCCATTGTTTCCATGCACTGCACTGAAGATGGCCAACAAGACTGAAACAGCTATCTGTAGTTTTTATTAAATGACTCTATAGTATCAGGTTGTATCTTACACACACCAATGGGTCTGGATGCATCATTGGCCATGAGGTATGAACAAAATATTTGCATGGCTCTGCCTGTTATCTTGAAAAATGGTAAATCCCATTTTTTTGTCTGTGATATGTCACATTGTAATATCTTCTTCTCTAAAAAAAAAATGTGGTATGCGCTAGAGGGCTTTTTTGGCTCCTTTAGTCTCTTCTTACCATACCCTTCTGAATTATACTTTTTCTTTCAGCTGAAGAAGATAGTGTACTAGTGCTCCCCCCTTGAGACTGCATGGGCAATTGAGTCAAGACTTCCACAAAGTTGGATGCATATTTATGGCTAATGGGCCTCCTGGGAATTTTTCACAACATATGGGAAAATGACAGATTCAGGTAATAGACAGCCTGAGATGATTTGCATGCGTTCCTGGAAAGACAGAAAAAAGGCTTTGATGCTACTGCCAATTTGTTTGCCATTGCCATGGACACAAACTTTTTCCCACCTTGATTTTTCAATTTTGGATGAATGAGATGCCTAGAATGTCTGTGCTGTGCAAACTTATAGGCAAGTTAAAATTCCCAACCAAACAATAATTAAAAGGGCGCTATCCTTGTGCTAGGTATATGTTAATAAATCACATAAGAGACACAATAAAAGTGCATTAAACATATGATAAACTCATCCTAAATTGACACATATTTGCAAATAAAGTCCATATTAAATGTGCAAACGCACGTTGAAATGTGTTTAGTTAGTTTAGGGTTAAAGCGCTTTTGGCCTAGTTCCTGGGCTTTTTTTAAATAGGAGGGCTGCTAAGATGGGCGAAGTTGGGTCGTGAGGAGCGCGGTTACAGTTGTAGCTGCTGGATCAGCAGCAACGGAGGAAGACACCAGGAGCCACAGACAGCATCCAAGTCATAGACAATGCCTATAATGGACTGTGCTGATTTAAAGTGTACAAAAGTGTACAAAACTTTACTACTCAATCACCACCAGGGTTGCCAACCGCCAGTAAATTTACTGACAGTTTGTAAAAATCTGTGATTTTTTTTTTACAACTGCCAGTAAATATCAGGGGCTGATAATTTAATGCTGTGTTGACTTTTTAAGTGTAAATCAAGCAAATTACTTTGTTATAGGTATTGTCTGTGTGTTTCCATATCATGTTTATACTGTTCAGATATCCACTGTGTTAGTTTTCAATAGGAGTTCTGTCATTTCTCAGGTTGTCAGTAAAAAATGTGCTCCGCCAGTAAATTGTCCATGTTTTGTCAGTAAAAAATGCTGCGGGAGATTGGCAACCCTGATCACCATGCTATGTAACTAAAAAGAATCGTGCACTTCCACACAATAAATAACACAGTAAAAACAATAAAACAATCAGTGATAAATGAAATTAAATGATGACAACAGTCTTTACGCAGCTCCCTAAATATGCAAATAAAATAACATGTACCTACCTTAGCCCCTGTTGTGTTGCATAGAAAAGTTCACACCAATACGGTCAGTTCCAGTACGTTCCACAAAAAACATGCATTTTTTCTGCACTGAATTGTACTGGAACGTGGTAAAACGCATCACAAATGCACTGGAATGCACCTAAATAAACCAGAATGCACATGTCTCCATTTAAGGTGAAGAAAAAAAGGGGGGGAAATGCACTAGAAAGCATCAAAAACGCACCGGAAACACATCAAAAATGCGACAGAAATGCACATGTAGAAAATGCATCTGGACTTTGTTTCTATGGTGTGATTTGGCCCTTAATCTACATAGAACACACCAGCGGCTAAAGTAAGGCCTTGTTCTAAAAAATCAAAGAAAGCTTTATTGTTTCTGCAACAGAGGTACATTAATAGTATACAGTATCTCACAAAAGTGAGTACACCCATCACATTTCTGTAAATATTTTATTCTATTTTTTCATGTGACAACACTGAAGAAATGGCACTTTGCTACAATGTAAAGTAGGGAGTGTACAGCTTGTATAACAGTGTAAATTTGCTGTCCCCTGAAAATAAATCAACACACACCCATTAATGTCTAAACCGCTGGCAACAAAAGTGAGTACACCCACCCCTAAGTAAAAATGTCCAAATTGGGCCCAATTAGCCATTTTTCCTCCCCGGTGTCATGTGACTCGTTAGTGTTACAAGGTCTCAGGTGTGAATGGGGAGCAGGTGTGTTAAATTTGGTGTTATCACTCTCACTCTCTCATACTGGTCACTGGAAGTTCAACATGGCACCTCATGGCATAGGACTCTCTGAGGATCTGAAAAAAAGAATTGTTGCACTGCATTAGGATGCCTAGGCTATAAGAAGATGGCCAAGACCCTGAAACTGAGCTGCAGCACAGTGGCCAAGACCATACAGCAGTGTACCAGGACAGGTTCCACTCAGAACAGGCCTCGCCATGGTCGACCAAAGACATTGAGTGCACGTGCTCAGCGTCATATTCAAAAGTTGTCTTTGGGAAATAGACATATGAGTGCTGCCAGCATTTTTTACAGAGGTTGAAGGGGTGGGGGGGGTCAGCCTGTCAGTGCTCAGACCATACGTCGCACACTGCATCAAATTGGTCTACATGGTTGTCGTCCCAGAAGGAAGCCTCTTCTAAAGATGATGCACAAGAAAGCCCGCAAACAGTTTGCTGAAGACAAGCAGACTAAGGACATGGATTATTGGAACCATGTCCTGTGGTCTGGTTAGACCAAGATAAACTTATTTGGTTCAGATGGTGTCAAGCGTGTGTGGCGGTAACCAGGTGAGGAGTACAAAGACAAGTGTGTCTTGCCTACAGTCAAGCATGGTGGTGGGAGTGTCATGGTCTGGGGCTGCATAAGTGCTGCCGGCACTGGGGAGCTACAGTTCATTGAGGGAACCATGAATGCCAACATGTACTGTGACATACTGAAGCAGAGCACATCCCCTCCCTTCGGAGACTGGGCTGCAGGGCAGTATTCCAACATGATAGCGACCCCAAACACACCTCCAAGATGACCACTGCCTTGCTAGAGAAGCTAAGGGTAAAGGTGGTGGACTGGCCAGGCATGTCTCCAGACCTAAACCTAAACTATTGAGCATCTGTGGGGCATCCTCAAGGAGAAGGTGGAGGAGCGCAAGGTCTCTAACATCCACCAGCTCTGTGATGTCGTCATGGAGGAGTGGAAGAGGACTCCAGTGACAACCTGTGAAGCTCCGGTGAACTTCATGACCAAGAGGGTTAAGGCAGTGCTAAAAAATAATGGTGGCCACACAAAATATTGACACTTTGCACCCAATTTGGACATTTTCACTTAGGGTGTACTCACTTTTGTTGCCAGCGGTTTAGACATTAATGGCTGTGTGTTGAGTTATTTTGAGGGGACTCCAAATTTAAACTGTTATACAAGCTGTACACTGACTACTTTACATTGTAGCAAAGTGTAATTTCTTCAGTGTTGTCACATGAAAAGATATAATAAAATATTTACAAAAATGTGAGGGGTGTACTCACTTTTGTGAGATCCTGTATATAGGTACATAGGGGAGCTGGAATTTACAACAAAAAAAAGTGAACTTAGCCTTTAAGCAGCTGGACTAAGGGCCTGGAGAAGATTGCTAAATGATTTTAGCTGGAGGGCACTATACTGGATGGATTCTGGGTGGCAGCTCCTGGGACATTGTGAGTAAAGACCTTGCTGTGGACTATTAGATGTGCAAATGCCAGAAGGGAACGAAGTGTCAATATGGACTGCTGCTGTAGGGCCCTAGATATATCCATTCCCTGTTACCTGAAAATGTACCATTAGAAGATTAGTCAGAAGTTTGTGCTCCCATTATTGCTTTTGATATTCTGTGACCTTAAACACCTCTCCTCTTAAAGCTCTTCAATCATAATAACTAAAAAGAAATCCCGAAGACAGAGCCTTAATTGTGGTGTGCATGCAAAGCTTGGACGGGGGGGGGGGATCGGCAACTGCCCTGGGCACAGTGTGGGGTCAGCAGGTTGCACGCACGCTGAAGTATCTGTGCACAACATACACAGAATGCTACTGCTAGCAATGCTTCAGTCCCTGTTGATGATAAAGCCTGCCCAAAAGGAGAGCCGAGGATGCACCCATATCTATCGCTGGCTCCCTCTCTATGACAGCAATCCACACCTTCCCATGAAGTGGAATCTCACTCTTTCCCAGGCACAGGTTCCTGTCAGACTGGATCAGGGCTGTAACAGAGCTCCAGTACAGGTGGGCAGAGCAAGTGAGACAATACAATGCAGCCCTGATCACTGCTTCCTGCCTAGCAGACATCAGACCTTACCCCAGGGCAGAATGAAGATAACAGAGGATGGATGCCAGATAGGGTTGCCACCTTTTCTTCAAGTCAAACCAGAACACTTTAGCGGTGCGCGGAAATTTTTTTTTATAATATAAATTATACATATATTTTGCTATTAAACAGCATTTCTAATCATATGAAGTTAACAACAAGAGTCCCCCTTTACATCAGAGTCCACAGAGTTCCCTTTCACTGTAAGGACTCTCACTGCAGACTCTGATGTAAGGGAGATCTCTGGAGAATCTGACATAAGGGATGCTCTGGGAACCCTGATTTAATGGGGAACACTGAGAACTCTGATGTACGGAGAAGACTCTGATGTAAGGGGGAACACTGTGGCCTCTGGTGTAAAGCGGAAATCTGATGTAAGGGGTGCTCTGAGAACACTGATTTGCCTTAGTGTACTCACTCAGAGGTAGGAGAGAGAAGGGGAAGAACTTCAGTCACAGACAGAGATGGATGGTGGGCTCACTCAACCCTTGGCAGTCAGCACCTCTCATCCAGATGTATCTGAGGCTGCTGGACTTCAAATTTCTGGCCCCAAATTTCCTTTTTTGAGGCACAGCGCCGGGGATTGGAGTGTAGTTAGACACAGAGGGGTAGGGGAGGGGGGAAGAGGCACAGATCGAGCCCTCTCTCTTCTCCTGTCTGTGTGTGTGTTTGGGGGGGATTGTTAGTGTTGGCTTTGGACAGGGTGAAAGAGTGTAGCAGACACTCTCAGCTTAGACAACTGCAGCCAGCAACCCTGCTGGGAAGCCATAGTCCAGTCTGAATAATGTGTCCGGCTTTCAGGCAGGTCAGAAACCCGGACACATCATTACAAACCCAAACTGTCTGGGTGAATCCTGGACAGGAGGTGGCAACCCTAATGCCAGACTGCTTCCTCTCTTCCTGGGAGTCCCTACTTGTGCAGCCTTCCAGACGTATAATATTGTGCTGTAAACCTGCCCTGCACCTTGCAGTGCAGAATTGCTGAAAGTGAAAGTAAAAATCTTGAATATTTCAGGAATATAGTGGAATTTTTCAGGCTCTACATAGATGTATTCCACATACACACTATTTCTTATTGTAGCACCCTCTAGTGTAGAGTGCTAGGAAATGTAAATAGTTTTTTTGTAAAGTAGGCAAATTTAGGCTTGTCTGGCAGTGTGTTTTGAATCTGGGCCAGGGTGAGTGACCCAGGGAGGCTGGATGACTCGTCAGGCAACACCTCTGTTACTTCCCCCCACTTACTGGAACTTTGGAGAAACTTCCAGAAGAATAGGAGGGAGGTTAGGAGGGGCTGCCTAAAGTATTAATGAGGGCCCTAACCAATCCCCAGTAAAATGGCCTGGCAGGGGGAGGGACCTCATAAATACTCTGGGTCAGAGCAGCAGGGCAGTGTGAGTTCTGGTGGAAGCTGGAGATGGAGTGCTGAGGAGGATGTCAGAGGCCCTTGAAGGTAACCCCCTAGTCTGGGGGGTGACCTCGGGCCTGGGGCTTGGGTGCTGGAGGGATCCTCTTCAAACGCACAGAGGAGTCCTGTCCAGAGGCATGGGAGCAGGTGTGAGGACAGCAGAGCCAGCGAGCATGTCCAGGAGATGTTCAGAGTAGGGTTGTCCCGATACCGATACTAGTATCGGTATCGGCACTGATACCGAGCATTTGCCCAAGTACTTGTAGAGCAATAATTCTAGCACTAGACCTCCTCTGTAACTCTAACCTGGTAACCATAAAAAAAATTTAAAGCGTCGCATATGGAAATTCTTAGGTACCGTAGTTTGTCGCCATTCCACGAGTGCGTGCAATTATAAAACGTGACATGGTTGGTATCTATTTACTCAGCGTAACATCATCTTTCACATTATACAAAAAAATTGGGGTAACTTTACTGTTTGGATTTTTTAAAATTCATGAAAGTGTCCCTTTTCCAAACATTTGCGTTTAAAACACCGCTGCACAAATACCGTGTGATATAAAATATTGCAACAATCTCCATTTTATTCTCTAGATTCTCTGCTAAAAAAATATACATAAGGTTTGCGGGTTCTAAGTAATTTTCTAGCAAAAAATACGGATTTTAACTTGTAAACACCAAATTTCAAAAATAGGCTTAGTCATGAAAGGGTTATAGCCGCTAGCAGTAATCACTGTGTTCTTCCCTGCTGGTAGGGACAGCTCTCCCCTGCCGGGAGAACACAATGGCACTGCACTACAACCGTGGTAACATACAGAGTGCAGGGGAAACATGCCAAAAGCAAAGAAGGCCTTGCCTGATCAGAAATCGAATTCTACGCCACTAATATTCATTTACCTTGCTTCATAGACTGGTGTGAGTCCACAACAGTCAGGAACAGTTTCAAGGTTTGGTGGCTCACTTTTATGTAAAGCTGGACCAATGTAACTATGTAAAAAATATACATACCTGGAATTCTTCTCTTAATGTCACCCGACAGTAGCCCCCACTTGGAAAACTACCCAGAAGATCTTTTCCACTATGCATCTTTCTGAACACCCATCTTCTTTTTTTTCAATCATTGGAAATTCTTTACTGGACTCCAAGACCCAGCTTGCCCATGAATATTGGCAACCATTCCAGAGTGAAAAATGTCAAACAATGCTCAGCATAAGCCTCACTTATGGACATGTCTCTGGATACTGACTTAGCACCCTTGGGGCATTACAGATGGATATTATTTTCACTTTTCCTCTCTTCAAAACAACTGCCTAAAATTGCATCCAGATGAATATACTAAAACACGGGTATGGCCTTAATGTGATGCTTATGTAAGGAGTGGTACACTTTCAGGCAGACAGTAGTTTAGCTCTTAGATTCCATGGCACAATTCTTCTCCTATAGACACTGTACACTATGGATAACACTCCTCATTACACTTCTCTCCCTCCGTGCAGCATTTTTGAGCCAGTACTGAGTGACTTGCATTGGATACCGATCGCTAGGGAAGAAACCCAAGCACACAAATTCCTACACTACCGGGACTTTTGTCACCTATGCCAAGTCACCTCATGTTCCCGACTGGCCTTTTGCTATATGCACATAAACACTAGTTGTCAGAAATTGTGTCAGTACCTGGGTCACCTGCAGGTGGCACTGTTGTTCCTGGAGTTGAAGTGTGCAGTTCCAGTGGCCATCAGTGGTTGTCTCCCAGCTGCCAGTTTATCCAAGTAATTAGGCTGCACCTGACGCTGGCGGCTGAAGGTCAGTGCTTTAGTGTTCTTCCTGTGAGCCATGTCCCTGCCTGATCGTGTTCCTTTACCTGCTCTTGTACCTGGTTCCTGTGACCTGCTCCCAGTACCCTGCTCCCTGCATTCAGTATGGGTAAATAAAAATCTTTTTGAAACCTTCTGGTGTGCAACAGCCTTGGCCATTAAGCCAACTTTTTGTTTGCTAAATATAGCAGTGCAAAATGTAGTATTTGTACAAAATGTTAAGCTTACAGAGGCCAGCTGGATCCCCAATGTGCCGGAATGATGGCCTCCTGTGCATGTGCAGGAGTGACATCATCCCACGCCAGCCAACGACTAGCACACAGGAGAAGATTCCGATGCTGGTGCTGGTGCAGGACAGGACTGTTGGAGGAACGTTGCCACAATAGACTTCAAAAGTATCAAACCACTTGCACAAAAAGTAGGCAACAGATACATTTACAGAATTCGTAGTCTGAAATACACTGCTTAAAAAAACACATTCTATACTTTTGGCAAAATTGTAGAGGAATATACAGTGGGGACGGAAAGTATTCAGACCCCCTTAAATTTTTCACTCTTTGTTATATTGCAGCCATTTGCTAAAATCATATAAGTTAATTTTTTTCCTCATTAAGGTACACACAGCACCACATATTGACAGAAAAACACAGAATTGTTGACATTTTTGCAGATTTATTAAAAAAGAAAAACTAAAATATCACATGGTCCTAAGTATTCAGACCCTTTGCTCAGTATTTAGTAGTTGGAGTCCTTCAGGTGTTTTTTTTAGCAAACTCCATGCGGGCTTTCATGTGTCTTGCACTGAGGAGAGGCTTCCGTCGGGCCACTGTGCCATAAAGCCCTGACTGGTGGAGGGCTGCAGTGATGGTTGACTTTCTACAACTTACTCCCATCTCCAGACTGCATCTCTGGAGCTCAGCCACAGTGATCTTTGGATTCTTCTCTCTCGTTGTAATGCCAAGCTTTTATTTATATTTAAAATAGATCTACCCTACTTTGATGACATTAACCCCTTAAACAAAGTCTCACAGCAGTGGTCTTTAATGCTTCGGAGGAAGTGTGGCTTTTGTATGATATGACCACTGTGATTGATTCTCACAGAAGTCACACAGTCTTGTTGGCTCCCAATCATAAAGCCTTGACCAAGACTACTTTGCTGGTAGTGCGCAGGCCATTGCACTTTTAGCACACAACCTCCTGCCACCATAGACACAAATGTAAAGTGACTGAGTATTAAAGCTTGCCTTTCTTGCCATTGTATATATTGCTTACACAGTCAGCAAAAAGTTAAGTTTGTTAAAGCACTGTGTAGCATAAATAATTATGATTTTTTCAAAATTATATTCAGTTTTCATCCCTTATTTTTTACATCCCAGTGCTGCTAATCTCCTTTAGTCTTTTTCAGATCATTCCTGTATACATGTAGTCCACCATTGGTTACACATCATTGCTCTGGACTAGCTATCTGATGACAACAGTGGACCTTGTCTGCACAATATGTGACCGGCAATGCTACTTGTAGTCTCCACCCGGGCCAAGTGCAACAGGGGGACAACAACTTAGGTGCACAATTGGACAACAGTTGTCACCTCATAACAGTTTTTTTGGGGGTCTAAAAAAGATTATCCTTCTAGTACACGATCTAAACAATCTATTTCCTGCAAGTATTTAAGAAGTGGGGGGGGGGGGGGCTGTTTTGAAGTTCTGAAATATCAGGGCATATGCTGGACAACACATGTCAACATTTAGGAATGATTGAAAATACTCTATTCAAGTAAGCTTTGCCAGCTGACTATGTTCCATTGTTTGAAACACACAAGGCAGACAGTCATCAATACCATAGCTGATTTCTATCTGTAGCTTTCTAGGATGTCTCTTTGCATTCTACAAAAGATTAATTGTTTTTATAACACTTGGACATTTAAGTACTGGAATTCTGGTAGGGACTTCGAGCTGCAACTCCATGTTTCAAATACATCATCAATGTAATGCTGCCAGACCACACAATGGTTGGTGAATGCCACATCAGAAGAGTTGTAATGTTATTAGAATTAGATCATAGATCCCACTCTGTAGTTTTGGCCATTTTTAGTGTTTTTTAAAGCAATACCATTGTAAAATGAGTATGGTTCCCATATTCCATTTGGGAACTAAAGGATTAATTGTGTTTGAGCTTGGTCTTTTTACATTTTAATGAAGTTATCATGTCAGCTAATTTTTAGCAAAAAGGGAATAGGGGAAGGCGTTAATGATGTGGCAGGAAGTGGAATTGTGGGAGGAAGTGAGGATATGGCAATATGCTTGGAAGAAGGACAAAACTGTGAAAATTGCGAAGAGATGAGCAGCCATGGCTGTATGCTCAAACGGAGAGATGACTCTCTCTGTGTCCTATTGAAAGCAGCAATGATCAAACATAAGAAATTAAGGAAGTCCCTGATTTAAAGCAAAGTAATAATCACTCACAGACCCCTGAATGATTTTATGTCTGTACCATCATCCCGAAATTGCATTAACTCTAAGAACACAGCATGAGTGGAACTATTTGTCTGTACATTAAAGTAATAAAACATAATACACTTTATTTTAATGTTTAAAACAGAACATGTAGGCTTGTAGTTCAATTACATGTTCACACTATTTTAATTTTTTTTTTTGGCAGCATAAACACCAAAATTTATTTATCCTGGTCTGACTTAACATTTCTTACCATCTACATAATGCATGTTGATGTTTTACATGGACCATAGAATCTGGATTTCTCCTCGACTCTTTTCATGACCACTGTTCATTTCTTCATGAGGATATCATCAGTAGGTACAAATCTTTAACATACAAAAAACTGTAGGATATTTTAATCAGACTCATGTGAATATATAGTTACATAGTATAGTTGAAAAAAGGCACCCAGTTTAACCCACAGAGAAAGAGAAAAATAAAACACACACACAAATAGAAAACCCCCATATAACACAATCCTATACCCACAGTTGATCTAGAGAAAGGCAACCCCCCCCCAATAAAGCAAGATTCAATTTGCTTCCCCAAGAGGCAATCGGATATTCCCTGGATCTCTTTTACCTATAAAAATTTGTATCCAGTTATATTTTGTACGTTTAGGAAATAATCCCGGCCTTACTTAAAATAATCCACTGAGCTGGCCAGAACCAGCTCTTGAGGGAGTCTATTCCACATTTTCACACGTGAAGGACATTTCACATTATTGTGAAGACGCCTTTCTGTATTTGGAGGTTAAATCTCTTTTCTGCCAGACGTAAAGAGTGCCCCCTTTTTCTCTGTAAGGACCTTAAAGTGAATAACTACACCAAGTTCAATATATGGACCACTTACGTATTTATACATGTTGATCATATTCCCCTTTAGTCCCCTCTACCCAAGAGAGAATAAATTCAGTTCAGCTAATCATTCCTCATAGCTGAGTTCCTCTATGCCTTTTATCAGTTTGTTTGCCCTTCTCTGCACTTTCTCCAGTTTCCCAATATAATTTTTGTGAACTGGTGCCCAAAACTGAACTGTATATTCTAGATGAAGACTTAATAATGACTTATACAGTGGGAAATTATTATTATTATACAGGATTTATATAGCGCCAACAGTTTACGCATGATGCCTGTCTTTCTGCAGTCCATACCTCTTTTAAAACAAGAAATGATTTTGCTTGCTTTGGAAACCGCAACTCAGCTTGATATTGCACACAATTATTAAGCCTATGATCTACCAGGACACCAAAATCCTTCTCCACCATTGATTCCCCCAGTTGTACTTCCCCTAGTATGTACGATGCATGCATAACACTACATTTGTCAAAATAGTTGCCCAATTAAACTGCATTGAGCTTGCAATTTGGAGACATCCTGTAAGGACGTTATTTCACTGCATATCTTGGTGTCACCTGCAGACTGAAATGGGACTCTAGACTCTAAATCATTTATAAATAAAATAACGTATTAAAAAGTAAGATGTATAAGACGAATGTGGTGTGTGTGTGAATATATATATATATATATATATATATATATATATATATATATATATATACAGTATCTCATAAAAGTGAGTACCCCCCCCTTACATTTGTGTAAATATTTTATTATATCTTTTCATGTGACAACACTGAAGAAATTACACTTTGCTACAAGGTAAAGTAGTGAGTGTACAGCTTGTATAACAGTGTAAGTTTGCTGTCCCCTCAAAATAACTCAACAGACAGCCATTAATGTCTAAACCGCTGGCAACAAAAGTAAGTACACCACTAAGTGAAAATGCCCAATTAGCCATTTTCCCTCCCCGGTGTCATGTGACTCGCTAGTGTTACAAGGTCTCAGGTGTGAATGGTGAACATGTGTGTTAAATTTGGTGTTATCGCTCTCACTATCTTATAATGGTTACTGGAAGTTCAACATGGCACCTCATGGCAAAGAACTCACTGAGGATCTGAAAAAATAGAATCTTTGCTCTACATAAAGATGGCCTAGGCTATAAGAAGATTGCCAAGACCCTGAAACTGAGCTGCATCACAATGGCCAAGACCATACAGCAGTTTAACAGGACAGGTTCCACTCAGAACAGGCCTCGTAATGGTTGACCAAAGCAGTTGAGTGCATGTGCTCAGCGTCATATCCAGAGGTTGTCTTTGGGAAATAGGCATATGCTGCCAACATTGCTGCAGAGGTTAAAGGGGTGGGGGGTCAGCCTGTCAGTGCTCAGACCATACGCTGCACACTGCATCAAATTGGTCTGCATTGCTGCAGTCCCAGAAGGAAGCCTCTTCTAAAGATGATGCACAAGAAAGCCCGCAGTTTGCTGAAGACAAGCAGACTAAGGACATGGATTACTAGAACCATGTCCTGTGGTCTGATGAGACCAAGATAAACTTTTTTGGTTCAGATGGTGTCAAGTGTGTGTGGCAGCAACCAGGTGATGAGTACAAAGACAAGTGTCTTGCCTACAGTCAAGCATGGTGGTGGGAGTGTCATAATCTGGGGTTGCATAAGTGCTGCCGGCACTGGGGAGCTACAGTTCGTTGAGGGAACCATGTACTGTGACATACTGAAGCAGAGCATGATCCCCTCCCTTCAGAGACTGGGCCTGCAGGGCAGTATTCCAACATGATAATGACCCAAAACACAGCCACTGCCTTGCTTAAGAAGCTGAGGTTAAAAGTGATGGACTGGCCAAGCATGTCTCCAGAAGTAACTCCTATTGAGCCTCTGTGGGGCGTCCTCAAATGGAAGGCAGAGGAGCGCAAGGTTTCCAACATCCACCAGCTCCGTGATGTCGTCATGGAGGAGTGGAAGAGGACTCCAGTGGCAACCTGTGAAGCTCTGGTGAACTCCATGCCCAAGAGGCAGTGCTGGAAAATAATGGTGGCCACACAAAATATTGACACTTTGGGCCCAATGTGGACATTTTCACTTAGGAGTGTACTCACTTTTGTTGCCAGCGGTTTAGACATTAATGGCTGTGTGTTGAGTTATTTTCAGGGGACAGCAAATTTACACTGTTATACAAGCTGTACACTCACTAATTACATTGTAGCAAAGTGTCATTTCTTCAGTGTTGTCACATGAAAAGATATAATAAAATATTTACAAAAATGTGAGGGGTGTACTCACTTTTGTGAGATATTGTGTATATATACACACAGTATATTTATATGTCAATACATGTTAATTACTCTGCTACTGTTATTCAAGAGGCAAATGAAATAATTAAAAGTGTGGTGTTGCGCTAATCCTTAAAGCATATAAAAGTATGTTGGAAAATATATGAATCAATAAACAAATAGTGTAAGTGTGTCACACTTATGATAATGGTTCTAGTATATTAGTAAACAAATCTGTGATTTACCAACATAGGCAACCTGGTGCAAAAATAATCATAAATAAATAACACATAACAGATGCAATAAAATCAAATGGCAATACCTGGCTAGAAAATTAATAAAAATGGGTGTATACAGTGCAGCCGGGCATATTGCAAACAAACAAAGATGAAACGTGACTTGTGCTCATGAACACAATACAAGTGACAGTTTAACTGGAACCTTGTAATATTCAACAAATAAAGCCCACAAATCCACGTGCATAAAAAGTGATCCACTGAAACCTTCAATGGATCACTTTTTATGCACGTGGATTTGTGGACTTTATTTGTTGAATATCACAAGGTTCCAGTTAAACTGTCACTTGTATTGTGTTCATGAGCACAAGTCACGTTTCATCTTTCATAGGGTGCTTGTTTATGGTAAATTGCATGTCAAAGGGGTAATTTGTACAAGGTTGGTAAAGAATGCAATTTTGCTTTAATGTGGTTCTAAAGGCTCAAGGTTGTTTACCTTCATGCATTCTATGCATGAAGGTAAAAAACCCTTCTGTGTGCAGCAGCCCCCCAAGAATACTTACTTGAGCCTCATCACCATTTCCTCCCACTGCTGTCAATCACAGCCAATAAGGACAGAGAGGGACGGGGCCAAGCCATGGAAGTGTGTGTGAATAGACACGCTAAGCAGTGGCTTGGGAGCGAGCCTGTTAGGGTGCCCCCATAGCAAGCGGTTTGCTCTGTGGGCACTTGACAGAAGGAAAGGACCAGGAGCGCTGGCAGGGGACTCGAGAAGAGGAGGATCGGGGCTGCTCTGTGCAAAACCACTGCATAGAGCAGGTAAGTATGCATGCTTTTTTTTTTAACAAACTTGCCTTTAATATTACTTTAAACAATGCAAAAAAAAATATCAAGAACAAGAAATATAACTTCAAATGAAATTTATGCTTGCAGCTATCCTAGACTGAAGAACATTGCTTGTCAAGCATAAGAGCAAATGTGCAGGTATAATCAACCAAACAGATCACTCTACATTCTAGTCAATGGGGAGAAGTGGTATATTAGTGAAGGTTAATCTGGCTGAGTTATCTCAGAAAATGACAGGATATAGGAACTGGGACTCTGAAGGTTTCTGATTGTTGGACTTTGCCATCTGTTCTGGGATCCAAAGAACGCTATTCTCTTCCTGGAAAATTACCGAAACTGCTGCCTGGAAATTCGTTTGGATTGGAGGAGATTGCAGTCTACACCCATCGGCACACTCCTGTTCCCACAATACTAATAATTACATTAAATTATTATTTATTTTTTATTATTTACAACAATAACATATTATAATAAATGTGTGTATATGAACTTCAGCAACCCATATTGATTGGTTCCAAAAAACTCTAGAACAAAAAAAATAAAAAAAAATAATCAATATTGTTGTGCAGAGGTCTGGTTAATCGCATAGAGCGAGATTGGGGTAGGTTCCACAGGGAACATCCTTACAGGGACAGGTCCATACTTGACAATACAAGTCAATAAATAAAGTGGTCATTCACAGTTCAACATACTACTACAGTAGGGAGAACAAGTATTTGATACACTGCTTATTTTGCAGGTTTTCCTACTTAAAAATTCATTAATTTGCATTGTATTGCATGACATAAGTATTTGATACATCAGAAAAGCAGAACTTAATATTTGGTACAGAAACCTTTGTTTGTAATTACAGATCATACGTTTCCTGTAGATCTTGACCAGGTTTGCAAACACTGCAGCAGAGATTTTGACCCACTCCTCCATACAGACCTACTCCAGATCCTTCAGGTTTCGGGGCTGTCGCTGGGCAACAAGGACTTTCAGCTCCCTCCAAAGATTTTCTATTGGGTTCAGGTCTGGAGACTGGCTAGGTCACTCCAGGACCTTGAGATGCTTCTTATGCAGCCCCAAATAATGAGGTTTCCACCTCCATGCTTCACGGTTGGGATGGTGTTCTTGGGGTTGTACTCATCCTTCTTCTTCCTCCAAACACGGCCAGTGGAATTTAGACCAAAAAGCTCTATTTTTGTCTCATCAGACCACATGAACTTCTCCCATTTCTCCTCTGGATAATCCAGATGGTCATTGGCGAACTTCAGACAGGCTGGACATGCGCTGGCTTGAGCTGGGGGACCATGCGTGCACTGCAGGATTTTAATCCATGATGGCGTAGTGTGTTACTAATGGTTTTCTTTGAGACTGTGGTCCAAGCTCTCTTCAGGTCATTGACCAAGTCCTGCCGTGTAGTTTTGGGCTGCTACCTCACCTTCCTCATGATCATTGGTGGGTCATTCGACCGTTTGTTCGGCCCCCGAACCGACCACAATGCATTGTGGCATTGAACAGTGCATTGCAAGCCCTGATTGGCTGAAGCAGTGAAAGCTTCAGCCAATCAGGGCACAGAGCACTGTCAGAGTCATGATTGGACACTGTCATCATGACTTTATCCAATCATGGCTCATTCCCGCCCCACAAGTATAAAAGTATTCTTTCAATGGCAGCCATTTTCAGCATTATTTCACAGTGGAGAGGGATAGAACAGGGCTCTGTTCAGTGCTATTAGTTAGTTATTGTGCTATACTGTGCTATTTTGCTTCAATTGTCAGTGTAGAATGGAGGACCATCATTCAGCTTTTCACAGCGTGCAGCTAGAGTAGGGACAGCTCAGAAAGTTTCAGTGTAGTGTAGTGAGACCGTGTCAGTAATCTTGACATTAGTATATAGCTAGAGTAGGGACAGTTCAGTTGGCTTCAGTGTAGTGAACACTGTCTATTTGATTGCGTTACTGCCAGTTTAATGCCATATGGTATTGCATGTGTTACTGCCAGTTTAACGCCATGTCATTTTGCGTGCGTTACTGCTAGTTTAACGCCATGTCATTTTGCGTGCGTTACTGCTAGTTTAACGCCATATCGTTTTGCGTGCGTTACTGCCTGTTTAACACCATATAGTTTTGCGTGCGTTACTGCCAGTTTAACGCCATATAGTTTTGTGTGCGTTACTGCCAGTTTAACGCCATATCGTTTTGCGTGCGTTACTGTCAGTTTTACGCCATATCGCTCTGCGTGCGTTACTGCCTGTTTAACGCCATATAATTTTGCCTGCGTTACTGCCATTTTAACGCCATATGGTTTTGTGTGCGTTACTGCCAGTTTAATGCCATATAGTTCTGTGTGCGTTACTGCCAGTTTAACGCCATATAGTTCTGTGCATCACTGTACATTTGGCGCATTATATTGCAGTATATTATAGTGTATCCTTGGAGTGTGTCTGTGTAGTGTGAGTACTCAAATTAAAGTGCACCAAACACCTCTTTACATTGATTAAAGTGCATCTACCTACAGATTTCAACTTCTTTACATTTGCTTATAAGCACCGCCCCCTCCCTCCCAATAATGTCTGGGGGGACAACAAGGAGAGGCAGACATTCCCTTGGCACTGTAAGGGGGACAGCAACAAATGTGTCCACAGGCAAAGGTGGACGTGGTGGTCGGTCCTGAGGCAGGGCATCATTTCCTGTTTAGTGAGTTTGCCCGTGCTATCCAGCATGCTTTCAGAATGGGCATTCAGTGCTGCAGAAGTTACTGATCATAGAACGCGTCTGTCCACAGACTCCGTGTAACGTTTGACTTTTATAAAAATGAATCAGTCCTGGATTACCAGCTATGAAGCCCCTGATGCCGATGTCACTGATTAAGTCTTTTTGGGATGTGGAATCTCTGCAGGACTTCAAGGATGCCTAGCCTGCCCTGTAGTTCTGGGCTGATCCCTCACCTTCCTCATGATCATTGATGCCCCACGAGGTGAGATCTTGCATGGAGCACCAGACTGAGGGAGACTGACCGTCATCTTGAACTTCTTCCATCTTCTAATAATTGCGCCAACAGTTGTTGCCTTCTCACCAAGCTGCTTGCCTATTGTCCTGTAGCCCATCCCAGCCTTGTGCAGGTCTACAATTTTATCCCTGATGTCCTTACACAGCTCTCTGGTCTTGGCCATTAGGGATGGGCGAACAGTTCGGCCCGAGCATAAGTTCGGGCCGAACTTCCATTGTTCGGATGTTCGTCGAACAGCCGAACAAACGGGTCGTTCGACCATGCATTGTGGCGTTGAACAGTGCATTGCAAGCCCTGATTGGCTGAAGCAGTGAAAGCTTCAGCTAATCAGGGCACAGAGCACTGTCAGAGTCATTATTGGACACTGTCATCATGACTTTATCCAATCATGGCTCATTCCCGCCCCACAAGTATCACAGTGGAGAGAGATAGAACAGGGCTCTGTTCAGTGCTATTAGTTAGTGTGCTATACTGTGCTATTTTGCTTCAATTGTCAGTGGAGAATATTAGTTTAGTGTCAGTCTAGGGATAGTGTGAGTGTAGTGAGGAGGACCATCATTCAGCTTTTCACAGTGTGCAGCTAGAGTAGGGACAGCTCAGACAGTTTCAGCGTAGTGTAGTGAGACCGTGTCAGTAATTAGTATATAGCTAGAGTAGGGATAGTTCAGATAGCTTCAGCGTAATGACGGTTGAACACCGTCTATTTGATTGCGTTACTGCCATTTTAATGCCATATCGTATTGCGTGCGTTACTGCCAGTTTATCGCCATATCGTTTTGTGTGCATTACAGCCAGTTTAACGCCATATCGTTTTGCGTGCGTTACTGCCAGTTTAACGCCATATAGTTTTGCGTGCGTTACTGCCAGTTTAACACCATATAGTTTTGCGTGCGTTACTGCCAGTTTAACGCCATATCGTTTTGCGTGCATTACTGCCAGTTTAACGCCATATTGTTTTGCGTGTGTTACTGCCAGTTTAACTTCATATAGTTTTGCGTGCGTTACTGCCAATTTAATGCCATATAGTTTTGCGTGCGTTACTGTCAGTTTAACGTCATATAGTTTTGCGTGCGTTACTGCCAATTTAACGCCATATAGTTTTGTGTGCGTTACTACCAGTTTAATGCCATATAGTTCTGTGCATCACTGTACGTTTGGTGCATTATATTGCAGTATATTATAGTGTATTCGTGGAGTGTGTCTGTGTAGTGTGAGTACTCAAATTAAAGTGCACCAAACATCTCTTAATTACCATTGATTAAAATGTATCTACGTACAGATTTCAACTTCTTCTTTACATTTTCTTATAAGCACCGCCCCCTCCTTCCCAATAATGTCTGGGAGGACAATAAGGAGAGGCAGACGTTCCCTTGGCACTGTAAGGGGGGCAGCAACAAATGTGTCCACAGGCAAAGGTGGACGTGGTGGTCGGTCCTGAGGCAGGGCATTATTTCCTCTGTTTAGTGAGTTTGCCCATGCTATCCAGCGTGCTCTCAGAATGGGCCTTCAGTGCTGCAGGAGGTTTCATTACTGATCATAGAACGCGTCTGTCCACAGACTCCATGTACCGTTTGACTTTTATAAAAATGAATCAGTCCTGGATTACCAGCTATGAAACCCCTGATGCCGATGTCACTGATTAAGTCTTTTTGGGATGTGGAATCTCTGCAGGACTTCGAGGATGCCTAGCTTTGAGGGTGTTCAATCATTTCATCTGGAAGAATGTTTTTGGTATAGGTTTCATGGGCACAATTAACACCCAAAGACCAATTTTTCTGCACCTGTCTGACAGGTGCATATCATTGCAATTTTTTACAGCAAGGCAAATTCTTGCTTTAATCAAGATTATCTCTATAGGGAAGGCGCCACCGACACCCAAAGACCAATTTTAGCGCACCCGTTACTTCTATCCAAAGTCAAAGTGACACCAGAATGTATCCAAAAAATCTCTAATCTTGTTCCCAGTGCACTACATTGTGGCCTCATCATACACACTGGCTCCCCAGCTGTCGCTGAGCAAAATAAAGGCAGCTTGCAGGAAAAATGTCTTTTTTTTGGCTTTATAAATTCAATTATTGCTGCAGCAGATTCTAAATATGGTACAGACCTGCCACTTTACAGTTAGACTAAGGGGACCCCCTTGGCACTATATTGGAAGGAATTTTTCATTTTTAGGCTTTCACTGTAGCCCGCCTGGCGGTTTTCCCGAGTGTGGCTCGGGGTTCAAATTCAGTCCCATTAGCGGTAACCCCGAGCCACACTCGGGATCGCATTGCAGGATCCTGGTGCGGCGTTACTTACCTTGTCCCCGGGATCCTGCGATGTCTCCCACTGTGTCTGCGGGCTGTGTCCTCTGCCCGAAGCCTCTCCGTGCCAGGCTCCATTCCCAAAAAACTGTAAAAATCATAACACATACAGTACTGTAATCTTACAGATTACAGTACTGTATGAAATTATTTCACATCCCTTTTGTCCCCAGTGCTTTGTCCTATGCCCTGCATGCAGTTCTATATTATATATACTGTTCTTTCTGGCTGGAAACTGGAGATTGTCCATAGCAACCAAAAAGTGTCCCTTTACGTCAAAAATGGTTTTAGACCAGCTAGAAAACAGCGATAGTAAATTAGAACACTTGCAGAATTGAGCGATAGTGAATCGTGTGGAAATTTATTTTATTATTATTTTATTTTTATTTTTTTAATTATTTATTTTTATTTATTATATTATAATTTATGTTTTTGTGTTTCAAACTTTATCATACCCGGGATATCTAATAGACTCTTGTTTGGACAGATTTAAGTGTGTTATTGTTAAGAATTACAGACCTACAATATAAAACACCAAATTTCCATGCAAAATAATTGTACCGCTTTCAGCACCTAAACTCCGAAATAATCATACCGCCAGGGAGGTTAAAAATCAAAAAATCACTGCTCATTTAAAAATTACGTTTTTCACAAACTTTTTTTTATTGATCCATGTCCCCCAGGGCAGGACCCGGACCCCTATAACTATTGTATGCCTAATTACTTGCATTTAAGCCTTCAAAATGGGCACTTTTGATATTTGACGTTTGGGTTCCATTGACTTTAATGGGGTTTGTTATTATAACTTTCGCTGTGTTCGGACGTTCTGGTCTGAACCGAACAGGGGTCCGTTCGGCCCATCCCTATTGGCCATTGTGGAGAGGTTGGAGTCTGTTTGATTAAGTGTGTGGACAGGTGTCTTTTATACAGGGTACAAGTTCAAACAGGTGCAGTTAATACAGGTAATGAGTGGAGAACAGGAGGGCTTCTTAAAGAAAAAATAACAGGTCTGTGAGAGCTGGAATTCTTACTGGTTGGTAGGTGATCAAATACTTATGTCATGCAATAAAATGCTAATTAATTATTTAAAAATCATACAATGTGATTTTCTGGATTTTTGTTTTAGATTCTGTCTCTCACAGTTGAAGAAAACCTATGATAAAAAATACAGACCTCTACATGCTTTGTAAGTAGGAAAACCTGCAAAATCAGTATGGTATCAAATACTTGTTATCCCCACTGTACATACCATTTGGCATCTATCCAAGATCACATGGGCCTCTCTACCTTAAAGGCTTGGTTTACATTAAAAAAATATTATATTTTTTTACAGGAGCCGCAACACCTTACATTCCCGAGTCAGGCATCTGCAGACACTTCCTCAAGCTTTCTGCCTGTACCTATGTACCACACTTGTAGTCTATTGAGAACTACAAGTCCATCTCCAGCAGATGTGGAAAGAACTCGTAGTATATTAATTCACAGATCTTTGCGAATGAATGATGTGACTGTGCAGGCGGAGCCTTGCACAGCTGCTCCAAATTTAAATGTGACAGAAGCTGCAGGAGAGAGGAACCCTTCAATTATCTGTTCCAGATGCACGGTGTCTCTTGTGTAAGATGTTAATTCTATAACATGGGATCTTAATTGTGCATCAATCATCACACTAGCCTTTTCTGTTAAACTCCCATTAACACATAAGAAAAGTTGTCAGTCATGGGTGGGGAGTTCTCACAAATTTGCCATATTTCTTTGGTATGAATACCTTCATGGTAAGTTCTATCAACAGTCTCCTAGAATTAATAATTAATTGAATGTGTATATCAGCCTTTCAAACCCTTGTTAACATGAAAGAACCCTTGGAAATAACTTGCAGGTCTTAGGGAACCCCTGCTGATGACTATATTTACAGAATAAATAAAAGAATAAAGAATGACACAGTAAGAGCTTACATACTTTTAGTGTTTCATAAGGAATAATATGCTCGCATTGGTATCTGTATCAGTCTCTTTTGTGCCTTTCCTGTGCTATTTTGTATCGGCATTAGGATCTTGATTTGGTATCTGATTTTACTATAATTTTGTATTTTTATACCACTGTATCATTTCCATAATTTTCAGTGTTTATGTTTGTTTTATTTTTAATCTCTTTACTGAATTGTGAACCTTCAACCACATTGAGTTTTTGGGGGGTGGTCTATTACCAATCTATACTATTGTTTAACCACTTAAAAAATAGACACTTTTACCCCCTTCTTGCCTAGGCCAATTTTGAGCTTTCAGCGCTGTCACACAAATAGAGCTTTCTTTTGGTGGTATTTAATCACCACTGGGTTTTTATTTTTTGCTAAACAAATGAAAAAAAGACCAAAAATTTTGAAAAAAACCCCCCAAAAAGCAATGTGTTTTTCATTTCTGTTATAAAATTTTGAAAATAAGTAATTTTTCTCTTTCACCGATGTGCGCCGATAGGCTGCACTGATGAGGCGGCACTGATTATTTGTGTACATGTCCCCTGTCGCACTTGCCGGGTACCAGCTCTCCTTTCCTCATGCTGTGATAGTGCTTGAGGAAAGTACTGCCAATAAGTGGCAAGTCTGTTTACATTGTGATCAACTGTGATTGAGAAAACCAAAGTAATAAAGCTCTCCCCTATTTGATTTGCATCATCATGGAGATAGAATTAACATGCCGCAGTAGTTCCTGTGAGATTTCTAGGTTTGCTTAGGCGTATATGCTGCTGTAATGGTAGCCATTCACTCTGTTGAGTATTGAATTCACTTAATGTTGGTGGCTGGTCACTGGAGCACCTTCTGAAAAGCATCTTCATGAGCACTGGCGTTGTTGCATATTGTGTATTTTCTCACCGATCACACACACTGGGGTTTTATGTTTTCCATTTTTGCACTATTAACTTATATGCTTTACAAGATTTTACACATAGTTACATAGTCTGAATGAAAAAAGTCCAACCAGTCTACATTCAGGTTTAATATTTTTGTTTTACTACCTTTTGTGTTAGCAGCCCCCCCCCCCCCCCCCCCTTTATATTTAAGTTATATGCCACAGCGCAGATAATACCACTTGCACTATTGACAGACAACACTTGCTTGAGGTAAGTGTCACACAATTGGGGGGGGGGGTTGTGCCAGCTAAAATGCTACAGGCAAGTGCTTGGGAGATGGAGAAAAGTGCCATTCATCAAAGCAGCCATCTCCTTGCTAGCTGTGTTGTTGGATGCCATGGAGAGAGGAGGGGGTGCCTTGTCCAACCTAAGGCTACATTCAAACCAGTGATTTAGGCCTGTGCGAATTGTAGCAGCAAGAAACTTCTGATTCTTGCTGCGGCTGGGAGCAGCTAAGTGCAGGTGTCAGCCCTCTTCTCTATAATGCCAGCGGCCACAGCTATTCGCTGCTCTCTGCATAGCCAGCAATTACTGTAGGGATCACTGATGGATTCACTTTGTGTGTGTCCAGCAGTGGTCACCGCAGCTAATCGCTGGCTGTATGGACAACCGTGAATACAACCATGAATACAACCGTGAATACCTGCAGCCGCTGGTGAGCGGCCATTATAGTGAATGGGACTGGAAGCTGCACCTAGCTGGTCAAAGCCACAGTACATGGATGGACACATTTAGGTATCTTTGTTCCTAGGTTACATTTTTTTAAATGCGTAGGGGTATGTACTTCATACTCATACATGTGGGGGCGGGTGGTATCTTTAAAGGGGGGGGTGGTTGTTGAGGGTATATTTTGGTGGGGGGGTCACACATTTGGTACACTCCCACTAGTGACTGGGCAGCTAGGCTGCATGCTTAGATAAAGGGTCTGGTACAGATTTTTAGATGGACTTCAATAGGGCTGGTATTTATTTGGGGGGGGGGGGGGCGAGGGATTCTACACAATTGTTTTTTTTATTCTTGCTGTAGGATGTGCTTCTGCACAAATAACATTTACAAAAGGAAAAAAAAAATGCACACAAACCCCTCCAAAGGGTCCCCTAAAATAGCATACCCATGGAGGGGTCTGTGTGCGTTTAAAAAAAAAAACACAAACAGAAGCTGCCCATGACATGTAATTTGCTAGAATTTTAAAACCTTTTTTTCCTTGTAAAGGTCAGTCACTTTCTGTACATCATATGCCGCGTACACACGGTCGGACTTTACGGCAGACTTTGCCCGGCGGACTTTTCGACGTACTTTACGACGGACTTTCTGAATGAACGGACTTGCCTACACACAATCCACCAAAGTCCGTCGAATTTGTACGTGATGACGTACGACCGGACTAAAACAAGGAAGTTCATAGCCAGTAGCCAATAGCTGCCCTAGCGTGGCTTTTTGTCCGTCGAACTAGCATACAGACGAGCGGACTTTTCGACCGGACTCGATTTCGACGGATTAATTTAAAACATGTTTCAAATCTAAGTCCGTCCAACTTTTGAGAAAACAAAGTCCGCTGGAGCCCACACACATCGAATTGTCCGACGAAATCCCGTCCGCCAGGAAAAGTCTGCCATAAAGTCCGCTCGTGTGTACGCGGCAATAGAGATGTTCCCCTTCACAGACAGGATTAGGGAACTCCCCAGGCATGTTATTTAAAGGAATCAGACATTTTTAATGTTTCATGTGGCGCCTATATGGGCGTAGCCTCGGCGGTGCTGGCTCTCGAGGCTTTCATTTCACTGGATGTCACGTTCGTTTGGGGATTGCTACTGCTTTCTTCCCTTCACACTGCTCCACTCTGCACGCCAGGTATCCTTTTTGCTGTCATGTCCTCTCATGCTTTGTCCATTCCTCCTTCTCTATATCTTCACTTAAGGGTACTTGGTCTTTCCCCCTTTCCATCCTCAGCTTTTTTTCAGGTGTCTCAATCTAGATTTCTCCTTAACCCCCACATGGGTTCAATTTCTTTCTGGGGCAGTATCACTCCCACATTCCCACTTTCACACTGCTCTCTATTCCTTGGTAGTCTTGCAATTTCCTCTTTAAACTTTCACTTTTCACCGCAGGTTCTGCCTCGGGGGATCATGCCTGCCCTGGATGGCTCCTTGTGGGCTGCCCCCCGTCGATCTCAGCTCCCGGGGGGTGGCGCCTCCGATGGTCGGGCGATGTACGGCCTTCTGCCATCACTCTACAAACCAGAATGCGTAAGCATGTACTTTGTGTGGGGCTTCTTTATCACCCCACCTCTGTTTCATGTACACATTTACCAGACCAATTTTCTATTTCCTATCCTAGATAAGATACGCGCTTGCTCCTGACGAGTGGCACAACAGCCACGAAACGCGTAGAGCTACCACGGTCGCCTTTTTACCAGCGTCATGCATCTTTATTTTGAACCTTTTGGAGGCCATTGGTGTAAATTCTTTATTATATGGTTGTGTTAATAATATCCAATTGATGTACCATGGAGAATTTTTGCATTCATATAATCATGTATAATTGCTGCTATTATTGCTAATATTTCTTTCCATTTATGATTGATATATATTTATTTTGTACATGTTATATTTTTATGAATTGAATAAATTTTCCTAGTTGTTCATTGATTTTGTTTCTGAGCATTCACGCAATTCATTTAAAGTCCCACCCTTTTCTCTTAGACTAGTACAGGGATGGAAACGCATGACCACATCAGGTCATGGTTTCATTTAAAGTCCCACGGGATATACAGTCCCAACCACTTTCTAATATTAATGTTTCACTTTAAGCATTTAAAATCACTGCTCCTCGCCAAAAGGCTGTAAAACATTTGTTTTTGCATTCGTATATGTTCCCAAAGGCAGTGCCCACCCCCATGCTATTTTTTGATAGCCCCTTGCCCATTAGTCCAGAAAATTGGCATTTTTAATTTGACAGATTCAGCTCCTATTAAACCTTGTTTGAACCAAACCCAAAGCAGTTTGGCCTACTACCACCCAGCAGTAGTGCTTCCACTACTCCCCATAACGCTCTGATAACCATGCCCAACAGCAATGTCTACATTGACAGTGACAAATCAAGTGCTCAAATCTCCTACTGGCAGAACTGTCCAAATCTTATTTCATTCTCCTTTGATCCCTATCTTTGGCAGTATGGCCAATCCTCAATTGATTCCTTTCCCTAGCAAAAATGTAATAATCTTCCCTAAAATTCTTTCTTCAACAGGACTGTCTTATCCTCCCTGATCCTTGTCTCCAGCAGCACTGTCCAATCCTCCCTCGATTCCTCTCCCTGGCAATATTCTTAAATTTTTCCAATACTTATTCCTTCCAAAACTGGCTAATATTCCATGGATTCATGTACCAGGCAGCACAACCCTAACTTCACTTGGTAAAATTTCCTGGTAAAACTGGTCCATCTCTGTCCCCATAGCACTCCTTATCTTAAAAGTAGATGTTTAAAAATTAGCTGATCTCATTAAAAAGCACACCTACCTTAAAAAAAAAAACAAAAAACGAATGCCACGTACACATGATCGCACATTCCGACAACAAAATCCATGTTTTTTTTTGGAGGGATGTTGGCTCAAACTTGTCTTGCATACACACGGTCACACAAATCTTGTCGGAAATTCTGAACGTCAAGAACGTGGTGACATACAACACGTACGACGGCACTAGAAAAGGGAAGTTCAATAGCCAGTGCGCCACCCTTTGGGCTCCTTCTGCTAATCTCGTGTTAGTAGAAGTTTGGTGAGAGACGATTCGCGCTTTTGAGCCTCGTGCTTTTCAGATAGTTACTGCTCTTCAGTTTGTGCTTGTCGGTTTGTATCTGGTTTTCAGTGCGTGTAGTCAGTTCGCATTTGTTTTTCAGTGCGTATTATTATAGCATGTATTTGATTTTCGCGCTCTTCTGAGGCCTTTCTAATTTTCAGTGCATTCTGTTAGTTCGTTCTGACCAGCCGACCGCTTTGAAGCCATGTTGTGGGTACGTACTCGTCGTAGAGTTCGTGCAGTGCAGGGGCTTGGTGTTGGGGTTCTTACTTTGACCCAAGCCCAGTCCATGAACAGGGCAGGGAGGAGTTCATGGACCAAGAATTGGTTACTGCAGCATGACCAATTCTGTCATATGCCTTTGTTGCAGGAGATCCGTGAGAATAATCCTGATGATTTCAGGAATTATCTCCGGATAACGGACCCCGTTTTTCACCGTTTGTTGGCTTTGCTGTCCCCTTATATTACGAAGCAGGACACCTGCATGCGGCAAGCCATCACTCCCGAGCAGAGGCTAGTCACCACGTTGCGGTACTTGGCGACAGGGTGAAGTCTGCAGGACATCAAGTTCTCAACAGGCATTTCCCCCCAGGCTCTGGGGATCATTATTCCAGAGACCTGTTTTGCCATGATTCAGGTCCTGCAGAAGGATTATATTAGGGTAAGTTTTCTCCTTTAACATCACATTCTATGTATTTAAAGTTTACTAATGTATTGTATTTCTTTCATCATTCCCTAATTACCGTGATTGTAATATGCTGTGAATGTCCCCTTTGTCCTCATACATGCTTGAAGTTTTTAAACTTTTAAACTTCATGCATATTTGCCTTCACTAACCTCCCTAGCATGCTATCCTGGGCCATACACACCTAGCCTAGTCACTTAACAATGTATTTTGCCAGCTCCATAGTAGTGCTTTACCCTAAACACCACCTCAAATGTGTCCAAATCTGTCCTTAAATTCATGCAGAGCGCCAGAGGCTTTTTTTTGGGGTCCCAAAATTATTTGGAACCCTCCCTCCCCCCCAACCGCAAAGTCAACCGATGCCAATCCTCTATCTGCTGCCAAACCCATACACACTTTACCAACCTATAACATGTACATTAGACATGCATATATAGAAAATTTCAAAGACAAAAGAGCACAAATACAATTCAAAATAATAACCGTCACCAATGATGTTTAAAGGGTGATCGCTGGTTACTTGTTCCCGACTAGTTTCGCCAAAACATTGGCTTCATCAGGGGAATATACAGATTAACACAAGAAGTAAAAACACTGAAACAAGAAAAAAGGAGTATATCATTAGATTGGATCCACATAATCTAGTATCGTTGAGGCGAACTGTCATATCGTAAAGCAGTCAAAATACTGTCCAACCCATGCCCCCGTGCCTCCCAGTCCCCACACCTAGAACATACCGTGCAGGAATTCCAGGATACGGGGAGGACACCACCAAAGCACTGAGAATGGTGGTCACACTCAGCCCTGTATTTGGCTACAGAGGAATCAAAAGGCGCCTAAGGAGATGAAAATTAGCATATAAATATTCAGATATTCATTAATTAATAAGGGGAACTAAGCCTCAATTACATACCCTGATTATATGCAAAAAAAGAGAGCACCCACTGGTGCACAGAGGAAATTCGCGGCACAGTGATGGGATACAAGAATTACAAGATTTATGTATAGCCAAAGGGACTGGAAAAATAACAAAATAGTGGTATTAGTAAGATCAGGGCCGTCTTTAGCGCAGGGCAAACGGGGCACTTGCCCCGGGCCCAATCTTTGTTGGGGGGCCCGCGCTAGCTGTGAATTGGGGCCCCGATGACAGCTTTGCAGAGCGCACAGAGGACACGGGAGGATGTATTCCTCGTTAGCCAGCTGAGAGGGGGCGGGGCCGGGAGCTCCACTGACGCTCTGACCCCGCCCACGTACAGCCTGTGTACTCGGAAAAGAGCTTCTGTGTTGAGAGCCAGTGATCGGAGTGCGAGTGTCAGTGGAGCTTCCGGCCCCGCCCCCTCTATACTGGCTGGTGAATACAGAGGTCCGGGGGCGGGGCCGGGAGCTCCAATGACGCTCTCACTACAGGCGCTCTATACACAGTGCACAGGCTGCACGTGGGCGGGGTCAGAGCGTCAGTGGAGCTCCCGGCCCCGCCCCTCTCAGCTGGCCAGCGCGGAATACATCCTCCCATGTCCTCTGTGCGCTCTGCAAAGCTGTCATCAGGGCGACAATTCATGGGTGATGTGGGCCCAGGGCCCACCCAACAAAGCATCAGTGGAGCTCCCAGCTGCTTTAGTGAGAGCATAGAGTGGAAACCCCGCCCACAGTCCTGAATGTATGTAGTGAGTTTGGCTGGCCAGGTATGTCCTTACACCCATAGAATGCCTGACTGTTTAAACCCTGAGCTGTGTTATTTAACTGTAAAGCTGTGCATTGCTGAAAGTTCTCTGACCATCCCTTGTATAATGTCCGCAGTCTCTGATTGTCTCCTGCAGTATGTCCGCAGTCTCTGGTAATCTCCTGCAGTATGTCCGCAGTCTCTGATTGTCTCCTGCAGTATGTCCGCAGTCTCTGGTAATCTCCTGCAGTATGTCCGCAGTCTCTGATTGTCTCCTGCAGTATGTCCGCAGTCTCTGATTGTCTCCTGCAGTATGTCCGCAGCCTCTGATTGTCTCCTGCAGTATGTCCGCAGTCTCTGATTGTCTCCTGCAGTATGTCCGCAGTCTCTGATTGTCTCCTGCAGTATGTCCGCAGTCTCTGATTGTCTCCTGCAGTATGTTCGCAGTCTCTGGTAATCTCCTGCAGTATGTCCGCAGCCTCTGATTGTCTCCTGCAGTATGTCCGCAGTCTCTGGTAATCTCCTGCAGTATGTCCGCAGTCTCTGATTGTCTCCTGCAGTATGTCCGCAGTCTCTGGTAATCTCCTGCAGTATGTCCGCAGTCTCTGATTGTCTCCTGCAGTATGTCCGCAGTCTCTGATTGTCTCCTGCAGTATGTCCGCAGCCTCTGATTGTCTCCTGCAGTATGTCCGCAGTCTCTGATTGTCTCCTGCAGTATGTCCGCAGTCTCTGATTGTCTCCTGCAGTATGTCCGCAGTCTCCGATTGTCTCCTGCAGTATGTCCGCAGTCTCTGATTGTCTCCTGCAGTATGTCCGTAGTCTCCGATTGTCTCCTGCAGTATGTCCGCAGTCTCTGTTGTCTCCTGCAGTATGTCCGCAGTCTCTGATTGTCTCCTGCAGTATGTCCGCAGTCTCTGATTGTCTCCTGCAGTATGTCCGCAGTCTCTGATTGTCTCCTGCAGTATGTCCGCAGTCTCTGATTGTCTCCTGCAGTATGTCCGCAGTCTCTGATTGTCTCCTGCAGTATGTCCGCAGTCTCTGATTGTCTCCTGCAGTATGTCCGCAGTCTCCGATTGTCTCCTGCAGTATGTCCGCAGTCTCTGATTGTCTCCTGCAGTATGTCCGCAGTCTCTGATTGTCTCCTGCAGTATGTCCGCAGTCTCTGATTGTCTCCTGCAGTATGTCCGCAGTCTCTGATTGTCTCCTGCAGTATGTCCGCAGTCTCTGATTGTTTCCTGCAGTATGTCCGCAGTCTCTGGTAATCTCCTGCAGTATGTCCGCAGTCTCTGATTGTCTCCTGCAGTATGTCCGCAGTCTCCGATTGTCTCCTGCAGTATGTCCGCAGTCTCTGATTGTCTCCTGCAGTATGTCCGCAGTCTCTGATTGTCTCCTGCAGTATGTCCGCAGTCTCTGATTGTCTCCTGCAGTATGTCCGCAGTCTCTGGTAATCTCCTGCAGTATGTCCGTAGTCTCCGATTGTCTCCTGCAGTATGTCCGTAGTCTCCGATTGTCTCCTGCAGTATGTCCGCAGTCTCTGATTGTCTCCTGCAGTATGTCCGCAGTCTCTGATTGTCTCCTGCAGTATGTCCGCAGTCTCTGATTGTCTCCTGCAGTATGTCCGCAGTCTCTGATTGTCTCCTGCAGTATGTCCGCAGTCTCTGATTGTCTCCTGCAGTATGTCCACAGTCTCTGTTGTCTCCTGCTGTATGTCCGCAGTCTCTGAACCTCTCCTGTAGTATGTGTATTAATGTGCCCCTTTACTTGCTCAATTATTTGGGATCGCTCCACTGCTCAGTGAGAGGTAATGATGTGCATGAACCTCTAGTAACCAATCAGCAAACAGTAGTGATCTGCTTTAATCTCTACCAACCAATCAGTAAGTGCTAATGATGTGCTGTAACCCCTAGCAACCAATTAGTGAGCGCTAATAATGTACATTAACCTCTAGCAACCAATCGGCAAGCAGAAATTATGTGTTGTAACCTCTAGAAACCAGTCATTGAGCAGTAATGATAGGCTGTAACCTCTGGCAAACAATTGCAATCGCTGCGTGATCTGCTGCAGTAAACTGATTTTGAGTCTACCTGCTATTTTTTGTATGTCTCAGAATGGAGGGGGGGGGGGGGGGGCCCAAGAAAATGTTTGCCCAGGGCCCAATCAAAATTAAAGACGGCCCTGAGTAAGATGACCTAGATTTTATATACATTGGATAACTTAGTGACGGATGCTTATAACAAATTTGGAGAGCTTATTAAATAATTAATATACCAAAGATGCTTACCAAAAGGGTGCATACAGCTGGAAACTAAAGTGCACACTAAACATGAGATTCCGCCAATGTATAGGCTAAGCATTGGAACCTCCCCAACATATCCTTCAGATAGCACCAGTTGGATTAAGTGATCTAAAAATCCAATACAAGTGGAAATGCTATCAGCATGGAGACCAGCCAACATAGCCACATATAACAGCGATGGTAAAAATAAGAAAGCTAAGGCGCACAATGAATGAAAAGGAGGTATAAAGTTGTTACCTTTAACAAGTATCGCCTGGCCATCACACTTATCCCACAGCAGATAAGTAGAGATTACTGAGATGTGGCTGCCTTTTAAAACCCCCACCTGATCAGCATGACACAAATCAGCCAATCAGGAGTGGACGAGAAGCGGACGGGGCGCATGCGCAGTGACCAAGGCCGCCAGCCTACACTACCCAGAGGGCCTCCTGCAGAAGGACTATATTAGGGTAAGTTTTCTCCTTTAACATCACATTCTATGTATTTAAAGTTTGCTAATGTATTGTATTTCTTTCATCATTCCCTAATTACCGTGATTGTATTATGCTGTGAATGTCCCCTTTGTCCTCATACATGCTTGAAGTTTTTAAACTTCCTTTTTTGTCCTTCATGCATATTTGCCTTCACTAACCTCCCCAGCATGCTATCCGGGGCCATACACACCTAGCCTAGTCACTTAACAATGTATTTTGTCAGCTCCATAGTAGTGCTTTACCCTAAACACCACCTCAAATGTGTCCAAATCTGTCCTTAAATTCATGCAGAGCGCTAGAGGCTTTTTTTTGGGGTCCCAAAATTATTTGGAACCCTCCCTCCCCCCCAACCGCTAAGTCAACCGATGCCAATCCTCTATCTGCTGACTTTGCCAAACCCATACACACTTTACCTACCTCTTTTGTGGTCAGATTTCTGTATGAATTCCCCAAAGCATGTAGTGAAAGGGCCTGCCAGAATACTTTCAAATGGTACTGTTTAAAGTTTTGTTCTCCTATTATCTTGATAGTTAATTGCAGAATGTAAAAAAAGTGCTTCAATTTGTACAGTGTGTATTCATATTTTTGTATTATGACACTTCTTACCTGTCCAGTGGGCTTCCAATAGTGTAAGGAGGGGCTGGCCAAAGTAAAACACATTATTTATGCATTCAGCTCTCAATGAAGTGGAGAGGGTTACCTGTCCAAAGCATACCCCCGCCTCAATTGTTTACAATGGGCCATCAGAGAGGGTGAGAAATCTGATAAGTGTACCTTATATTTTTGTCTTTAAATACTCCTTAAAATAAATGTTATACTGATGTTGACCAAGAATGTTTGTTTCTAATCTGCCTGCAATGTTTATGTGCAAAATTAATAATTTCTTTTTTCTTGTTTGACTCCACAGTTTCCTTTGACGCCACAGGAATGGCAGACTGTGGCTTCCCAATTTGCCCAGCGGTTGGACTTTCCCAACTGCGGAGGGGCAATTGATGGGGAACACGTCCACATAGTCCAACCCCCAACTCGGGGTCATACTATTACAACTATACGGGGTTTAATAGTATTGTGATGTTGGCGGTGGTGTCGGCAACATATGAGTTTCTCTATGTGGACATGGGGAAGAATAGCCGAATGTCGGATGATGGAGTCATTGCCCAGACAGAGTTCTACACACGGCTCCAAAATGGTGGCTTGGGATTGCCACCTGCTGAAGAGAACGTGGAAGGACTCCCGTTTGTCTTTGTCGCTGATGAAACGTTTGGTCTGGGTGATCACCTGATGCGGCCGTTCCCGATGAGGACCCTCACCCCGGACCAGAGGGTTTTTAACTACCGGCTGGCCAGAGCCAGAAGAGTGGTGGAGAATGCTTTCGGGATAATGGCCAGCCGGTTCCGCCTATTCCTTACGGCAATCAACATGGCGGAATATAAACTTAACCATATAATCCTTGCATGCTGCATTCTTCACAACTATTTAAGGAGAAATTCAATGAACTATGTTGCCTCAGTTGGGCCTGAGGCCGGACTTAACGAACAAACCCAGACGGCGCTTAAAGCTGGCCGTCCTGGCTTGCCCCCCCAAAGTGCCCGCGAGGTCCGTATCAAATATATGGAGTACTTTGTGGGTAGGGGACCATTGATATGCCCGAAAATCTTTCATAAACCTTTTCAAAATAATTTTTTAAGTTAAACTGAAATAAGATTTCCTGCTTGTGTTTCTTTTAGCTGTCTCCTAGGTTAACCAATGGGCTTTTCTTTTTGGCCATTTTCTTCAACATTGCAAATGTAATTTATTTGATACATGAGGTGATAATCTCTTCTTCAGCGAACTATTATGTTGTGCGCCTGCTACACACACACCTTGTTTTAATGTATGTAATGCATTATTGATAAAAATATTCATCATTTTCACCACCATGAATTATTTTTGTGAGTCACAAAAATGGCCCGATTTTGGCAAATTTTAAAGCACTATGAGAGTTATTTACTAAAGGCAAATCCACTTTGCACTACAAGTGCACTGCAAAGCTGCACTTGAAACTGCACTGAGAGTGCACTTGTAGTGCAAAGTGGATTTGCCTTCAGAAAATAACCCCCATTGTCACTGTAAACACCAACTTACTTAAAAAAAAATGCTATTTAGCATTGAAAGAAGAAGCCACACATTGTTGATTTGAATTTTTTTTACCCTGTGCACATTCACATGTGCGTTAGAAAAGGGTTTTTGAACAAACCAACATATTTTTAAAATAACATTTTGGCGTTTGACTTTACAAACTAGCCTTTTTAGTGGTAAACAGGCATGTTTAAAACCATAAAACAATATATAACTCAGGAACTTACAAAGTTCAACTTTGATCATTTGAAGGCAATATCAGACATTAGTATGCCCAAACTGTGTTGATATTGCCTTCATCAGATGGGGTGATGTCACCCCTGTGAAAGCCAAATTTTGAAGATGCACACAAATTGAGAGTCAAAATGGGGATTTCCCTCTTGATCCCATGCCTAATGTCAACATGTGCTAGCTCCCTTCATGGGGGATCAATGGACATGTTTTGGGGGGGCAACCCCTTCCTCTCAGCTACTTGAGTTGCGAGGAAGGGGTTGCACCCACAAAATGCGCACATTGATATCCCGTGATGGCAGATAGCACATGTTGACACACTGTGTGCATCTTCAAAATTTGGCTTTCAATATACTTCCAAAAAGATTAAAAAATGTTAAATATATCAACAAATGGAAGAATTTAGGTGTGTTTTAGATTCTGCCTAAAACATCAATGATGTTTTTGAGTCTTTTTTCAACATCATTGATGTTTTCCTTGATCTTCTGTAAATCCCGATTGCACACCATGATCTCCCCAATGAGGACGTGTGCACTTGCACTTGTGAAATGAGTTTCTTCTTCCACAACATCCACATCACCTAAAATAAAAAAACACACCATGTATTATAAATATGCAGGCATACATCTATTACCTGAAACTGTGGTCTCAGACACTCACCTCTCCTTCCTCCACATCCTCTGGTTGTGGTGTTGGTATTTCCCCTTCTTTAGGAGGTTGGGGGTCCGTGGTGTCCTCTGATGTCCTGAGTCTTTTCTCCCCTATGTGAATAAAAAAAAAGGTATACTTAGCACACAGATATTTGAGGGCAGAAATAGGAATCTAAAACATTGCTTGGAAGTGTTGTACAATTGTCTTTTTGTACAGAGTTCCAGGCTGAAGACATTTTTTTTTACCTTTCTAAAGCTGGAATACTTACCTTTTTTGTACAATTTTGACACATGGAGACACCCCTAGTATCCACTGGAGCACCTGTGTGGGACACTGCGTCCAAATGTGTAAACAGCTGCTGAGTGTCCTCTCCTTACACTGAATCAAGTTTGCATTTCATTCTAGTTACAAACCCATCTAGACAACAATGTACTGAACTTTTTTTAACCGCTTCATATCCGCACTATTGCCAAATGACGGCAACAGCGCGGATCTACATTGCCGGGACGACGCTTGGTGATCAGCGAGTCTATGAGACTCGCCTAATCACAGATCAGAGTAAGGGGTCGGTCCCGACCCCTTACCACATGATCAGCTGTCAGCCAATGACAGCTGATCATGTGATGTAAACAGAGCCGGTAATCGGCTATTTTTCTCCTCGCGCTGACAGCGTGAGGAGGGAAAAAAAGCCGATCACCGGCGGCCGAGAGAGGGACATCAGTCCCGATCACGGCGATCATCTGCCCTCTGCCAGTGACTCCTAAGAAAAGGGAGCAGTGCCGCCTACCAGTGCCCACCAGCATCACCCATCAGTGCCCACAGTGCCATCCATCAATGCCCACAGTGTCATCCATCAGTGCCCACAGTGCCACCCATCAGCGCCCACAGTGCCACCCATCAGTGCCACAACAGTGCTGCACATCAGTGCCACCTATCAGTGCCCATCAGTGTCACCTACCAGTGCCCATAAGTGCCCATCAGTGCCGCCCATCACTGCCCATCAGTGCCACCCATCAGTGCCCCCCATCAGTGGTACCTATCAGTGCCCAACAGTGCCACCCATCAGTGCCACCCATCAGTGGCCATCAGTGCCGCCTTATCTGTGCCCATCAGTACCGCCTTATCTATCCCCATCAGTGCTGCCTTAACTGTGCCTATCAGTGCCGCCTTAACTGTGCCTATCAGTGCCGCCCTAACTGTGCCTATCAGTGCCCATCAGTGCAGCCTATCAGTGCCCACCAGTGCTGCCTCATCAGCGCATATCAACGAAGGAGAAAAATTACCTGTTTGCAAAATTTTATAACAAACTATGAAACATGATTTTTTTTTCTTCAAAATTTTCCATCTTTTTTTGTTTGTTTAGCAAAAAATAAAAATCCCAGCTGTGATCAAATACCACCAAAAGAAAGCTCTATTTGTGGGAAAAAATGATAAAAATTTCATTTGGGTACAGTGTTGTATGACCGCGCAATTGTCATTCAAAGTGCGACAGCACTGAAAGCTGAAAATTGGTCTGGGCAGGAGGGGGGTTTAAGTGCCCAGTAAGCAAGTGGTTAATACAAATAGGCCTGAACAAATGTAGTTAACATGCAAAAAACATCGTATTAGTGGGCAAACGATGATGTTTACTACGAACGATTACTGTGCCCACGAACCTGAAAGTGGCCATCAGTACAACAGTAAAGAAAAGCACATGGAGCAGCATGCAAGTAATAATAATAATAATAGGAACACATGACAACTACTTACTTTTTTGAAGAACTCTCTTGATTATTCTGTACTGATCGTCTCAATTTCAGGTCTGACCAGCGTTTCCTCAATTGATCCTTGGATCGTCATACCCCAAAATTCCTGTGCAGACTTTTCACAACTTTAGTCATGATCTTGGCCTTTCTCACATTTGGGTTTGGGTAAGGTCCATGCTTCCCATTATAGTCGGCCCTCTTAAAGATGTCCACCATCTCTATAAAGAACATATTTGAGGCCTTAAATCTCCTCTGGAATCGGGACGTTTGTGGCTCTGGGCTTTCGTCGTTGCTGCATGCACTTGCTCTTTCTCCGCTATGTGCTCTCCCACTGCGACGAAAGACAAGGGGCAGGGAATAAACTAGAAAGAACGTCAGGGGTGGGCAGAGTTCCACGCATGCGCAGTGTATATAAAGCGTAACACGCGTGCGTCGTACCTACGATCTGTGAGCAGAGGAAGGAGTAGCAGAAGCACCGATCGTTCTAATGAAGGTACAATTTTAACTTGGTGCATCAGTGGCCTATACTGCTTCTAGATTGAGGACTATATTAGGACAAGATTAGGAGAGTTTAGCCTGACATTAGGGTTTATCTTGTGTTGTGTCTTGCAGAGAAAATGGATCTATTCAATGATGAGGACTTTATCCCCATATTTATTGATATGTACAAGGAGCTGCCCTGTCTGTGGCAGGTAAACTACCCCTTTTATAACAAAAAAACAAAGAGGAAGGCAGCGCTGGATCAATTGCTGGAATTTGTGAAGCCGGTGATCCCCACGGCATACATCCCCTATTTGAAGGCCCTAATTGGTGGCATGAGGAGCACTTATAATAGGGAGCGCAAGAATGTCCAGGATTCCCAGAGATCAGGAGCTGCAGCAGATGACATTTTTGTACCCAGGCTGTGGTACTACAACAGACTGCATTTTCTGTCAGGCCAGACTGAACCCAGGCCAGCACTCTCCAGTTTTCCTTCAAGGCTTCCTCCCACCTCAGCTGAGGCTTCCGACGTCCAACCTGGGACTTCCAGCCAGGAAGAAGTGGAGGAGCCCAGCTTGAGTCAGGTATAGCATTGTTCAACATATTTCTAGTCAAATCATTATTGATGTTAACTAGATGTTATTATTGATCAGTAATTTCCGATTTTACAAAGTGTTTTACATACCAATAGACAGTAGTGGCCACAAATGATTGGGACAAGAATGAAAAATGCTGGGGTCAGAATGATAGTCTTTTCTATTTATTAACATTCAATTTGCAACAGTCATGAGCTGAAAATTGTGTGTGATTTATGAACCAAAAAATAAATCTATGTCCCTTTTTCCTTGTCAAAAGAAGTTTATTGAGTATACAATATTATAAAGATACATAAAGTAAGTTTACAAGGATCTATAAAGTAAGCTCATTGTTTTACAGTAGGGTTTATATAGGTAAATATCATGAAATTTCAAATATTAAACCTTGGGTTCACGTAAACCTAAATTAAAGATATATATCATTTCCTTAGTTACTTTTGTAGGTATTTAAATGATTTATACCTACTACCGTGTTTCCCCGAAAATAAGACATACCCATAAAATAAGCCGTAGCAGGATTTCTAAGCATTTGCGCAATATAAGCCATACCCCGAAAATAAGACATAGTGATAGGCGTGGCTATGTGCTGTAAGCTGAGGCATAGAGGGAGACATAGAAAGTGAAAGTAAAAGTCTCCTCAGTGAAGTGAGGAGCAGGACACTCTGCTTTAGGTATTGTGTGTCCTCAGGGAAAGAAGTAAAGCTGCCGTTTTACTCAGCACTGTGGGTCACCCCCAGCACCAACCAGTAACAGTCTGTGGGTCTCTCTCACCCCCCACAAACACCAGTAAAGCTGCTGCTTAATAAAAATAAGACATCCCCTGAAAATAAGCCATAGTGTGTCTTCTTGAGGAAAAATAAATATAAGACGGTGTCTTATTTTCGGGGAAACACGGTATACATATTGTTTACAGGTAGAGTGTATATAGGTCAAATAAATTCTGATAATGAGCTTTAATCGTAAGGTGGAGAAAAGGAAAGAGAAAGAAGAAAAAGGGTAGAAAGGCAGAGGTATGGTCCACAAGGTTGTCCCGCTCGTCAGTTTATTATTCTTTTTAGTTCTCTTTGAAGCCTTAGAATGGGTGTCTCTGTAAGTCATTTAATCTGTTACCATGGCAACAGGACAGAGTCATTGAAATTTGACAGGAACTGTTGTTTTATCCAAGGATGCCAAAGTTTTTCAAATTTTGGAATTTGATTTTGATCGATGGCTACCATCTTAGCATGGGACATTGTATTATTCATTCTGTGAATTGTTTCTGCTAGTACCAATGTAGGAGATTTCCATGCCTTGGCCACTGTTTGTTTTGCAGCCGTTATTAGTTGGATCATAAGTTTGAATTGAGAGAGTGTTAACCATTCCGGTTTTAGATTAAGTAAAGTTATATATGGATCTGGTTGTATTATTTTTTTAAATATTTTAGATGCAATCACGAAGACTTCCTTCCAGAAGGTTTGAATTACTGGGCACGTCCACCATATGTGTAAATGTGTGCCTATTTCTGGGCATCCTCGAAAACAAAGAGCTGAGGTATTAGGTGAATATTTTGCCACTCTAGCAGGTACAAGGTACCAGCGAGTTAGGACTTTATAATTTGTCTCCAGTGCTAAGATGTTGGGTGAAGATGACTTAGATGTGAGTCATATGTTAGACCAGTCCGTGTCTTCTAAAGTTCGTCCCAGGTCCTCCTCCCACCTCTGAACGTAAGAGGGTCTATTAAGATTTACTACTCCATATAATTGATTAAAAAATGATGAAATTGTACCTTTAGCAAATGGATCTTTTGTACAGATTGATTCAAAAATGGATAATTGGGGTAATGGTGTATCCCCCTTTAGGAATGGTGTATAGAAATTTTTGATTTGGAGATATCTAAATATCTCAGAGTTTGGTAGATCATATTTTTCTCTAAGCGATGGGAATGAAAGGAATGATTTAGATGCTATGAAGTCATTTAGTGTCCGAATGCCTGATGTTGTCCAAGCTTTAAAAGAATTTGGGTAGATCTATGCCGGATAAAAGGCCGGATTTCTGATAAAAGAAAGGAGAGGATTGTGTGGAGATTGTAACTGATATTTGGTTTTTAGTTTATCCCAGAGAGATAAGATGTGTTTAGTTATGGGATTATGAATTTTAAAGCGGTCTTTAGGATCAAGCCACAACAAGTTTGATATTAATAGAGGGTCATTTTCTGAAGCCTCTATAAATACCCATAATGGGATTTCCTGTTTTGCATGGTATTTGGACAGACTGGCCAAATGTGCTTCTCTGTAGTAGTTAGTAAAATTAGGGTATCCTAGGCCTCCTTTATTTTTGGGAAGATGTAGTGTGTGTATAGGTATACGTGGTTTAGAAGAGCCCCATATAAACGAAGTTGCTCTTTTTTGTACTATTCTCAAAAAATAGGAAGGAATTGGAATAGGGAGGACTCTGAATAGATAAAGTAATTTGGGTAGAATAGTCATTTTGATTGCATTAATCTTCCCTATCCAGGATAAAGGAAGTTGCGACCATTGTTTTATTAGATTTGTGATCTGTCTTAATACAGGAGGATAATTGGTTGAGAATAAGTCAGAATGAGATGCTGTTAAATGAATTCCAAGATATGGGATTGATTTTTCTGCCCATGTGAATGGGAGTGCAGCCCTAGCCGGGATCAATTCCATGTTTGTGAGCGAAATATTAAGCACTAGGCATTTCTTAGGATTAATCATAAGGCCGGATAGGGCTGCAAATCCATCAAGAGCTGGTATTAAGTTAGGACCAGAGACCTGTGGTGATGATAGAAAAAGTAATATATCGTTTGCAAATATACATAATTTGTGTGTAATACCTCCTACTTCAATGCCAGTTATAGTTTGGTTTGTTCTGATGTATTGGGCCATGGGTTCGAGTATAAGGGCAAATAATAAGGGAGGTAATGGGCAACCCTGTCGGGTACCTCTTTCGATATTAAAGGCATCAGATTTGTATCCAGCATATTTTATATAGGCTTTGGGTTTATTATATAATGCTTTGATCCATGTTAAAAAGTGGGGTCCAAAACCCTATTTTTGTAATGAATATTGCATATATTGCCAGGATACTGTGTCAAATGCCCTCTTAATATCGAGAGATAGAAAACATAAAGGGATTTTCCGTTTTTTAGCAATATGTGCCAATAACACTGCCCTGCGTATATTATCGCCTGCCTGTCTATTTGGCATGAAGCCTACTTGATCTCTATGTATTAATTTTCCTATAATGCTATTGAGGCGTTTTGCTATTATTTTTGCTAATAATTTAATATCAAGGTTTAACAGAGAGATAGGCCGATAATTCACACAGGAAGTATCATCAGAAAGGGGTTTTGGGATCATACAAACAATTGCCATTAGTGTTTCTTGCCGAAAAGAATGTCCTTCTAGAAGTTTGTTAAAAGTTTCAGTGAGAATGGGAGAGAGTATTTCTGAGAATGTTTTATAGTATAAAGCCGAGTAGCCGTCTGGGCCTGGTCTTTTGTTAAGTTTTAGGTCTTTTATGGCGTTAGCAACTTCATCTATAGTTATAGGCTCATCCAAACTGCTTTTTTGATTCTGAGACAACTCAGGTAAGGTTATTTTTGAGAAGGATTCAGCCTCTGTAGGATTAAATTCATTGTTTGTCTTGTATAAAGTTGCGAGATGTGAGTGAAATTTATGGACTATTTTAACTGGATTACAAGTATAAACATTTTTTGATAATTTCAAACGTATTGGTTTGAAAGATTTGTTAGTTGAATTTAATGCCCGAGCCAAATATGTACCTGGTTTGTTTGTATTCATGTAGAAATTTTGTTTGGAGCGTTTGAGGGATTTATCAACTGACTCAGTGAGAAATAGATCGTATTCCAATCTAGATTTTTCCAGATGAGATTTTGTACTCTGAGATGGATTATCTTGGAATGATATGTAGGCTGCATTAAAATTGAGTTCTAGTTTTTTTGCTAAATTTTTGCATTCCCGTTTAAATAGTGCCATTTGTCTTTGTATTGTACCACGCAAGACAGGCTTATGAGCTTCCCACAGTGTTATTGGGGAAATGTCTGTTGTATTATTAATTGATATGTATTCCTTTAAAGCTTGTTCAATGGCCATCTGATGTAGTGGGTGTTTGAGCATTATGTCCAGTAAGTACCACGTTGGGTCATGTGCTTTTGGTATGGCTGAGGCTATAGTAGTGTATACTGCATTATGGTCAGACCACAGAATCGGAATTATATCTGATGCAATAATTTCTGGTATCATTCCTATTGTTAGAAAAATATGATCTATTCTGGTGAAGGTTTGATGAGGGTGTGAGAAATAAGTGAATTTCTTTTTCATTGGGTTACTTTCTCTCCACGAATCTACCAGATTGTATTTGAAAAGAAGTTGAGAAAAAGGTAATCTAGAGGTTATTTTGGATGGTGTAAAAGGTGATTTATCTAGAAATGGGAGGAGGACCTGGTTCGAATCCCCGCACATTATCACTGTTCCTATTTTGTGTGTATTAATCACTTGTAATATATGTGAGAGGAATGGTGTAGGTTGTTTGTTAGGAGCGTAGTAGGAAATCACCGTGATTGCTGTATCCATTATATAACCCATGAGTATCAGGTATCTACCTTCTGGGTCTTTAATTTCTGATGATAAGGTGAATGGTGTGGATCGGTGAAATGCAATTAGAGTTCCCCTTTGTTTGGTACAGGCAGAAGCCGTGTAAATTTGTTGATAAAAAGGAGAAATATATTTTGGAGTAGAATCTTTGGTGAAGTGTGTTTCTTGGAGGCATACTATGTGAGCCTTCTTGTTATGGAAAGTACGGAAGGCTTTGGTCCTTTTTTGAGGGACATTTATTCCCTGAACATTCAGGGAAAGTATATTGAGTGGTGCCATGGCAACAGATCAAATAGTTTTGACTTACTTTTTGTTATGCAGAGCTGACTGCGCAGATCAACCTGTGTGGACTGAAGAGATGAAAAGATAGAAAAGAAACCAGTGAATTCTGGAGTAAAGAGTAAACAAAAAACATATGAGATTAGATGATACATTGTATAAATTATTTTTTGCAAGTAATCACAATTTACCCGTGAAAGAGAATAAATATCTCTCTCAGGGGAATAAGTGCCTTCGTCACACTCCCACATAATATGGTTGGGAGAATGAGGAGGGCTAATGGGGGTACACGGATCTTCCGCTTACAGGAGAGAAGTGCTATGTCAAAAGACATCAAAATGATGATTCATTAATTGGAGTGCAGAATATAATTTTTGTTGAAATTATTTATTCCAGGGTGGTTGTATATGGTTAGTCTTGCCTTAGGCTAAATAATTCAGTTAGAAAGGTACTGTTAATAACTTTGGTATTGATGAAGATAGTTTGAATTATTTTGGGATTTTAACACTTTTAGAGTAAACAATTACATATTTTATTCATATGTAACTGTTTAGATATGTTAACTCATAAAATTGAGGTTGTATTGCTTCAGATTAGAATAAACAAAAACATAGTTCTAGGAACTAGTTAGGTAATAATATATTTGTTTTAAGAAAAGAAAGAAAAAGCTTCCATTACTTCTGGATTATTGAACATATTTGTCCTAAAAAGTAATAAATCTATTGTTATTACCTGAAAATATATAACTGAACAAGAATTTCCTTATTTCACTTATATATTCTAAGGCTATATGAATCAGAAGTAATAAGAAATATAACTGGAATGTAAAATGATCCCACACAGTGTGTGACTATCAGAATGCAGTTACATTCAGTTATAAATACAGTTTTTTTTTTATAGAGAACCATCTCTTAGTATAATAAATGAAGAGATATCAGGAATTAGGATGTCAGTCCATTGAATCTTCTTGGTCCATGGATGATGTGGCATAACGGCCTCTTTTGTGAGAATGATGATTCCCATTTTGTTCTGAAATTTTCTGGGTGCTGCCTGAAGGTGAAGATGATGCCATTCTTCTGCGTGTGGGAGAGTTGCTGCTTGTGGGTTCTGTCAGATTTAATTTTAAAAGGGTTTGTTGTAGTTCATCTGCTGATCTGCTTCTGTAAATTGTATAAATATAAACAAGGCCTGGGGAATGCCCAGGAAAAATTCCAAGCCTACTTACCACCAGCTCGCAGACAACCAAATTAACCTGTCTAACAGTATGCGTTAAAAACAGGGGTTTAGTCCGCACGCATTTGCAAACGCATGCGTAAGCCACAGAGCCTCGTCACGGCACCCTGATATCTGTGGTCCTAACACTAAAATATGAGTGTCCCCACAGTGGAGGCACATGCATTCTGATGGATAAATGAGGGCAGGTGGACTGAAGGGCAGCCCATCCCTTCTTAAAGGTACAGGAGCACACCAGACACCCAGCAAATAGCACAATGGCTGCAAAGGTGCTGGCGCGTTGATGGACCAATATACACACCAAGGTGATCTCAAAAAACTTGCCACCACCCTCATTTATAGCTGGCTATCGCAGTAAGCAGCATTGGAGGGCTACAAAACAGATATAAACAAGGCCTGGGGAATGCCCAGGAAAAATTCCAAGCCTACTTACCACCAGCTCGCAGACAACCAAATTAACCTGTTCTGTAAATTGTACCTTGGTAGTTAAATCTGACTGAAAAGGGGAAGCCCCATTGATACATAATGTTGTGGCGTTGCAGTTCCATTAGTTGGGGTTTCATGGATCGTCTTTTAGTAATAGTAAGTTGGAATAGGTCAGCAAAAATTTGATAATTGTGTCCTTGAAAAATAAGTTCCTTTTTTTCTCTTGCAGCAATTAGTATTTGTTCTTTCGTTCTGTAATAATGAAATTTTGTGATTATATCACGTGGGGGTCCATCTTTATTTTTGGCTGTGAGGGCTCTGTGTACTCTGTCCAGTTCTAAACGTTCAATAGGGATATCTGGCTTTAGTTCTTGTAATAGAGCAGTAATAGTAGATTGCAGGTCTGTCACAGTTTCAGGTATTCCCCTTATGCGCAAGTTTGAACGTCTGGCTCTATTTTCGTAATCTTCGAGCTTAGTTTGAAGTATTAAATTCTCTTCTTTTAACTGTTCCAATTCTGTTATATTTTCTTGGGTTGTAATTTCAATTTCATCCATTTTTATTTCTAAGGCTGGGGTGCGGTTTCCCAGCTCTCTTATTTCTTTGGTTAGGCTGTTTGTTATTTGGTCTGAGGTTTTTTTAAAGCCTTATGAAGCATCTTTTCAAATTGTAATAATATTACTGGGGATGCTGAGGAGGCTTGTGGAGAAGTTTGTGAGAGGATTTGTTCTGTATCTGACTCAAATGGAGAGTCTTGCTGTGACATTTTCTGTCTGTGAGAGCGCCCTAATGCTGTATGTTGTGAGGTGACTGGAGCTGCTTTAGTTGCAGTGAGTGCCTGTGAGCTCTTTGTGAGGTGATTTTTATTTCTGCCACGGCTTCCTCCCAGTACCATATTTCCTGCCCAAACTTTCACAGTTTGTTCCCTGGGGCAAAAAGGTTCAAATGGATACCTTTTGAGCCTGCAGGCTCCGCTTTGTCCTTCTCTTCTCTCCTCAGCGGTGCGGAGCTCTAACAATGCATGTCTGCTCCGCTAGGCTCCGCCCATGCACCTCCCTATGTCCCTTTTTCAAACACAGGAAAGCTTCAGCCAGGCTGTGGAAAGTGGCAGCCAGGAGGTGGCGGTCGTAAGTGACAGCCAGGAAGTGGCCGGGCCCAGTAGCCTGCCCGAATCCCAGGTCCTCCCCCTCCGCCTTCCAAAAAAAAGTCCCAGGAAGAGGCAGCACTTGGCCTATTTCGGCAGGCTACTGCAGCCCTCAGAACCCCCCAAAAATCAAGACTACTATGCCTACATGGCAGCCTGCAAAATGCAGGAAATGGAGGAGGGCCAATGCCTCTTATGTGAGGAAGTTATGTTACAAGCCCTAAATAAGGGGTTGAGTGGCAAACTCACAAGCCAAAGCCATGTTTGTGAGTTCAACCATGGTCCTCCTTCTCCACCTCCTTCCACAACTACAACACCAGAGCCACAGCCTGGAAGAAAGTGATTGCCTGGGTTCAGTCTGGTCTGACAAAAGACGCAGGCTGTTGTAAGACCACAGCCTGGGGACAGATATGTCATCTGCTGCTGTTCCTGATCTCTTGTAGTCCTGGACCGGATTGTGCTCAGTATTATAAGGACTCCTCAGGCCACCAATTTTGACTGTAAAATAATTGATGTCTGCCCTGGGGTACTCATTATTTTGTTATGACCCATAATAAATGGCTATTTCTTTTTCACAAATACTTGCCTATGTGTTTTACTTCAAAAAGGACAGTTTGTTTGTGAGTAGGCAGGTACTTTTAAAAAATACAATGTCAAATTAACAGGGGACACAAACACCAACCTCTTCAAGGTTAAAAAATACAAGATAATGATGGTGTTGTGGTAACTTGACACAAAACGAAAGAAAAAGTTATGGAGATCACTATAAAAAAAACTTTGTGTGTCAGAATTGTGTACACACGATCGGAATTTACGAGAATGGATTTTGTTGTCGGAAAATTTGAGATCCAGATTTCAAATTTTGTTTGTCGGAAATTCCGACAGAAAATGTCTGAAGGATCCTACACACGGTCGGAATTTCCGACAACAAGCTCCCATCGAACATTTGTTTCGGAAAATCCGACCGTGTGTACGAGGCATAACACTTATGGCTCCATGCTTTTTAGCAGCAGCTTTTGCGCATTTTTTTCCCCTGCAAAGCAGCAAATCCTATGTGTCCATGAAAACTATTTTAGTCTAGAAGCATTTTTGAAGCTGCAGCTTCTAAGAGCAATAAAACAACAAAACAAAACAAAACAAAAAAAACAAAACAGTTGATCCAGATAGATTTTCTAATCTGTCGTCACAAAAAATGTACTCACATATTGCAAAAAAATTTCCTGACCTTTTTCTTTCTATATCTGCCTAGCAAAAATGTGCCAGTTTTAAAACAGGAAAAGTTAGGGATACTGTGAAATACCTTAAAGTGATATTTTAGTAGGGAGTATGCGCAGGAGAGGAGTACAGAAGATATGGCATTAGCAGTATGTGCTTGAAATAATGTGGAGGGTATAAAATGGAACAGTGCAGGGGAGGAGTGTGGAGGCTATAACAGCAGAGAATATGTAAAAAAATAAATAAATAAATAAATAAATAAAAAATAAAAGGCTGCATACAATCATGTCTCCACCAGAGACCAACCTTGCTCACAGGGCTAAGAGACTTCCCCTGTCCTTGTGAGCAAGCTAGCAGTGGTGAAACACATCAAAGTTGGTTTCAGGTGGAGACATGATTGTAGGCAGTCTTTTTTGACAATCATTAAATGCAAGTAAGAAGAGCTCAGTTTTGGAGTCTGGCTTTTTCTATATTTTTTGTTTTAGGTTATTTAAGATTTCTGACAAACAGTCGAGATGGGCTGTGAAAACCGGCACCCAGATTGTCTGTGAGTAATGAAAGGAGAAAGTCTTGAGTGGAGCATGGGTTTGTTCTTGTTAGCAGAGACTATGGGCAAGAGAGGAATGTGGAGGATATAACAATAGAAATGTGTGGGAAAGGACTGCGTGGGGTATGACAGCAGCAGTATGTGAAGGAGAGAAGTTTTGGAGGGTATGATAGTGACAGTATATGCTGGAGAATTATTTATCAATTATTATTTTTTTTTTTTTGCTTAAAGTGTTACTAAACCCACAACAGTAAAATCAGTCTGTATATGCAGTAAAGCATACTTGTTACTGTATACTCACTGGGGAACCTAAGGGGTTAATCCTCTGCATTGTGTAAAAAGGCTGTGTGTCCTGTCTTTTCCGATCCTCCTCTTCTCCCACAGTCCCCAAACCATCTCCTGACAGAAACAGAGCCTTGGGGGCAAGCTGCACATTCTGTTTGGGGTGTATTGCTGGAGAGTTTATTTTTTTTCTTGGGAGAGTGCATGTGATCAGCACAGGGCCAATCAATCAGCACTGTCCAGACAGAAGGTCAGGGGTCCTGCAGCATCATAGGACTGTCGGAGTAGAATAAAAACTCCTCCTACAAGCTTTAACCAGACACTGATAGAAGTCCCAAGACTGCTCTACCTGCTGATGAGAAAAGGTATTTAGCAGTTTAAATGTACTAAAACTATTGAATTTCCATGTCCTGTGTACTGTGGGGGGGCCAGAAATAGTGAATGCAGGGCCTGGATTTAGCAACAATTTAAGATTTTTTTTAAAAAAGGCAGAAGGTTAATTTTATCATATGTGGATAGTTTTTTCTAAATTAGAAATGTATTAAAATTGAGTACTTGAAACTAGCTACAGTGGCTTGCGAAAGTATTCGACCCCCTTGAACTTTTCAACCTTTTGCCACATTTCAGGCTTCAAACATAAAGATATAAAATTTTAATTTTTTGTGAAGAATCACCAACATGTGGGACACAATTGTGAAGTGGAACGAAATCTATTGAATATTTTAAAAATTTTTAGCAATTAAAAAACTGAAAAGTGGTGCGTGCAAAATTATTCGGCCCCTTTACTTTCAGTGCAGCAAACTCACTCCAGAAGTTCAGCGAGGATCTCTGAATGATCCAATGTTGTCCTAAATGACTGATGGTGATAAATAGAATCCACCTGTGTGTAATCAAGTCTCTGTATAAATGCACCTGCTATGTGATAGTCTCAGGGTTCTGTTGAAAGCGCAGAGAGCATCATGAAGACCAAGGAACACACCAGGCAGGTCCGTAATACTGTTGTGGAGAAGTTTAAAGCCGGATTTGGATACAAAAAGATTTCCCAAGCTTTAAACATCCCAAGGAGCACTGTGCAAGCGATCATTTTGAAATGGAAGGAGTATCAGACCACTGCAAATCTACCAAGACCTAGCTGTCCCTCTAAACTTTCAGCTCAGACAAGGAGAAGACTGATCAGAGATGCAGCCAAGAGGCCCATGATCACTCTGGATGAACTGCAGAGAACTACAGCTGAGGTGGGAGAGTCTGTCCATAGGACAACAATCAGTCGTACACTGCACAAATCTGGCCTTTATGGAAGAGTGGCAAGAAGAAAGCCAGTTCTCAAAGATATCCCTAAAAAGTCTCGTCTAAAGTTTGCCACAAGCCACCTGGGAGACACACCAAACATGTGGAAGAAGGTGCTCTGGTCCGATGAAACCAAAATTGAACTTTTTGGCCACAATGCAAAACGATATGTTTGGCGTAAAAGCAACACAGCTCATCACACTCAACACACCATCCCCACTGTCAAACATGGTGGTGGCAGTATCATGGTTTGGGCCTGCTTTTCTTCAGCAGGGACAGGGAAGATGGTTAAAATTGAGGGGAAGATGGATGCAGCCAAATACAGGACCATTCTGGATGAAAACCTGTTGGAGTCTGCAAAAGACCTGAAACTGGGATGGAGATTTATCTTCCAACAAGACAATGATCCCAAACATACAGCAAAATCTACAAAGGAATGGTTCACAAATAAATGTATCCAGGTGTTAGAATGGCCAAGTCAAAGTCCAGACCTGAATCCAATCGAGAATCTGTGGAAAGAGCTGAAAACTGCTGTTCACAAACGCTCTCCATCCAACCTCACTGAGCTCGAGCTGTTTTGCAAGGAAGAATGGGCAAGAATTTCAGTCTCTCGATGTGCAAAACTGATAGAGACATACCCCAAGCGACTTACAGCTGTAATCGCAGCAAAAGGTGGCTCTACAAAGTATTAACGCAAGGGGGCCGAATAATTTTGCACGCCCCACTTTTCATTTTTTTATTAGTTAAAAAAGTTTCAAAAATCCAAAAGATTTCGTTCCACTTCACAATTGTGTCCCACTTGTTGGTGATTCTTCACAAAAAATTAACATTTTATATCTTTAGGTTTGAAGCCTGAAATGTGGCAAAAGGTTGAAAAGTTCAAGGGGGCCGAATACTTTCGCAAGCCACTGTATGTATCCTGGTCCAGCCAACAGTAGGTAGGAATGGGTCTTAATTTCATAAACATTTTAAAGTCTGAAAGTCAAAGTCTGTCAAAATCTTCACAATACAGTGTTGAAAGAAGGCCAAATGTTTAATGTGTGCCTTCATAGTGAGGGTCAGTAAACTCCAAAGTGTATTCTCACTGGACACCAGACTATGCAGCTGCATCCCAATTAGCACAGCCTAGAGGTAAAAGTTCTCATTGAGACAAATGTGTGTATTCTAATCTTCAAAAGTCTAAGAAATGTAAGAACTCATAACTCCCATCCTGTGCAGTGCACATCATTAAAAACTTTCTGCAAAAGCCTGGCTGCGCAAAGAGAAGACATTAGACTCCACACGTGACAGCTTTATTGTAAAATATGGGGGAGTTTCTTATTTAAAGGATAAGTTCACCTTTGGGAACATGCTACATGTTCCACCCGTTTTTAAGCTTGGAACATGTAACATGTTCCCAATGCTGCAGCCGCTGCCCGATCCCCGCACTCCCTGTGACAGCAGTACGTCCCCCATACTAGCTGTCACTTTTTGAAATCAGCGTGGCCATGCGGGGCTCCGCCCGCACAGCCACATCACTCATACACAGAGCTCAGTGTGTGAATGAACTACAAGCCCCGACATCCTTTGCAGCTGTTGGCTTGTACTTCTCAATGAACTAATTTGATACTTCTAGTCAGTGTATCCGCTTGCCCATATGAGATGTACAAGCACAGATACACAAAGATCTGCAGGTGACCTACATGGCATTAGCTGCATGGCAATCTGCTGATCACTGGTGAAATTCTTTCCAGGCTCAAAAAAAAATTTTCAGGCTCAAAAAAAAATATAAAAAAGCATATTAATTTTCCTGCAAAAAATGCATTTTATTATTTTTTTAAAGTGAACTTATCCTTTTATACACTTGCTTCAAAACAAGGCTTCGGACACGCTTTTTTAAAGCTCTCTGAACACCAGTGATGGTCACTAAATAAAAAGATTAGCTTACAGTCCTGTTTACACCTTGCTTTTGCTTTGCTTCAAAAATTATACCCTATGTCGCTTTAGTGGTGCTTCAAAGCATCTTCAAAGCCTCCTTAAAAGTCTATGACAAAGCTCGCTTGAAGCACCTGCAGCTTTTGAGAGGCTTTAATTCAGCTTTAGCTTTGCTTTGTTTTGGAGAAATTGCAGGTATGAGATATCAACACACACAGGGCATCTGCTAAGTTTCATTAAAAAAAAAAAGCATCAAAAAAGCATGTTGAAAGCGAAGCAAGTGTAAATGAGCCCTAAGTAGGTTGAGGCTGGTTCTGTTAGGTGGAAAGTATCAGAGTTTGGGGTCTATGCATAGCACAGCATAACCCAGCACAGCGTTTTTGAAGATTCTGATCACCCAAATAGGTAAGATTCAACTCCTTTTACCTAATCTCATAGGTGGAGAATGGAACTCTTCTCTGAAGGATAAGGTTGAGATCTGTAATCAAATTGTGGTTATAACTGAGGTGGTCCCATTGTTCTTGGGTTTCATCCAAACCCCAGCATCAGGACAAATACTTTTTCTGTAAGTTGTATCTCTTTTATATACAATACGGTTTGGTTTTGTTTGTCTCACTTTGTAACGTTTGTCTTTTGTAACTTTATGTGCAGTGCCTGCCTAGGGATACAAAGTTTAAAATGAATAAGCCGTTTTGTGATTGCTCTAAAGAATTTAAAACTCCTAAAGCACATTTGTGAAACACAAGGCATGCAGGCCGAAACTGGCCCACTAGGCCTTGTCAATGGCGCTTGCACCCAATTTTGCACTCCATCCCACCAACTCCATCTCTCACCCTCCACTCCTGCTCCCTGCTGTCACTTGTAAAACACAAGAGACAGCTAAGATCTCAGCGGCTCCCAGCTCCAGAATCTGAGAGAATCAAGAGAGAGAACGATCTCCCTGCAAGGAGAAGGAGAGACGCCTACACATGGAGGTACTGGAGCTGGGGCAGGTAGGAGAGTAGAGATGCAAGGAAAATTTGGGGGGAGGGGTTGCATACTGTGCATACGCACCCCTAAACTTTGCACTCTGCACATAATGTAATCCTGAGTTCTGTACCTAGTGTAACCCTGAACTCTGTTAATAGCGCACCCAGATACAACCGGCCCTTTGAGGGTAAACATATTGCCAATGCGGCCCACAACGAAATTGAGTTTGACATCCCTGTCCTAAAGAGAGAGATTGGGGGTTACTTAGGAAAGGCAAAGCCACTTTGCACTACAAGTGCACTTGTAAGTGCAGTCGCTGTAGATCTGAGGGGAAGATCTGCTGTTTATATCATCCAATCATGTACAAGCTAAAATGCTCTTTTTTATTTTCCTTAGATCTACAGTGACTGAACTTCCAAGTTCACTTGTAGTGCAAAGTGGATTTGCCTTCCGTAAATAACCCCCACTGCTCTATTGTATTACCAAATACTTGTGTTCTCAGTTGTAAATTCACTGCTGATCTGTGTGAAACTGCATTGTAGGGCCGTGCCCTTGTGTTCTCTGTAATTGGAGCACAGGTCTGACAGAAAACAAGATGGCCAATCTGATTGAATGCAGATTAGTGTGTGCACATTGTTATATCTGACATTAGCAGGGGCAGATCTTAGTGCTAGTAATAGGGATTTGTGTGTTTGGGCAGCGAGAAAGGTATTCACACAATTATTGTAGTTTACAGGATAGCTTGGAGATTCTCTGAAGCATGTGGAAATCAGCTGTTTAACAAACCTTAGAAAAAATGGCCTGGTCATGAAGGGGGTAAAACCTTCTGGAGCTCAAGTTGGTAAATACAGTACAAACACATATGCAAGAAAAATTAATGTATTTCAGTGTGCCTAGTTTACACACTATTGCAGTGCTTTCATGTGTTCCACAAAAAAAAAAAAACGAAGTACAGCATGCTGCATGTCTCTGCACCAGAACACACAAATGAAAGCAAGCGTAAACTTATTTAAAAAAAAAAAAGATACAAAAAAAACCACAAACACACACACACACAAAATGCGGGGCTGGTGGTATAAACAAGCCCTAAAGGGTCAATGAATTGAATTGGTGTGAAAAAAAACATAAAAAACCCCCCAAAAAACGTAAAACTTTAGCCCTACTTGCAGAACCCATTTTCAGATTTATACTTTTGTTTACTAAAAAGTCACATACTTTATTTGTTTATTTATGCTTCTACACTTGTATTATATATACAAATTAATAAGAAAACTGTTTTTTTTTTCTTCTTTGTAGTAATCCATCAAATATATGTGGGATATGGGCCACATATATGTAAAAATGCGCAATTCCAACTATGACTTTCATTCCTGCCTTGAAATGTGGGAAAGACCCCCACAGAAATAAGTAGCACCACAAATAAATATTTTTATCATATAAAGAAATAGAAAAAAAAAAGCATAAAACAAATACTGTGTTACAATAGGCATCTCATAAAATTACAGTAAATGAGAGCCACAGCATAATAAAAATATACTGCACTGTGGTCAGACCCTGATCTGCTATATGCAACCATATAAACAGGACTATAAAAGCAACCCCCCCCCCCCAATAATGTCTCCAACTCTCCATAGACAAAAACAGTATATGTGACAACGTAAGGTAAAAAGTTATTACCAATATATAGCTGAATGCCATAGACTCACCTACTGTATGTATTGATAGTAGCTTGCAAGAAACTTGGGCTGACCACAGTCTAATATTTTTTCCACATTGTGGCTTTCATGTATTGTCATTTTAAGAGATGCCTGTTGTAATGTGGCATTAGTAGTTTTAGATGCTTATATGGATTAGCTATGTCAAAGTTCGTTTTTCTTCATATATGTTTGATATGCCAATATTTGAGGGGTTGCCCATTTCCATTTTCCTCTTTTCAGTTTAGTGTTGTACATTTATACCACAGAAACCTTTAATACTCAATGCATACTGAGGACACATTATTTCCTTCAGAAACAAACAAGGCATTATTTGCATTTCCGAACCTTAAACAATTCCATGCATCCCATACCTGTATGACATTCAAATCGTAAAAGATGAGGCTTAGCAAACACGGAATTTTAATGACTCTACACAACAGACTGAATGTAACTGAAATATCACTTCTTGTTTGGCTGATACTTTGAAGAGGAGTACCCACATACAACATTGTTGCCAATACAATACAAGTTGACTTACCAACAGCTAAAAAGGGAAAGTAGACCAGCTAAAAACACAGCGTGAGAGTTTAGCATCAAAACAGTTTGTAAGGTCCAGCCTACTTTTTTTTAGCAGGCTCATCAAAGAGAGGTCTGGCACAACTGGCACATTAAAGGGTTAGTTCACCTTTACCAAAGTGTGCAGCTTTGACCAAAATTAAATGAAACCCTTGGTTATGGGTAGGCAACTTCGGCACTCCGGCTGTGGTGAAACTACAAATCCCATCCTGCCTCTGCCTCTAGTAGTCATGCCTGTGATTGTCAGGGTCTTGCAATGTCTCATGGGACTTGTAGTTTCACCACAGCTAGAGGGCCGAAGTTGCCTTACCCTGGTATAGGTGTAGGCCAATTATGTATTTCCCGAAGCCTGGCCAAAAAACTCAGAGATGCCATCCCCTGTTCTGCCTTGTTAGAATGTTGCCAATACACTGCCAGCTGATTCAAACCCCCTCACAAGCACTCTCTCCCCTGTCCCAGTGGATTTGCATTGCTGCGACAGAGGAGCACACACACGTGGGGGTTTGACAGCTCGCTTCTATAATGGTTGGGGTGAGCAGTAATGCCATCTCTGGGAGTTTTTCGGTCAGGCTTCAGGAGGTATGTAAATGGCCTTCACATATAGCAAGGTAAATTTCTGACTTTAGTGAAATCTGCATATCTTGTTTTTTTTATTTTACTTGATATTTATTGAAATTTCAAAAAAAGAATGCAGAATACAGATATAAGTGCATCTGAATAGCTTGTTTTTATCTATAAGCACCCCTTACCTACATAGGCAGTTTTTGGTAAAGGTGAGCAAACCCATTAAGGTCCTTCTAAAACTACTGTGGTGTGTTACATATACACTGTACATGTAGATGTGTCTATGTTGCTACTCCTGTATAGTGCATCAGGGTGCGATTTAACATTGTCACTGCAACGTGCTTTGTAAATAGGTGTATAAAAAGTCCTAAGGATTTTTTTTGTGTTCATTTGCTAACCCCGGGGGACTATCACAGCAATTTAAGCAACACTGTTCCATAAAAGAAAGGGCTGTCCCTGCAAAGAAAAGAGAAAAAACTGTTTATCAGAGCGGAGTTCCAGGCACAGACAATTAAAGAATAACTTTTTTCCTTGTACCTCAAATTAAAGTGTATCAAAGCCCCAAAATAAAAATGTATTACATTGCAGCTTACCAGTCCATAGATGTGGTGGTTGCATTATTTTTTTTCCCCTTTATTTAGCCAGTAACTCACCTCCTGTCTTAGGATGGCTACACTCACTTGCTGTACTGTATCTGTATAGAGGAACAGCGTAACCACTCCTGGGCAGCAGCATTGTCAAACTGTGAAGAGGGTAGGGTTAGATGGACTCGTAGATTTAATATAAGTGACTAAAGGTTCTACTGTTTATACATAAATTTGTCTATGTGCCCAATTTTTTTGCGCTGAATAAAATGTTTTTATTAATCAAATTGTGCATACACATTATGTTCACTTTGCATATCAACTTGGCAACTGTTACATCAAAGTTCAAACATCTTCACAGGTGTAAAGAGGGCTACAATATATCTGTCATGTGGGTATATTTTATGAATACGTACATTATAATAAAAATATTCATTCAATATGACATGCTTCTGGGTGTTCATTTCAAGCAGATGTGTTGTCATCACACGCAGGTATCAGACTCTTGCAACCAGCGATCCCATACTTTATTGTATTTGTCAGGGCAACCTCTATAATTTATATATATATATATATATATATATATATATATATATATATATATATATATATATATATATATATATATATACACACACACACACACACACACACACACACATTTTGTGTATGGTAAGCTATTATTTACTTATATCTTCCATTCTGCTATCTTGGGAGGTGAAGGCCTCATCTATTTCTCAGCTATAATTTTCTTGGCCGAAAACAACGTCTCATGAAGAAATATTTTCATATGCTTGTCTATTGTGTCAGGGAATATACCCAGGAGGCATTGTTTCGGGTCCAGTGCCAAAGGTGAGCCCATTGTATCGTGCAAAAATGTCACGATTTGTTTCCATAAGCCTTGTATTGTGGGGCATGCCCAAATCAGATGGAAGAACGTACCTGCTTCTTGTTTGCACATCAAACACAGAGTGGATTGAGTGCGTTTGTATCTCGCTACCCTAAGGGGTGTGAGGTATGCCCTGTGAATAATGTAGATTTGTGTTAGTCGATCAGAGAGTTTAGGGGATACCACCTTATAGGACTCCAGTGCCTCCCCCATTCCTCATCCTCTATTGGTCCCACCTCTCTCTTCCATCTGGGCTTCAACTTGTATGCTATTTTGGTGGAAACGGGTGGAGAGCATACTATAGAAATCTGAGATTAGTTTATGGGGGTCTGTGCTCTTAATTATTGCCATAATAACATTAGGTGTTGGGAGCGGGATGGAGTTTGGAAATTGAGATGGTGTCGCGTGACGGAGTTGAAAAAAATCTAAAGAGCATGTGGTTTTGGAGTGTGAATTCTTCTCTAAGTGAGTTAAAGGTTTTAAGGTCTCCGTCCTTTAGGAGGTGGTGTAGGTAAAATATGCCCTGTGTGGACCATATTCCTATGTCATGTATTTTAAGGAATTCGAGGTTCTTCTTATGCCATATCGGCATGTAATCGTTATATTGTGGTATTTCCAGTTTGGAGGTGGCCAAGTCCCATATTTTCCTATAATGGTATAGTAAGGTTTGTCTATTTCTCTCTGGCTCCGTCCCTCCCGAGCCTGCTGCTATCTCGTATATATCGAGTGCTTAGTGTGCTGGGCCCACCTTGGACATAGTAGAGTGAGGAATCTCTAGCTATCTGTCTTGTCCAGGTGGAACAGTTGTGACATCTGTGATGCAATATAGTAAGGATTGAAATCAGGAAGAGCTGTGCCTCCAAAGTCAGTTGGATTTTTGAGCGTTTGTCATGCTAGTTTATGTCTGTTAGCCTCCCACACAAACGGTTTAAGAAGAGCCTCTAGGGATTTAAAATGTTTCAGAGGTAAAAATACTGGGGTGTGCCATAAAACGTATATCTTGGAGAGTAGGACCATTTTGATTAAATTTATGCGGCCTCAAATCCCAAGTGGGAGTCGGGTCCAGATCCGTATTTTAGTTTTAACTAGAGATAGGAGAGGCTCAATATTGAGGGAAGTGTAGTCTGCAGGGGATCTAGATATATGAATCCCTAAATATTTGATGATGCTAACGAGTTGGAATGGTAGCCTGGCCTGGGATTCCGGGGGAGGGAAACTATGGAGTGGTAGGATTTGGGACTGAGTCAGCCAGAGTGTGTCATCTGCATACATGCTGATTTTTTCGATTAGGGATCCCGCTCTCAACCCCTTAATCTCTAGGTGTGCTCGGATGGATATTGCAAGGGGCTCCGCCGCTAGGGCATAGAGCAGTGGGGCTAGAGGGCAGCCTTGTCTCGTGCCTCTGCTGAGGCCAAACTCTTTAGACGGCCATCCATTAGCCACCACTTTGGCTGAGGGCGCCTCGTACAGCAGTTGAACCCACTTGATATACCTGGGACCAAATCCATAACCCTCCAAGCATCTCCAGAGAGATCTCCACTCCACCGAGTCAAAAGCTTTTGTTGTGTCTAGAGTCACCACGACTCGTGTCCCTACATCCTCATGCATGGCTTGTAACTTCATGTATAATTTTCTGAGGTTAAATGAGGTATTACTGCCAGGCATGAAGCCTGCTTGGTCTCCATGTATAAGGGATAAAATAACCTGATTGAGTCTAATGGATAGTACTTTAGCTAGTATTTTTTTTTTTTTTTTACAAATGACGTGGTGTTTTTATTTGAAAAAAAGGAACGCTATACATATGGTATACATACTACAACAATGCAGTCATACAGTATATGCAGTCAACAAGAAGGCATAGCCCGATTACAGATTATATACAAGTCATATATATCACATCCTGTCATCATGGAATATATAGCAAATATGGATATGCACATGTCTCACATTACAAGACCCATAAATATCTCTATACAGGAGTTAGATTATGATGGATCCCTAGATATTTCTGTGCACGTACCTGCATTCCTCAGCCACGTATCCCAAATCCTACCATATTTAGCAGGGCATTTCCTATGAACGTATATCTCTTTTTTATATGGCAGGACCTGGTTGACCGCTGAGATCCATTCCCGAAGTGTCGGTGGTGTGGCTTGTAGCCACTTTCTCGCTATAAGTAACCTAGCCGTGAACAATACCTCCTGTAAAAATATTTTATGGAATTTGTCCGAGTCGGGGTCAGGGAATATTCCCAAAAGGCATTGTTTCGGACAGAGCGTCAGAGGCGATCCCATCTCATCGTGTATAAACTTAACTATTTGGGACCAATAGTCCTGTATCACCGGGCACGTCCATAAAAGATGGAAAAAAGTACTCGAGGGGCCATCACATCTAGGGCATAATGGATTCTGGTTGGGTTTAAATTTAGCCAGTCTATTGGGGGTTAAATATGACCTATGCATGATGTATAATTGCGTGGCGCGATCAGATACTCTAGTGGATACCTTTTTATTGGTGCTCAATGCATCCTCCCATTCGTCATCCTCCAACTCCCCCACATCCCGGGCCCAACGTTCTTTTAGATTATATGCTAGAATGGTTGCAGAAGGGCGGAGTAAAGAATTGTAGAACAACGATATAAGCTTGCGGGAGTCCTGGCCAGTTATATTGCATAAAACATCAAGACACTCCACATTAGGGGATTCAGCACTGAACTGTGTTTGGAGGGCGTGCCGGAGCTGGAGGTACCTAAAGTGCATCGAGTTGGGAAGATGAAATTCCCCCTTGAGTTGTTGAAATGATTTAAGTACATTATCACAGTACACATCGGATAAATACCTTACTCCTTGATTTAACCATATCCTAACATCAGGGATAGTTAATAGTTCTTGCAAACCAGGATTGTCCCATAGTGGTGTATGGTAATGTGTAAATGGTATTTTCAGTTTGCGGCCTATAACCTCCCATATTTTACAATGATGATACAATAGACTTTTACATCCACCCAGATTCCCAGTTCCCTTACGGTCTTTTAAGCAGAATTTGAAAGGGGTGTGTTAATCCCCGGGTATAAGAGGAACACATCAAGGATAAATAACGCTCTTTGTCCTGCTTATCTAAAAAGAAAAAAATTAGACAGTTGTGCAGCCAGGTAATACATGTTAAAATCTGGCAGCGCTGCACCCCCTAACTCAGTTGGGTTTTTGAGTGCTTGCCAGGATAATTTATGCCGTGACGATCCCCATACGAAGGAGTTAAGAAGAGCTTCAATTGATTTGAAAAGCCTAAGGGGTATATAAGCTGGAGCATGCCAAAGGACGTACAAGAACTTGGGGAGGAGGACCATCTTAATAAGATTTACCCAAGATATGTCATGGAGCTAACTCTAAGGAGAGGAGAAAAAGCCATCATATCAGTGGGAACGCTAATATCAATGGGGAGAATCAAGGATTTATCCCAATTGATCTTAAGGCCAGAATATTTACCGAAATTTTGAATAAGCTCAAGGGCCATTTTTAGGGAGGGGCCGGCGTCTGCTAAATACAACAGCATGTCGTCTGCGTATAGGCTGATCTTTTCTACCAAGTCTCCACGTCTCAGTCCTTGGACACCAGCATGTGTCCTGATGGAGGAAGCAAGGGGCTCCACCGCTAAGGCATATAATAAAGGGGATAGGGGGCACCCCTGGCGTGTGCCCCTGGAAAGGGGAAAGGAGTCAGACACTTTTCCGTTGACCAAGATCCTGGCACATGGGTTCTGATATAGGAGTTGAATCCACCTGACGTACCTAGGACCAAACCCGAAGCGTCGTAAGCATTCCCACTCGACAGAGTCTAACGCCTTGGCGGCGTCAAGGGACACTACTACTCTGGAACCTAATTGGTCATGTTCAGCTTGCATGTTCATGTGTAGCCTACGCAGATTATAGGCTGTGTTTTTGGCTGGCATGAGCCCGGTTTGGTCTGGGTGGATTAAAGTCATTATCACTTTGTTCAAACGCAGTGCCAAGACCTTGGCCAATATCTTAATGTCCAGTTGGAGCAGGGATATTGGCCGGTACGATTCGGGGAGAGTTGGATTTTTCCCTGGTTTGGGTATCAGCACGATATAAGCTCCACTCATGGAAGGGGGCAAGTTATCAGTTTTGAAGATATGGGAAAATAGATCATGAAGTCTGGGAACTAGGGTTTCAGCATATGTCGTGTAGAACTCAAGGGGGAGACCATCAGAGCCTGGTGCTTTAGACGTGTTAAGTAAGGTCATGGCTTCTATTATATCATCTTTAGATATGGGAGCCTCCAGCATCTCACATTGTTCACTCGTCAGGGTGGGCACTTCTATATTAGCCAAGAGTGTCGCTAATTCTTCATGGGGATTGGTGGCAGTGGAAGTGTAGAGAGTAGCAAAGAAGGAACGAAACTCCCCGGCCACCATAGCTGGGTCAGTAATCAGAGTCCCATCAACAGCCCGAAGAGATACCACAACGGGAGGCCTATGGTCCAAGTGAGCAAGGTAAGCCAAAAGACGTCCCCCCCTCTCTCCACTCTCATACACCCTCTGCTTATTATAAAAGATCTTCCTTTCAGCTTTTTGGAAATGAAGACCATTCACAAGTCTGGTTTGTAGTTTTAATTGATCTGCTGTGGATGGAGATGGGTCAGCTAAGAAGTCTCTCTCCGCCTCTGCGAGGGATTGTTCCGCCTGTCTTATTACCTGAGACGAGTTCTGACCGTATCTAGAAATGCGCTGTGATAATATCATCCTAGCGTGCATTTTAAAGGCATCCCAAATCAGCTCTAGTGGCGCAGTGTTCCGGTTGGTCTGGAAGAACAACTCCCATTCAGTCCCAATTTCCTCTAGCCCAGGGATAACTGTCAACCAAAAAGGGTTTAATTTCCATGTATATGTCGTAGAGGAGGAGTCTATACGCAGTGAAATCCAATATGGAGCATGATCAGACAGGACCCGTGGGTTAAAACCCACCTCCCCCAAAATGGGGAGGAGGGTGTGAGATAGTAAAATTAAATCTATACGCGACATTGAATTATATGATGAAGAAAAGCAGGAAAATACCCTGTCATTTGGGTGCCGGTGCCGCCAGGTATCCACTAGGTTAAGGTCTGAAAGGAGTTTACCGAATCTGGTATAAGATTGATTTTGGTTACCAGAAGGTGTCAGCGTCAGTCTATCCAAGTCTTTGTTGATAATGTTATTGAAATCCCCTAACCAGAGCACAGGGACATTAGGGTATTGGGACATAAATATCAGCACCTCTGTCAGAACCCCAAATTGAAACGGGGGAGGTATGTACATAGCCAGGATTAGGAGTTCCGACCCGTGTACTTTGGCATGCAAGAACAAAAACCTGCCCTGGGGGTCAGATTTGAGCGTTAGAAGTACAAATTGCACCGTTTTGGCCACCAAGACAGCCACGCCCCTAGAGTTTGCAGTAAATGGAGCTTGGTATATCCATCCCACCCATGGTTTTTTAAGTGCCAGCATAAGCTGGCCTGTGAGGTGGGTCTCTACCAACACCATAATCCCAGCATGCTGCTTTTTTAGGTAGGACAAGACTGCATTACGTTTGGGTCTAGCTCTGAGGCCACGTACATTCCACATGATACACTTTACATCAGGCATGTTAATAGGGCACAGATATCCGGAAACCCAAGCGCCCCGAGCCCACCCCGCAAATTCCCCCGCGAACGGGAGGACGTGCAGGACCGCCCACGAAGCCTGGGGCCCCCGGAACAGGACATCGCAGCACACACCACCATATCTGCAGCATATGAACATTATAAGAAATGCACAACTTTGTAAATAGTATCTCTGCTTGCCTGCAAACATGACCAGCAATAGTTACGGGTGCATCATATATGTAGTAGGCATTGTACCAAAAAAACAAAGAAAAAACCCACGTAATTAAACTTAAAACAACAAAAATGAACACGCTGGATTGCCCGGCAAGACAGCACATCAGATATCTATCAAATGTGGTCCTTAGAAAAACAGGCAGGCCAGGGAAACCGTACTTAAGATAACCAATACACGTTGCAGTCATTAGTAACAATGGCGGATCCCCTAAGGGTCACCGCATCTAAGGGGACGATTAACCGCTGAAGAGCGTACAACAGTACAGGGAGTATGACATCCGTTCTTGTGGCCTCAGGATGAAGTATTCGGGGTAATCTGAAGGATATGGAATGTCGAGGCCATATCTCAGATGACATATCGGTTGCCGTCCTGCCTTGGAAACTAGAAAATTAGGTCCCAAAAAATTTCCAGTTCAGTACCGCGGTATCTATGTGAGGACTTGGGGGAAGGATGAAATAGGTGATAGTGAAGGGGAAATTGTACCTGAGTGAGGCAGATTGGTGAAGACTTTTGCCCCCCTACGGGGGGGGAGGGGGGGACACCAGTCCCGGGGTACAAAGGGGCTCAAAATAGCACAGTACCTGCAGAGTTTCTGGTTCCAAATGTTTTCAGCAAGGATATGAGAAATTATTCGTCCGCAAAGGCATCTTATGTTGAAGGGTCATCCAGAAAGAACATAAGGGGGGAGCACAGCCGAATCATCAAGCGGGTTCTCTTGCCGGCGCCGCCGCGTTTTCAAGCCAGGAAAAGACAGCTTCTGGTGTTTCAAAGAAGTGCGCTCGGTCCTCTCCGACCACCCGAAGTCTAGCCGGGAACAACATCGCATAAGAGTAGTGGCGTATCCTTAGTTGCCGTTTTGCTTCAGTGAATTGCGCTCTCTTTTTCTGGACCTCGGCTGAAAAATCTGGAAAGACCTTGATCTCGCCGTTCTTAAAAGGAATATTGCCTTTCAATCTGGTAAGTCGGAGAACTGCATCTCGATCCCGAAAATTAAGCAGTTTAGCTATAAATGTCCTGGGTGGTGCCCCTTGAGGGGAGGTTTAGCAGCCAGCCTGTGTGCTCTTTCGACCACAAAAGATGGAGAATTCAGCCCTTCCGAAGGTATTAATAAGAAGATTCTCAAGAAACGAAGGGGGGTCTGTACCCTCTGAGCCTTCGGGTAAACCTACAAACCGTAGGTTACATCTCCTGAGGGCGATTCTCCATATCGTCCTGTTTAGCTAGGACCGTGTGGAGCTGGTGTTGTAGCTGTTCTGTAGACACTTGTAACGGATGTATGTCGTCTTCCACGTGGCTGATAATTTAAACAGAGATAATTCCCCTAGTGGACTTTAAGGGCACATATGAAAGAATGTGTAGGAGAGTATATTAAGTAGACAACAATTTATTAATTACAAAAAGATCTCGTAAAGACATCGAACAAATGACATAAATAAAAAAGGAATGCGATTACATATATTTATAGCTAATGATACCAATACGCTTGCACCCGACGCGTTTCGAAGTTGTTTAAGCCTCCTTCTTCAGGGGTGGTTGTAAGCTTTAACAAAGATTTCTACGGTTCTCTGTCTCAGTAACCCGGTCCCGGAGTTTCTGTAAGTCCTGGCGTATAAGCGAGACTTCAATTTTTACCTCCTCAATTTTGCCCGTTAAGGTACTTTTGCAATCTGATATTGCCTCTAGTACTCGTGCAGTGTCTTCTGTAGAAGAGCTCGTCGCAGCTGGAGATCCGGCACCATTTTCCTCCTCTGCCTCCTTTTCTGCATGACGATATTTAGCCAATTTAGCAGCTGAATCCGTCGCTTTTTTTGGCGGTGACATGGTCCTCGATACCACGGTAGTCCGGGGACCCGGTATTGAAGAGAAAGTTAGCAAGCTTTGCCCCAGGATATATAGATAAGGATGTTAGGCAAGCGGAGCTCCCGTTACACACTCCCTACAGCATGCTGGTCCAGGCCACGCCCCCTTTAGCTAGTATTTTGATGTCAACCTGTAATAGGGATATAGGGTGGCAAGATTATGGGTAGTCCGGGTCTTTTCCTGGTTTAGGGATAAGAACTAGGATTGCCTCTGTCATGGACGGGGGTAATGCAAAGGACTCAAAGAGATGGTTGTATAAAGCTAGTAATTTAGGGGTGAGTATTTCCCCGAATTGAGAATAAAATTCAATCGGGAGGCCGTCTGATCCCGAGGATTTAGACCTGGCAAAACTGTCAATGGTGGTCTTAATTTCGTCTGTGGTGAGAGGTGCATCCAGTAGGTCTACCTTAGGGAAGATGACACCCTCAAAAAAGAGGGACATTGATTCCGTCTCAGTGGGGGCTGTCGTTTTGTACAAGTCAGCAAAAAAGTCCCTAAACATGGACGTTACTTTAGGTGGATCTGTAATTTGCTGGCCTCCAGGGCCATGTAATGTGATAACAAACGGGGGCCTATCTTCGCTATGTACCAAGTAAGCCAGTAACTTGCGTGCTTTTTCCCCATGCTCAAACATCTTTTGTTTAGAGAAAAATAGTTCTTGTCTTGCTTTCTGAAATTGTAGCTGGGTTACTACTCTAGTTTGCAGTTTAAGCAGATTTGCCTTTGCTGGGGTTGGATTGGTGGCAAAATCTCTCTCAGAGGAGGACAGGTTCGCCACTGCCTCATCAAGGGCGCTAGTGGAGTCTGCGTTAATTTTGTTAATTCGCCAAATCAGTGTTGAGCGGGCAAATAGTTTAAAGGATTCCCATACTGCTGAGGGTGATGCAGAGTGTTCATTCTCTGTGAAGTATTGGTTTCCACTTGTTCGCAAGCTTGTCATCCTCTGGTAGGAGCGAGAACCAAAATAGGTTTAAATGCCATGATCATAACGGTTTATTAATAGGGATGCTTAAAGTGATCCAGTAGGGACTATGGTCCGATAACACCCTGGGGCAGAATGCGGCTCCCAGAAGTCGTGGTGTCAGCCTTTGGGATAGGAGTATAAAATCTATGCGGGACATGGAATTATGAGTGGACGAGAAACAAGAGTACGACAGTGGTTCATGGGAATTTATGGCGCCATGTATCTATTCGGGCCACGAACGATAATCCCTCTTTAATTATGGTAATGTTGAACGGGGGGGACATAAAAGGCCAGTATGAGGAGGGGTTCTCCATATAGTTTAGTTAGGAGATATACATATCGTCCCTGTGGATAGCTCTCATAGTGCATTTTGAACTGACCTGGCTATCAAGACTGAGACTGCCCTGGCATGAGGTGTGTGGGTAGAATGAAATGTCCACCCAACCCATGGGCGGCAGATTGCCATCTGGATGCTTCCTTCAACATGTGTTTCAACCAATGCCACCACATCTGCACATTGTTTTTTAAGGAATGTGAAGACTGCTGCGTGTTTAACTTTTTCGCGCATGCCCCTCACATTCCACGTGAGAAATTTTAGGGATGCCATAGGTAGAATATCTGAGAATCATATAACCTGCTTGTGTTAAACAGACTGCTCCCTATGTGTGGAGCAGTTAGTTTCCTGAGATTCAGACATGGTAATAGCAATGTCTTAGGTAAAGTACATGAATACCCACAAAGATCCTGAAGTTAGTATGCACAATTAAGTTCAACAAAAATGTAAACGAGTTAACCCCCACCCTGCCCTGCCTGGTGCGGGCGTAATCCCTCAACTTATTGTGTGCCAACTGGGAAACACACTATCCTCCAGATTATGTAAGAAAGGTAGTATAGCTGGTGGAGTCTCTGAGGCCTAAATAGGCCAAGGGATATCTTCCATGTCAGTATGCCAAGGAGAAATAGTTATATAATCCCTTCGTTTTCTGGTAAGGACAATAATCAAGTTCCAGAAACAGCTCCAGCGAGCATGGTAGTGATTCCCAGTGGTATGTGGGGCAAAGTCACGCTGCACAATGCATGTGGTTGGTAGGACTCCTGTGCCTCCACAGCTCCTGTGGTCAATATGATTTGGAGAAATATGTAAGGCTCCATCAGTGAAGTAAACATGGGTAACTTGACTCTTGTATAGTAAGTGTCTACAGTTGTGGTATAAACTCACATCAGTGCATAGCTGGTGTTATGTCCTATATATAAACTTGCAATGTGTGGCACACTGCATTCCATGGCCTGAAAGGGGTAATTCCAGATTAAGTTCCGTGTGACTGCAGGAATCAGGGCGGCTATGCGACCCCGGAGGGAGAAGTGCTATGCATGTTTGTGAGTAGAAATAGTTAGTATTTCATAGCTGGGACTCTGTCAATCAGCTCTCTCGGGGATAGCTCGGCGTTCCAACCAGGAGATTACCTCTTCAGGATCTTCAAAGAAGACCGCGCGACCGTCATGTTCTATTCTGAGGCGGGCGGGAAAGAGCATGGAATATTTGAAATGTTGGTTCCTTAGCCTGCATTTGGCCTCCATAAATCTCTGGTGGCGGCGTTGCACCTCTGTTGAGAAACCTGGGAAGATGGCTACTTTATTTCCCACTGGGATATTGCCTTTTTCTCTTGCCATTCTCACTGCTGCATTGCGGTCTTTATAGTTGAGAAGTTTGGCTCTAAATGTGCGGGGGGGCTCCCTGAGGGGGAGGTTTGGCTGGCATGCAGTGTGCTCGCTCCACTGTGAACATGGGGGAGAAAGCTTCTCTCGCATAGGTAGTGACAAGGAGTTGTTCCAAAAACGTAGTGGGGTCCTTACCTTCAGTCCCATCAGGGAGAACTATAAGGCGCAGATTACATCTCCTCAGCCTGTTCTCCAAATCATCTTGTTTAGTGAGGAGCATGCAGTCTTGAGTATGTTTGTAGGGGTGGAATGGCATCCTCCACTGTGCTCATTCTAGTCTCTGTCTCCTTGACTCGGTCCCTGAGCTTCTGAAAGTCCTGCCTAATAAGGGAAATGTCCATCTTTACCTCCTCAATTTGTGCTGTTAGGGAGGTTCTGCAGAGTGTAATCGCCTCAAGCAGTCTGTCCGTGTCTCCCGCCATTCGTTCTCCCCCCCGCCTACTTGGCGGCGCCATCTTCCTCCATGTCTTGTCGGCGGAACTGCTCGAGTTTCACCGCTGCACCTTTCTGCGCTTTAGTCGGTGACATGCTGCGGGTAGTCTAGGGTACTGTCCCAAGTAAGTTGGGGTCAAGATGATAGCTGTGGGTCGCAGGATTAGTGTATAGAGAAGATCAACGACCGGAGCTCAGAGAGACAACGTCCTACTCCATGCAGTGTCAGGCCACGCCCCGTCTATGTGCCAAATTACTCACATTTTTATACTTTCACTGCTGCCAAGCTCCAGGTAAGAGATTGCCGGAGGGGGTTTGGGAGTCAGAGGTTAGTCATAAAAATGTTGAGTAGTGATTTAGGAAATGGAGGTCTACATTTAGACCAAAGTTGCTCATCTTTGAGTCTGCTGGAACTTAAACCAAGTGGAACTGGTCTAAGTGGCGAGTTAAAAGCCAGAGTTTAACCACTTCCGGACTGCTCACTGTATATATACGTCATTTTTTTGAAGATGGATATCTCGGTAACGGCAGCAGCTGCTGCCACAACCGAGGTATCCATCTTTTCAGTGAGCGGTTCCGTACATGATAATGGTGGTCTCTGCGGCGTTTTCGCCGCGAGATCACCGTTATCGGCGGCGGGAGAGGTGCCACCCCCCCTCCCGCCGCTCTCCCGCACCCTCCGCCGCTTACCGGAGCCGTCGGTAGCGGCGGAGGCGATCGGGTCCTGTCACTTCCTCGGTATGGAGACGAGTGAGGCTAAGATGGCCCCCACCCGTCTCCATACCATGTGACGGCCGGAGCGACGTCATTACGACGGCTCCGCCCACATCTCTTAAAGGCACAATTATTTTTGTCATTTTTTTAAACGACTTTTTTTTTTTTTTTTTGCATTTTAGTCTAAATATGAGATCTGAGGACTTTTTGACCCCAGATCTCATATTTAAGAGGACCTGTCATGCTTTTTTCTATTACAAGGGATGTTTACATTCCTTGTAATAGGAATAAAAGTGATCCAAATTTTTTTTTTTTTAAAAACAGTGAAAAAATGAATAAAATAAAGTAAAATAAATAATAAAAAAAAAAAAAAAAATTTTTAAAGCGCCCTGTCCCGACGAGCTCGCGCGCAGAAGCGAACGCATACGTGAGTAGCGCCCGCATATGAAAACGGTGGTCAAACCACACATGTGAGGTATCGCCGCGACCGGTAGAGTGAGAGCAATAATTCTAGCCCTAGACCTCCTCTGTAACGCAAAACATGCAATCTGTAGAATTTTTTAAACGTCGCCTATGGAGATTTTTAAGGGTAAAAGTTTGACGCTATTCCACGAGCGGGCGCAATTTTGAAGCATGACATGATGGGTATCAATTTACTTGGCGTAACATTATATTTCACAATATAAAAAAAATTGGGCTAACTTTACTGTTGTCTTATTTTTTTTTTCAAAAAAGTGAATTTTTTCCAAAAAAAGTGCGCTTAGAAGACCGCTGCGCAAATACGGTGCAAAAAAAAGTATTGCAATGACCGCCATTTTATTCTCTAGGGTGTTAGAAAAAAAACAATATATAATGTTTGGGGGTTCTAAGTAATTTTCTAGCAAAAAAACCTGTTTTAAACATGTAAACACCTAAAATCCAAAACGAGGCTGGTCTTAAAGTGGTTAAAACAGGAGGTTATAACAGGAGTCATAGTACCCGTGTAGTGTGAGTACCTGAGTGTTGTCTGAGTAGTGTGTGTGTGTGGATCATTAGTACATGTGTACTGTGTACTTGTGTATTGTGAGTGCACGTAGTTCTGCGAGTGCACATAGGTCTGCGAGTGCACGTAGGTCTGCGAGTGCACGTAGGTCTGCAAGTGGCCTGCGATTGCACATAGTTCTATGAGTGGTCTGCGAGTACACGTAGTTCTGCGAGTGCACGTAGTTCTGCGAGTGGTCTGTGAGTGCATGTAGGTCTGCGAGTGCACGTAGTTCTGTGAGTGTACATAGTTCTGCGAGTGCCTGTGTATTGGCATGTTGAGTACCCGTGTATTATCTTGTTGAGTATTAGTAGTATTAGTCAGGAAGCTAGTTGTTAGGTAATTTGGACAGGATATAATCCCCAATCCTCATTAAATTTAATAGGTACCATGCCCGGCGGGTGTGGAGAGGCGACTCGTTATACATCTTGCGGCATGTATGCGTTCCTTGATCATCCGATCGAGGGTGAATACTGCTGTGCAAAATGTAAGCGCATTGTTTCCCTGGAAGCCCAGGTTCTGAATCTGGGGAAGCAACTGTCAGCACTGAGAAGTCCCTCCATACTAAAGGAGAGCCAGGAACGTACACGGCAGGTGCCGGTAGGGGCCAGCACAGAGGCGGATGGAGACAAAGAGGTGCAGGCACTAGCAAAGAGTAGATGGGTGACAGTCAGGAAGGGTAGAGGGGGAAGTGCCAGGGAGGCCGATCCAGGGCTGGAGCATCCCAATAAGTACGCTCCATTGAGTGACATTGGTGAAACCAGTCAGGGACCAGCACTGCTGGAGCTGAGGATCTCTCCTAGCTGACGGGGGAAGAACTCCTCTAGTGAGAGTGGGGGGGAAGCGAAGGAAAAGGAAAGAGATTCTGGTGGTAGGGAACTCATTTCTTATGCAGTGTACACACAAGCGGACTTATCATCGGACTTGAACTTCGAAGGACTTTTCAACGGAGTTCCGATGGAGTCCCTAAGAAACAGACTTGCCTACACACGATCCCACCAAAGTCTGATAGTTTCGAACGTGATGATGTACGACCGGACTAGAAAAGGAAGTTCAATAGCTAGTAGCTAATAGCTACCCTTGCGTAGTTTTCGGTCCGTCGGACTAGCATACAGACAAACGTTTTTTTCGATAGGAATCGAGTCCGTCAGACTAGCATACAGACGAACGTTTTTTTTTCGATAGGAATCGAGTCCGTCGGAAAGATTTGAAACATGTTCTATTTCTAAGGTCCGTCAGATTTTTCAACAGAAAAGGTCCGATGAAGCCCACATACGATCAGAATCTCAGAAGGATTTGTTCCGTCTGACCTTTTCTCCCGGAAAGTCCGCTCGTGTGTACGCGGCATATGAAGGACAGAGAGGCCAATCTGTAACAATGACCTGAGGCGCCGAACAGTATGTTGTCTACCGGGCGCTCGGGTTCGGCACATCACGGATCTGGTGGACAGATTACTGGGAGGGGCTGGGGAAGACCCAGCTGTCATGGTGCACGTTGGTACCAATGACAAAGTCAGAGGCAGATGGAGTGTCCTAAAGAACAATTTTAGGGACTTAGGAGCTAAATTGAGGAAAAAGACCTCCAAGGTAGTATTCTCACGAATACTACCGGTACATCGAGCCACACCAGAAAGGCAGAGGGAGATTAGGGAAGTAAACAAGTGGTTGAAGAGCTGGTGTAGTAAGGAGGGGTTTGGGTTCCTGGAGGACTGGGCCGACTTCTCAGTCGATGACCAGTACTATAGAAGAGACGGACTGCACCCTAAATGAGGAGGGTGCAGATAAGCTGGGAATGAAGATGGCCAAAAAGTTAGAGGGGTTTTTAAACCAGGCGATGGGGGGAGGGTCCAGAGGTAGAGATAGTCAGCGCGGAACGTATTCCAGAGGGTAGTATTGGGGGGCATTAGTGGTAGGTTGACCAAAGCACATAAACCCAAGGTAAGTATAGTAGCAAGTCCTAGTTGCAATCTCAGAAGACAAAATAAGAGGATAATATGCGACCGGTCTAAACTACGTGGCATGTTAACCAATGCCAGGAGCCTGGCGGACAAGATAGGTGAACTTGAGATACTGTTGTACGAGGAGGATTTGGATTTTGTGAGAATTTCAGAGACCTGGTTCAACAGCTCTCATGATTGGCTGGCAAACATTCAAGGGTATCCCCCTTTATCGCAAGGATAGAGAGGGTAAAAAAGGGGGAGGGGTATGCCTATATATCAAGAATAATGTACAAGTGAATGTGAGAGATGACATCACTAAGGGAGCTAGGGAGGAGGTGAAATCCATATGGGTAGAGCTCCAAAGGGATGAAGCTAAGGGGAAAATAATACTGGGAGTATGCTATAGGCCCCCTAACCTGAGGGAGGAAGGTGATACAGATCTCCTATCACAATTTGGATTAGCAGCAAGGATGGGAAGTGTTATCATAATGGGGGATTTTAACTATCCAGACACAGACTGGGCGGAGGGAACCGTGCATTCATCTAAGGCTCGTCAGTTCCTAAATGTCTTGCAGGACAATTTTATGGGTCAGATGGTAGACGCACCAACTAGAAATAAAGTGTTACTGGATCTACTGATTACCAACAATACAGACCTGATCACGGATGTGGAAATACAGGGCAATTTAGGTAACAGCGATCACAGGTCAATTGGCTTCAGTATAAATCACACAAATAGGAAACATAATGGGAAAAGGGGAATACAAAGACACTGAATTTCAAAAGAGCCAACTTCCCTAAACTACGAATCGTGCTAGAAGGCATGAATTGGGATAAAATCTTAGGAAAAAAGAACACGGAGGAGAGATGGGTTTGCATTAAGAGCTTATTAAATAAGGGCATTAGCCTATGCATCCCATTGGGTAATACATTTAAAAGAGCAAACAAAAGTCCTGGATGGCTTAACTCCAATGTAAAAATGCATATAAAAGCAAAGGAGAAGGCCTTCAAAAAAGGTTGAGGGATCATCATCAGCATTCAGACTTTATAAAGAATGCAACAAGAAATGTAAGGGTGCGAGAAGGACGGCTAAGATAGAACATGAAAGGTACATAGCGGAGGAGAGCAAAAAAAATCCCAAGAAATTCTTTAAGTATGTAAACAGTAAAAAAGGGAGGACAGACCATATTGGCCTCATAAAGAATGAGAAAGGACATCTGGTTACAAAGGATGGAGAGATGGCGAAGGTATTGAATTTATTCTTCTCCTCAGTCTTCATGAGGCAATCGGGGGCTTCAGTGACCAAAACTGCAGTGTTTATCCTCATGACACATCACAAGAATCACCTCTATGGTTAACAAAGGACAGAATTAAAATTAGACTTGGGAAACTTAACATTATTAAATCACCGGGACCAGATGGCTTGCACCCGAGGGTACTTAGTGAACTCAGTCAAGTAATTGTCAGACCATTGTTCCTAATTTTTACTGACAGTCTACTGACTGGAATGGTACCAGCTGATCTGAGAAAAGCCAATGTAGCACCAATATTTAAAAAGGGCCCAAAATACATCCCTGGGAATTACAGAGCAGTTAGCCTAACATCAATAGTATGTAAACTCTTGGAGGGGATGATAAGGGATTATATACAAGATTTTTTTAATGAGAACGGTATCATTAGCAGTAATCAGCATGGATTCATGAAGAATCGTTCTTGCCAAACCAATCTATTAACCTTCTATGAGGATGTGAGTTGCCATCTAGATAAAGGAAGGCCTGTAGACGTGGTGTATCTGGATTTTCCAAAAGCATTTGACACAGTTCCCCATAAATGTTGACTGTACAAAATAAGGTCCGTTGGCATGGACCATAGGGTGAGTACATGGATTGAAAACTGGCTACAAGGGCAAATTCAGAGGGTGGTGATAAATGGGGAGTACTCAGAATGGTCAGGGGTGGGTAGTGGGGTCCCCCAGGGTTCTGTGCTGGGACCAATCCTATTTAATTTGTTCATAAACGACCTGGAGGATGGGGTAAACAGTTCAATCTCTGTATTTGCGGTTGATACCAAGCTAAGCAGGGCAATAACTTCTCCACAGGATGTGGAAACCTTGCAAAAAGATCTGAACAAATGAATGGGGTGGGCAACTACATGGCAAATGAGGTTCAATGTAGAAAAATGTAAAATAATGCATTTGGGTGGCAAAAATATGAATGCAATCTATACACTGGGGGAGAACCTCTGGGGGAATCTAGGATGGAAAAGAACCTGGGGGTCCTAGTAGATGATAGGCTCAGCAATGGCATGCAATGCCAAGCTGCTGCTAACAAAGCAAACAGAATATTGGCATGCATTAAAAAGGGGATCAACTCCAGAGATAAAGCGATAATTCTCCCGCTCTACAAGATTCTGGTCCAGCCGCACCTAGAGTATGCTGTCCAGTTCTGGGCACCAGTCCTCAGGAAGGATGTACTAGAAATGGAGTGAGTACAAAGAAGGGCAACAAAGCTAACAAAGGGTCTGGAGGATATTAGTTATGAGGAAAGGTTGCACTGAACTTATTCTCTCTGGAGAAGAGATGCTTGAGAGGGGATATGATTTCAATATACAAATACCATACTGGTGACCCCACAATAGGGATAAAACTTTTTCGCAGAAGGGAGTTTAACAAGACTCTTGGCCACTCATTAAAATTAGAAGAAAATAGGTTTAACCTTAAACTACATAGAGGGTTCTTTACTGTAAGAGCGGCAAGAATGTGGAATTCCCTTCCACAGGCAGTGGTCTCAGAGGGGGGCATTGATAGTTTCTAGAAACTATTAGATAAGCACCTGAACGACCGCAACATACAGGGATATACAATGTAATACTGACATATACTCAAACACATAGGTTGGACTTGATGGACTTGTGCCTTTTTTCAACCTCACCTTCTATGTGACTATCTTTTATGTCAAATAGAATTATGCTTGGTTCAAATATTTTCCTTTCTGGAGTAGTTTTAAAGTTCCCTTTAAGAAACAAAACATTCAGGCCTCCCATACTGTGGTCTGGTTGTGAGAAATTATGTCTTCCTTATGCTCTTTATGGTGTGTCTGTGCAAATCCATTTGTGCTTGTAATTTTTGTCCCGTTTCACCAATGTAAGATCTTTGGTTTAATAGATGAGATGGGATACATAACATTACCCGAGGTACAGCTCTAAAATCCTGAGATACTGAAGGTCCCTCTTGTGTGTGTGAAACTCTTTTTGATGGATTAATTTGGCTGTACAGTTTGGAGCATTTTTTGTTGCAGGGCCTAGTTCCTTTATTTGTGAATTCATAGTCAGAATGAAGTTTCCTGCTGAGTAGTTTGTCTGAGGTTGGGTGGTTGCCTGAAAGCCAGTATTGGGGGTTGTTGGAATATTTCTTAGGAGCGTTTCATCATCTGTTATGATGGGCTGTAAAGCCTTCATTATCTTTCTTATCCCTTTTAATGCAGGATTGTATGTTGTTACTACATGTACACGTTTTTTTTCTCTTTGTATTGGAAGAGGTATTCTCTCTGTATTTATGCTGGTATTGACGATTTTGTCCTTGTAACCTCTCTTATGGAAGTAGTCTGCTAGTGTTCATAGATGTTTATTTCTGTCTTCTGGGTCTAAGCATACACTGTAGCCTCAGATGGCCTAGCTGTATATTCTGGAATTGTGGAGATAAGTGCATCTGTCAGTGGGTTTCCTGTATTTAGAGGTATGCAGCTTGTCATCTCTAACGTGTACTGTGGTGTCTAGGAAATTTAATGCGCGTTTGTGAAGAGTGCACTTCTAGTTTGATTGATGGGCAAATTGTCTAAATCAAGGAGTAAAACTTTATTAGATTTTCTTGACCTTCTGTCCACATGATAAAAATGTCATCAATATAGCAATTGAAATTTGTTTTAATATATTGATACTATCAGCACAAATCTTAATAAACTTAATCACTATGTAGTGATATGAATAATAGGTGATATAACAAAATCCCACAAAAAAAACAAAAAAAAATGCAAAAATACCCCCCCACCTGGCTTCTGCACACACAGAAAATGCGTTCACTTCACATATAGGCCCCCTTTCTCAACCAAAAACTCGATGAGGTAGAACTATTGGACCATGAACACTTGCTTGCTGATAAAATCATGACAGACAGATGCGAAAATAACAGCAATTTTTCGTGTCCCTTTATAACGGCGTATTCCCACCATTTTCTAATTAAAAAACTACTATATAAGCACTGGCATATTGTTAAAAACGATTGGGGGCTGGGACCTGTCCTTCCTGACAGACCCCAGGTAGTTTTTAGAGGGGTTCCCTCAATTAAATCTGGGAGGGGGACCTAAACGACGTGCCATCTCCAAGCATCTCCAGAAATGGGGTGGATTTATAAAATTAGATGTCTTATACCCCTTGGGCTAAACGTCGATATTGAGATCAATGCTTTTTTTAATAATCCATAAATTATGTCTAGTTTTAAGTCTGTTTTTTGTATTTTCTAAATATGCTTGGAGAACACCACCACGACATGATGTCGGTTACCCAACATATGTTTAATGACTTATGTTGACAGCATGGTGCCTTTTATTTCACTGCACCTGCCTGTAATGTCCTTATGGCAGCTTGTTTTTTCGTTTTGATCTATATATATTTTTATATCTATATACATTTAGATCCTCGGTTGCAATATTATTCTTTTTATAGATTTCCTCTTTTTGTGCATTCATTTGAATGTGTGTGCGTGGCAGTGCAATCCCATACACATCCAGATGCGTTTATAGGCTCATACAGTGTTCGATTTCCTCTTCCGTGTTTACAGTGTGTTTTCTGTGTGATGTTCATCAGATCGAGGCTTGGTGTTCTACGCAGTGCTTTGTAACTGTAAACCACGTAGCGGCGCCCAGACGAAAACGAGGTCTGGTTGCTGTCTGGTGGTATAAAGGTGATGGTTCAGTGCGTCGCCGGTGCCCCTTTGAAGACGTCATCTATAACTAAACATGTGGGGCGTGGCTACGCACTGGCGCCATTACGCCTCATGTTACTTCGGTAAACGGGTGTTTTTAAGCTTGCCGGCTTATTTTATGTGCGTTTTTATGGCGGATGTTTGTTCCCGCCTGCTTTACCTTGAGCAATAAAGGCTTTTTTTATTCATTCTACTACACCATTGGAGTTTCTTTTAGTTTTTTGCACTCACGGTCCTCCCGACCAATGAGTGTTATTTTTAGATTGGAATTTCGGTTCTGCCAGTTTTGGAACATCACGGAAGTTCGAGGCTACAGCGGGACAGGAGGCTCATTTGTCCTTGCAGAGGGCTGTATCTGCTTGCGAGTAAGACCTTGCTCTTTAGGGGGTCCACCGTCTCTGGTAAGGGCATAGACATACCAATTGGGACTCACCCTCAACCGGGGATTCTCTCCACACCCTCTCTCCTCCTTTTTCCCTTCCAGGTGAAGGTTGATGGACTTTGGACGTCTGGCTTCTCTCATTGGGCCTGTCTCTCTTTTTAAAGTTTTTTTGTTTTTGATCTATGAATGGACTCATTTTTTTACATCCAATCAGTGTTCTGTATGATCTGTGTATGAACTCAATTCACTTTTCTTTTCACCTGCCACTTCTTCATACGTATTTTTAGTATCACTTTTTTTCAAATGTCATTTTTACTATAAGCACAATTATATTTTTTATTATTTCCATATAGGGAACACGTATATTTCATTATTGTGTATTGTTCTCTATTCTCAGTCAGGGAACACGAATATTTGATTGTGCACTCAGTATCTTGCCTTATTGTAAGTTAATCATCTATTCTCTTTAAGGATTTATTGGTAGTTATTTAGGAAGCACAACACTGTTTTATTATGGATAGTATCAATATGGCTTTTGTTGTATGCTGTTAAAGAATCTGTCATCCAGGTCAGCCATAAATAAGTTCTTCCTATAGCAGTACCCATACATAAAAGATAGAGGTCATTAATGAAAGTGAAGTACTTGTGTGTTCGAATGAATTCGAGCTGTGGAACATCCTCAGAACTGAATTTGTGGTTTGGCAAGGATGATAAAAATCTGCAACATGCAGCAATTCCATCCTTGTGAGGGATGTTGCTGTACAGAGATTCTACATCCATAATGACTAGTAGTGTGTTTGGTGGTAAGTGCTATAGATTGTTGATCTTGTTCAGAAAATCAAATGCGTCTTGCAGGAAACTAGCAGTATTCATGCTTAATGGTTTTAACATTTTTCCTACAAGGCCTGAGATTTGTTCAGTGTTTTCATACCGGTTATGATGGGTCTTACTGGATTTCCTGGCTTGTGGATCATGGAGAGCATGTAGAAGTCCCCAATTTCTAGGTTATCCTGAATTTTACTGATATGTTCTACTTGGAGGTATGGTCAATGGTAGAAACTACCAACCCACGCAAATGGAGGCTGGTTAAACTAATTTAGGAGCAGCACGTTATAAGGATAAATGTAAGGGACAATAATTAACTAATTAATTACAAACCGCGCTCCCTTTAAAGTGCAAGTGAAAATATCACACACTAGTGTAAAAAATAAAATATAAATGTGTCAAATGATAATACTCATAAATGACTACTGATTGGGTGAAATCGGCAAACAATCAAACATCAAAAAATTGAAACATCAAAATCAAGTGAAAGCAACAGTTGAAGATATAAAAAATTCAAAATAAATTCAAAAAAGTGTTTAAATTATGTGGAAATCAAACATCTGGATAAATCCTCCTGGAGTTCGGCAAAACATCAGAAAACAGTCATCCACCCCTATCACCGGCCACACAGCCTACTCACCAGATTGTGGTGACTCCCATGACAGGAGTCAAAAACGCTTCAAGGACAGCCAGAGAAGCTTCACACGATCACAGCTTGATTCAGGTGCTGGAACTCAGGTACCACTGTAGCTGCTGGATGCATGCAAATGAACACCCGAATAGAGATGGGTCATTGCAGACCATTAGTGCCATAAATGACTACTGTCATGGGAGTCACCACAATCTGGTGAGTAGGCTGTGTGGCCGGTGATGGTGGTAGATGACTGTTTTCTAATGTTTTGCCGAACTCCAGGAGGATTTATCCAGATGTTTGATTTCCACATAATTTAAACACTTTTTTTAATTTATTTTGAATTTTTTATATCTTCAACTGTTGCTTTCACTTGATTTTGATGTTTAAATTTTTTGATGTTTGATGATTTCACCCAGTTGAAAGCCATATCTTGAACTGTTGCTTTCACTTGATTTTTATTTTCCAATGTTTGATTCTTTGCTGACTTCACCCAATCAGTAGTCATTTATGAGTATTATCATTTGACACATTTATATTTTATTTTTTACACTAGTGTGTGATATTTGCACTTACACTTTAAAGGGAGCGCGGTTTGTAATTAATTCATTAATTATTGTCCCTCTACTTGGAGGTAGTTTGGTAGTATTTTAATAAGACCTTTTAATTGTTGAGTTAAATGATGTTGTGCATCTCATTCAATCCAAAAAATGTAGCCAAGGATCTTTCGTTTGTGAAACAGCACATAAATTACAAGTACAAATACACCATTAAAGAGCATAAGGAAGATGATTTTCTGCACACCTATGGGACATAATTTCTCACAACCAGATCACAGTATGGGAGGCCTGACTGTTTTGGTTCCTAAATGGAACTTAAAAACCACTCTGGAAAGGCTAACTTTTGAACTAAAATGAATTCTATTTGACACAAAAGATAATGGCATAAAAAAAGTAGGATTTCAGCTTCCTAAATCACTAGCCAACATTTTTAGGACTACTTTACCCTCTGACTTCTCCCCTCCAATTCCATAGCCCTTTCCCTGCCTTATTCCACCAGCTATCCAACCTAATTACCTTTACTGTGTACGTTTGTGTGTGGATTTTTTTTTTCCTTTTTTAGAGATTGTCCTATTAACGCTCTGCTAAAACTTTGTGCGTTAGTACTGATTGAACCTTGATAAAATGGGCATACCCTAAAAGCTCGTCCTGAAAATTACATGTTAGTGCAAATTAAAAAAAGTATAAACAGACAGTACTCAATTGTTTCTGAGAGAGGGAGAGAGAAATAGAGACACAGAGAGAGACACACAGAGAGACAGACACTAAAGGCAAACAGCTATTACGGTTTTCCTATTTAGAAACACCATAATGCCCTGTAACACCAGTGAATAAGTGATCATGTATTAAATATTTGTAAAATAAATATTTTAATAAATAGAAGTAAAAAAAAAAAAATTAGTTTATAAAATGTATAAACTTAAAAATAAATAAAACTGACCAAAACAATTATATGTTTGTCAAAAAAAAAAAAAGTTTCTATTAACAATAGAAAATGCTTTAAAAAGGAGAGTTGTAATTTAAGTCCTTCCATGTCCCCCACTACCACCAAAAAAGGGAGGAGTATGTTATACCTGGTACGCCATTTTCAAAATGGGTTTAAAGAATGTGCCTTTGTTACTAGCACACCCATAACCAAGGCAACAAACAAAAAAGAAAAAAGAAAAAAAAAAAAAAAAAGAAGAAAAGGGGGGGGGAGGGAGTAGGTTTACTATTCTAGAAGATTTATACAACCCCTGGCAAAGATGTTCCTTCAGTTGTTTATTGTTGTAGAAAAAAAGCAGATCACAGACATGGCCAAAAAATAAAGGCATTTCAAATGGCAAATTTCTGGCTTTAAGAAACACTAAAAGAAAACAAAAATAATTGTGGTGGCCAGTAACAGTTAGATTTATAGAACAAGCACAGGGAATAAATTATGGAATCACTCAATTCTGAGGAAAAAATTATGGAATCACCCTGTAAATTTTCATCAAACACTAACACCTGCATCAGATTAAATCTGCTTGTTAGTATGTAGGTAAAAAAGGAGTGATCACACCTTGGAGAGCTGTTGGAACAAGTGGACTGACATGAAGCATGGCTCCAACACCAGAGATGTCAATTGAAAAAAAAAGGAGAGGATTATCAAACTCCTTAAAGAGGGTAAATCATCACGCAGTGTTGCACAAGATGTTAGTTGTTCACAGTCGGCTGTGTCTAAAACATGAACCAAATACAAACAACATGGGAAGGTGCTTAAAGGCAAGCATACTGGTAGACCAAGGAAGACATCAAAGCGTCAAGACAGAAATCCAATCATCCACAGTCCACGATTGCCTTTCCTTAGCCCATTGTAACCTTGTTTTTTTGTGTTTAGGTGTTAGAGATGGCTTTCTTTTAGCTTTTCTGCATGTAAATCCCATTTCCTTTAGGCGGTTTCTTACAGTTCGGTCACAGATGTTGACTCCAGTTTCCTCCCATTTGTTCCTCATTTGTTTTGTTGTACATTTTCTGTTTTCAAGGTATATAGCTTTAAGTTTTCTGTCTTGATGCTTTGATGTTTTCCTTGGTCTACCAGTATGCTTGCCTTTAACCACCTTCCCATGGTGTTTGTATTTGGTCCATGTTTTAGACACAGCCGACTGTGAACAACCAACATCTTGTGCAACACTGCGTGATGATTTACCCTCTTTAAGGAGTTTGATAATCCTCTCCTTTTTTTCAGTTGACATCTCTGGTGTTGGAGCCATGCGTCATGTCAGTCCACTTGTTGCAACAGCTCTCCAAGGTATGATCACTCCTTTTTACCTACATACTAACAAGCAGATTTATTCTGATGCAGGTGTTAGTGTTTGTAATGAAAATTTACAGGGCGATTCCATAATTTATTCCCTGTGCTTATTCTATAAATCTGTTACTGACCACCAAAATTATTTTTCCTGATTTCTTCTAGTGTTTCTTAAAGCCAGAAAGTTGCCATTTGAAATGCCTTTAGTTTTTGGCCATGTCTGTGATCTGCTTTTTTTCTACAATAAACAACTGAAGGAACATCCTCAGGGACTGGTGATTCCATAATTTTTGCCAGGGGTTGTAAATACACATTCTTATCCAACAATTAAAAGAAGACTAGTATTGCCAAAACAGCATATCCAAGAACTAAGAAAAGTACTTTCAGTAAACGATCATATTTATCCTCAAGCTCTTTCACCAAAATTTCAAAAAAGGTAACAAAGAGGAAAGTCCCCGCTGCAAGGCCTTGTAAGAGAGCTGAAGTTATACTGCTCGCCATGTTCTGGGCACTCTCAATGGCCAATCCAATTGAAATACCTATAGGAATCATTATACTCACTAAAAAAGCCATCTTCACAGCATCGCTCATTGAAGTTTTTGCTTTTGCCATGTTCACCCCCATTGCCACAGCAATTAAGGTTTCATGAATTATAACACCTATAAACAAGTTTAGCACCTTATCCCCCTGTTCCTGCAAGCCAAGTGCCAAACCTTCAAAAACTGAATGAGCAGAGAGTGCAAACACTAAGCTGACAAGTCGAAGAGGACCAGACTTGGAGAGTTCTCTGATATTTAGACTATGAGTGTGGTGGCTGTGGCCTCTTTCATATTGGTTGTTGTCCTGGTTGGAGGATATAAATGGACTTTCATATTCAGAGTCACTACCAGCATCGGATCCCACATTTAAGGTTTCCAAATCATAGAATGAACGTTTCTCCTTCCGGAACGTTAAGATTACTTGCTCCACAAAGACTGTAAGGAAAAATCCAACCAGCATTACAGTCTCTGCCAGTGGATAGTCTGTGCTGACATTGCCCATTTTCAGAACTTCCTCAAACTGAAAAACAAAACAAACAAAAAAAAAACACCACTTGTAAAAACATACATATGTTTATTAACCCTTTGCACCACAAAATAAGGTCTGTTTTATTCAGCAGAGTGCCAATTACTAGAGTGTATGGATATAGTTAGGAATGATATTAAGTATTTACCACGATTTGTAACTCAGACATTTACTATGTTCTGCTACTCTAAAGCTAATCTTTACAGAAAAATTAAAAATTAAAAATTTGAGAATAGCTAGGCTTGCAGTACAGACATACTGGGGTTGATTTACTAGAACCGGAGAGTGCAAAATCTGGTGCCGCTTCAGCTTCCAGGTTTTTTGGACAAAGCTTAATTAAACAAGCGAAAGTTAGAAACGGATTGGCTACCATGCACAGCTGCAAGAGATTTTGTACTCTCCAGTTTTAGTAGATCAACCCCAGTATGTCTCAAATGTACAATCCCGGCACCTGCTGGAATGAATGAACTCTTGTGTGCATGCTAGAGCTGGGGAAAAAAAAAATCGATTTAAATCTTGAATTGAGTTGAGAGGTCAAATCGATTCAAAATTTAAGCAAATAGTTTTTTTTAGATTTTTTTTTCTTTTTCACCGCGCCGGTCCTGAGGAGCTGCGGGCAGGAGTTTTTAGGTGAGGCCGCAGCTTCGGCCTAGTCCGCGAGGCCGGACGCAGCGGACTAGGTTGAAGCCGTGGCCTCGCCTAAAAACCTCCTGCCCGCAGCTCCTCAGAACCAGCGCGGTGTCCAAAAAAAAAAAAAACAACAAAAAAAAAAAAACACCTCGATTCGAATCGTGAATCAAGCTTTTTTTAAGAAAATCGCCCAGCCCTAGTGCATGCATGGGAGTTGTGTCATCCTGACACAGCCAATCAAAATGGTTGAAGATCCCAAAAGCAATCAGCATTGGCAAGGGACTGAGAAGAGGAAAGAATAGTTCTGCTTTAAACTCTTGAGCTTCTGGGCCACTCTCTCTAGAATTACCTTCGAGTTCCATTGTCCGTTTTTTTGCTTTTGGCAACATCTCAGTTTTGCGCATTACTTTTTTTGGTGTTTGCAGTCTACCCCAACATATTATACATTTTTTTTAGGCTTTAAACTTGGTAGCAAAATTAGATACACAAAATTTTTAATTTTATTTTTAAATCTTAAAAAAAATTCAAAATAATTTCCTACTTGTCCAAAGTTTACATTATTTGTGCACCCTCATGTATTTACCACTAAACAACCAAAGCTTGCTGGTTACATTTATATCTCTAATGCAACTTTTATGTAACATAGAAGAATGGTAAAGCTCAAAAGGAAAAATGTATGCATTTTACTTTAAGGATGCTTTATTACCTCTAATGCCGCGTACACACGGTCGGACTTTTCGGCTACAAAAGTCCGACAGACTTTCAACTGACTTTTGTCAGACTTTCTTACGAACGGACTTGCCTACATACAATCACACAAAAGTCCGACGGATTCGTACGTGATGACGTACACCGGACTAAAATAAGGAAGTTGATAGCCAATAGCTGCCCTAGCGTGGGTTTTTGTCCGTCGGACTAGCACACAGATGAGCGGATTTCTGGGTCCGGCGTAGTTACGACGTAAAGATTTGAAGCATGTTTCAAATCTAAAGTCCGTCAGATTTGCGGCTGGAAAAGTCCGCTGAAAGTCCGGGGAAGCCCAAACACGATCGGATTGTCAGCCAGCTTTAGTCCGTCTGCATCCGTCTGACTTTTGTAGACGAAAAGTCCGACCGTGTGTACGCGGCATTACTGATACATTGCAAGACACGATGGGGAAAAACACTTTTTGCAAATTGTTAGCGCAACATTAAGATGAGGTTAAAGCAGAGCTCCACCCAAAAAAGGGGAAGCTCCGCTTGTCTGACCCCCCCCCCCCCCCCCCCCATTTGGTCGGGTTGGTGAGAGCACAAATTAGCACGATGGTAACTTTTTCACAATTGCTAAAAATTTGAATGACATTGCGTCAATTTACATCAGCATTTGAGGTTCGTGTAGTGAAGGCTGATTACCCAGGAAGGTAATATTTTTTTTATTTTAGGACATGCACATTATACATTGTATATTCATTCTTATAACTTTTTTTTGGAGTCTGGATCTGGTCAGTGGAGTGTGGAGACTAGATCCAGACCCGCTCAGGTCTAACCAACATCCATTTCTGTCTCCGTTTAGTTGTTTTTCTTCACTTCTGGTCTATTTAACATCTTACTCTAGCCAATTCTTTTAAAATTTTGAACAGAGGGAAGAATTACATTCTTATTTTCTGTCCGTCAATCCATAGGGCTTGTCCTCCGTGTGATGCCTGTGGCATCGGTCATCACTGGGACAAGAAGGCATGAACAGTAAAAAAAAAAAAAGAAAAAAAAAATTCTAACCCTTCCACACTCTGTTTCCACAATGTGTTTTTTTGTTGGAGAGATTTCCCCTCACTTTTTGTCTTAACAAAGACTGAGACGAAATAACCCCAATAGTGATAACTAATAGTTTAGTAAAGCAAAAAGGAGACTCTCCACACTGTCTGTATTACACAGGTGTCAGACAGAAAGGGAGAAGATCTCTCTGCATCTAGGACAGAACCTGCAATAATATACAATTTCTAGTAGAATGGGTAAAATGTTAAAACCTGTCGATATTTTATTGCTGTTATATATATATATATATATATATCTCTATCTATCTATCTATCTATCTATATATATATATCTATCTATCTCACACACACAAACACATATATCCATACACACATACATATGTGCTCCTGGAGTAGGAGGCCGAAAGGTCAGAATAAAAATTCAGGAAAGCTTTATGCAGCCCAGGGTTACCAGCTGTTTTTTTTATCACCTACGGTAATACATCCTAATGAAAGGTTGTATGTAAAAACAAACAAAAGCATGTTTTTACCTTTTCTCTCACTGCAGGAAGCAGGGCATTGAAGCATGTAGCCAAGAATACTCCTCCAGCAAAGGAGTTGCACAAGGAAAGGATCCTTTGTGAATGGGAAGATCTCTCAATATCTGGCACAATTAGCTTGACAGGCCCAAGCGAACCCAGCATCATCAGCACAAATACTGCTAGCAGGCACAACAGCTTTGCCACTACAAGATTCATTGCGATGACAGACTTGCTTGGCGATAAACACAGAATGATGTCACGGTCAGCCTAAGGCAGCAACAGCAGATTCAACTAAAGAAAAGAAAAAGTTTATTGGAACACTTTTCAGGTAACTGCACAGAAAATAAATAAGTCATTTCATATCCATAAATGAGAGGAGGGATGGCATTTTCATGTTTGTGGAAAACTGCCACACATTTCGAAGAACAGTTTTACCATAGTAAGAACTAGTTAGATCTGATTTTCCTACAAACCTGTCCCCGTTCAGACACACAGTCTTCTACAAATTCCACCAGCTCTCCTAGTGTGGCTCTGCTTCTCCCATGCATGAACACCACAATTTCCATTCCGAAGAATCTCTCACTGCTCATTCTGACAGTGTATAGCTTTTGTTTTGATTTTTAAAGTGGCAGCTCTGCAGTGCTGAGTGAAATAAACAGCAGAAATCTTTATTCTTGTAAAGCCCATAACTACATTGGGTTAATTTACTGATGTGAAGTCCTGCCTCCACATGTAAAATCTCTAGGTCAAAACTTACAAGTAGAAGTATAACATATACAATATTAAAAATTAGAGTCTTCACAGTAATATTTTGAGAGATACTACCAATACTCTCAGCAGCGGTACCATCTTGATAGATCTGCCAAGCTACTGTGCACATCGTAGAGGGAAAAAATTAATGAAGTAATGATGGTACAACAAAGCAAAAGCTAAATATGTACACACACATACATATATACACACACACATACATTATTATATATATGTCTCATCTTTTTAAGTGTGAGAACTTGCACAATTGGTGGCTAACTAAATACTTTTTTGCCCCACTGTATATATTTATATATTATACACACACACACACACACATATACACACGTACACACATTCTATCTAGCTATTTATCATGAGCATAGAGTTAAAGAGATTGTCACCATGCCCATACAGAGCAAAGTGACAGGTTCTCTTGAGGTGAGATTACTGAGCACAGTTCTTTTCAGGCTCTTTACTAGTTTTAAGCTGAATAGCTGGTAAGGTTTACATTTCTGCTGACAAAACAAAACTAATGAAGAATTATTGAAGCCCAACTCCACCCAAATAAAAAATGATCCCTTGCAAGGGCTGTGCCCACTATACAAGGGTTAATTGCTCAATGTCCATAAATTCCTGTGTCAAAAAGTAAAAACAAAAATCCTAAATCAAATTGTGCTAAAAAAAAAATAGGGAGGACGCCACCATACATGCCTGCTGGATGGTGGCCATCTTTAAGGTTGAATTAATGGAGATTGTAACACTGATAGCGCTGTTTTTAATGTTCATATGGAGTAAGTGCAATACTGTTAATAAAGGCCTTTATGGTTTTACACTATGGGCGCTTTGCTTTGTTACCTGTGTGGTGTCTATTTTTGGTGATGACCAAGGAAGCTAGAAATAACACTGGATGTCCGATTCCTTGCCACATGGTGCAGAGGTTGGAGCATGAGTTTACCTAGGTGGATTTAAACATAAATGTGCTATTGACCACTTTTGATACGAGTGTCAACATTATCTGGTAAGCCTCCCTGGAGCACTGTATTTTGTGAATTACTGGAATTCTGGCTGTTACCATTACTTATCTAAGAAGTCTCTGTGGGATTTTTCTCATTCATCATTTTATTTCACTTATAAAAAAGGGACTGGATCACAGATTTTATTTTTGAACACAATTGATTTAGGACTTTCATTTTACTTTTTGACACATGAATTTCTGGATATTGAGCACTGTTTGCACATTGAATTATACATATTTTTATGTGATTTATATATATTTTGTGTTATCAATATACATATATCTGGTATCTGGATTTTGACAAATATGGAGTATATGGCACAGATTGTTATACCAAGTTAATTGCTTGTTTTCGTCTAAAGGGGCACAAAAAAAAAAAAAAAAAAAAAAAGAAAAGAAGAAGGAAGGGGGTAGATCTACTTAGTTGGATATTCCGCATAGCTAGATTAGTCCCTGCAGCTTCTGCACCCCCATGATCTACGGTCCTGCCATCAAAAACACAGCAGGGTCTAAAGCCCTGCTCCGAATGAGAAAAAGCTGAAGGAACGTCCACTGCCAGGATTGTGGGAAAGCGCCACCTACCTGGGGAAGTGGAGGATCAAGTAAGTGAAACGGTTTCTCTTTTCAGGTTTGTTATTTTAATTAAATTAAATAAATAAATAAATAAATAAAGCTTTTACAATCACTTTAACCTTCTTGCATTCAGGATTGTACAAAGAACAAGATGTTCAGTTAGGAAGAGGGAATATTATACCATCAATACAGAAAAGATCTTCATAGAAATAGTGGTAAAACTGTGGCATATCCTACTGCAGGAGGCAGTAATAGCATAGATCCAAAAAAGAATGTAAACTGGATCATTTTTACAACTAATGGTTATCATTTCTAAACGACAATAAGGGCCGTTTTAGACGTGCGGATCCGTATCCAGCCATCCGCTTGCTCAGCAGGGATCGTTCTGTTGATCCCCGCTGAGCTGGCGGATGACAAGTCAGTCTCTGCAGGGACGGACCTGTCAGAGAGACCGCTCTCCTCTATGGGGGGGGGGGAAATCGGATGATTACGGACCGCCTGTCCATTTTCATCCGATCGACAGATGGAAGATAGGACATCCATCCGTCTAGATTTTGCGGATCGGATGTCAGTAGACATGTCACCACTGACATCCGTTGCTCCATAGAGATGTATGGAGCGACCGTTCAGATCCGCTGAAAAAACTGACAGGCGGATCTGAATGGTCCGCACGCGTGAAAGGGCCCTAAAGAATATGTTGATCAAGGTAAAAAGGACCCGATGTGCCCTTTGTGACATCAGGAATAATTATTCCCACAAGCAGAAAAACTGTTAGTGAACAGCATTTTGTACAGACCTGGCTCCTAAAAGTGCTTTTGTTGGTCAGAAATAAATACATACCCTGTTTCCCCGAAAATAAGACCTAGCGTGATTGTCGGTGATGGCTGCAATATAAGCCCTACCCCCCAAATAAGCCCTACCCTGTTTCCCCGAAAATAAGCCCTACCCTGAAAATAAGACCTACAAGGACTTTAACTAGGGCTTATTTGGGGGGTAGGGCTTATATTGCAGCCATCACCGACAATCAAGCTAGGTCTTATTTTCAGGGAAACAGGGTAGTAGACTAACCTTACAATACGGAATAAAGGACTGTGATTAGGGAAAACCCATGTAATGGGAAGCTGTTGATACTAAATGTAACCAAATATCATTTGCATCCATATCTGCAACAGGGTAGCAGCTACAATGCAGTCTCTTGATAAAAAAATATTTATATTATATATATATATATGTGCTGGGAGTGGGAGCATGATCTTAATATTACATTACACTTATCAGACTGGCAGGATATAGTAAACAAACAATCAAAAATTTCTGTCAACACAACCTTAGTAGAGTCCAAATACAAAACCTAACTCAGGTGGTACATGTTTCCTGTTAGGGTGGCAAAAATCAGACCCGCACTCATCCGCTCATTGTTTCAGATGTTGTGGCCAAGCAGGAACCAGATGGAAATGCCCCAAGGTAACTAAATTCTGGATCAGGTTGTTCAATTTAATTAGCTCGGTGACAGGATTCAACATCCCAAGTTCACCTGAAATTGTCCTCTTTTAGAAGCTGGATATTAAAATCCCTCACCACACTAAAACAGCCTTTTTTAACCAGGGTGCCCAATTTATGTATACATGCCAGCGAATGGATTACCTTTTAGTTACACAAAGCCACCAGTTTTCCTTGTGCACTATTAAAATCTTACAGCCAGTCCTAACAACTAGTGGCATCATCAGTTGATAGAAGAATGTTGGGCACCTCCCCTCTTCATGGGGCCACAGTAGCTGAGTGATGGAGAGAACTGAGGGAGAAGAGAACCATTGGAGTACTAATCAGTACCAGTGTGCAAAGGTGTATTTGTTTTGGAAGAATAAATCACCTCTAATGTTGGGTGTCCTACGTGTGTGGATGTTGCTGTGCTGTGTAAAGCTAGTAGTTTCGTCTTTTTTTTACATTTTAGTATGGGATGCCTCAAGATTGTGCATAATTTTAAAGGGCGACTTGACTTAAAAAAGGTTGAGAACCACTGGACTAGAAGACTGGCTTCCTATATAATTCTTAGCGAGTATAGCAATTGCGAGATGCTGGAACCAGCCAGTGATGCAATTGGAGTACGTCAAACAAAAACAAAATTGGGTCATGATCAATGAAACTCACCTGCACCTGAATTTCGATCCATCTATGGGTAGCCTGCTTGTACCGAAGACGACTTTGGTACAACCAGCCTGTCGGCTATATATTTTTTCGATCACTGGTGGCAACTATAGCCAGCAGCCATGATCATTGTATTCTGACGGCGAAGAAACCGTTGTCAGAATATAAAAGGGCAGAGTGAAGGATCCCCCCCCCCCCCCCCAATCAACACGAAGGCTACTTTCACACTGAGGCGCTTTACAGGTGCTATAGCGCTAAAAATAGTGCCTGCATAGCACCTGTAAAGAGCCTCTCTTCTCACTCCAGAGTGAAAGCCAGAGTGCTTTCACACTGGAGAGGTGCACTTGCAGGACGGTAAAAAAAAAGTCCTGCAAGCAGCATCTTTGCAGCGCTGTAGGAGCGGTGTATACACTGATCCTAAAGCGCCCCTGCCCAATGAAATCAATCAAAGCAACCGCCGGGTGTGATTTGTATAGACACCTGTGCAGGAACCCGCACAGATGTCTCTGAAATCGCCCCCAAAGTCGGACTCACATGCAGGTATAAAATCCCACTGTCAGTGTTTACCTGGGCTTAATGCCAAGCTAAACAAAATGACCACAGCTAATCCCAGTCAAAAGGCTTTGTGTTCCATTGAGAAGGTGATTAGCTACACCTTATTGAGTTTACAAGTCATTTTTAGCAGGGGGTGACCCTTTTTCCAATTCAGCGATTCTGTTTTTGATGTTTTTTTGTTTTTTTTTCTCCCCGACATGTTGGTGTTATATCTTGGATATCATACGTTGCACTGAGTAAATACAGCTGGATAAAGAAAAAAAAAAAGTCTTAATTTCAGACTGTTTTCCAAGAAATTGAGCGTGCCGAATATATATATATGTATAACACGCACCCCAAGTTTAGGAGGGAATTTTAAAGGAAAAAAAAAAAAAACTTTTAGGAGGGAAGTTTAAGGAAAAAAAACTTACATTAAAATGCCCATCAATGCAGCCTTATCTGTCCATCTGCAGCCTTTTCAGTGTCAGTACAGCCTTGCCCCATTGCAGCCTTGACCCAGTGCAGGTTTGTGCACTCGCCGCCGACATACACAGCCGTGGGTAGATTCAAATATGGCGCCGAGACTGCAGGGATTCGTCGGAGGCGAGATACACATACCCGAGTGTTCTCGTCTTTTTTCGGTGCCGTCGTCACGCCCAGTCCCGCCCTTGGACCTGTGTTATGTCCATCATAGGGCGGGACTGGGCGTGACTGAGCGGCGCCGAAAAAAAGCCCACGACGAGAGCCGAGATACACATACCCGAGTGTTTTCGGCTTTTTTCGGCGCCGCCGTCACGCCCAGCCCCGCCCCTTGGTCCTGTGGACTGGGCGTGACTGAGCGGCGCCGAAAAAAGCCGAGAACACTCGGGTATGTGTATCTCGGCTCCGACAAATCCCTGCAGTCTCGGCGCCATATTTGAATCTACCCACGGCTGTGTATGTCGGCGGTGACCGCGGCAATTTCCGCGATCGCTCCGATTACACAAAATCGGCGGGGATCGCCCTATAACGCGCACCCATGATTTTCCCCTGATTTTCAGGGGAAAAAAGTGCGTGTTATATGCCGATAAATACGGTATATTCATTTAACTTCACACTCTCGAAAAGGCTGTAAACTACTTTTTTTTTTAATCAAATAAAAAGTTTTTATTGTTACATAAACAAAGAAAAAAAATAAAACAGTACAATTTTTCAAAGAAGAACCAGCAACGATCTGTACATTAATTGCATGGATAAGGCACCAACCTACATAGAAACCGTACATATATGATGCAGTGTAACTACCCGTGCTCACCAGTTCTCAGAAAACATTCAGAATGGGATCAAGTCACCATTAACCCCAGGCGACTCCTGCTCACACCACCACCTGCCGCTGAGGCTTCGCGTCTGTTGCTTCTGCACCTATTGTAACTTCCGTCATCTGAGCAGTTTAAAGCAGCAGTCTGTCCAACACCAGGTCTATAGGTGATATACCAGAGGTATCTAGCCAGGGTGACCATAGTTTGTCAAATTTTTGTGGGCGCCCCCTATGTTGGTATATATATTTCTCCAGCCGGAGTGTGTCCCCCATCTGTATTAGCCATTCCTTCAACGCCGGAGGGTCAGCTGCCTTACAGTACCTAAGGATTAATTTGCGAACCTGAAAACAAGGCTCTAGCAATGGCCTGATTCTGATCATCACCTGTGAGGAGGTCATCCACAATCCCCAGCAGACAGGGCTTCGGGTCCATCGGCACCGTGACCTGAAAGGCACCATTTATCGTGGACACCACCCCTATCCAGAACCGATGCAGTTTGGGGCATTGCCATAGCAGATGTATGAGGTCACCATGGTCTCTCACACATCTAGGACAGTTTAAGTCTGCTCTTACCCCCATTCTGAATAGCCTGGCCGGTGTATAGTGGACTCTAAGGACAATGAATAGTTGCGACAGTCGCTGGGCCACGTTGAGTGAGCAAAGCTGTACCGCCTCTTCTCACTGTTCTTCCTCGAAGGTGCCCACGTTTTTTTCCCCATCTACTCGCCACCCCCTGACGGAAGCTCTCTAAATGAGTTTGATGGATCATGGAGTAGCATCTAGATATAAAGCCTCTGAACAAAGACACCTCCTCCATGTAATGGAAAACCGGCATTTGAGAAAGGACCCACGGAGCCCCGCTTGACTGCCGCCACTGCACGCCTCAGTTGCATATAGTAAAAGAGCATTGAGTGGGGGAGGCAAAACTGTTCCCTTAATGCAGAGAAATTTCCCATCAGCAAAAATGTGCTTCAGGAGCGTGACTCCATGTTTCCTCCCCCGCCCCCCCCCCCAATAGCAGCTCTTTGTAATGTCCATTGGCCCATATCTGACTGTAGCTGGTAAACCCATCCACATTCTGTAGCTGCCTTCCACACTTTTTGCATGAGTACATATGTTGGGAATCTTTTGTTGGATTTTGCATACGCCAAGGCCTCCAGCCCCTTAGCCACATCCGTAGTACTGGTAGTGTGGCACATAAGGGCCCTAATGGGGTCAAAACCTGCACACACCCCTGCCGTCTCTTGTTCAGTCACCATAGTCCGGGCAATATGCTGTAGCTGTGCTGCCAGGTAGTATATCCAAGGGTTAGGGAGCGCAAGGCCTCCCCTCTCCTTGGATTTCTGTAATTGTTCAAGTTTGATCCGTGGGGGCTTGTCAAGCCATATAAAGGCTCTAAAAATAGTGTTAATTATGTGAAACAACTTGAGGGGGATCACCATAGGGGTATTGTGTAACATGTACAAAAGCTGGGGCATAAATACAATCTTAATAAGGTTAACCCGCCCTGCCAGTGACATTTTAAGACGTGCCCAAATGTTTGCTCTATCTAATCCTGTTAATTAGGGGGGATAAGTTAAGCGAGACAAAGTCCCTGGGCTCTGGAGTGACCTGTACTCCCAAATACTTGAAGCTGCATGCGACCGTTACCCCCTGAACCGCCTGTATTCCACTGTCTGGATCCACATCCAGTAGCATGAGAGAAGACTTGGACCAGTTAATCACAAGCCCTGAGTAAACACCAAAATGTCTAATCAATGACATAGCCTCGCTAAGGGATTTTTCTGTGTCTCCAAGGAACAACATGGTGTCGTCCACGTACAACATAAGTTTCTCATGGATCTCTGCGTGTTGGAAGCCCCTGATATGCGTGTTAGCCCGGATCGGGGCTGCCATGGACTCGTTGGCCATGGCAAAGAGGAGGGGGGACAGTGGACAGCCCTGCCGGGTGCCTCTATAATTGAAACGGTGAGGATATATGTCCCGCCTCCCTTATCACCGCCTGCGGAGAACAGTAGAGCAACTGAACCCACGAGAGGAAACTTTCGCCAAAGCCAAAACTTACCCATGACCGCCCAGAGGTATTGCCACTCTATGCTGTCGAATGCTTTATGTGCATCGAGCGACAGCAGTGCCCTGTCACCCTCCCAGTCCGTCCCGTCTGAAGGTTTAGGAAAAGTTGAGGGAGGTTTATTGCAGTGGACTTTTGGGGCATAAAACCCGACTGGTCCGAGTGTATAATACTCGAGATGACTCCATTAAGCCATATCGCCAGGACTTTGGCCAGGATTTTTATGTCGCTTTGTAAAAAGGATATTGGTCTGTATGACCCCGGGTCTAGAGGGTCTTTTTCTGGTATGAGAATTAGGACAATATTGGCCCTAGTCATGGATGTAGGTAGGCATTGGGTCTCTCTGGCCGCATTTAGTACCCTGAGTAAGTGGGGCAGAATGTTACTTCCATATTGTTTGAAGAGTTCTATAGGAAGACCGTCGTCTCCTGGGGCCTTAAAATTGGGGGAAGAGGCCAAGCGCCTCCTGTAGCTCCTCTATCTTAATTGGGGCATCTAGCTGCGATCCCTGTATGTCCGTCAGGCAGGGTAGCTCTATGCCTTGCAGATAATCCTGAAGGTGTGTAGTCCACCCGGGATCTATACAGATCCGAGTAGAACCCCACCAATGTCTGCATAATAAGGTCAGGGGTATTTATCAGTTTCCCCCCTTCTGGGCGGAGGGCACCAATGGACGGAGAAGTCTGTGAGGTTCTTACAATTTTTGCAAGTAGCCTGCCCGTCTGTTCTCCCTCCTCATAAAAGGCTAATCGGTTATAAAACCTTTTCCGATCCGCTACAGATCCAGTAATTCTATCAACCGCTTCCTGGGCAGCTAACCAGGCCTCTCTAGAGGCATCCGAGGGGTCAGCTATATATTCCGCCTCTAATCGACTGACCAGCCGGGCAGCCTGTTCCTGTTGGGCACTTGTTTTGGATTTCACCCCATTTACCTCTGGAATGAGGAGGCCTCTAAGGAATGCTTTAAAATGTATCCCAATGTAAATTTAGATCAGGGTGCTCCTTGTGCCGCTGCCAGAACTCAGATATCTCCTCGGATATCCGCTCTGGGGCAGGGAACAAGTTAAGTAAGAAGGCGTTCAGTTTCCACGGAGCTCTGGGCAAATCTGTGGTCGGTCTAGCCAGCACGAATATCATCAAAGGCGAGTGGTCCGAAATGCCTCTTACCAGGTATTGAATGCCCCACAGAAGGCGTGCCGTCTGGGGGGTGCATAGTAACAGGTCTATCCTAGACAGGCAAAGGTGCGTTTTGAAAAAGCAGGAAAAAACTGTTTTTGCTGTGGATTGCGGTCCCGCCATGGATCAATCCACCCGACTTCCTCCGTGTATTTCCGCAGTGCTGTTCGAGCAATTGTGCGGCCATTCGCAGAGGCGAATGCTTGTCCAGGGCCGGGTCCATATAGCAATTCAAATCTCCAAACACAATGAGGAACTTCTGGGCTGTCCAGCTGGTACGACAACACTGTTCTCAATACTTCTAAACCAAACGGTGGTGGTACATATAGGGCCGCAATTATGCATTTTAACTGGTAAATCCTGCACAACAAAATCACATACCGTCCCTCAGCGTCTATCAATTAAGTGAATGTCCACCATTCGATGTACCAGGACACTCACACCCCTGGAATACGAGGTGTGAGTGGAGTGGTACGCCCGTCCCACCCACGAGTAGGTCACACAGGGTAATGAGTCCGGTACAAGATGTGTCTCTTGAAGGGCATATATGCCAGGTGAATGCTTTTTAAGAATAGTGGACACCATAGTACGCATTAGGGGGCTCTGTAGGCCTCTAACGTTCCAAGAAAGCAGTGGTAATACACTCATTTAACTGTGAAAATATGTATGAGGTATGGCTAAGCAGTTCTGGAGTCATGAGTACCTGGGGTAGTGTCCAGTGTTTTTTCCCCCCCTGGAGACCATGCCAGTCACGGGAAAGGATCGGCCTTAGTTGTAGTGCTGCATCCAATTGAGTGAGCCCACCCATAAGACACTCAAGTTCACGCCCTCACCCGTAGTGTCGGCATCATGACTGTTGCTGGTTAGAACAGTAAAACAGATAAACAGAACACAAAAAAGGTCCCCTGGCCTGTATGCGGCCAATCCTGACAGTTCTCTCCTCTGGGTCTCACATACTGCATGACGGGGAGTCTAACACTGGTCGAGCTAGTATAGAACTTTCTGTATGAAGTCTCAAAACGCTATTTATAAATCTCACTTGTTCTCATTGCTTTTAACGCAAGTTAAGGTTGTGGCTTCCCAGCCGAACATGTTGGTGCATTTCAAACTTTGGTTTGGTGTAATAGAGCATCAGTCCCCTTCTGTTGTGCCCCCCCCCCCCCCACCTGGCGAAAGACATGCTCGTTGGCATCCAGCCAGGTGGAGGCTTCTTCAGCCGTTTCAAAAAAGTGGGACTGTCCCCCCTCTGTGATCTGCAACTTTGCCGGGAACAGCATGGCATAAGTAGCACGGAGACGCTGCAGTCTTTTCTTTACGTCTGTAAATCTGGATCTGCGTTTTTGTATATCCGCCGAGTAATCAGGATAAAAAGAAATGCGGGCACCATTGAATTGCACATTACGCCGTTCATGGGCCTGGCGTAGCACTATTTCCTTGTCTTTGCAGTTAAGCAGTCTGGCTAGTAAAGTGCGGGGCGGGTGTCCCGGCGGAAGGCACCTGGATGGGACTCTGTGTCCGCTCCACTGAGTAAAACACCTCTTTTCCAAAGACCTCCATCAGCCATCTTTCCACAAATTCCGTGAGGTCCCTACCCTCCATCTTCTCGGGGAGCCCCACTATGCGCATGTTGTTCCTACGCAAACGATTCTCAGTGTCGTCCGACTTAAGTTAGTTTGCCCTTGAAATCCTGGCAGTAATTTGCGTATCTGAGGAGTGGGGTTAGCTTATCTTCAATATCACTGATGCGTCCCTCTGCAGCTGTGGTGCGTTCCCTGGTTTTTTGCAGGTCATGTCCAATGAAGCCCAGCTTTTCCTTAAGCCCCCCAAATTGCTCCTGGAGAGTGTGCACTGATGCTGTGCATCTATGTACTGCTTTAAGTATTGCAGCTAGGGTAGGTTGCTCTCCCTCCTCCTCATCCGTGTCAGGGGATGGCTGCTTAGTGTCCTGTGAGAGGCCTTGTGCAGACCATGCATCCTCAGGCTGTGGCTAAAAGATGGCCGGGGTGACTGACATATCCTCTCCCTCTCCCTGCTCCACAACACCTGCCAGTTTTTTAGCATAATACAGCATATCCTTGGGGGGGATCCTTCACAGTGCCCTTAGGTGTTTTGGGGATCTTACCCGGATCCTTGGATCTGTCTGTGCCTCGTGATCACTGGGAGAGGGGAGCCGCGGCACCATGATGGATGTCCGCCGGGCCGCCGGATTCTTGCTGTTTGCGGGTCATCAGGTCTCCCTCTGTGTTTCCGTTTCGATCCCGGGGGGGGGGCTCCGCGGAGGGTATTCAGGGAAAATGAGACTACCACAGGCATTTTTGTCAGCTGGGAAGAGGATCAATACAGGATTTGAAGAGGGAGCTCAGTGAGACACGTCCGCTCACATGCCGCTCCTGGCCACGCTCCCCGCTGTAAACTACTTTAGTAGCGAGAAACTAACATCCTGCCACCGCACTCCTCAGATCAGCCCCAATCCCTGCAACTCCAGATCAGCCCCAATTCATGCACCTTCACACCTCAGATCAGCCCCAATTCATGCACCGTCACACCTTAGATCACGGTACCCCCCTGCTCATCTGCCCCACCAATGTTCCCCCTTTCTCATTTGCTCCACCACCGTACCCCCATGCTCATCTGTCTCACCGCTGAATCATCTTCTCATCTGCCACACCACTGTAACCCCCTTTCTCATCTGCCCTACCACTGTACCTCCTGCACATTTGTCCCACCTCTGTTCCCCCCGCTCTTCTGCCCCACCACTGTAACACTCTGCTAATCTGTTCCACCGATTTACCCACTTTCTCCTCTGCACATCTGCCCCACCGCTGTAACCCTCCTGCTCATCTGTCCCGCCAATGTACCTTCTTTCTCCTCTGCCCCGCACTGTACATCTGCCCCACCTCTGTACCCCCTGCTCTTCTGCCCTACCACTGTAACCCCCCCGCTCATATGTCCCAACAATGCACCTCCTTTTACACCTGCCCCCCTGCTTTTCTGTCCCACCGTTGAACCCTTCTCATCTGCCCCAACACTGAATTCCCCCCCCCCCCCCCGCACATCTTTCCCACCACTGTAACTCCCACTGTGTACAGGATCATAAGGTGGGCCCTCGCAGCTGAGAAGAAGGGCGGCGCCCGGCGCCGCAGCAAAAGTTTGGTGCAATTTTAATTGCGCTGAATAGTGGCTGTGGCTTAAAGGGACACAGAGTACAGGGGTTCAGTAGTGACGAAAAGGTTCAGGAATAATGTCAACAAAGTTCCCAGACGCTCAACAGTAATTCCACAAACTGTGACCTGATTGTGGGTTCTCAATCACAGTGAAACCCTTTCTTTCTGAGATTGGTAGTGGCAACCAAGCGAGTCGTCTTCCTCCAGATGGTGGGCGGGGCTAGCAGGACTGTGATTGGCTTTAGCAGTGGCCAATGACAGTCCTCCTCCTGGAAACAGGGACACCCTCCCACCCCAGCAGAACTGCACCCAATCTATCCCCCATCACAAAAGCTGACGATCACAGCTACAGCAAAGTTTGGTTCTCTAACAATGTTTCCCATCTTTTATGATGTGTGGGGGTATAGTGCCTCCCCCTCAGTGCAGGCGCGGTGAGGGGAATTCTTAAATTGGAATGCATTAGTCTCACTGACTTCCCTGTGCTGCTCTGCTGATGGGGACGGAGTAGAGTGCCGGCAAAAACGGCTTTGCGTGCAGCTTGGGGCACCAGTGCCGGGGGTTGCCTACCCCTGTATTTTGGTTATTTTTTGAAGAAATGTAGCAGAATACATTTTGGCCTGCATTTATGAAGAAAGGCTATTTATGTGCAAACTTTTATAACAGAAACAAAGAAAACATTTTTTTTCTGTATTTTTCCGCTCATAGAAGAAAAACAAAAAAACAACCCCCCCCCCCCAAAAAAAAACAAAACAGCGGTGATTAAAACACCAGTAAAAAAAGCCATATCAGCCCCAATTTTTTTTTTCATTTGGGTACAATGTTGCATGACTTAGTAATTGTCAAAAGTGTGATGGCACTGAAAGCTGAAAAATGGCCTGGACTGTAAGGGGGTAAAAGTGTCCAGTCTTGAGGTGGTTAAGCTCTAGCTTTTCAGTCCAAACATGTCACAAGTTATTTATACTCAGATGAAAGAACAGGTGAGGATAAACAATGAGAAATGGAAAATGCAATCCTAGGGAACAGCATTATTGTAAAATGTAAAGCCTAACTGAAAGACGTTTTGTTTGCTAAAGCACATATTGTGGAATGTCTGTGCAATGTATGCTGGCACAGCATCTTCTCTTCACTGCAAAAGTGTGTGGCAGTGTGACAATGCAGGAGAACATGGACAGGGTTTTTGTCACTCTATAACAGAAAGTGCATAAACAAACACCATTATGACATCATCAGGAGATCTGCACATTTAAAAATGCTTTTGAAATTGCATTAGGCCTGGTTCACACTGGTGCAACTGTAATTTCCAATTTCCAATGTAATTATGCAGTGCAACTGCAATGCGACTTTTGACACGATTTTCATACTGCTGCGATTTCTGTTTTGACCAGCAGTTGGGGAAAAAAAAAAAAAAAAAAAGCTGTAAAAGAAGAATGCTTTCAGAGATAGGTGTGTTGTTAGTTTATTTTTATCAGTTAAAAAAAAAAAAAAAAAAAAAAATGGAAAGTAAAATTAATTTTCTATTGACATCCCAGCAGTTTGCGTATGGCAGTGTGAAATGCGTTGTGAGTCGGGTGCAATGCGGAAACACGCAGTGGATTTGCAGGGTTCTCGCATCGCACCAATGTGAACCAAGCCTAAGGGAACAAAATGAAGTCAGGATGATAAACCAAAAGCATAACATGGATGCTACAAAGTCCAAGCAAACAGAACAATGAAAACCCCATGGCACTCAAAATACCCAGGTAACATTACATAAGATAATGCATTGAATGAAAGTAACTGAAAATGTCACAGCTTAACAGAAAATTATTATTATATGTCTTAATCTTTGATTCAAATATATTCTAAACTACTTACATCAAGGAAATGCAATTTCCATCATCTTCTTTGTGTTCCTAAACATACTAGGAAGAAAATAGAATTGTTAGAATAAAATTAGATATAGAGAGATAGAGAGATAGAGATAGAGAGAGAATATATATATATATATATATATATATATATATATATATATATATATATATATATATATATATATATATATATATATATATATATATATATATATATATATATATATATATATATATATATATATATATATATATATATTTATTGTTACTTGATGAAATGCTATATTAAAGTCTTCTGGTTGAAGCCCACAAAAATATTATTTTATTTATTATTTACTATTTTGGAAACCCAATTCATGATCTGCTATTAAGAGCATAGCCGTTTTATAATAGAATTTTCTGTTTATATTTGGTTTCTACTTCTTTCTTTCTACCTTCTATGTATGGCGATTTACGCATGTGACTAATATTTCATGGATGTAATACTCTTAGGCCTGGTTCACACCTATGCATTTTTTAGTGAGTTTTCAGTTTTGCAGAAACAGTACAGTCCATTTAACATGGTTTCCTATGGGTCATGTTCACATCCATGCAGGGGTGTAACTAGTATCTTCAGGGCCCCAGTGCAAGAGACCATGATGGGTCCCCCCTGAACCCCCCCTCCATCCAACTCCCGGGCTTCCAATTTCCAATTTTGGGAGGGTGTCCATGGATATCCTCCCAGAACTCTGCCTCCCGTATGCCCCCTGGGACGTGCTTTCAGCGCAATCATGGCAGCCCTTTACCGTGTGATTAGACGATCACACGTAAACAGACTTGCTGAGTATCACGCTGTGTCTGTGTGAGGAAAGGAGAGATGTTAACTGCCAAGAATGTCAGTAAATTCTTTACAATGATAATCAGCACCGCATTTCAGTGCCACCTATCAGCGCTCAATGCCCATCAGTGCTTATCAATGATGCCCATCAGTGCCACCTTTCAGTGGTCACCAATGCTGCCTATCAGCACCACCCATCAGTGCTCAATGCCTATGAGTGCACATCAGTGCTCATTAATGCCCATCAGTGACACTTATCATTGGTCAGTGCCACCTATCAGTGCTCATCAATGCCGTGCCACCTATCCGTACCACAGACCATTGCTCATCAATGTCACGTATCAATGTAGCCTATTAGTGCCACAGATCATTGCTCATCAATGCCACGTATCAGCGCAGCCGATGCTGCCTGCCTTCTCAGCATGGCGGAGAGCGTATCTCTCATACAGCTCAGAGCTGATAGTTCTCCCTGCTCCCCCCTCCTTCCTTCCTCTCTCTCTCGCACGGGATGACACAGCCAATCTGCTCCTTCTCCCGCCATTCTCCCGTATGTGTACCGCGGGAGGTGCGAGCTTGCTAGCTTAACGCTTGACGTCCCGCAAAGCACACACAGGAGGGGGGAGGGGGAGAAGGAGCATATCGGCTGTGTTATCCCTTGCGAGAAAGAAAGGAGGGAGGAGCAGGGAGAACCGTCGGCTCTGAGCTGTATGAGAGAGATGCTCTCCGCTCAGAGCCATGGGACTAGCAACCCTGCTGGGCCCCCCCGCCCCCCTCATACATTGTTTTTGCTCGCTGTATCGCTATGACACTTAGTGCCGGTTCACACAGGGGCAACCTGTCAGGCAACTTAGCCATGCTCCATGCATTGCAACGGCACCGTTCTAATAGGAGCAACTCAAGTCGCTTCAACTTAGAAAAAAGGTTCTTGTACTACTTTGGGGCGACTTGCATTGACTTCTATACAGAAGTCGTTTTGCAAGCTACGCTGAAGTCGCTCTGTATGGGGTGGCTTCAGCATCGGATATGAGTCGGGCGACTTTGAAGCCGCCAATGTGTGAGTAGGCACTTACTAACCTTGATGTTTGGGTTTATGAAAAAAAATTTTTCCTTCTGTTGTCACATGCTGAGAAGTTTCTTATACTTTTGAAAAACAATAGTTTTTTTTTTTTTGTTACAAAAAAGTTAGGGTCCAGAGTAAAATCTGTTTTATATAGAGTCCAATAGGCAGATTTTCTCTGGTGTCTATCTTTTGGGAATTCCACATCCGTTGTGAAGTTTTTCCACAAATTAAATAGAGACAGAGGAGCCCAGTTGTAATGGCTTAAAGCAGAGTTCCACCAGTTCAGTAGGGACTGGACAAATTTTGATCTGTGTACGGGCAGGGAGGTTGCAGAGTGTAGGCTATAGGAAGTCTCCCTGCTGTCAGAATACAATAGCTCAGTGGGAATATTCCCCCATCCACATAAAGTGTGTGGATAGAGGAACAAAGTCAGTTCTTTTCCTTCAACCTACTGGTTAAAGAAAAAAAAAAAAAAAGAAAAAAAAGAAAAAAAAAAAAAAAAAAGGACTAATCTATGACCAGAGTTGGGTGTGCTTTGACCTAAAAAACACAAAAGGACAACAGCTCAGGGAAGCTTAAAGGGGTTGTAAAGGAAAAAATGTTTTCCCCTATAATTATCCCTTGTCAGGCGCTTATATCAAAAAAAGTAATTATTTTCATTAAAAAATTTTTTTAGATATCTGTTTAAATAGCGCTTATAAATCATCCTCCGGCTTTCCTGTGTAGTTAGTATGCTGTATTTCCTGGTTTGCGGGGTGCGTGCACTACAGCGACGTCACAGCAATAATGGAACTACAGTTCCTATTACGCTTAGCGTCATCGCGCATGTGCAGAGCCTTTTTTTTTTCGCCTTACGAGAACGAGCAAAGTTCTCGTCCACACGCCACCCATAGTATCCACCCATTCCCGCCTCCCCAGCAGGACCATTTAATGTAGGCAGCAAGGGGGCGGAGTCAAGGCGGGCCAGTGAAGAATAGAAACTAAGCCAAGGGAGGTGGCGCTGCTGTGTGATATACACGCCCACTAACACACAGCCCTTGTGTCTCTATGTTCAACGTAGAGAGCGTCCTGACGCACTGCTGTAGTCCAAGGGTGGGGGTGAGCACGACACTCACCACCAGGCAGAACGGCTCGCCTGATGGTGTGTAGTTACATACAGAGTAACAGGAAGTGGGGACTTTAATGAAGAAAAAAGGACATTTGCAAAGGAAATCAATGGAAGAGGTTAGTGAACGAGCACTGCATTAGGTAAAAGGAAGCTAGTTAGGAGATAATATTTTTTCCTTTACAACCCCTCTAAAAAAACAGAAAGCAAAACAGAAGCACACTCAGGGAAAGAAAACCCACTGCAATTGCGGCTTAAAAGCACAAAAACTGTGCAATGTCTTACAATTGTGTTTTTTTTTTTTTTTTTTTTTAAAGAAAGCAGCCACATTCTGAACAAAAAAGTCCTACTAGAATGGAGAAGAGAGGGACCCTTGCATCAAGAACACGGGCAATGCTGAGCTATAGGTCTGGAGGCAGAGGATGTGCTGCTATACCTAGAATAAGTCCTCATGAGCACAGAACATATGCTCAGCTCTCCTAAACGCCTTTTGTCCTGGCATAAGAAAAACTGCTTAAAAAAAAAAAAAAAAAAAAAAAAGAAAGCGCGTAAAGCTGCGTTGTGCCCATGTGTTTAGGCAAGTCAAGCATTTTAGAAATCATTTATTCCACTGGCCAGCTGAGCAAGTGGATGACAGGGCCGTCTCCACTCACTGTGCTGAGACGGACCTGTCAGAGCCCCGCTCGCCTCTATGGTAGATTGGATGAAAACGCATCCGCCTGCTCGTTTTCATCCGATCGACGAACGGAAAATAGGGTTTCCATGAGTCTGGATTTGGGGGATCGTATAGCGTTGGATGTCAGCGGACATGTCACAGCTGACGTCCTTCGCTCCATAGGATGAAGCATCTGATCAGGTGCCTGAAAAACAGACAGGCATACCTGATCAGGCAGCATGTGTGAAAGGGCCCCCCCCCTCAAGTTGACTTTTACAGAAAATCTGTAAGGTGAACTTACACTGGACCCCCTCCCCATTCCCCCCAGACACGCTGTACCCGAGTCCCGCGATTACCCGCAGTGAGACATCAGGTCACTGTTTCACTGGTCAAGGGATATGAAATCCCCATGGCTTAGGCCGGGTTTACACCGCCCGGGGCATGATGAGGCGGTGACGTCATAAGGGGCGGGGTCATCGGATGACATCACCGGGTGGCCACGCCTCATGCCTATATAAGTCGTTGCGCACCCCGCACACGGCATTACAGCGGGAGAGAGCGTCGTGTCAACATCGGAAGAAGACTGGAGGGAAGAAGGCGTCGGAGACCGGGCCAACGCTAGCAAAAGAACCGGCAAAAGAGCAGTAGAGCCCGGCAGAAGATGCCGGAGAAGTCGGAAGAGACCCCCGGTGCTGCCTAATAAAATTACTTTAAAAACCTGTCTAGTGTGTTTTGTTTTTTTTAATCGATATATATACCCCATACTCATTCACATAGGGCGGGGGGCCAGGATCTGATAAGCCCCGCCCGCAGACCCCGACAACCAACGGCCAGGTTTGTCGGGAAGAGGCACTTGTCCTCATCAACATGGGGACAAGGTACTTCCGGGGTGGGGGGGGGGCCGCCCCAAAGCACCCACCCCCCCCCCCATGTTGAGGGAATGCGGCCTGGTACGGTTCAGGAAGGGGGGGGGGCGCTCGCTCGTCCAAACCCCTTTTCCTGACCGGCCGGGCTGCATGCTTGGATAAGGGTCTGGTATGGATTTTTGGGGGACCCCCACGCCGTTTTTTTTGGCGTAAGGGGTTCCCCTTAAAATCCATATCAGACTGAAGGGCCTGGTGTGCTCTCCGAGGGGGAACACATACCGTTTTTTTATTTAAAATTTGGCGTGGAATTCCCCTCAGGATTCATACCATACACATTGCCTGGTATTGGCGGGGATCCAAGTCGGATGCCTGTTCATTGAAAGCCGGACGTATGTCGGCTTCAAGACGCAGGGCAAAGTCGGATCCAAAGTAGGACAGCTGTCGTGTCGCACCAGTGTAAACCGAGCCTCAATCTCCTAAATGGTACGTATAGGAGACATTCTAACTGGTCGGCACCGAGCAATCAGGACCCGCCTAGCCCGTCCTGTCAGCGCTGGAGAAGGAGAGAAAGCCGCGGGGGTTCCAAATCCCCGGATCGGTAAAGCGGCGACCTGATGCCTCACAACAGGCGATTGCGGGACTCCCGTACAGCGAGACCGGGTTGGGAGGTTGGGGTGTCCAGTATAAATTCACTTTAGAGATTTTCTGCAAGGCAGGGTTCACACCATCGCCAGAGCCAGTCAAAATCTCCTGCTATTGCGACTTGGATGGGGGGGAATCTGCATCCAAATCACAATGGTGTGAACCCAGCGTATAGGTGAACTTATGCTTTAAGTGATGAAGGGGATGAACAGTCCAAAAAAGTGTAAATAAAATTAGAGCCCACCCAAACTCAGGTACAGAAACACTCTTCTCACCTGGAAACCAGTGGTGTCCCCACCATCTGTCACTTGCTGGTGCTCCATCTTCATGCACAGTGCATAGCAAAAGACCTACAAGTAAAAAGAAAGGAGAAAAATTTGACATCTGACACACAGGCTCTTAACTGTGTGACCCGAACGCTGCACCCACAGTGCCCCATACCTTTTACCTGCAGTGAACAGAGGACCTCACCACCTGGGGGAACACACTACCCCTTTCATAATAATGGCTTCCTGCGTTACTGAAGGGGCCTCCAGAAACCTTAGCAATTCCTTTTATCAGCGCCACTTAAGCCATTCCAAAGTGGTAAGATACATGCTTTTGTTTTTCATTCAACCAATTGCTCCCACTGAGTTATTGTATTCTGACAGAAAAAAATACTGTGCCTGGTGGCACTGAGCGATCAGGAAAACCCAACAAGCTGGTTGTTCAGAAGTTGATTTGTAGACTGAATTCTGAACAACCAGCCAGTCCATACATGGATCAAAACCTGGCCAGTCCCTGCTGAACCAGCCAAATTTCAATCCATGTATGGCCTGTCAATGGCCCCCTGCTGCTGTCTCTGAGCCAATGAGGAGTGAGAGCACAGAGAGAACCTCTGCTCTCATGCACAGCGTTGGGTCAAGATCATGCTCAGGTGAGTATAAGGGGGAGCTGCATGCAGAAGGTTTTTTTTTAACTTTAATGCATAGAATGCTGAATTTCTGAACACTTACTGCTATCTGAGGCTCAGTTTTCTCCTCATTTACTATATTCGACAACGTAATTAGACAGGAAGTGAGAGGAAGAACTCCAATACCCAACACAGTCAGCAATAAAAAAATACAACTATTAAAATTGATATTGAGCCTTTGCAGCTTCTACATGGCATAATTTAAAGCAATGCATACTTACCTTTTCTTAGCACCCCGCCTGCTCCGCTCAGCTGCCAAAGTCAAAGAAAGAAAAAAACTGTGTAAAGCGCCCAATCACTTTACTTGAAGGTTACACAGGGCTGAGGACTGTCTTTTCCCCATGTGAAAACGCTTTACCAATCACTGAGCACCATAGCGGTCACATGGGATGCATATGGCCATAACATCAGACAAGATTTCTCAGAACCCATGTACCCTTCTTCTCTAGTCAAGTTTTTACGATTCCTAAAGTCTGCCCAGAGCTTTACTACACGAGTGCCACCATTGGAATGCTTGCAATGGTGAGTACTTGGATATTAAGGAAAATTCTTGCACTTAGCTCAAAAACAATGCTGGACTGCTGCAACTTATGTAACCCAGACACTGGGCCAACACCAAATCTAAAACAAAAAAATAGTGCGCTGTCCCTTTAAATCATGTAATGAATGATCAAATCAATCCTAAGCTGCATTGAACTGTAAACTCAGAGTGCAAAATAAGCAAAAAAAAAAATAAAATAAAAAAAAAACAAAAACAAAAAAAAACACACAATAGTGCAAAGCAAGCAGTAGATAAATTGAAAGTATACAACATAAAAAAAAAGGAAGAGCATAAAAGGAGTCTCTTATTTAAAAGGTCATTGTATGAATAATGGTGATAAAAAGTGCTCAATGCTGAAAAAAGTCTGTGAAAAGTGCTAAAAGTGCTCCTTCAAAATAGATGGTTGCTTAAACAGCATTGGTCCCGAATTACAGGGATCAAAAGAGCATGAAATCCATCTCCAGGTGAAAAGCTCCCATACAAAACCAAATCACGATAATATGCTTCCTCAGTAGACTGCGATGGACTATTTGAGAACCGGCCCTTATATCATAATATAGTTCTCCATGGGATCACATATGGAAGAGAAGCAGTGAAAAAAATCATAGTGCAGTAAAACCAAAATAGGCAGTATATAAATGGCATCAAAAGTAAAACATACTAACCGCGGCGTCTCCCATCCTGCCACGATGACGTCACACACACCGCTCGACTCATTTCCCCAAAAATGGCATTCTCTGGGATTGGAATCTCCAATCTCCAATCCCAACGAACGCTATTTTTTGGGAAACACAGGGTTAATCCTCTGTATTGAAAAAAAAAAGCTGTTTGATCCTGTCTTCTCTGATCCTCCCCCTTTTCCATTTTCCACAATCCATCTCCTGATAAGACAGAGCCTTTGGAGTTATTCTGCACATGCTCAGTTTTCTGTATTCTTGGGAGTGTGTGTGTGACCAGAACAGGGCAAATCAGCACTGTCCAGACAGAAAGGCAGGGGTCCCCGCAGTCTCATAGGACAGTGAGAGGAGAATGAAAACTTCTCCTACAAGCTTTAACCAGTGCTCAGCCAGACACTGATAGAAGTCACAAGACTGCAATATACGGCTGATGAGAAAAGGTATTTGGTGGATCATATTTACTAAAATAAAATTGCATTTTCATGTTCTGTGTGAGACCAGATATATAGTGACTACAGGGTCCTGTGTTTAGTAACACTTTAAGCCGGCCATACATGGTTCGATTCTTGGCCAGTTCAGCAGGGACCATCTGAGATTCGAACCATCTATGGGCAGGCTGATTAGATCAACTTGAGTACAATAAGCATGTTGGATTTTTAGGTTTGCAATTTAACAGCGGCTATAGCCGCTAGCAATAATCACTGTGCTGTCCCCGCAGGGATGGCTCCCTGCACCACCACCACCCCCTGCCGTGACAACACAATAGCTCCGTGGGAGGGATTCCTGTTCCAGGAAAGAAAATTGCATCATTTATGGCCTGCCTTAGAAAAGAACTGTAACTGGAGCATGCTCAATAGATGTGGCAATGGCTGATCTACACAATCTCAGACTGCAGCGAGGACACAGACAAGTGCAGTGAACAGCAGGATCAACTAGGCTTTTTGCAATCTACAGAAAGCCAATGCTTTAGTGTAGGCAACCAGTAGCCCTCCAGCTGTTGTGGAACTACATTTCCCATGAGGCATTGCAAGGCTGGCAGTTACAATTACTCCCAGAGGCATAATGGGACTTGTAGTTCTGCAACAGCTGGAGGTCCCCAGGTTGCCTACCCCTGCTTTAGAGGATAAACTAGTATGAACAGGGTATTGACAGTTTTTGATCACTTGGGTTTAAAGGCTGAAAGTCTTTTACTCTAATGCATTCTATGCATGAAGGTTAAAAAAAATAAAAAACCTATGTGCAGCAGCCCCCTCAGCTCACTCTTGATCAAGTGATGTGCACAAGAGCATTAGCTCTCTGGGGACTCTCGCTTCTCATTGGCTGAGACAGCAACAGGAGCCATGTGAGCCTGTGAGGAGAGGAGGCAGGGCTGAGCTGCGGCTCCGTGTCTGAATAGACACACAAAGCAGCAACTTGGGGGTGCGCCTGCTTGGGTGCCCCCATTGCAAGCTGCTTGCTGTGGGGGCACTCGATAGGAAGGTGGGGCCAGGAGTGCCGGCGGCTGAACCGAGAAGAGGAGGATCAGAGGTGCTCCGTACAAAACCAATGCACAGAGCAGATAAGTATAACATGTTTTTTTTTTTTTTTAATAACAAAATAGCCTTTACCATCACTTTAACCACATGGCAACCAGCCGCAGTTGTACTGCGGCAGAATGGCACAGCTGGGCGAAACGACGTTATGCAAGGTCGCTTCGCCCTGTGGCCACTAGGGGGCGCCCCCCACGATCCCCGCTGAGACACGGAGAACCCGGAACTGTGTATAAACACACAGTTTCCGGTTCTCTGAGGGGAGAACAGACAGATCGTCTGTTCATATCATACAGGAGTATGAACAGCGATCTGTTAGCTTCCCTGCACAGTCCCTATCCCCCTTCAGTTAGAACACAAACGAGGACACACTTAACACCTTCACTGCCCCCTAGTGTTAACCCCCTCACTGCCAGTGACATTTTTACAGTAATCAATGCATTTTTAATCGCACTGATCGCTGTATTAATGCCAATGGTCCCAAAAATGTGTCAAAATTGTCAACCATGTCACAATAAAAAAAATATTTATATATATATATATATATATATATATATATATATATATATATATATATATATATATATATATATATATATATATATATATATATATATTTTTTTTTTTTTTCGCAGATTGCCGCCATTACTAGTAAAAAAAATAAAATAAATAAAAAATACTATAAATCTATCCCCCATTTTGTAGACGCTATAACTTTTGAGCAAACCAATCAATATACGCTTAGAGATTTTTTTTTTTACCAAAAATAGGAATACATATCGGCCTAAAGTGAAGAAAATAATTTTTTTAAATAGTCTTTGGGGATATTTATTATGGCAAAAAGTAAAAAATAGTGTTTTTTTCAAAATTGTCGCTCTTTTTTTGTTTATAGCACAAAAAATAAAAACCACAAAAGGTGATCAAATACCACCAAAAGAAAGCTCTATTTGAGGGGGAAAAAAGAACATCAATTTTGTTTGGGAGCCACGTCGCACGACCGCGCAATTGTCAGTTAAAACGACAGTGTCGAATCACAAAAAGTGCTCTGGTCAGGAAGGGGATAAAATCTTCCAGGGCTGAAGCGGTTAATGATGCTTTAAAGTGGTATAAAATCCAAAACCAAAAATGTATTATATTGCAGCTTAGCAATCATTCGATGTGATGTCTGCATTAGTTTTCTTTCTCTCGGTTTTCACCTGGTGATCTGGCCAGCAACACACCTATTGTATTAGAGTACCCCCCCCCCCCCCCAATCCGGAAGAAGGAGCTCAAGAGGCACAGCAGCATTGTCAATCTGGTGGGGAGGGTAGTGTTAAATGTATTAGCAGATTTAGGTACAGTAACAAGTTGAATCCAAACCCCACTTAATGCTTTATAAGTTACAGGAAACATTGTTTTCCTTTTGGGATAAAGGTTTTCCAGAAATAAAAGATAATAATTTTATACACTCCTGCCAGTTGTAAATAGTTTGTCTCATCCATGTAAACTAATACACTCTTCTAGAGAGCTTGTGAAAAACAGACTTGCTGGCTGGATCACCAGATTAAAATATAGGAAAGAAAGCCTAAAAAAAGAAAAACTAAATTACAGCCATTGCATCTAAGAATTGGTAATCTGCAATAAAATGTGTGCTTTTAGATTTAATACTGCTTTAAGGTCGCTCTTTAATTTTGAGTTAAATGAGAACTATAGGCAAACTTTTCTTTTTAATTTTGGATAGAGTAAGGGAGGGTCATTTTATTTTTTATTCTGTTTGTCCCATTGGGGAGAATGGCCTACACTTCCTGTCCCATAGCCAAAAGAGGAAGCGAGAGGAAAATTAAGGGAATCTCATGGGGACCCCCAGGTCACAAGAACTAGTGTCCCCATTTCCTCTCGATTACTTTTCTGAAACCCAAACTTTAGGATTTTCTTTTACTTTCAGTTTCAATAACAGTAAACAGGACAAATAGAGAGGGTTAATCTCCCTAACGGGAGCACAGAGGGGAAAAAAAATAAACCTGACAGGTGTTCTAATCCCGTACACTATCCAAAACTAAAAAAAAATAAAAATAAAAAAAGTTTTGCTTTTAGTTGTACTTTAAATACTGCTTTAATCCCTTTGCTGCCAGGTCCATACGTCGTACGGATCTGACAGCAGGGGGTTTCACACACAATCCGGTGGCTGCAGCCACTGGGATTGTGTGTAAAACTGACCGACAGGCAGGCTCCCCTGGTACCCCCCGCCTGCCTATCTTCTGCTTGGGACTGACATGGCAGGTAGAGGGAGAAGACACGTGTCCTCTTCTTGCTATGACCTGGAAAGCAACGTGTAAGACGTCACTTCCGGTTCTGCTTCTGGTGTCCCCGGCTAGCAGGGCCGGGAAGGGATGTACCATATTGCAATGCGATCTGCATTGCAATACATTCAGTGGAGCCCAGAGGAGACATGCAGGGTCTTTTAGACCCTGCATGTTTCATTAAAGAAAACTGGTCACCTAAAAATCATTACATAAAAGGGACTTTTTATCCCCAATGTGACGAAGAAAAAAAAAAAAAGTGACACCCAAGCACATAAAATCCACCCCCCCCCACCCCGGAAAAAAATGTTGAGCCCCCCCCCCCCCCCTGCATTAACACACATACAAATGTAAATGCACTTATCGGGAGGCACCTACATGTAAAAACATTGCCGCGCACACCAGAGTAAGAGCAATAATTCTATCAGAAGACCTCCTCCGTGAAACTAAACTGATACCTATAGGAGGCTTTTGAGGATTCGCCTATAGAGAATATAGCGTACTGAAGTTTGTCGCCATTTCACATGTTGGGCATCTCTTTACGCAGTGCAACCTCATTTTTTATATTTTACAAAAAATGTAAGTCGTTTGTTTACGGCATGCGCCGTAGACACCGGTGCCTGTCTTTTGGAAATATCTCCTAAACTGTGTAGGTTTAGGAGATATTTCTTGCTCCTACAGGTAAGCCTTAATCTAGGCTTACCTGTAGGTAAAAGTGGTCTGTAAGGGTTTACAACCACTTTAACAACCTTTCTTTGAAGGCAAAAAAATGAGTTCAGACGCCAACCGCCTAAACACGGCTAAAACGCCGGTACCGCGGTTTTTCGTTTCGCTATTTTCGTTTATAAGCGTTTTTAAAGGTGACCTATTTTTTTTTACATTAAAAATCTCAAAAAAGATGGCAAATGATGAAAAACCATTAAAAAAATATATTTTAAAAACTTGTAATTGCTTGCAATGATTCATAGACCATTTATATACCCTAATGAGCCCTTGCCCTTCATCCAATCCAATACACCACTAGCATTGCTGTTATCCAAAGTATAATTCGAATTTGACCCATTAGTTGGATTTGAAAAAGCAACTTGTGGCAGGTGACGTGGCAAGTGGACAACCCACAACTTGTGGCAGGTGACGTGGCAAGTGGACAACCCACAACTTGTGGCAGGTGACGTGGCAAGTGGACAATCCACAACTTGTGGCAGGTGACGTGGCAAGTGGACAAACCGCAACGTGTGGCAAGTAACAATCCGTAACTTGTGGCAGGCGACGTGGCAAGTGACACACTAAATACAAGTACATTGCTGCTCTCTCAGCTGCTGCTACTCACTCTGGTCTCACAAAATGGCTGAAATAGTTAAATAATACTGTTTTTTGAGCTTGGGGAGCTCAATATGATGTTATCTTAACTAAACGCTTCTAGACGCAAACGCGGTAAAACATGCGCCGTAGACATCGGTGCCCGTCTTTTGGGCTCCCCAAGCTCAAAAAACAGTATTATTTAACTATTTCAGTCATTTTTCTTAACTAAACATTCTAGACGCAAACGCGGTAAAACGCCGCTAAACGGGCATTTTAAACACCGGTTTGAAGGTGTCAAAAAAAAAAAAAAAAAAAAAAAAACGTTCAGAGGACTTTGCCTCAGCATCCCATGTACATGGAGCCTTAGTCTGAAAACTCCTGTAATATTTACCGGTAACGGTATTTCCATGAATCTTCCAGGACAGCTATTTGAGAGATGATTGGCTCCGCCCTATACAGGAAACACAAATCAAACACAATTTAAAAGGGCCCCTCCCTCTCCTCTGACCCTCAGTTGTTAGAAGATCAAGTAAACCTCCACCAAAAGTGCACGCGGCAGAGGAATAACAGAAACTCACTAAAACACCACCACCAGGTAAAGAAAAGGAGACCAGTGAATACAAAATATGGTGGGAATATAGACGATGACCTGGAAGATTCATGGAAATACCGTTACCGGTAAGTCTAACAGGGGTTCCCCCCCATCTTCCAGGACAGCTACTTGAGAGGATAAGCAAGATTCCATACCTTAGGGAGGGACAACAGCCTGAAGCACTTTCCTACCAATGAAGAGGTCCTGGCTGGAGAGCATCTGGACTCTATAATGCTTGATGAACACAAGGACCAGACAGCAGCTTTAGAAATTTCTTCCTATGATGTTTCCCGCTCATGACGCGGCCAAAGATCTCATTGAATGAGCTCTTACTCTAGAAGGAGGAATGTGACCTGACGCTCTGTAAGCTTCACAAATTGCTTCCCTAATACATCTGGAAATTGAACTTTTAGATGCTTTGGTCCCCTTCTTGGGGCCACTGAACAACACTAAGAGTTGGGAGGATCTCCTAAACTCACTAGACCTTTCTAGATAAAGTAGAAGGCATATTTTCACATCCAAAAAACTAAATCTTTCCTCTTCCACATTCTTGGGGGTGGAACAAAAACTAGGAAGAATTACCTTCTGGGACCTGTGAAAGCAGGAAGAAACTTTGGATAAGTACAAAGGATCGGGCCTAAGCACTACCCTGTCCTCTAAAATCCTCAGGAAAGGGTCCTTACGGGAAAGGGACTCTAGATCAGAAATCCTCCCTGAGGTTATAGCCAAGAGAAAGGTAATCTTTAAGGAAATCAATTTCAGAAAGGCCTCATGCAATGGCTCAAAAAGGAGTCCTAATTAGAGTATTTAATACTAAACGACAGATCTCAGGGAGGATGTTTAATAGCCCTGGGTGTACGCCTAGTTCTGGCTGAAAGGAACCTCCTGACAAAGAGGTCCTCAGCTAGTCTTTTTCCTGCAAACAGAGACAGGTCAGTAACCTGAACCCTGAGGGTGCTGACAAAGTCTTTTCTCCACTCCCCTCTGTAAAAAATCGAATGCATAGGGAGTAGAAAAAGAATCTATTCCTGTCTTCTGTCAGGATACAAAAGTTTTCCAAACTTTCCCATAGACCTTTCTTGTGGCTAACTTATGGCTGTCCAGGATAGTCTCAATAACCCTCTCTGAACACCCCCTTAGCTGTAGCATGCGCCGCTCAGCCTCGAGGCCATCAAATGGAAGGTCTGAGGGTTTCAATGGAGCACCGGCCCCTGACGGAGAAGATCCCTCCACTCCGGCAGGGGCCAAGGGGGGTTCTATTGAGAGAGCTCTCAGCGAGGAGAACCAACTCCTCCCGGGCCACCAAGGGGCAATCAGGATAATTTCTGCTTTATCTTGAACAATCTTCCGAACTACCAGCGGTAAGAGAGGAAATGGAGGGAAGGCGTAGTTTCTTGTTGAGACTGGATGCAAAAAGATCCACTCTGGGAACACCCCACTTTTAACACGATCTCCTGGATTCAGTTCCCAACTGCTGGCATTGATGTCTATTCTGCTCAGATAGTCTGCCAAAACATTCGCTGTCCCACTGATGTGCACCACCCTGATTGAAGAGACATTGTTCTCTGCCCAGGACAGAATCTGCTGGGTTAACAATAGAAGAGTATCTGAGCGAGTGCCCCCTTGCTTGTTTAGGTATGCCACAGTTATGGCATTGTCTGCAAAAATCAACAGGTCTTTTGAATTGACCCTTTCCTTCAGAGCAACTAAAGCCTTCCCCACTGCTAACAGTTCTCTGAAATTCAATGAGTGGCATGCCTCCTCTGGCAGCCAGGCTCCCTGGGCCGGCCAGTCGCCTGAGTGAGCTCCCCAGCCCCACAGACTGGCATCTGTAGTAATTTTCATTGGGGAATTCTGTGCCCAGTCCTTCCCTCCCTGCAGATGGTCCTGCTTCTCCCACCAGGACAGATTGAGAAAATCCTCTCTTGGAAGCTGTATGAGCTGATTCAAAGAGCTTTTTCTGCAATCCCAATGACGCAGGAGAAACGCCTGAAGGGGCCTGGAATGCAATTGGGCCCATGGCACCCCCCCGGAATGGCTGCAGTCATTAAGCCCAATAACTGCATGATCTGACGAAGGGAGGCCTGCGGGAGCAAACTGAAGTTACTGCACGGAGAGAAGAATCTTTAAAAATCTTTTCTTCCGGAAAAAAATCTTTTGGGCAACAGTGTCTATTAGGTAACCCAAAAAGGGCATGCTCTGGGAAGGAACCAGGCAAGACTTCTGCTGAGTAACCTTCCATCCCAATTTCTGAAAGGCCTGTAAGATTAATTGTAGATCCTGAACAAGGCTCACTTTCTCTCGGGAAAAGACCAAAAAAATAGTCTAAATATGGAACAATCTATACCGTCTGTATCCGAAAATAGGCCATTACTTCGGCCATGATTTTTTTGAAAATTCTTGGTGCTGCCGAGAGACCAAAAAGGGAGGGCTCTGAACTGCCAATAACTTGGACCGTTCTCCATGAGAACTGCAAATCTGAGAAACTTTTGATGATTCTGGCAGATTGGTACATGAAGATAAGCGTCCTGAAGATCTAGGGTTACCATGAACACTCCTGGTAATAACCGATTCCTTACAGAATAAATGTTTTCCATCCGGAATCGTCTGTAGACTATGAATCTGTTCAGGACGCTTAAATTGATGACCATTCGAAACTCGCCGGAATCCTTCCTTACCAGAAAGACACGAGAAAAAAAATCCTCTGAAATTTTGATCTTCCAAAATGGGATATATTACAACCATTTGCCACATGGCAATCAGATTCACCATGGCCTGCCGTCTCTCTTGGTCCCTCGGCAGATGGGTCAGAAAAAAATCTCTGGGGTGAGGGGTTCTTGAATTCCAACCTGTAACCTCTTTCTATCATTTGGAGGATAAAAGGATTGCTGGAAATCTCTGCCCATTCCTTGATGAAATGGGACAATCTCCCTCCTACCCCCACTGGCGTCACTGGGGATTTTTGGTAGGGGTTGAAGGAGCAAAGAGTGCCCCCCCCCCCCCTCTTGTCTTTGTTAAATGACCACTTCTTTGCCTGTTGCCTATTGGCCTTAAAATTGACTTTGTTCTGAAAGCCAAGAAAAGGCCTCTTATTCTGGAGCTTATTCTTTTGAGAAGTTTACTCTTCTTGGACGAACGAGCTAGGACTTCCTCTAAGGAAGAACTGAATAAGAGTTTGCCCTCAAAGGGTATGCCGCAGAGTTTATTCTTGGGAGGTAAGATCACCTTCCCAAGATTTCAGCCAGATGGCCCGTCTAGCTGAACTAGTGAGTTTACAATATCTGCTGCCACATCAGCCAAAAAAGCAACCGACTTGGAAATAAGGGATAGAGAATCCCTGATCTCCTCTATGGGGGCGTCGAAGGAGAGAAGGTCATCCAGACGTTGGACCCACACATCTAAATTCCTAGCAACACAGGTGGAAACTACAGCTGGTCCTTAAGAAAAGGCAGAGGCATCCCAGGCTTTACGTAATAAAGAGTCGGCCTTCCTATCCATCTGATCCTTAAGGACTCCAGGGTCCTCAAATAAAAGATCTGACTTTTTAGACACTTGTGACATAGGAGCATCTAATCTAGGACATCTGAAAAAAAAACTTCCTCAAAATAAGACTGAAAGGGAAACCTTCTCGTGTCCTCTAGACTGGAACAACCTTTTTTCAGGATCTTTCCACTCAAAGGATCATGTCCTTGAGTGAATGATGCACAGGAAAAGACCTAGTTTTCTGTCCTTGCACACCTCTATACATTTTATCCTGAACAGAATGGACTTGCTGAGGCATCTCAATCTGTTCAGAAGTATATATTGACTTTAATAGTTCGTCAATATCTTCAACTGGAAAAAGATACCTAGTTGAGCTACCAGTATCCTCATCCTCTGATGCAGACTCCTCATCAGATGTAGATACCGGATCCTCACCTTCTTCCAGGTCAGAAACATTACGTGAACTACTGGCCTTTGATACTAAAAGAGGTGAGACTGAAGGCTCCTGAGTCACAGGTTTAGAAGCGGAAGGCCCTAGCCCCGCTACTCTGTCGTTAAAGGACTGAAAAGAGGCCACTACCTCCTTCAGAGAAGTCATCAACTCCTTAAAAGAGGCAGTAGACCCAGAACCTGCCTTTGACAGAATACAATCCTCACAAAATAGTTTCTTACAACTATCAGAAAGCCTGGCTCTACAGTTCCCACATTTTCTTTCTTTACAGGTTTGTCAACCTAGAAAAAAAAAACAGAAAACAAAGCCATAAAAAAAAAGCCTTTTACAGACCCCCCCCCCCCCTTCAGCAGTAGCTTTTTATCCACAGACAAGGGCCTACCTTGGGGGCAGTATTGGACCCGGATGCCACCGCTGGCTCAACTCGAGCGGGTGCATCATCCTCAGTCCTGTCCCCAAGTTCCATAGAAGAGAACGTAGGCCGACTGGTGAGACTCCTCTGACCGCCGCTGCACTTCTGGCAGACTGTTTCCAAAGCAGCGAGTCCCCTGCATTGTACCACGCTGAGATCCTCTAAGAAAACAGCCTCCCTCCAGTTCCAGCGCCATCTTGCATTGTCACCAGAAGTCCTCCAACGCCATTTGGGTACACCCAACGAGGGGGAAGACACGAGGAAGATCCACACAGCTAGACGCTGGACCTGGAAGGGAGTTGCCGCTGCTAAACCACCAGGGAGGCAAGTAACCCAATACATACAGGGGGCCCTTCTTGGTCTAAAAACATAGAAAACACCCCAGACATGGCCACAACCAGTCCTGAATATCACCACAGACGGGGGGTCCACCAACCACAGTTACCAGACCTATAAAAAACAACAAACATTACGGTGTGCTCCTGGAGGGTCTGGAAACACAAAACTACTGAGGGTCAGAGGGGAGGGAGGGGCCTTTTAATCACTTGCCGACCAGCCGCCGTCATTTTATTGCGGCAGGTCAGCACGTTCCCGCGAGCCGTCGTAGCTACAAGTCAGCTTGCGGGATCGGGATAGCAGGCGCGGCCGCACAGCGGGGGTGCCGACAGTCACGATAACCGCCGGCCACGAGCAATCGCGGGCACGAGAGGCAGAACAGATACGATTGTGTGTAAACACACAAATCCCTGTTCTGTGAGGTGTGACAGATTGCGATTTCCTATTAGCTAGGAACCACGATCCGTCACTTCCTCTAGGTCAGTCCCCTCCCCCTACAGTTAGAAACACACATAGGGAACACAGTTAACCCCTTGATCGCCCCCTAGTGTTAACTCCTTCCCTTCCAGGTGACATTTTTACAGTAATCAGTGCATTTTTATAGCACTGATCGCTTTAAAAATGCAAATGGTCCCAAAAATATGTCAAGTGTCTGATGTGTCCGCCATAATGTCGCAGTCCCGATAAAAATCGCAGATCGACGCCATTACTAGTAAAAAAAAAAAAAAATAAATAAAAAAAACAAAGAAAACAAAAATTAATAATAAAAATGCTATACATCTATCCCCTGTTTTGTAGATGCTATAACTTTTGCGCAAACTAATACGCTTATTGCGATTTTTTTTTTTTACTAAAAATATGTAGAAGAACACATATCAGCCTAAACTGAGAAAAAAATTAGCTTTAAAAAAAAAAAAAAAAAAAAAAGGGGGGGATATTATAGCAAAAAGTACAAAATAGTGTTTTTTCAAAATTGTCACTCTTTTGTTTATAGCGCAAAAAATAAAAGCCGCAGAGGCGATCAAATACCACCAAAAGAAAGCTCTATTTGCTGGGGGAAAAAAAAGGACGTCAATTTTGTTTGGGTGCAGCGTCGCACGACCACGCAATTGTCAGTTAAAGCGACGCAGTGCCGAATCGCAAAAAATGGCCTGGTCATTCAGCAGCCAAATCTTCCCGGGGGTGAAGTGGTTAAATTGTGTCCGATTTGTGTTTCCTGTAGAGGGCAGAGCCAATCATCTCTCAAGCAGCTGTCCTGGAAGATGGGGGGGGAGGATTTTGCGTTTCGTAGACCATTGCGGTAAAATCGTGTGACAAAAAATTGGAACTACCACTATTCTTTTCTCTAGGGTGTCTGCTTTAAAAGAAAAAAAAAAAATAAAATATATATATATATATATTTTTTTTTTAGGTCCGAGGAATAATATATATATATATATATATATATATATATATATATATATATATATATATATATATATATATATATATATATATATATATATATATATATATATATATATATATATATATATCAGACCTAAAAATAAATAAATAAATTTAAACTTGTGCAAAAAAAGGCTCTAGCAGCGAAAGGGACAATGCAAAGGTCACATAGAGGGGAAAAGAAAAAAAAACAGTGCTCTGTTCACACAACAATGCTGTGTGCACTTGGGTTCAGCACAATTACATAGTAAAGTGAAAAAAAGTATAATTTTATGACACTGAAATAAAAAAGGTAAACACCGCCTCGTGTTGTGCAATGCAAAGCACTACACCTCGCTGCCCTTGAACAATGAAGAACAGCCACTAAAATGGAAAATTGTGTCATATGGCAAATGTCATTGTTCTTTCCTGTCACCAGGCCATGACAGTACGTTGCCACATAAAAACAGAAGTGTATTCTACTTCCCTGTCCTGGCACCAAGCCATGGCAGCATGCATGTGGTAGGAAGCCGCTAAGTTGAAGCCAGGTTTACATGTGTGGGTTGGGGCCCCCAGACATTTTCCTGCACTACAACTGTTTTGCTGCAATCAGAGTTCCCCTGAAAAGATCTCCCCCCTCACTTCCTGTCCCAACAGGAAATGAGGATAAATCTTTCCACTGATGGGGATAAAAACCAGCCAATGATTGCCTCGCACTCCCCAGTCTCTCCAATGAGACGTTTTGTCTGGGTGCTAAGGCTGTGAACCGCTATTGTCTCCCCCATTTAGAAGTAAAACAAGCACCGGCCATCACAAATCCCATTCAGAAAGCATACACAGGACACAAGTATGGCCCAACCCCTTCGTGTGGGTGTGTGGTCACCTCTTAGTACAAGGACAGCTCTCTCCTCCTGTACACACCTTGGCTTCACCGCACCCGGAAACCTTCGCTTCCAACATCACCCCACATACATTCCGTATCACATAGCCGCCGGGACCCCTGATTGGCTGCAAATGATGCCATACCTGATTGGTCCGACCAATACCACTATCTTGACAGCTTGCGTGCTTCTTCTCTTCTGCCCCGCCCCCTAAACGTCACTTTTAGTCTGAAATAGGATTTGTTAACTCCTTGCACACAATCACAGTTACCTCTCGGCGTCGGCTATAGGCTCATTAATAGCTGCTATGTAGTGCTATTCATATTATTATTATTATTATACAGGATTTATATAGCGCCAACAGTGTGCGTAACGCTTTACAACATGAGGGCAGACAGTACAGTTACAATACAAATTAATACAGGAGGAATCAGAGGGCCCTGCTCATTAGAGCTTATTATTATTATTATTATTATTATTATTTCTCTTTCTTGCAGAGCTTCCTTTACAAAATGTAATTATGGACCAGATAATAAATGACACAATTATGATGCGATCTGTCACTAGCTTTAACCACTTTAACTACTTCAGTACCAGGCACATACCCCCTTCCTGCCAATTTTCACTATTTAAATGACAATTGCGCGGTCATACTACGCTGTACCCAAACTAAATTTTTATCATTTTCTTCCCACAAATTGAGCTTTCTTTTGGTGGTATTTGATCACCTCTGCGTTTTTTATTTTTTGATAAACAAATAGAAAAAGACCTAAAATTTTGAAAAAATAAAAGTTTTTCTTTTGTTTCTGTTATAAAATTTTGTAAATAAGTACGTTTTCTCCTTCACTGATGGGCACTGATAAGGCGCCACAGATCAGCTGGCATTAATGAGGTGGCACTGATGGGCATTGATAGGTGACACTGATGGATACTTATGGGTGGCACTGCTGGGCACTGATACGTGGCACTGATAGGCATCACTGATGGCACTGGCAGGCATTGGGGATGGGCACTGATTGGTAGCTGCCTGGGCACTGATTGGCACTTCCCTGGTGGTCTAGGGTGGCATACTTGGTGGTCCAGTGTGGTGGCAAGCCCTGGTGGTCCTGGGTGGGCAACCGAGGGGGGGCTGCGCTGATAAACAATCAGCACAGACCCCCACCCTGTCAGGAGAGCAGCCGATTGGCTCTCATCTACTCTGTCTGTTAGACGCGAATGAGGAAAAGCCGATCAACGGCTCTTCCTGTTAACATCGTGATCAGCTGTGATTGGACATGGCTGATCACGTGGTAAAGAGCCACCGTCAGAAGCTCTTTACCGAGATCGGTGTAGCGGTGTGTCAGACTGACACACCAATCGCCAAGATGCGCGACCCCCACGGACGCGCGAGAGCGGTCGTTCTGGAGGGCCGTCATATGACGTCCACCCAGAACGAGAACCGCACCGCCCAGCCGTCATTTGACGGCCGGTGGACAGGAAGTGGTTAAAAATCTGGGGGTTTTTTTGCTAGAAAATTACTTAGAACCCCCAAACATTATATATATATATATATATATATATATATATATATATATATTATTTATTTATTTATTTTTTTTTTTTTCAGACACTCTAGAGAATAAAATGGCGGTCGTTGCGATACTTTATGTCACACCGTATTTGCGCAGCGGTCTTCCAAACACAATTTTTTGGGGAAAAATACACTTTTTTAAATTAAAAATAAGAAAACAGTAAAGTTAACACAATTTTTTTTATTGTGAAAGATAATGTTACGCCGAGTAAATTGATACCCAACATGTCATGCTTCAAAATTGCGCCCGCTCATGGAATGGCGACAAACATTGACACTTAAAAATCTCCATAGGCGACATTTCAAAATTTCTACAGGTTACCTGTTTTACGTTTCTGAGGAGGTCTTTTGCTAGAATTTTTGCTCTCGGGCGCGACTTACGTATGCGTTTGCTTCTGCACGCGAGCACGGAGGGATGGGGCACTTTAAAATGTATTTATTTATTTTACTTTTTATTTTTTATTTTTACACTGTCCCTTTAAAAAAAAATTTGGATCACTTTTATTCCTATTACAAGGAATGTAAACATCCCTTGTAATAGAAAAAAAGCATGACAGATTCTCTTAAATATGAGATCTGGGGTCAAAAAGACCTCCGATCTCACATTTACACTTCAATGCAATAAAAAAAAAAAAAAAAAAAAATGTCCCTTTAAGGCCATTGGGCGGAAGTGACGTTTGATGTCGCTTCCATCATCCAACGTCATTGAGTCGAGTGGGGGCCATCATTCCCTCACTCGAGACAGTGCCTCTGACGGGAAAGGATCAGATAGTCTCCGCCGCTACCGACGGCTCCGGTAAGCGGCGGAGACAACGGAGCGCAGTGGGAGGGGGGTGGGCACCTTTCCCACTGCTGATAAAAGTGATCTTGCGGCGAACCTGCTGCGGAGACCACTTTTATCTCAAAGCAGACTGCCCGCCGTTTCAGAAAATACTGGGATTATGGCAGCTATCTGTTGCCATAACAAAGGTATTCTTCATCAAAGTATCGACGTATAATGACGGCAGGTGGTCCGGAAGTGGTTAACGCAGCTCTCCTTGTTTTGAGTCTCCACTGTACCATATTTCTATCACCTGCCAGCCTTCTGGCATCTCTTATTAATTTTTTACTTCCTGTAATAGGGTGACAACGTTTGTTCTGTGGTGAGATTGCACAGTGATGTTGTCGCATGTGGATAAGAGAGTCCAAGATGAACATGTCATTCAGTTCACACTAATGTGATGTGGAAAACTCACAGGATTCCCCGAATTAAATCGCACTCCAAGCAATCACACGCCATCCATGCAATCTGCTGCGGATGTCAATTTTATCTTAACAACACCCCGAAACAGAATGCAAAATGCAGTGCGATTGCCAGAATCTCATGGCATTGGTGTAAACACTCATGCAATGCGATTCAGGTGCGGAGGAAAAAAAGGGTTCTGCACCATTTTGGTGCAGATGCGATTTCAGCTATACAAACTGTATGGCTGAAATCGCACCGCACTGACATCGCATTTGATGTGCACAGGAATGCGGTGCAAATCCCATGCGATGTCTGCAATGGCACCAGTGTGAACCGGCCCTTAAACGGTAGTAAAGGTTAAAAGATAGGGACTTTGAGGCCATGAAATGGCCTACAGGGACTTTTAGACGGTGCTGAAGTCAATAAAGTGAAAAGTGTAGAATAAAACACAACTTTTATTTAGTACTCTTTAAAAAAGACGCCTGTATGACGCGGCTGACGCTCCCTTTCATTCTAAAGCCGGGACACGGGCGCATGCGCGGTTGTCTCTTTTCAGTCCGCAGCGTGACGGCGAGTCAGACGCCGTCACGCTGGAGGGGTTTAAAAGCGAGGAATCTCCCGCCAACCTCTGTCATTACTGTTTGGTGATATGCTGGGCAGATGAACGCTATCCACGTGAATGCTGCTGAGATCGGTGCCAATTATCAATAGTAAGTTGCCTTGATGTCTCCCGAATCTCCTATTAGAAACCCTTTTTCCCTTTCTTTTCTCTTTATGTGATTGGAACTTGGGAAGTCAAACCTAGCTGATTTTTTTATTTTTTTATTTATATACTTTTAGGTTCCCTCTGTGGCAGGCTGCAGATGTACTCCTAGGTTCAGTTGCCGATTAGTGATTGGTCGGCTGTCTGGTCCTATATGCTGCCCACTCCACTGCCATCCTGCCGCATCATAAGTACCATTGATTCATTTATTTAGCAATTTGGCTGTTCACCATCCTTCGGATGCAATTTTGAATCACTTATGAATTGATTCTATTAAAGGTACAGCAACATATGTTTATTTTTGGATGATGATATATTTTTTTCATTCATATATTTAGCATTCATACTAGCCAATTCAATTATAGATACTGTGGAATTCTCTTTTTACCAACAATTCTAATATTCTTGTATTTGATTTGCTTCTCTTTTTTAGAGAATCTCATCTACTCATCAATTTCTTTTAAATTAATTTTACACCTCTCTGCATGCCCTCTCAATGATTTTTAGACTGAAGAGCAAAAACACCAGTCAAGCACAAATTTATTTCTCAATATATAGTTTTCTCTGCGGGTAAGATCGCAAAGCAGTCTGTAATGTTATATGTGTTTTTTTTTTTTTTTTTTTTTTTCTGATATACTTATATGTACATATATTAATTTTGTTTGATATGCCGTGTATATACATATATTTTTGCTCCCTGTTATGATTGAACCAACACAAAATCATGAAACTGTAATTCATTAGCAGACATGTAATTTTTATTCATATATACTTTTCTGTCTTTATAGTTGATTACAAATACCACAATACATCTCCTGAAGAAGCTTAGGAAAGCGAAACATGTTGAGAGAGTGGTATTAATCTCTGTATTTATGACAAAACTCTATGTATTTGCTGTGTTAAAATATTACCGCAATGTCACTTTTGACTAAATGTCTGTTTTTTTAAAGAGTACTAAATAAAAGTTGTGTTTTATTCTACACTTTTCACTTTATTGACTTCAGCACCGTCTAAAAGTCCCTGTAGGCCATTTCATGGCCTCAAAGTCCCTATCTTTTTTGAAACTTAATCCTTGGGACGTGGTGCTTTTGACCCTTTCCTCTTTTCCAACTTGCTTAGGTAGTAAAGGTTAATTAAGAAAAAAAAAAACCCTGCCACGTAAAGGCATAATGTGCTTTTTCAATTCCGGACCGCAGCCACCTCGAACATGTGTGAATCGGCTTCATTGAGAGCCACATCTGTGTTTTGCAATCACAGACCATAGCCGAATGACGGCTACAGCATGGTTGGCTTATTCTGCGTACAATGACATCCTCCCAGAATTGCACTGTCCATGACCATCAAACCCAGCGCATCACTGATCGGGATAAAGGGCCAATGACAGCGGCCCTTTACCACATGATCGCTCAGTCCAATGACGGTGCGATCACTTGTCAACAAACCGGCGCATGTCCGGTTCAGCTCTCCCCTCTCCTCGTACGTTGTACACACCGATCTGTACAGCGTGCGAGAGGAGGAGGGAGACCGCAGCAGTACTCACCCATACATCACCCGTGCCTCATTCATGCCCCTCTGTGCCTCATTCATGCCCATCTGTTTCGCATTCATGCCCATGTGTGCATTTAATTATGCCCATCTGTGCCTTATCCATGCCTCATTCTTGTCCATATGTGCCTCAATTATGCCCATCTGTGCCTCATCCATGCCATATCAATGCCTCATCTGGCCTCATCTGTGGTCATTCATGCCACATCTATGCCTCATCCGTGCTCATCCATGTCACATCAGTGCTTATCCATGCCACATCAGTGCCACACAAAAGTGTAATACGTAGTCAGGAAATGCGATTTGTAATTTTATGTCCCTAGAGCACCTGACGGTGCTCCCTGTATGTTGTTTCTCTGTATGTGGCCAGGCTGTGTAAAAGTCTCACACCTGTGGTTTCGCCATTTTGGGGTGTAATTTGTGGTGTATAGATGCTGTGTATTAGAAATATCTTATAAATGGACAAGTTTGTGTAAAAAAAAAAAAAAAAAAAAAAGAAGTGTTTTCATATTCTTTCCACGTTTTCCAAAAACTTGCGGAAAAAAATGACATGTTCAAAAGACTCCTAATGCCTCATAGAATATATGTTGGGGAGTTTGCTTTCCATTATGGGGTCATTTTGTGGGTATTTCCATTGTCCTGGTGCTCCAGGGCCTTCAAAAGTGTGATAGGTTGTCAGGAAATTATTTGTTTAATTTATGCTCCTATACGTTCGCCTGGAGGTGCTCCCTGCATGTTGGGCCTCTGTATGTGGCCAGGCTGTGTAAAAGTCTCACACATGTGGTATTGCCATACTCAGGAGTAGCAGAATGTGTTTTGGGGTGTAGTTGCAAGTATGCCTACACAGTGTGTAAGAAATAACTTGGTAATATGACAATTTTGTGAAAAAAATTTTGCAGAGAATTGTGGGAAAAAATTACAACTTTAAAAACTCACCATGCCTCTTACTAAATACCCTTGAATGTCTACTTTCCAAAAGGGGATCATTTGGGGGTATTTGTACTATGCTGGCTTGTTAGTTTCTTCAAGAAATGAGGTGATCAATCTTCAATGGATTACCACCATAGCTTGTCGACTCTATAATGCCGCATACACACAAGCGGACTTTCCGGCAGACTTGGTCCGGCGGACCGGACTCCGGCGGACAATTCGATCGTCCTACGGACCTAGAAATAAAACATATTTCAAATCTTTCCGACGGACTCGAGTCCGGTCGAAAAATCCGCTCGTCTGTATGCCAGTCCGACGGACTAAAACCGACGTTAGGGCAGCTATTGGCTACTGGCTATCAACTTTCTTATTTTAGTCCGGTCGTACGTCAAGTACAAATCCGTCGGACTTTGGTGTGATTGTGTGTGTCCAAGTCCGTTTGTTTGAAAGTCCGGCGGCCCTACGCTGCAAAGACTGTCGGATCTAGTCCGTGGAAAAGTCTGCTCGTGGGTACGCGGCATAACTTTCACAAAGACCAAATATCATATACTTATTTGGGTTATTTTTACCAAAGATATGTAGTAGTATAACTTTTGGCCAAAATTTGTAAAGAAAAATTACTATTTTGCAAAATGTTATAACATAAACAAAGAAAAATGCATTTCTTTACAAAATTGTTGGTCTTTTTTCATTTATAGTACAAAAAAACAAAACAAAAACCCAGTGGTGATTAAATACCACCAAAATAAATCTCCATTTGTGTGAAAAAAGGTCAAAAATTTCATATGGGTACAGTGTTGCATGACTGAGTAATTGTCATTCAAAATGTGAGAGTGCTGAAAGCTGAAAATTGACCTAGTTAGGAAGGGGGTATAACTGCCCAGTGGGAAAGTGGTTAAAGAGGAGTTCCAACTGGGGGGGATTGAAAGTCAGCAGCTACAAATACTGTAGCTGCTGACTTTTATCATAAGGACACTTACCCGTCCAGGGATCCCACGATGTAGGCACCCAAAGCCGATCCGCTAATCAGCTCTGGGTGCAGGTGCCGGCATCTTTACTAAGGGAAACAGTAGGTGAAGCCTTGTGGCTTCACAGTCTGTTTACTACTGCGCATGCGTGAGTCTGAATGGTTCCGCTATCTTCTGGGACCTGTGTGTCTCCCAGAAGGCAGCAGGGGGGGAAGGAGGAGGGGCCAGAAATTGCGTAGATCACCGCACAATGGTTAGCAACGGTTAGGGGGGGGGGGGGTAGCAAACAAGCACAGCTTCCCCTTTTGGGTGGAGCTCTATTTTAAGTGAATGGGGCTACGCTGCAACCGCACACAACACATGCAGCACGGTTGTCCGATGGATAGGAGGCAATACAAAGCCTCCTCACTGGCTGTCAAATGCTCTCTGAAGAGCAACCCAAACGTGGGTCGCTCTTCAGAGAGCAAACAAGCCCCTACAGCAACTGAGTTTTTTTTGTTGTTTTTTTTTTTTTGCTTTTGGGAAAAAAGGTTTAAGCCACATAAATAAATGCTGATTGCTGTAAGCACCCTGACCATGTTATATGCTTTGCACCAACCTCTGTTACATTACCTGGACAGCTTGGGCTGTTAAAGCTTTTTTTCCTTTTAACACTCTTTAAGGCCTCATACACAGGCCTTAAAATACTCCTGAATCTAAACTGGATCTTTCTGCCAGGAGATGCCAAGATACACTTTCTGCCAAGTGTAAAAAATGCTGGCCAGAATAGTAATTTGTTCTCGCCACTAGAATAAATTGACTCGCATATGCACACATCTTTGCGCGTTTACACATGTACATAAATTATGCTCCTAGGCTTCTTTCTGAACGCAGCTTTAGTGTGCTTTTCTCTATGCCTCTAAACTGTTGTTACAATACTGATCTAAATGCCTGGTGTGCATGGCCTCATAGGATAACATAGAACTGTATTTAAAGACATAAAATGCTGTAAGCCTGTAAAAGTGGAATTTTTTCTTGTTCAATCTGCCTATCAGGTTTTAGGCAAAAGTAGTAAACATGACGAACATAGAATGATAAAATACAATATAATTGCCAGTGACACAAACATTTTGAATAAAGATGGTGTTTAAATGTATCAAACAGAATAACAGTCCCTATCAACATAGTGGAAGGCTTGTAGCAATTACATCAATGGTTTCAACTAGATTGTCTAGATAAGGGGTCTCCAAACTTTTGAAACAAAGAGAGCCAGTTTATGCCCTTCAAGCTTTAGGGGGGCTGGACTGTGTCCAGTGGGAGTAGAAAATGCCCTGGCATCAGTGGGAGTAAACAAGGCCATAGGCTTGGTGCTCAGTGGGAGTAGAAAAAATTACATCATTGGTGTCAGTGGAAGGAATAGTACCTTATTACTGTTGTCAGTGGGAGAAATAGTGCCCCATAACTGGTGTCAGTGGAAGAATTAGTTCCCCATCTCTGGCGTCAGTGGGAAGAATAGTGCCTCATTGTTGGCATCAGTGGGAGAAATAGTGAAAATATCACACTTACACCATCGCAGGGTGGTACTGTGGGTGTATAAATAGTTGTAGAAATAGTGGCCCCTTTTTGGTGTCAGTGGAAGGAATAGTGCCCCAAGGGCAAGCAAAGAGCCACATCCAGCCCGCGGACCACAATTTGGACAGATGGGGGGTAGTTTTATGGATAGATCTGTTGACTCTTTTAGGAAGTCAAGAGGTTCTAGTCAAAACCCACGAGAAGGTGTTGGGAAATCCATGGCCTTCAGGTGTTCCGGAACCACTTAACTCTGTCAGAGAGTTTTGCCTGGATTTTTTTTATGTAGCAGGACTTTGTTGATCCTGGACTTGGTATCGGCCAGAGATAATGCAGAGGGTCTGCCATGCTTTTGCAATTGTTTGTTTGGCTGCTGTGAAGACATGTAGTAGCAATTTAAAGGTGTTTGTATTTATTTATGGGGGCTTAAGGTTCAAAAGGACTTGTTGAGCAGCAAAGAGAACAGGCGTGTCAAAAAGTTTGAAATCAGTTGATAAGTAATGGACCAGAATTGACTTACTACAGGACATGTCCACCATACATGTAAAAACTTGCCTTTCTGTCCACAGTTGCGAAAGCAAGTTGGTGAGCATCTTAGGTTGTATTGAGCTACTCTAGAGGGAAAGAGGTACCATCTAGTTAAAATGTTATAATTTGTTTCTACTGCCAAAATACTGGTAGAGCAGGATTTGGTGGATTCCCAAATGTGGGCCAAATCACGAGCATCTAATTCAATTTCCAGATCTGATGACCATTTTTGTGTAGGTGGGTGGTTGCTGTGATGAGGGTGCCATAAGTTGTAAGTAAAGAAAAAATATCAGGTCAAGGGCATGCAGGTCTGAAGCACACTTTGGTTCAAAGGATGTAAGCATCCTAGAGCCCTATGGGCATTGTACATTGGTTTGCAAGAAATGTTTTATCTGCCTGTATCGAAATAGCTTACTATGTGGCAGTACTTTTTCCTATAGTTGTGCAAAAGGTTTCACCCTTTCTTTGGTCATGAGGAATCGTACTTGTGTGAGGCTTTTAGTAACCCATTCCTAATATGCCCAAGGAGCGGAAAGACCCAGGGGGAATGTACCTACATCTCTGATATATCTATGGGAAAATTGCGCTTAGTGATCTGATTGTAATTGATAACATGTGATACAAAAGCAGCACTCATAAATATGTACACACCATAAACGCAAATAGATAGAGAAAAAATGATGCGCTGTCAAAATAGTGATATATAATAAAGTCTTTCCTCAATATATTATCAGAGGGTATAAACCGTTAAAGTCCTTCACATAATCCAAAACACATTATATGTTTAAAGGGATGAAAGTGTCCAAATACCAGTTAAAGGGGTTGTAAACCCTCGCTGTTTTTCACCTTAATGCATTCTATGCATTAAGGTGAAAAACCTCCTGTGCTGCAGCAGCGCCCCCGAGACCCCCTTATACTTACCTGAGCCCCGTAATTCCCACAACTGGAACAAGCACACCAGTTCCAGCCGGTGTCTCGTGCCCTGATTGGATAGATTGATAGCAGCGCAGCCATTGGCCCCCGCTGCTATCAATCAAATCCAATGACGCGGGCACCGGGGGGCTGAGCCCAGTCCTGCTGTCTGTGTCTACGGACGCAGCAGCAGGATACGGGAGCACGTTGCCGCATGGGTGTCCTGTCGGAGAGCGCTTCTCTGGCGGGACACTCTAGAAGAGGAGGAGCCAGGAGCGCCACGGAAGGACCCCAGAAGAGGGGGATCGGGGCCACTCTGTGCAAAACCAACTGCACAGCGGAGGTAAGTATTGTTTTTTTTGTTTTTTAAACTGAACCTTTACAACCACTTTAGGCCGGGTTCACACTAGTGCGACAAACGCTCTGACATTGGGAGCTCATGTCGCATGAAGTGTGAAAATCAATGTTTCCCTATGGGAGCCATCCTAACTGGTCCGACACAAGTCGGTCTGACTTTGAAAATGCTCCCTGTACTACTTTGGTCCGACTTTGATCCTACTTCAGCCCATTGACTATCATTGAAGTCGGATCAAAGTCTCGCATGATCCGACTTTGGCATGCGACTTGTGCTCAGATGATCTTGAGGGGGGACTCCACGCCAAATTTTAAATAAGAAACCGGCAAGGGTTCCCCCTCCAAGAGCATACCAGGTATGGATTTTAAGAGGAACCCCCTACGCCGAAAAAACGGCGTGGGGGTCCCCCCCAGATCCATACCAGACCCTTATCCGAGCACGCAGCCCGGCCGGTCAGGAAAGGGGGTGGGGACGAGCCAGCGCTCACCCCCCTCCTGAACCGTACCAGGCCGCATGCCCTCAACATGGGGGGTGGGTGCTTTGGGGCAGGGGGGCGCCCTGCAGCCCCCCCACCCCAAAGCACCTTGTCCCCATGTTGATGAGGACAAGGGCCTCTTCCCGACAACCCTGGCCGTTGGTTATTGGGGTCTGCGGGCGGGGGGCTTATCGGAATCCGGGTGCCCCCTTTAATAAGGGGGCCCCCAGATCCCGGCCCCCCACCCTATGTGAATGAGTATGGGGTACATCGTACCCCTATCCATTCACCTAGGAAAAAAAGTGTCAATAAAAAAACACACTAGACAGGTTTTTAAAATAATTTATTAGGCAGCTCCAGGGGTCTTCTTCCGACTTCGGGGTCTCTTCCTTCTTCTCCGTACTCTCCGGCCTCTTCTCTGCTCCCTCCGCTTCTTCTCCCGCTCTCCGGTATCTTCTGCCGGGCTCCTCCACTATCTTCTGCTCTTTTGCCCGCTCTTTTGCTAGCGGTGGCCCAGTCTTCTCCGCCGTATTCTTCACCTCTTCTCTTCTTCCGATGTTGACACAAGGCTCTCTCCCACTGTAATGCCGTGTGCACGGTCCGCAACGACTTATATAGGGATGGGGCTTGACTCAGTCGGAAAGATTTAAAACATGTTCCAAACCTAAAGTCCGACCGAAAAAGTCCGCTGCAGGTCCGATGAAGCCCACACACAGTCGGATTGTCCGACGGATTCGTCCCGTTGGACCACTCCGGTCAAAAAGTCCGCCCGTGTGTACACGGCCTAAGAAATCGCTCATTAAGGTTGTCATGTTATATAGTTTGAATACCATGTCAGATATATTATTTATCATTGTAAAAGAATGTATTCCACACTTTTTTAAATTTTTCATAAAAAGTATTTTTTTTAGGCCTTCCGATCTCTGACTGTCCTCTTGTTGTAAAGTTCTGCGCAAACTGTTGCCGCTATTTAAATCCTGTACAATAATAATAACTACAGCTGTTTGCCAGTGTCCAGGCTCTAGAAGGCAGGTTGGTTGGTTTCAGAATATCATCCTATGTCCTGTAATGTATGGGTTGGGGAAGGGGGAGTATGGGGCAAAAGTCTGATGAGTAACCAGATTCCCACCCTTCATCCACAGATCATGTTACAGGCAGAGAAAGCAATAACATTTTTCCAAAGGAGGTAGTCCTCTTATTGGGAACCATTTCCAAGCAGCTTCACAGAAGACCCAAAGCTATTAAGGCCCAGAGCACTGGAAGTTCAGAGACAGGAAGAGGATGGAGCATCCCAGCAGAGAATTTTTTTTTTTAAATTTATGGCTAGAAACCTCCCAAGAAGGGGGAATACTTTTATTTTTAAAGAAAATGTATAGACAAGACAAATTTCAAAAATGCTTTACATATGTTATCCACTTGAAGACCACAATACGTGTATATAGACATTGGGGCTTTGAAGTGGTTTACCGGTATTATGGCTGAAAATATCAGCCAGAACCCCGGTATTTTATTTATTCCGAGCAGCTGATGAACCGCTGGAACACTTTCAGAAAACAGCAGGAGGGGACATTCCCCCCTCCTCCCTCTGGTGTTTCTCGGACTTACAGTTACCGCCAGCTAGTCCCAGAGGCGATCAAAGAGCAGATCCTCTTTGATAGTCTCTATGGCCTTGGAGGACCAGAGCGACGTCATGACATAACTTCGAGCCTGGGCTTGAAGTAAACTATTTTTTTATTTTTGTAAATCAAATCTTTTGCTTGTAAGAGTAAAAGAAGAGCTTTGGGGTCAAAAAGACCCCAGATCTCTCCATAAAAAAAAAAAAAAAAAAGTGAAATGCATATAATAAAAAATAAAAAAAACACGCCTCTCTCCCTTCTAGGGCATGGGTACTCAACCTGTAACCCTCCAGCTGTTGCAGAACTACAAAACACATGAGGCATTGCAAGGCTGACAATTACAAGCATGACGGGATTTGTAGTTCTGCAACAGCTGGAGGGTCACAGGTTGAGCACTCATGCCCTCGGCCATCCATCTGTGGAGAAACGACAAATCCCATCATGCCTCTACCTCTAAGAGTCATGCCTGTGATTGTTAGGGTCTTGCAATGTCTCATGGGACTTGTAGGTTCAAAACAGCTGGAGGACTGAGGTTGCCTACCCCTGCCCTAAGGTCTCTGCTAAAAAAAAATAAAATTAAGATTTATGTTTGGGGGGTTAGAAGTAATTTTTAAGCAAGTTTAGTTGATTTAAAAACAAAACATTGCAAAGAAAAAGCCTGGTCTTAAAGTGTTTTGGACCCCTTTCACACTGAAGCGCTGCTAAAACGCCGGCCGTTTTTGCGGTTCTTTAGCGGGTCACTTTTTAAAGGTCACATGACAACATGACATAAAAGAATAAAAATAAATAAATAAATAAATAAATAAATAAAAGGACCTGTTTTGCAGTGCTTTCTAAGTGCCTTTAAAGCTCTGCCCATTCATTTCAATGGCCAGAGGTGTTTTTGGAGCGCTTTTTACAGCACTCCAAACACACCCCAAAGATGCTGCTTTCAGGACTTTTTCTACCGCCCCAGTGTGAAAGCTCCCATTCAAATGAATGGGAGGCAGTTTTCAGATGCTATTTTTAGCGCTAAAACACCTGAAAACTGCCTCAGTGTGAAAGAAGCCTAGTAGTAAAAACACTGGTCGTTTCCATGCCCTTTTTCTTTTCCCCGTCAATGGTCATGGACAGTAATGCAATAGTGTGTTGAATCAGAGGCCAAAAAAACATGCAGCCTAAATTGACCCATTTTGGTTTAAAATGATCATATTTACAGGTAAAGCAATGTAGTCCTTGAAAGATATTTAACTTTTCAGCTGACCTAGACACATTGGGTAATTGTACAACCACATAGCAAATAAGGTTCAATGCAGATTAAAAGGTCATGAACTCAGCGGCTAACAGAAGTAACATATGGTGAATCAATAAGGAAGGTCTGAGTGGCCTGGTACATTATAGACTTAATAACATCATGCAAAGGGAATCTGCTGTGATGCTTTTGTGTATTGAAAGGAGGCATAAACTTCAAGAGAGCGTTCTGCCTCTATACAAAGCATTAGTAAGACTCGGTTCACACTAGGACGACTTGTCAGGCGACCTAGTCACCTGACAAGTAGCGTCCCGTTCTGTACAATGGAACCGTTCTAAGGGGAGCGACGCAAGTCGCTACGACTTAGAAAAAGGTTTCTGTACTACTTTGGGGGCGACTTGCATAGACTTCTATACAGAAGTCGTTTTGCAAGTCGCCCAGGCAGTCGTGTGCAGGTCGCCTCGGCGAGGCAACCTGCAAGTCGTGCCGCCCCTGTGCGAACCGAGTGTTAGGCCTCATCTTGAATACACAGTTCAATTGAAGGCAGCTCAAAAAAAGTATGTTGTGGAACTGGAAAGAGTGCAGACTAAAGACAACTAAATTAATAAGGTGCTTGAAGAGCCTCAGCTGTGTCAAAAGTAACCAATCTGAATGTATTCGCCTTTAAGGTGTGCGAGAAAGGATATGTTGTATAAATAAATCAAATGGCCTTTACGGAAAATTTTGTTAAAAAATATGTTAACCATGTAAACTGACCGTCCTGTTTCAGAAAAGGCTTGACATGTGTGTGGACTATTGCAAGATACTTGAGAAATGATGGAATCTTTCTCCAGATTAATCAGTTAAAATGTCCATCATTCTTTATTCCTTTTTTCATAAATGAAATCCTTTGCTTTTTGACTTCCATCCTTGTAAAGAATAAAACATCCTTGATATGGCTGTCAGAGGAAAAATTGACCCCAGAGTGGATAAAATTATAATCTAAAATGGTGGAGTCAGATCCTAGCTGACTTCCAAGATTATGGTACATCAATAATAAGTGGCACCATTCATCACTATATAAAAAAGGAGAGTGGCTTCCATACTAGAAAGCACCTCACTTCTGAAAGACTGGCACAGAAAAGCTAAAAATTAGATTTTGCTAAAATCCATGATAACAAGCCACGCTCATTTTATTAGAATGTCTTTTGGACAGATGAAATGAGATTGAGTTTTTTTGGCGAGTCACAGCTGCTCTGTGTTCACAGAAAAAAACCAAAAAAAACAAAAACAAAGCTTTTACAAGAAAAGAGCACTAAACCTACTGTGAAGCATGGAGGAGGCTCCATTATAATATGAAGATTATAAAGGAAGATAGCAATACCCAGTGTTAAGCCCCATACACACACTATCAGATTTTCTGCTGATTTTGTTCTTCAGATTTACCAAAACCATGTAGGGCAAGGGCCTGACTGATTGCATACAAATTGAAACTCCTAAGGTTTGACCTCATACTATATGATTTTGGTAAATCTGAAGGAAAAAAAATCAGCAGAAAATCGGATAGTGTGTATGGGGCTTTAGAGAAAACCGTTGCAGAATATGGGTTCTCTAGCTGGCTAAACACCCAAAGCATGCATCCAAGAGCACTCAGGATTTCTTGAAAAGCAAAGACTGGACTATTGTGAAGTGTGAGGGAGGGGATTGTCAGTTGAGAATCATAAGCCCTTTATTCAGAGCTAAAGAAAGCTTGATCACAGTTCTTGCCTCAAAAGATTGTGCTGTGTATTGTTAAGTTAGGAGTACCAATATTATGTCTGCCATTTTTGTTTTATTAACAAGAATATGTAGGTGATAAATTAAAAGCAAAGATTCTGCTTGATGAACAATAGAATAAAGAACTTTGGATGCAATTTAAATGTGTCAGTTTCAACTTACCATATTTATCAACGTATAAACACACACCAATTTTAAGAGGGAAGTTTAAGGAAATTATTATTTTTTTTTTCACAGGCCCCCCCCCCCCCCCCCCCCCCCCCCCCCCCTCCCTCTGCACAGTACCTATTCCCCCACCTCTGCACAATACACTCTGGTTTTCTCTGGGGCAGCATACTCTACAGTTAAGAAAAAAAATCACTGCCAGCCCCTTCTACGCTGCTCCTCCTGTGTCAGGGTCATTGTAAAATGAAGCTTCTAATTACCTCAATAGTTCAGTTTTTTCACCAACCTGGTCACATGACTGCTTTCCTCTGACGTTTCCTAAATGGTCATGTGACCACTCTCCTCCAATCTAAAGCTACACCCTGAACAGAGCAGCCAGAGAAAAAACTGAGAAAAAGCTTAGTTTTAAAATGACACAGGAGAAGCAGTGTATGACAAGGGGCTGGCCAGTGATTTTTTTCTCAACTTTAGACTATGCAGAAAGCGCTGTCCCAGGGCCAGGAGAGGCGGGGCAGCCAGCCTGACGCACCTCAATGTGTGACTCCCGGGCAGACCGCCCAATCCCAGCCCCCGGTAAAAAAAACCCCAACAATATCGGCGTATAACACGCAGGCACTGTTTACCCTATAATTTTCAGGGGAAAAAAACGTGAGTGCTATTTCAAGGCAAAGGAAAAGATAGCACAAAATACTTTAAAAGTGAACCCTCAGATATAAGCCAGTAAAGTGAACAGTGTCAGATGATACACAGAGATTAAACAAATCTTCCTACATATGTTTTACATGCATATCTGCGGTCTTCATCTTTATATATTCTTTAGAAAGTGCAGATCATGTTTGAAATTTTCTCTTCCTGTTCAGCACTGGAAGTGAAGTCTGGGCATACAGCCAGGACAGCTGATTGGAGGAAAGGCACACACCCCCTCTCCACATAGGCAGAGACTTGCAGAGCTGTTCTGTGAATAGCTCAGCTCTCTGCTAATCAAATTATAGCAACCTACCGACACAAAATTCATGCTGATAAAAGAAGAACAGAGCAGGAGAAAGCCACAGGACTTGGTTCTTTGAAGAGAAATAAGAAAACACTACAGATTTAAGTGCCCAGCTCAAATTTCATGAAATTGGGTTTACATCCCCACTTTAAGCTTCAACTGTAAAAGAGCTACAGTCCACCAGCTCTAAACTAGGCACTGCAATATTTTTTGTGGCTCGGTTTCAATAAAGTGATGCACTGACAAGGGGAAACAAGCAAGAGAGGAAAAGCACTTCTTCCAGTCTTCTACATCTGGTGTTAAAGTGTTACTAAACCCAGTAATAATAGTCCATCCATCCCCCCCGCAGTGCCCACAACTTATAAATCATCTTTTTTACATAAAAAAACTGCCACTATATACCTTTTTTGGCTGATCTGCACACCAGTATACCATGGTCACGTGATAAACTGCAGGGTCCGCCTGAGTGCTGTGTGTTTGGGTAGGAGGAGATTTCCACTACATCCTGTGTGTCCTCATGCTGTTATGGGAGGCGGATCATCCATCAATCAAGATGCGACATCCCACCCACTGTTCTTTTTTAGTTACTGGGCATGGAGGAGGAGGGAGGGAGGGACTGGGCTGTCATTTAGGATCTGTATACAGGCCCAAAATGTGTGATGTCAATACCATGTGACCTGTAAAGCAGAGTTTAACAAGGAAATGTTCTCTCCAGCAATAGAGACCAAACTGAGCATGCGCATCCTTACTACTGACTTATCTGGACTTGCTAAGAGACCCTGCAGGAGAGGGAGGATCTGACCATATAGGATCAAAGAGCCTTTTTACACAGTACAGAGAATTAACCCCTTAAGTTCCACAGTGAGTATAACAAGCATGATAGTCTGCCAATACAGACAGATTTTACTGTTGTGGGTTTAGTAACACTTTAACATGTTACATTCATTCTATACCAAACCATAATACATTCTGTGCTAAGTAACGTGTCATTTTTCAGATATTTAAAAGCAAAACGCTGTCTGAAAGCAAACATTCGAGATTATAAGGAATAGATATTTACCAAACTATATCTGGGGGAAAAAGGAAAAAAAAAAACACAACACATCAGTACTAAAAACATTGCATAGAAAAAAGGAAAACACGTGTTGCAGTCAGCCATATTTTATTACAACACTGTGGGACCGGATGACAGTTGTCAGTTGCCTTGCAGCTTACAATCTTATTTCCCGAGTAGTGTTTGAAGGGAGCAGATCATTTGAATTGGCCCAGGTTAACATTGTTAGCTGATCTCTATAAAAACATAATTATGTATTGTCCATATCAAGAATCTTAAAGTTCACCTGATTAATATTCTGAACTGATTCCACAAATGAAATGCACATACTTTCAACATCTTCATAAGCACCGCTGGGAACTCCTAAACCCAGGATGCAGTAAAAAGCCCAACACTTTCTAGAAATGCCAAGAGCTGATCCATATCTTTTCTAACCCACACCTGCATCTCCACAAAGTTTTGGAGCTTCTTGGGGTGCTCCTGCAGATGCTTGAAGTAATTGCAATCTCCACATGATGACACCATTCATTTTAGTCACAGAATCAATAAGTATGCATGTAATAATAAAAGGCCTACTTCAACGTACCAACTAGTGAGTGCTGTGAAGCAGAATCTGACATTTCTGAGAGTACATAAACACAGATGAGTAAATGGTGCTAACCGAAGGGCATGGCCACCTGTATAAATTATACACAAAGAAAGATCAGGGAGAAAGGGAAACACCAATATACTATAGGTATTTTCTTCAGCAACAGCAGAAAACCCAAATGCCCATACTGGTCCAGTCCTTTGGGCTACTTTGTGGTAATTGACACTTAATGGATCCTTCTAAATGTGGTTATGGAGAGTAAAACATGAGGTAATGTTTAAAAAACATTTTTTCCCATAAAAGTGTGTCAGTAGCCACTGTCCACACATATCTAAGAGGAAGACGGGCTGTGGTGTGGTCACTCGGTACTTTCTGCCCAAATACCCTGAAAAAAATTACAATCTCCTCTGATATTCAGGTGCAGCTCACTGATGTTGGTCTTCATTGCTTGTACTTGGAGTTCGGCTTCTTATCTGACTGCGTAACTGTTCTATCAATTCTGGGTTTTGTTGTTGCATTTGTTGAGCAAACTGTTGTCCTCTAAAACATAAACGTACAATTTAAAAACAGAATTACTATATGAATTTCTAGAAAACACCTTACACTTTAAAGTTCCAATCAAACATTTTTGTTTGTTTTGTATAGCAGTGGGAAAGGGGTTAGAGCTTTAGCTAGACTTTTACTGCTTCCTGTGACTCCACTGGGCACATTTACACTCATTTATTCTGTCGATAGGAGAGCAGTACAAAAGGATGAAAAATGTATCTAATCAGGACAGACAAAATCAATAATACATTTTTACTAAAAGAGAAAGGTTTGAATCTCTGCAAGGTTTCTATTGCGGTCTGTGGATGTGTGTCTCATTTCTTGAGAGTAGGTGGTAGGGAAATCTAGCCAATGGGGGATTTTATGGATTAACCATAAAATCCTTTTAGGGACATGGGAAGTGTTATGTTTGGGTTGTACTGTTACTTACAGGAAAATGGACACTGGCAAACCAAAAAAAATAAATAAAAAAATGTACTATGAGCAGATCTGAAGAAAAACAGTACTGAGAAAAATGAGGAGTTGGATCTGTGTCCCTCAATGAATTCCAAGTTTTATTTCTTGTACATTGAGGGACAAAGAAGTCTTTAACCTTCAAAAAGTCCAAAAGCAGTCCAACCGAGGGGTGTGCAACACAGCAAACAAATGCAGAACAGGCTCAAGAAAACAGAAACCTGTGCGCTGCCTGTAGTTCAAAGAGCCATCTGAAAGACCATATGCCTGATGCTGGCATTCAGATGAGGCTGCAATATCCAACTGGTAGACTTTAGAGAACGTCGTTAAGAAAAAAAAACAGTCAGCAGCTTTGCAAACAACAAAACACAAAAAGGAAGTGCTGTTTTTTGCAGCAGCATATACACAAGGGGACAGCAATGCTTGCGATATAATTGACCTAATATGATCGTATTGCCACATTGGGTCAATGTCATCATGAGCAGCCTACCCATTAGTGTATGAGCAGCTGCAGGGCGGAGAATGTTCCAACTGGGGCTCATTGGTCCAGGAATGACAGCTTACTTCTTGGTTCGGTGAACCCAAGCTTAGACCGAACCCAAGTTCATCACTACTCACAAGTAATAAAGCAAACGTTCAAGTATCTGTGTTTCTTCTCTTAGATTAGAGACTCTAGAAGTCCAGCACCTACTGCCCGCCATGGTTTCCAATATATGCAATTTTAGGATGGGGAAATGGTTAACTCTCTGGTCGAGATGGGGAGGAGCTGAGGCTTCCTGTGCCATCCCTGCTCCAGCCATCCTCTAGAACACCGGTGCACAGGGAGAGATGTGTCAGAGACATGGTGATGTCATAACGCTGTACACACATGCCACATAGAAGAGCACCCAGAAGGAGCGGAGAAGGCTACTGATGTGTGTGGTAGGACCATTCTTACTATTATCACCTTATGCTACCTTGCCACTCTTACCATGCTGAGTAGGAGATAACTGCACAGATTGAGGTAGAGAGTACAAGAGGATGGGAGAGGCTCTGGAGAAGTCCTGGAGGCAAGCATAGGAGGAGGATGCAAGAAAGATAGAAAGCAGGGGGAGATTAGGAGGATGATTTGGGTGATATTTGGAGACAAGATTGGTGATGTAGCTTGGGTCAGAGTTGTGAATGGCTTTGTATCTCATTAGTATTTTTTATTGAATTTGCTGGGCAATCAGAAGCCAGTGGAGGGATTGGCAGAGAGGGGTGGCAGACACTAAACGGTTGGTAAGAATGAGGAGTCTGGAAGCAGCATTCATGATAGACTGAAGAGGGGATAGCCCACAGAGAGGTAAGCCTATAAGAAGGGAGTTGCAATAGTCAAGGCGAAAGATAACAAGGGAGTGAATAAGGAGCTTGGTGGTTTCATTAGTTAAAAAGGGCAAAATTTTAGAGATGTTACGGAGTGTCTACGAGTTTTTGACAGCGATTGGCTTTTGGGCCAAAAGGACAGGTTCAGAGTTTAGGATTACACCTAGTACCCTAGCGTGAGACTAGGGACTGATAGCTCTATTATTGACCCTTATGGAAAAATCAGGAGGAAGGCACAAGTGGTGGAAAAATATTATACGTTTGGTTTCAGGAAGGTTTAGTTTAACCCCTTCCCGACCAGCCGTCGCAGTTGTACTGCGGCAGGTTGGCTCCCCTGCGCGAGCTGTCGTAGCTGTACGTTGGCTCTTTAAGACTCTTTTGCAGGCGTGCACACCCACGTGTCCTCGAAGCCGATGCGCGTGGCTGGCGGGCGCGATGAACGCCGGGCACCCGCGATCGCTCGTGAGAGCGAGAACCGTCATCTGTGTCTGTAAACACACAAATCCCGGTTCTCTCAGGGAAGAGGAGACAGATCGTGTGCTCCTACAAAGTAGGAACATCGATTGGTCTCCTCCCCTATATTTATTATAGCAAAAAGTACAAAATATTGTGTTTTTTTTTCAAAATTGCCACTCTTGTTTATAGCGCAAAAAATAAAAGAATAAAAACGCAGCGTTGAGCTCTATTTTTGGAGGAAAGAAAAAAAAAAAAAAAAAAAAAAAAAAAAGGACAATTTTGTTTGGGTACAGCGTCGCACAACTGCGCAATTAAAGTGACGCAGTGCAGTATCGCAAAAAACGGCCTGGTCAGGAAGGGGGTAAATTCTTCCAGGACTGGAGTTGTTAAGGAAGAGGTGCAACATCCATGTTGATATGTCAGTTAGTAAGAGGAGACTGAAGGCATGAGGGGAGTAGTAGAGAACAAGATTTGGGTTATCAAGTGATTAAGAGGAAGTATAGAGAATAGAAGGGGTACAAAAACGGAGCCTTGGGGGACCCCCACAGAAAGAGGAAGTGGAAAGTAACACTGAAGGAATGCTGTGACAGACAGGAGGAGAACCAGGAAAGAGCAGAATCTTGCAAGCCAAGGGAGTGGAGTTTATTTGAGGAGTAGGTGGTCAACAGTATCAAAGGCCACAGAAAAGGTCTAGTAGTAAGAGTATGGAGTTGTGGCCATTGGTTTTAGCAGTTAGTAAAACAGTAAGTTTTAGACTTGCTGGTTGGAAGCTGAACAGTGGGAACCTTGAGTGGAGTGCATGGACAAGTTTTGCTTTTGACTGCCGTGTTGCATTTTTAGGTTCTTTTTGGGGTTTTTCTATGCTGCTTTTTTATCACCTTTTCTGTCACTTTTTAACCACTTGACATCCGCACTATGGCCGAACGACGGCCACAGTGCGGACCTGAATTCCCGGGAGGCCGTCATATGACGGCCTCCCCTGTGCATGCGCCCTACAGGGCGCCCGCCTAGCGTGCTGTGATCACAGAGTCACTGAGACTCGGGTGTCTCACCGATCCAAGTAAGGGGCTGCTCCCGGCCCCTAACCATGTGATCAGCTGTCAGCCGATGACAGCTGATCACATGGTGTAAACAAAGATCTACTGACAGCGTGAGTAGAAAAAAAAGCCGATCACCGGCTCGGATGCGAGGGACATTGGTCCCGAAGTGGAAGAGGCACATCTGCCTCATCTGTGCCCACCTATCAGTGCCCACCAGTAGTGCCAATCAGTGCCACCTAGCAGTGCTGCCTATCAGTGTAACTGATAGTGCCCATTATTGCCACCCATAAGTGCCCATCACTGCCGCCTATCGGTGCCCATCAGTGCCGCCTCATCAGCGTACATCAATGAAGGAGAAAAAATTACCTGTTTTAAATTTTTTTATAACAAAATATTAAAAAAATATTTTTTTTTTTTTTAATTCAGTTTTTTTACATTTAAAAAAAAAATAAAATAAAAACTGCAGAGGTGACCAAATACCACCAATAGAAAGCTCTATTTGTGGGGGGAAAAAATGATAAAAATCTCATTTGGGTACAGTGTTGTATGACCGCGCAATTGTCATTCAAAGTGCGTCAGTGCTGAAAGCTGAAAATTGGTCTGGATAGGAGGGGGGTTTAAGTGCCCAGTAAGCAAGTGGTTAAACAGCTTTTTTTGCGTTTTAGTGTCAGGTAGTACCCGAGTATTGTAAGTACCTAAGTGTTGTCTGAGTAGTGAGTGTGGATCGTTAGTACCTGTGTAGTGCGAGTGCACATGGTCGGCGAGTACATGTGTTTTGTATTGTTGAGTATTAGTGTCAGTAAGCTAGTTGTTAGGTAATTTGGACAGGGTATAATCCCCAATCCTCATTAAATTAGTAGGCACGATGCCCAGCGGGTGTGGAGATGCGACTCGGCATGTATGCGTTCCTTGATCTGATCGAGGGCGAATACTGCTGTGCAAAATGTAATATACATTGCTTCCCTGGAAGCCCAGGTTCTGAATCTAGGGAAGCAACTGTCAGCACTGAGAAGACCATCCAAACTAAAGGAGACCCGGGAACGTACCCAGCAGGGGCCAGCACAGAGGCGGGTGGAGACAGAGGTGCAGGCACTAGAAACGAGTAGATGGGTGACAGTCAGGAAGGATAGAGGGGGAAGTGCCAGGGAGGCCGATCCTGGGCTGGAGCATCCCAATAAGTATGCTCCATTGAGTGACATTGGTGAAACCAGTCAGGGACCAGCACTCCTAGAGCTGAGGGACTCTCCTAGCTGCTGGGGGAAGAATTCCTCCAGTGAGAGTGTGGCTCACTACCTCGAGCCACACCATAAAGGCAGAGGGAGATTAGGAAAGTAAACAAGTGGCTGAGGAGCTGGTGTAGTCAGGAGGGGTTTGGGTTCCTGGAAAACTGGGCTGACTTCTCAGTCGGTCACCAGTTCTATAGAAAGGACAGACTGCACCTAAATTAGAAGGGTGCAGATATGCTGGGAGTGAAGATGGCCGAAAAGATATAGTGTTTTTTTAAACTAGGCGGGGGGGGGGGGGGGGGGGGGGGGAAGAGGGTCCAGAGATAGTCAGCAATAAACACAATCCAGAGGGTAGTATTGAGGGCATTAGTGGTAGGTTGACTAAAGCACATAAACCCGAGGTAAGTCCAGTTTGCAGACTCAGCACACTCAATAAGAGGACAGTATGCGACCGGTCTAAACTACGTGGCATGTTCACCAATGCCAGGAGCCTGGCGGACAAGATGGGTGAACGAGAGATACTGTTGAACGAGGAGGAATTCGATTTTGTGGGAATTTCAGAGACCTGGTTCAACAACTCTCATGATTGGCTGGCAACCATTCAAGGGTATTCCCTTTATCACAGGAATAGAGAGGATAAAAAAAGGGGAGGGGTATGCCTATATATCAAGAATAATGTGAGATGACATTAATAAAAAGGGAGCTAGGGAGGAGGTGGAATCCTTATGGGTAGAGCTCCAAAGGGATGAAGCTAAGGGGAAAATAATTCTGGGAGTAGGATATAGGCCCTCTAACCTGAGGAAGGAGGGGGGGAGACGGACCTCAAGGATGGGAAGTGTTATCATAATGGGGGATTTTAATTATCCAGACATAGACTAGGCGGAGGGAACCATGCATTTGTCTAAGGCTCGCCAGTTCCAAAATGTCTTGCAGGACAATTTCATGGGTCAGATGGTAGACCCACCAACTAGAAACAAGGCATTACTAGAACTATTGATTACCAATAATACAGACCTGATCATGGATGTGGAAATACAGTGCAATTTAGGAAACAGCGATCACAGGTCAATTGGCTTTAGTGTAAGTCACACAAATAGGAAACACAAGGGGAACACAAGGACACTGAATTTCAAAAGAGCCACCATCCCTAAACTACGAAACTTGCTAGAAGATATAAATTAGGATAAAATCTTAGAAAGAAAGAACACGGAGAAGAGATGGGTTTGCTTTAAGAGCAGGTTAAAGAAGGGCATTAGCCAGTGCATCCCATTGGGAAATAAATTTAAAAAGAGCACACAAAAGTCCTGAATGGCTCAACTCCAAAGTAAAAATGCATATAAAAGCAAAGGAGAAGGCCTTCAAAAATACAAGGCTGAGGAATCATCACCAGCATTCAGACTTTACAAAGAATGCAACAAGATATGTAAGGGTGCAATTAGAGCGGCTAAGATAGAACACGAAAGACGCATAGCGGAGGAGAGCAGAAAAAAATAAAAATCCCAAGAAATTCTTTGAGTATATAAACAGTAAAAAAAGGGGAGGACAGACCATATTGGTTTATTCTTTTCCTCAGTCTTCATGAGGGAATCGGGGGGCTTCAGTAACCAAAACTGCAGTGTTTGTCCTGATGATACATCACAGGAAGCACCCTCATGGCCAACAGAGCACAGAATTAGAAATATACTTGGGAAACTTAACATTATTAAATCACTGGGACCAGATGGCTTGCACCCGAGGGTACTTGGGGAACTCAGTCAAGTAATTGCCAGACCATTGTTCCTAATTTTTACTGACAGTCTACTGGCTGGAATGGTACCAGTTGATTTGAGAAAAGCCAATGTAGCACCAATATTTAAAAAAGGGCCCAAATACATCCCTGGGAATTACAGACAAGTCCGCCTAACAAAAATAGTATGCAAGCTCTTGGAGGGGATGATAAGGGACTATATACAAGATTTTAGTAATGAAAACGGTATCATTAGCAGTAATCAGCATGGATTCATGAAGAATGAGGAGGTGAGCTGCCATCTAGATAAAGGAAGGCCCACAGACTTAGTGTATCTGGATTTTGCAAAAGCATTTGACACAGTTCCCCATAAAAGTTTACTGTACAAAGTAAGGTTCGTTGGCATGGACCATAGGGTGAGTACATGGATTAAAAACTGGCTACAAGGGAGAGTTCAGAGGGTAGTGATAAATGGGGAATACTCAGCATGGTCAGGGGTGGGAAGTGGGGTCCCCCAGGGTTCTGTGCTGGGACCAATACTGTTTAATTTGTTCGTAAACAACCTGGAGGATGGGGTAAACAGTTCAATCTCCGTATTTGCAAACGACACTAAGCTAAGCAGGGCAATAACTTCTCCGCAGGATGTGGAAACCTTGCAAAAAGATCTGAACAAATTAATGGGGTGGGCCACTACATGGCAAATTGAGGTTTAATGTAGAAAAATGCAAAATAATGCATTTGGGTGGCAAAAATATGAATGCAATCTACTCACTAGGGGGTGAACCTCTGGAGGAATCTAGGATGGAGAAGAACCTGGGAGTCCAAGTAGATGATAGGCCCAGCAATGACATGCAATGCCAGGCTGCTGCAAGCAAAGCCAGCAGAATTTTGGCATGCATTAAAAAGGCGATTCACAAAAAAGAAAAAGAAAAAGGATTCATACTTTCAACACACGATCTTTCTTCACTCCCCTGAAAGAACAGATCCCGGTTCTCGATCTGTCACGAGCGATCGCGGGTGCTCGGCAGTCATCGCGCCCGCTTGGAATAAAGCCATCTAGCAATGGCAAAAAAGCAGACAAAAAAATTATTGGTGAATTAAAAAGAAATATGATTGCACAAATACAAAATCATATTAAAACATAATAGGATACACCTGTGAAAAAAGTGAAAACAAAACACAAGATGAATCACTTAAATAAAGTCCATGTAAATAGGGTGTGTCCTTGATGGAAATCAAAAAGAAGCCACCACCAACAGTCTCTGAGGGTAAGTTGATAAAGGCAACAACCGGGTGTTACTGGTGGATGAAACCAAAGGAACACCAAATCCAATGTGACGTCTGTGTATGTGTCAGAACCACCACCATAACATCTGAGGAGGCTTACCGGACATAGAGGACTTACAAAGACATACGTCTTGTAAGTCACAGAAAGCTTAATTAGCCACCAAGGCTAGCAGGGAAAAAACATCAGGTATCCAAAACTTCAATAAGGAAGGAAGATCTGTAGGCAACTTCGACAGTCCAGAGGTATCAGCAGACCGTCCGGATGTATATTAGGAACCATGAGAGAAAGAAGACTCACATGGCGTGATATCGTTTTAAAAGGCATGCATTTATTAAAACATATAAAAGAAAGGCACTCACATGGTATGCGATCAAAAACAGCTTAAATGGTAACGAATGCGGTGATCATAGGAGGTCCACCCAACATGTGCCGAAACATGTTGGGTGGACCTCCTATGATCACCGCATTCGTTACCATTTAAGCTGTTTTTGATCGCACAAGGACACACCCTATTTACATGGACTTTATTTAAGTGATTCATCTTGTGTTTTGTTTTCACTTTTTTCACAGGTGTATCCTATTATGTTTTAATATGATTTTGTATTTGTGCAATCATATTTCTTTTTAATTCACCAATAATTTTTTTGTCTTTTTTTGTCTAATTTTTTTGTCTGCTTTTTTGCCATTGCTAGATGGCTTTATTCTAAAGTCTCACCTTGATCTATTCATACACCTAGCGCTACACTATATATTTACTTGCTGAATTTTTACTTCTTTTGTCTTAGAGGTGTGTTAGCTGCTTGTTGTACTTTTTATATATTTTTTAGCATTTTTTTAGCAGCGCTGTATTTATCCTTTATCTGTTTCCATCGCGCCCGCTTGGCACTTGCATCGGCTCCGGGTGCGCTCGCCCCTAGTGGCCGAAAGGCGAAGCAACATAAGGTAACGTTGTTTCGCCCAGCTGTGCCATTCTGCCACAGTAAAACTGCAGCGGCTGGTCGGCAAGCAGTTAAGTATGGGGGTGACCTGTGCATGCTTTAGAGGGGAGGGGAAGGTGCCATTAGAGAGGGAGAGACAAAGACACTGTGAAACTGGTGAGCTTATGATCAGAAAATGGAAAGGGGGTGTTGGTGAGGTTACCAGGAGTGCAGAGATGAGCGAATACAAGGTCAAGGGTAGCAGTGAGTGGAAGTGTGTGTCCATTGTGTTGGGTCAAAAGAGGAGTAACCAGGCAGTGAAGTTAGCAAAAAAAAAAGTGTGATATTGGTCCAAGAGTATTTCAGGTTTCAAATGTTGGCCACATTCGTTGGAGTGCTGCAAGCAGCCCTGGAGCAGTTAGTACTGCTCCCCCTCCTCCCTCAAGACTTGTGATTGCAAGGCAGAAAGGCAATATCTCAGGTATTCACATAGATCAGACATCTGGTAACTGAAGAGGATCAGATGGCTGGAGGTAACCAAAGTCATTGTATGCAGGAAATGGAGGATCAAAATTTCTTGTGGCCCTTTTCAAAGCCGGAACAGTGGGGTGATGCTTCCTCGTCGGTGTATGTCAGGAAGGACAGCCGGGAATACAGGCGCTTGACACTCCACGGAGCAGATGACAGCAACGGTTAGACTCCATTCACGATTTACTAGCTTTTTTTTTTTTTTTTAGAATTTCAAGCGTTTTTTAAAGAGTTTTAGAAGCGTATTACAAGCGTTTTACAGCTTCAGCTTCTCAAAAAGAAGGTCATGTGCTTTTCTGAGTGACAGGCGTTTTTCATCAGGAGGCAGAACGCTCATATATGTGAACAGGGACCATTGAAATAAAAGGGATTTGGTTTGTTGAGCGTTTTAGAGCTACAAGGCTCAAGCAGAAAATTGCTTGGGTAAGAATAGGACCTTAGTCTTATAGGGCGTACACACGGTCGGACTTTGTTCGGACATTCCGACAACAAAATCCTAGGATTTTTTCCAACGGATGTTGGCTCAAACTTGTTTTGTCTACACACGGTCGCACAAAGTTGTCGGAAAATCCGATCGTTCTAAACGCGGTGACGTAAAACACGTACGTCGGGACTATAAACGGGGCAGTGGCCAATAGCTTTCATCTGTTTATTTATTCTGAGCATGCGTGGCACTTTGTCCGTCGGATTTGTGTACACACGATCGGAATTTCCGACAACGGATTTTGTTGTCGGAAAATTTTATCTCCTGCTCTCCAACTTTGTGTGTCGGAAAATCCGATGGAAAATGTCCGATGGAGCCCACACACGGTCGGAATTTCCGACAACACGCTCCGATCGGACATTTTCTGTCGGAAAATCTGACCGTGTGTACGGGGCATTACAGTGTTAAACCCCCTACTGTGGTGCTAAATGACAGAAATAGGGGAATTGTACACACAACTTAGGGTAGCACCGGATGTTAAGCTTGACTACTCCACTCACTCTTTAGGGTAAAGGGCTAGCTCTGAGGCAATGCCAAAGGCCCTGTACCTGGAAAGCACCTGAAGATCATTCAATCACTGCAACATCTAGTCCAGCAGGGTCCAAACATGGCACTCCAAAAGCCAGACTGGGGACGGCTGCACCACATAGCTGCAATCAGAGAAAGCAGCTCTAGCAGCAGTGTAGTAAAGAATCTCGATTAAAGAAAAAAAATTTCAGTATAAGAAAAAATGGTGCTAGCCAAAAAAATATGTTAGTCTTTTACATAGCAGGTAGAAGAAAATACATGCTGAAAGTAGGAAGGGTTATCCTGTTTTGGCCTACAATTTTGTCCAATCCTTTCGTGGCATAATTATGTACAAGTCTATTGTTGAGCCTCCTGTCTTGGTGGGCCTTGAGAAAAAGCTGTTTTTGGCCTCCACTGTGGGATGCGAACGAGAAAGGATCTGTGAGACCTAAATTAGGCCTTCTTCAACTTAGGAGATTTGTTTTACTCATTCTGCTGTTTTATAGAAACAATTATAAAAGTAAATAAGTTAATAAAATGAAATGGTACATACGCTTGTATAAGACTTGCTAGATCTGTGGGAGGAGGGTTTCCAGTTGCAGCTGCACCTGCCATAGGGTTGCCAGGGGTAGAAATCATTCCAGACATTCTGAGGAGAAAAAGTGACAGCTGAATTAATATTCATTGATACTCAAAAGCAAGTTTAATAAACATCAATGTAATTAAAAAAAAAAAAAAAAAAATCTAATTAAAAACTTTACAAGAGATATCCACAAATTGCAATTGTAAATATATATTTCTTAGTGTTCCAGACAGGAAATCTGTTGAGAAGCAAAAATATATGTGTAAAAAAAAAATCAGAAATGACCAGACAGAAATGACTAGTCAAAATTGATGGTTGCATTCTAGTTTTACAAAACTAAGTAAAGGATAGAAATTTGAGGAGCAGATACTGACAACATGGCACAGAATGCTGGGTTGTCATCCCAACCCTTGATTCACTAACCTGAACAAGCTGGCAGTTAGCGATACTTGTAAACACTTAACCACTGTCATGCTTATTTGTTCCAGTTCAGGGAATGCAGTGACGGATAAAAAAATCCGCTTTAAAAAAATATAACTAGCAGATGTGTAGACTTTAAATATAATTTTTTTGTCAGCCACACATGCTGTCAGTTCTTTATAAAAAAAAATTAATATAATCAGTCAGCCTTGTTTGACATTTCAGTTGGCAAGAGGAGAACAAAGGCACATTAATATCAAAAGTGTTGCCAGCAAGATCGTTCATTTTAAAATTTTGGTTTATTAAAAGGTCATACCTGTGTCTCTCATTGTATTGCATTTTAACCACTTTTGCTCTAGAACAAATTTTTTCAATTTTTGCACACAAAATATGCAATTTTGGCTATAAAATTACGTAAAACCCCCAGAACATTATATATTTTCTGAACCCATGAGACCCTGCAGAACAAAATTTTCACTAAAAATATACTAAAATTATTAGCAAAACACAATCTAACTTTACACAATTCCTACGAAATCTAAAAAGGTTAAAAACTGTATTGAGTTATATTTGATAAACAAATATTTGTCAATGTTAAATTGTGCTTTCTTATAAAACGGTAAGATTGATGGTTCGCAAAACTAAGTCTGGAGGTTAGCCTCATGCCTTCCAATAACATCAGATCTGCAGCGCAGTGTGTGCACTGCAATAGATTTGCCATGCATAGAGCTGAGTGATAATAATTTTTTAAAATAAAAAAGCTCTGTTTTGCATTTTAAAAATGCAATTCAACATGTGCCTGATGCGCACCATAGCGCACACCCTCTGGTGTGAATGGGCCCTTATGTTGGTGCACACCCAAGATGATTTAATTACAATGTGCGAGTGCGTGTGTGTGTATGCATATGAGACCGCATTTACATGGGTGAGGTTACCCGTACAGAGTGAATGCACTCTGGGAGCATAGCCTCTGCACATCTGTCCAATTAGGACGTGGACATGTGACTTTCCATAAATACTGCATCCCCACAGAGTAACATAGGTTGTTTACATACTGTTCCATCCACATAAACAAAGGATCATTTATGCTGTAGAGGCCACAGTGCCTTTTTTAATCACTTATGTTTTTTTTTTTTACAGTACAGAAGACTTCCTGAATTAGGGGTCTAAACATGCTCCTGATGTTTCCCTTATGATTTAGAGAAAGATTGAGGACAGAGTCTTCAATCTCCTTCTCCCCTGCAGAGTAATGAACACAAGTATGCTCTGTACAGAGCACTGTGTGTGTGTGATCACAAAAAAGGAAGCCAGCCTAAACACTTAACTGAAGTGTACTATGTCTTCCATTATGAATGTATTACTCTATACAGAGCACTTTGTGTTCATTCAGGAGATCAGTAAACATATGAATATGTTTACCAACCCTCTACTCGCCATCCTGACAATCTGATCGTTCTGTGTGCCTGTAGCAACTGACATGTAGCGATGATGGGGGGGAGCCACTGATCACAGCTTTTCTTGCACTCAGACAAGAGTCAGAGCTCACTTCTGATAGAAGTTTGTGATCCCTGAAGTGAAGAGATACAAAGTTGGCCAGCTGCAAGCAGTTGTGCTCCACTGCATCCCTTTTGTCAGTGGCAGCGAGCCATAAGATTGTTTAACCACTTCCTGCTCGGCCTATAGCAAAATGACGGCCGGGCGGTGGTTCAGTTATCCTGACTAGGCGTCAGATCACGTCCATCAGGATAACAGCCGCCGCACGTCCGTGGGGGTGCGCATTGAGGCAATTGGTGGTGCGGTATGTCAGTCTACGCCGCTGGAGGCTCTTTACCACGTGATCAGCTGTGTCCAGTCACGTCTGATCACGATGTCAACAGGAAAAGCCGCTGATCAGCTTTTCCTCACTCGTGTCCGACAGACGTGAGTAGAGGAGAACCGATCAGCGGCTCTCCTGACAGGGGGGGTCGGTGCTGATTGTTTATCAGCGCAGCCCCCCCTTGGATGCCCACACTAGACCACAAGGTAAGCAGCCAGGACCACCAGGGAAGGGGGCAAAATGCCCCATGGCCATCCACATGTGCAAATTATGCCCAATTTGTGCCAATCAGTGCCCACAAATGGGCACTGACTGGCACCATTATACAAGATGTAACATCAGTGATGCCCAGCAATGCCACCCATCAGTGTCATCAGTGCCACCTATCAGTGCCCATCAGTGCTGCCTATGAGTGCCCACTAGTGCTGCCTACGAGTGCCCATCAGTGCTGCCTACGAGTGCCCATCAGTGCCACATACCAGTGCCACCTATCAGTGCCCATCAGTGCCGCCTTATCAGTGCCTGTCATTGAAGAAGAAAACATACTTATTTACAATTTTTTTTTTAACAGAAACAAAGAAAAACTTGTTTTTTTTTCAAAATTTTCGGTATTTTTTTGTTGCGCAAAAAATAAAAAAAAACGCAGAGGTGATCAAATACCACTAAAAGAAAGCGCTACTTGTGGGAACAAAATGATACAAAAATTGTTTGGGTACAGTGTTGTATGACCGCGCAATTGTCATTCAAATTGCGACAGCGCTGAAAGCTGAAAATTGGCTTGGGCAGGAAAGTGTCTAAGTGCCTGGTATTGAAGTGGTTAAGATAATACATTTTTCAGAAACCATGGTAATCAGAAAGAAGTGATCATTCCTGGCACTGAGCTTATCAAATTTGAACAAACCAGTCTTTATTTGATGCAAAGCATAGGATTGTTTTCTATTGAACCTAAGATCAAGCAATATGTCACTGTTGTGTGCATGCCCATCAACACATGTAACAATGTGAATATACAATCTCTGGGCAGCCTTATTTTGTTAACCCAACTAGTATGAAGTGTGAGGAACTACCAGAACAATTTTTAATTTTATAAATTAGTTAGATTCCGGTTCACATCAGAATATTCAATTGCCTTCTGTAGGGATCAGGAAGATTTTGTTTCCCTACTGGAGTGGATTCCTCTGGATGAACTGTATGGGATTGTGTATATGGAGATGATTTTTCTATTAGTTTATTTTTTTGATTCTTGATTTTTTTTTTTTAACAAAGGTTTGATTCTTGATTTAAACTAGCTGGACTAGTGTCTTTTTTCAATCTATGTAACCTGCACAATGTAAGCAAAAAATAGGTAATGGAAAAAAACAAACAAAAAACAAAAAAACAAAAACAACTTACAACTGTTGTACTTGTGGGTTATTCATGAGGTTTGATGCCTGAAAAATAAACAAACACAGATCGTTAGTAACTCCACAATGATCAGTTAAAGCCCATCCTCATACCCTGGTAGAAAGATTGTTTTACCATCAAAGTCACCTCAGTAGTGTGCACATTAAAAACTACTCTCTGCACCGTTTTGCACCTCATTCTCTAGCATCCGCATTAACTATTGTCGCAAGTCTTTTCACACTGTCTTTATTACATTGTCTGGCATTCCCCTGATTTACATCATGTTCTCTAGCAGCCCTTTCCCTATCCAAAGCCCTCACCTTATTGTCCATGATATTTTCTCTCATATCCAACCTCCAACCACACTATGCTTATTTTGCTGCCCTCCTTTCCAAAGTTTTTTCCCCACCTCTTTCTCCCCTATATCCTATGCTATCCTCCCCCGCATATACTGGCCATATTACCTGCTGTCCTACAGGGTGGCATGGTAGTGGTTGAGATATGCGCACTTCTAATATTCAGTTAAAGGTTTTATCTGCTAGTAGTTCCACTGGGCGCGTACAGTCAAAAGGAAAAACAACTTTAAATGGAATCTTAGAACTGCACAAAAGATCCTGTGTCCCTGCCACTCAGTGTTAGGGCCGCTGTAAAGTCCTTTCTTTTTTCACACAGTCTGTCAGTGCCACAGCAGTGAGATCTCTTAAGGGATTTTCAACAATCTGCCATGGTCTGACTAATTTAAGTCTAAGCCAGATCATGGCGAAGGGCGAGGTCTGCCAGCAGATGCGGAGTTCTATGGGGGCTTTCTAACCTCTTATAGGCAAGATGCTTAAATGCAGAAACACCCTCTACTACCCTAGTGGTCTCCCTGTTAAAGTGGGAGTCCGGCGACCAATCTGGTTTTTTTTTAGGTCATTGAGACACTTTGCTAATCCCAAAATAATACTCACAGTTTGGGTGTAATATTTCCGCCTATGTCTGCTTTCCTACTGAAGAATAACTTAAAAAATGTGATGCTGGCTGTTTCCATCTTGCTTGTGGGCATGTGAAGCCCACAAGCATTGATTTCCTGGATGCGGTGAATGCTGTTCATTCAGAGCTTGTTCACGCGCATGATCATTATTTCCACACTGTATCTTGGGAAGCCTGACACTAAGCTCCCAGGAGACAGTGCGGCGCCGAGGAAAGGCAATAAAACACGCCTACTCCCATGGGAGGAGAGACAGAAAGTGCCACAATAAAGTACAATATAAAGGTAATTACAGCAATAAAAAATTTTTTCGTGCAGCATTTCAACATCTATGCAATTAACTGAAGGGGGTAAGATTAAGTTAAAAATTTGAGTGGAACCTCGCTTTAAGACGGGCCACAGTTGGACAAAATTCTTTCCAAACAATATTATTATTATTTTTTTTTAGGTGTTTGGGGGGTGTCACGGGCATGTAGTGGGCGTTTTCAATCCCCATAGAAGTGGGGACCTCTAGAAGTGGGTGCAATGGGAAGGTCCTGGCAGCTTAAAGTGGAGTTCCACATTTGGCACCTTTCAGGGGGGAGGAGGGAGCAGATACCTGTCTAATACAGGCATTTGCTCCCACTTCCTGGCATAGATCACCGCGGAGCTTGCGGTGACCTACGCCACTTCCGGCGCCTACGCTCTCCTCCACCGCTGTGTTCTGTGAGACGCAGAACACAGCAGGGACCAGAGAGGACGCGCAGCGCGGCTCGTGCATGCGCAGTAGGGAACCAGGAAGTTAAGCCGCACGCAATTTTGTTAAGCACTGTGCAAACTGTTGGCGCTATATAAAGCCTGTATAATAGAATAAAAAAAAGGAAGGTTGTAAACCCTGGCCCATTCAGAAAGTATGAGACAATACTACATTTTAGTTATCATGTATTGTTTTTAGAAGCTGTGCTTCCTCTACTGTTATGATAATTAACCCGTTTGACTGGTTTCATGGAGACCAGCAAAACAGAAAGGGATGTTTGCAGGAAATGGGAGAGGGTAAAAAAAGGACATGAACACAGACATGTGCTGAACAAAAAGGAAGCAGTAGTTTGGATGACCCAGAGAAGCATGGGGACGACTCCATTTTACCAGGCAGAAAAAAGTGGGAAGGAAACCTCATCTGTGTTGTTTAGCATGAATGGGGGAATTAGTTGCTTTCTCTCATTTAGATGATGGGTATGTGTAGGACTAGCCTTAAAGGCAAAATTCACTTTAAAATATACATTTTTTATATAAATGCACATGATATTGCAGGCGAAAAAATTTTTTTTTTTTTACATGAGCCTGAAAAGCATTGCACCCACAATCAGCAGATCACAGGTGCAATGCCAGGCTCCTGCACGGTCTTCCTCTAGCTTAGTGCCCATAACCCCATAGGACTTACTGTTACAAAGCCAGAACAAATGAACTACAAGCATGCTGATCGTGTTTGCAGCCCATTCAAAACTACAAATACATCTGTGAATGAATGATGCGACTATGTGGGCAGAGCCCTGTGCAGCCTCACTGTTTTTAAACTGACAGCGGGTTCGGGGAGAGGATCCCCTGCACGCTGTAACACGGAGGGGAGATCAGGGGTGCAGGTCTGGAGCATGTTACACCCTAAAATTTGGGTGTAACATGCAACATGCTCCAGAAGGAAGGTTAATTTATCTTTCAACTTAGAGAGTGATAGTTTAGTACTGCAAAGACAAAAGCAGAGGGGAGAATCACACGTCGTCATGAATCAAACTCATCGCTCTCCATCCACGAGACACTCCCCAAGATCCACCATATCTCTACAATCAAGATTTTCCACTCTCACCCAACAAGTTATTAAAGTGGTTGTAAACCTTGTTACACCACTTTTACCTGCAGGTAAGCCTATAATAAGGCTTGGATGAGCATGATATCCACGCTTAGTAAAAACAGCGAAACAAGCAGCTAAGCATTAGAATTCAGATATTAGGCACAAAAAATATACAACAAAAAGTGCAGTGCTAGAAATTATCAGATGCAAATATGTGCAAACTAAATATGAACTTCAAATGTGCACATGTAAACCATAATTATGTATATAAGAAGGCTTACTTGTAGGTACCATGAATATCTCCTAAACTTGCAGAGTCTAGGAGATATTTGCTGTATCCGCATGTGCCGACGTCATCGGCACATGCATATTGAAGAAACGTCCCGCTTGTGCCGTTTCTTCAGGAGCCGTGCCGTGATTGGCGGCTCCCACGCACATGAGCGGGAGTGACATCATCGCTGTTTCGACCAATCACAGCGCAGGAACCCCGCGAACTCGGAAATCCGGGAGACATGTCGCCGACCACAGTGGTGTGTGGGGACCGCTGCAACAGCTTCTAAGGCAAGTATTTTATAATGAGCTAGCATGCATTATGCCTTTGTCTTGGAAGTTTGTTTTTTTTGTTTTTTTGAGTTTACAACCACTTTAAAGCCCATTCCGATGTTGAAGCTTCAAACATTCAGGCAGCCTTTGCCCAAAAGAAAGCAAATATGAAAGCAGAAGCTGCAGGAAAGAACACACTGATAGAAGCAGAAGCTGCAGGCAAGAAAGCAGGTTCTAGAGCAAGCTGCTAGTGAAAGTAAAGGATGTAACAGCCGCAGACACTAAGCTGCATCATATTCTTCACTCTCCCAAAACTTCAGCTCCCAGCCACAGCAGCTGAACCCTTCAACTAAGGTCAGTATGCCACGCCTACCACCTCTCAAGACAATCTGTCTACTAATCTCCCAGAACGCCAGGTTTTTGCGCACCTGCAAACTCTGGACAGTATGCAGATAATAGATGACACACCTTACCATAGGACTAGTCAATTACCTCCTATTGCAACACAAGATATCAATAAAACTCCAAGCCAATGTCAGGCATTTGCACAACCTACCTACCAAAGTCGCTTAATCACTGCACAAAAAAAAAAAAAAAAAAAAAAAAAAAAAAAAAAAAAAAAAAAACACACAGGACACTGTCATCAAAATCAACTGCCCAAATTTCAATCCATGTATGGCTGGCTTAAAGCATAACCTTATCCATAACAACTTGATAAAAAAAAAAAAAAAAAAAGTTCTTTAGCAAGGAACATACATTCCACATCAATATTTATGCTACCAAAATGAGTGTGTGCTGTAAATTGTATCCAGCAAGGCCCTTATTTTTAATGTTTTACGTAGATAAACCTGCAAAAGGGGTCAGCCTGAAGTCATCTAGCAGGACTTCATCTTTTGACTAAAGTTCCACTTCAAATAGTTCTATGGGGACAGTTCAACAGCTGGGTGGCATCATTACCATTTCGCACCTTCATAAACTGTTTCTTCCAGCTGGAGGCTGCCCTTTTGCTGAAGTCCAGAGCCCCTGAGCAGAAATGCATCATAAAGTGGAACTAAACCATCAATTTGTAACAATTTAAAAAGAAGTTACAATCCTGGAATGATGGGATTGCCAACTGCTTGTGTCCTCAACTGAACTGTCAAACCATCAAATGGCTGGTGTCATAACTGATCACATGTGCACAACCAAGGCAGTTGTGGATCAAAACAGAAGCAGCTTCCTTGGCTGTAAAGTATAGGAAGGTTTAATTCCACTTTAACCTGTTCCCGTCCACGCAATAGCCGAATGATGGCTACAGCACAGACCTACATTGCCGGGATGCGATCCCAGCCCCTTACTACGAGATCAGCTGTCAGCCAATGATCCTGACAGCGCGAGGGAAAAATAATAAAAAAAAAAAAAAAAAAAAAAAATCGATCACCGGCTTCTGCGTAAGGGACATCAGTCCCGAAGAAGAGGCACAGCCGCCTCATCTGTGCCTGCCAGTGCCCATACAGTGCATATCAGTGGCAACTATGCCCACGAGTGCCACCTATCAATGCCCACCAGTGGTGCCAATCAATGCCTCGGTGTCACCTACCAGTGCCCATCACTGCCACCCATCAGCGCCACCCCTCAGTGCCCACCAGTAACCATCAACGCAGCCTCATCAGCGTACATCAATGAAGGAGAAAAAATTACCCGTTTGCAAAATTTCTTAACAAAATATAAAACGTTTTATTTTTTTTTCCTAAATTTTCAGTCTTCAAATAGCAACAAAAGAAAGCTCTATTTGTGGGGAAAAAAAGGATAAAAATTACATTTGGGTAAAGTGTAGTATGACCGCACAATTGTCAAAGTGCGACAGCACTGAAAGCTGAAAATTGGTCTGGGCAGGGGGGGGGGGGGGGGGGGGGGGGCCTGGGGGGTGTTTAAGTGCCCAGTAAGCAAGTGGTTAAAGGCTGTCAGCAGATCGGCCTCTACAAAATTCGGCAGTGCCTAAAAAGAGGGAATAACCGAGCATGTGCAGAACAGGATGAGGCAGTGTATTACTGGATTTTACACATTATAGGCCCTTATTTTTAAGGTTTTACGTAGCTATACCTGCTAAATGGGCCAGCCTGAAGTCATCTAGCAGGACTTCATTTTCTGACTAAAGTTTCACTTTAAGGAGTTCTATCAGGACAGTTTAACAGCTGGGTGGCACCACTACCATTTCGCACCTCAAGAAACTACCAAATGAAGTTTAGCATGCAGAAATACAATTTGTTTACAACGCACCCTATACAGAAAACCTGAGGGGAAAACACTTTGTTGACTTTATGCAGAAAGTGTTAGCCAGAGATCATGCTGAGACTGCACCAGCTCTTAGGAAAAGAGGAATGTTGTTACTTCACATGCTTTGGCATGTACCATCCTTGCAAGCCTGAGCAGATCAGGATAGTCTTCGACTCAAATTCTCAATATGAAAGAAAGTGTTTCCCTCAAATATGTCCTCTGGGCCTAATCTGAACAATCACCTTACAAGAGTTTTGGTCCACTTCAGACAAGCCAACCAGTTGCTGTTGTGGCCAACATTTAGAAAATGTTTCATTGTTTGAAAACACAACAGACATTTCCTCAGGTTCCGATGGTATCACAACAATGAACCCATCTCAATTCTCACTGATTCTATATTTGAACTGGTTAATCCTGAGTCAGATAAAAGGAAAATCAGTGATAATAGTTACACTAAAAATTTCTGTGAAGTCAAAGATGAGGCCAACCCTCACCATTTTGAATGTAGTTTGAAGTGGTCTTATTTTGTATGAGCTATCCATGTTGCTTAATTTGCAACCAATACCGAGGACCATAAAGTGTCTCATGGATGGCACATCTGTAAAGGGCCTCTCGCCATCGAAGAAATTATATGAGCAGAAAAGGTCATCATTAGGGTGTTCAACATGAAGTGTACTCACAAAAGATTGATAACATATCAAAAAAGGGACTCAGCCTAAGGATAACCCGCTCTACAAATTGAACCCAATGATCGATCACAACAAATTACTTTGGAGTTGGAAGTCACATACGAAAGACCAACCTGTTTAATGAGGAACAGAACCCCCTTACTGTTCCAGGTCGACATCACATCACTGCACTGCTGGTTCGATACCACAAAGAGCAGGTTCAGCACCTTGCCAATGTTTTCTGGAGTTGTTAGAAGGAGTACCTTTGCAACTTTCAAGGTCATGGCAAATGGCAGACCCAACCTACAAGTGTCTTACAGTCTTCTTGAAAGAAAAGTATGCCCACAGCCATTGGCCAATGGGTCTCATTACAAAGACTGTGTCAACAAATGGTGGAAAGGTACAGTGTGACACAAGTCTATCAAGGAACTAATACTTATTTTGCCAACGGTAAAGGATTTGTCTTCTAAACCAACGATTTGATGCAAGGGCAGGTAAAGGAGTATCTTACAGACACCAGTAAACTTTACAAGTTTTGCAGTATGTCAATGTTTGCATTATTTTTTCAGGTTCTATCCATTATTTTTTTTCCAGGGGTTTCCTGAATATTTTTCTCTTGCAAGGTTTGGACTTGATTCTCAATTGTTTAAAATTTGAAAGCATAGATTTCGACAGGGAGTATCATGTTACACATACATTGTTTGCCTTTAAATAATTTTGTCCCTTCCCTACCTCTAACTATGAGACGCTCTGTATAGTTAGTCCCATCCTCTTTTCAGTGTATCTTTAGTTTCTGTTCTGAACACATGTAATTGCTGGAGCTAGACAAACTATTACCTATCTGATCTTCATCTGTGAAGATCTGCTCTGGTTTTCAATTAAAGCTTTTTACGATCTGCAAGATATCATTTGGATCGAGTCACTGCCTGCCAACGCTGCTGAGATTGTAATTTATAGCCATCCCACCACAACTGGATCAGTTATAGAGGTCACACTTGCAATGCTTAGTTTGGGGAAGCAGAACAGGCTTTGGAAAATAAAAAGGAGTTGGCTAGTTGCCATGCACAGCTGTCCCATTTTTAATATATTCCCCTCACCCAGCTCTTATATACTGCAATATATGTTTTATAAGCCACCCTACTCCAATAGGAGCACATTGAGATGTATGCTATACACAGTTTTGATACCCTCATTTTCAAATCAAAAGAAGCAGTGTAGCATAATAAAATTTGTAGGAATAGGAGGGGAAAAAAAAAAAAAAAAAAAAAAAAAATCAGCTGATTTACCATACTCATAAAACTGGGATTGTTGAGCAGCCCAGCTAGATCAAAACCACCAGGAGCAGCCATCTGTAGTGGAAACAAACGGTCAGTTAATTTACAATGACCAGGATTGCGCCAAGTATCAAAACTAAAGCCAAGACACTTACTGGACTTGGAAGCTCCTTCATTTTCTGTTCAGCAATCTTAAGGTTTGATTTATAGGTATCGTTATCGGGATCCAGCTCCAGTGCTCTTTGGTAAAAGCTCACAGCTTCAGAGTGCTTGTTCAAACTTGAAAGTGCCAACCTGGAATCATAAAAGAAGAAGAAATACATGTGACAAAAAAGTAAGTTGTAAGCAAGTCTTACATAAATAAGCTTTTAACATGCGCTTACCCCATTCTGCCATATGCTTTGCTGTAACCGGGGTCAATGGATATAGCCTCTTCACAGTCCCGTACAGCCCCAGCATAGTTTCCTATTTTACTGTAAGCTGCAGCCCTAAACAATGCAAAAAAGTTAGAGGTTAAATACATACTGAAGATACTGGAGGAGTCAAGCTCCTCCATAGCGATAAATAGAATTGGCAGGAACATTTTCCTTACAATTTATGGGCTGCTCTGAGCAGGGTTACATAGTGAAGTTCGCTGGACGGGGAGAGAAGCAAACAATTTACCATGCAGACTGTGCTCAGGGGGATTAATTAATGGACAACAGATACAGTTGTCCATTAAAATAATGAATATTTAAAAAGACTATTCCAAGCACCATTGATAATATAGCAGTAAATTGAATCTTGTGATGAATTGCTGACAGAGCTGTAATGTATTACTAACCCATCACCTTTCTTGATTTCTCTGTGTTTAGAATGAAGGCATCGGCTAGCATAAGGTGAAAAAATAAAATAAAAACTCACCTCCTGCCAAGATATGCCTTCACTCTAAACCCAGAGAAACCAGCAAGTGTATATTTATTAATCCCAGAGTTCAGCTTTCTATGCAGCTTTTAAATCCCTGATGAATAAGGAAATGCTCTTAGCCCCTAAAACATGAAGGCAATTTTCTTCCATGCCCACATGTTTATAAATACAGTAAAATTACCTACATTTTGATTTTTAAGGCCAGTGGCGTGGCACTTTCATTACTTTCTTTTTTACAAACGGTAACAAAAAAGCCGAAAGGGGTTCTAGCTTTCCCCTAATCTACTTCAATTTTCATCTGTGTTCCACACAGATTGCCATCTCCCCACAGGCACACAAGAGGCATATTACAAAAAATAGGATTTTTTTAACAGCTTACCTGTAAAATCCATTTCTTGGGGTACATCACGGGACACAGAGCCACAGTAATTACTGTATGGGTTATATAGGCACCTTTAGGTGATGGACACTGGCACACCCTAGACAGGAAGTTCAACCCCCTATATAACCCCTCCCCTTACCGGGAGTACTTCAGTTTTGTAGCAAAGAAATACACGTGTTACCAGAAAGAGGGGAGGGACCTCTGTGTTCCGTGATGTACTCCAAGAAAAGGATTTTACAGGCAAGCTGTAAAAATCCTATTTTCTTTATCGTACATCACGGGACACAGAGCTACAGTAATTACTGTATGGGATGTCCCAGAGCAATGCTATCTGAGAGGAGGGAGACACAAACAAAAGTAGGGTGCAATCAGACCTGAGGACCTATACTGCTGCCTGCAGCACACTGTGCCCAAAGGTGATATCCTCATGCCTTCTTACATTCACCAGATTCTATCAGGTGGATGTATGGACTGAAGACCAAGTTGCGGCCTTGCAGATTTGGGCCATGGAGGCTTGGTGATGCACTGCCCACAAAGCACTGACAGCCCTGGTGGAGTGCGCTTTGATTTGAAATAGGGTTGTCCCGATACCGATACTAGTATCGGTATCGGCACCGATACCGAGCATTTGCCCAAGTACTTGTACTCGGGCAAATGCTCCCGATGCTTCCGCCGATACTATGACAGTCAGCGGTGATCGGCGTGCGGGGGAGTTACAAGCTTCCCCCCTGCGGCTTTCAGTGACATACAGCGGTGATCGGTGCTTGTAACTTCCCCACGCGATCACCGCTGACTGTCACCTCATCCTCCTCCATGCCAACTCCGTTCCTCTGTCCCCCTCTCCTTCTCTGTCCCCCTCCGTTCCGTTCCTCCGTTCCTCTGTCCCCCTCGGTTCCGTTCCTCTGTCCCCCTCTCCTTCTCTGTCCCCCTCCGTTCCTCTGTCCCCCTCCGTTCCTCTGTCCCCCTCCGTTCCTCTGTCCCCCTCCGTTCCTCTGTCCCCCTCTCCTTCTCTGTCCCCCTCTCCTTCTCTGTCCCCCTCTCCTTCTCTGTCCCCCTCTCCTTCTCTGTCCCCCTCTCCTTCTCTGTCCCCCTCTCCTTCTCTGTCCCCCTCTCCTTCTCTGTCCCCCTCTCCTTCTCTGTCCCCCTCTCCTTCTCTGTCCCCCTCTCCTTCTCTGTCCCCCTCTCCTTCTCTGTCCCCCTCTCCTTCTCTGTCCCCCTCTCCTTCTCTGTCCCCCTCTCCTTCTCTGTCCCCCTCTCCTTCTCTGTCCCCCTCTCCTTCTCTGTCCCCCTCTCCTTCTCTGTCCCCCTCTCCTTCTCTGTCCCCCTCTCCTTCTCTGTCCCCCTCTCCTTCTCTGTCCCCCTCCGTTCCGCTGTGTCTCTCCGCTGTCCCCTCCGTTCTGCTGTCTCTCTCCGCTGTGTGAATGGACAGAGTCAGCTGACTCTGTCCATTCACATAACTGAAACATTGTAACCTCCTGTGATTACTATGTGTCAGTTTATGAATGGAGAGGAGCCGCTGTCTTCTCTCCATTCATTCTCAGTGCAGCTGAGGCTGCAGAGAAAGGGACTGGGGAATCTCTATCCCTTTCTCTGTCTCAAGGGGGAGATATCAGAGGTCTGTTAAGACCCCTGATATCTCACCAAAGCCCCCCAACAGGGCTGATTAAAAAAAAAAACAAAAAAAAAAAAAACATATTGCAAAAATGAATAAAAAAAATATTATTGTAAAAAATAAAAATTGTAAATAGAAAAAAAAACAAAAAAACAAAAAAAAAAAAAAACACACAGACACCGTTCACCCCCCCCCCCCCCCGAAAAAAAAAACAAACAAAAAACCTGTCACGTGACATTAAAAAAAAAAAGTATCGGTAAACGGTATCGGCGAGTACTTGAAAAAAAGTATCGGTACTTGTACTCGGTCCTAAAAAAGTGGTATCGGGACAACCCTAATTTGAAAAGGTGGAACTTTCATCTTTAAACCATAAGCTTGAAGAATTACTTGCAGAATCCACTTAGCAATAGTAGATTTCGATGCTGCCTGTCCTTTTCTAGGACCTTCAGGCAACACAAACAAAACATCCGTTTTACAAAACTGTGCAGTCGCTTCCAAATAGATTTTAGAGAATGTAGTGACTTTTCATCCGTAGAACAGGATTCTGGAAAAAAAGAAGGTAGAACAATATCCTGGTTTATATGAAAACCTGAAACCACCTTTGGCAGAAAGCTAGGATGAGGACGCAATACTACACTATGCTTGTGAATAATTAAATATGGCTCTTTACAAGATAGAGCAGCCAATTCCGATGCCCTTCTTGCAGAAGATATGGCTACCAGAAAAACTAGCTTCCTTGTCAAAAGGACCAAAGGGAATATGTCATATCGGCTCAAAAGGCTGTTTCTGTAATGCCGATAGAACTAAATTCAAGTCCCAAGGGTTCAGGGGTGACCTAACCGGTGGATTAAGCCCCGTTACCCCCTGTATAAAGCTACGGACCAAAGAATGCAAAGCAAGTGGTCGTTGAAACAATACCGATAAAGCCGAGACCTGGCCTTTGATAGTACTCAAGGCCAGCTTCATCTCTAACCCCATTTGCAGAAAGGCAAGGATTCTATCTATAACATACTTTCTAGGATGCCAACCTCTGAATTCACACCAGGAAACATATGCCTTCCAGACTATAATAAATGACCCTGGAAGCTGGCTTCCTTGCATTAATCAATGTAGATATCACTGAGCCTGAAAGCCCACGATTCTTCAGAATGTGGGTTTCAATAGCCAAACCGTTAAACTTAGCGTTTATAAGGTATGATGGAACACCGGTCCCTGCGATAGCAGGTCTGGACGTGGTAGGGTCCATGGGGCCCCTACTGCCATCTTTACGATCTCTGCATACCAAGATCTTCTGGGCCACAAGAACTACCGACTTCCTTTCCTGCTTGATCCTGCGAAGTAGTCCGGGTAGCAGCAGAATAGGAGGGAATACATAAATCAGTGAGAACCGATCCCACGGGGTCACCAACGCATCTGTTCCGTATGCAAGTGGATCCCTTGTTCTTGACACAAAGTTGTCGACTTTGTTGTTAAACCTGGACGCAAACAGATCTACGTCCGGGATCCCCCATCTTTGGCATATAGCCAGGAAGATGTCGGGGTGAAGAGACCATTCCCCCGGGAACAACTGCTGACGACTTTAGTCTGCCTGCCAATTCTCTACCCCTGGAATGAAGATTGCCGATATGCACGGCACATGCTTTTCTGCCCAGGTTAGGATATGGTTTACCTCTCCCTGGGCTGCATGACTTCTGGTGCCCCCTTGGTGATTGATATAAGCCACTGCTGTGGCATTGTCGGATTGAATCCTGACAGGACAATTCCGCAACCTGAATGTCCAGGCCTTTAAGGCTAGGTGCGCTGCCCGAATCTCTAGAATGTTGATGGGCAAGGTCCTTTCGGTTCTGGATCATTTCCCTTGGACAGTCGCCTCTTCCAGGACTGCTCCCCAACCTGAAAGGCTGGCATCTGTTACCACCTTCAAGGTAACTGGTAAGAAGGATTTCCCCTTCCGCAGATTCTCGGATATCCTCCACCAAATGAGGCTCTGGCGCACTTTTGGTGACGAACGCATCGGAAAATCTAGCGCTTGGACCTTCTTGTTCCATTCAGACAGGATACTGTTTTGCAGCAGTCTCGAATGAAACTGAGCATAGAGAACCGCTTCGAATGAAGCCACCATCTTTCCCAACAACCTCATGCAAAGGCGAATAGAAGGACCCTTCTTCGCCCTGACCACCTGAACCAGTTCCTTTATGGCGCTGATCTTTGCCTGGGGTAAAAACACCCTCTTCTGAGCTGCATCTATAACCAGACCCAAGTACTCTAATCTTCTTACTGGCTTTAAAGAAGATTTCTCTAGGTTGAGGACCCAAACTAGGTATTCCAGGTAGTTGACTGTGGTAACCATGTTTTGGTCTAAGCGGGCTACCGACCGGTCTATCAAAAGCAGGTCATCTAGGTATGCTATAATTGTTATACCTCGAGTCCTTAATCTGGCCAAAGTAGGGGCCAGAAGTTTTGTAAACACCCGAGGTGCAGTAGCTAGACCGAAAGGCAGAGCTACAAACTGAAAAAGTTTTTCCACTTCGAAAATGCAAATATTTCTGGTGAGCGGGGAAAAATAGGTACATACAGGTATGCATCCTTGAGGTCGATTGACGCCAGAAGTTCTCCTCCTTGTAGGAAGGAGACTACTAAACGGATTGATTCCATGCAAAAAGAGCGGATTTTCAGGAACCAGTTTAGATCTTTGAGACCTAGAATGGGTCTGACATCCCAATTTGGTTTAGGCATCGTGAAAAGGTTTAATTAAAGCCCCAACCCCTGCTCTCCCATGGGGACCACCATGATCACTTTTTGTGACAAAAATCAGTCTAACGCTTGAAAGAAAGACTTCCCAAAGATCCAGAGAGAAAGAATATTTGACCTGAGGAAAATGAGGAGATGGGAATTCTCGGAACTCTAGTTCGTAACCTAGAGCTATTGTGGAGACCACCCATCTGTCTTGAAATTCTTCCTGCCAGACCCTGAGAACTGCAGAATTCTTCCCCCCCCAATTGAACGAGCGGGGGCATCCCTTCATAGAGAGACTTTAGCGTTCTGTCTTGCAGATTTGCTCCCCCAGGACTTTTGTCCCTGTGGTTGACCCTGAGGTTTACCTCTTGAACCCGACAGTGGAGGCCGTCGCGACTGCCTGGAGGCTGATGTCCCTGGCACTGGAGAAAGAGCCAGTTTAAATGAGGGACATTTACTCTTTTTTCTCAACTAGCAAAAGGGTACTTTTCCCACTTGATCTCTTTTGGATATATTTGTCCAAATCATCCCCAAACAGCTATTCACTGCGGAAAGGAAAACCAGTCAGCGGCTTTTTGCATGGCGCTTCGGCTGACCAACTTTTCAACCATGGGAGTCTACGCATATGTACCAACCCAAGCGTAAGGCGAGAAGTTTGAAGAATAGTATCTCTGATTGCATCAATTGCAAAACACAAAGCCACTGGCTGCTCTGCTAAATCCTGGGCCTGCTGTTCAGGGAAAACCTTGAGCACCTGTTTCAAATGGTTTCTCAAGGATTGACATACCCCAATTGTTGCCAATGCAGGTTGAGCCACTGAACCTGCCAAGGAGAAAATATTTAACAGGAATTAAAAATTTTTATCAGTTGGATCCCCAAGAGTTTGTGCATTGTCATCCGGACAAGTCAAATTTTTATTCACAGAGGATATAGCAGCGTCAATTGCTGGTATACTCCACATCTTAGTAAATTTTTCCTCCATAGGATAAAGTGTTGAAAACTTTTAAGGGGGGGGGGGGGGGAAATGCTTATCTGGGTGATCCCACTCAGAATACATAAGCTTTTCCAGCAATTAATGGACAGGGAAGGCACGCAAAGCCCGAGGAGGTTTTAGTGAACCCAAAGAAGTGGGCTTTTCAACCGACTCGGTTAAGGGTAGCTTAAATGAGCAGACCATTTCAGTAAGAGATTGCACCAGCAATTTCTCAGCTTGTGAAGCTGAAGAATGTCCTTCCCCACTTGATTCCTCGGAAGAGGAGTCATCAGTCTCTTCACGGTCCCGAGGGGGATTCATCTTCCCTCTCCCACGGTTTCTCTGTTTGAGGATCCTGGGTAGTAGAAGGGGACCTAATGCGTTTTCTTCCACTCGGTGAAGATGCAATTAAAGCCGTTAATCTTTCCTCTAATCCAATCATGGCTGAGGAAAAAACCTCCTCAGTAATATATACAGGGGCTGAACTGTCGGAAGCAAATTGCAACCCCTGATGACCCCGATGGCTCACTCTAACCAGCCTCCCTAAGCCTTTCAGGGGGGGATGGTGTTGCAGAGGGAGGGTCCTTAGAGACTGAGGGCGACCCCTTTGTGCTCTTATCTTTTGAGGCATTTGTACCTCTCCCTCTTGTCGTAGTGCCAAGCGCAAATGCAGAGGTAAAAAAGCACCCACTGCTAAGCCAATAGTCCAGCAACTGCCGCTGCTATTAATGCTCAGGCTGATGCAAAATAAACGTGCCCTGGGAATGCCTGTGTCACCAGCACTCACATGCCCCTGTCTACTCTGTGTCTCTCTGTCAGTTGAATGCATCTGAAAAAAGGCGCACCTTATAGCAGACACAGCCCTGCGTTTGTGAATGTCTGAGGTATGTTAACTCAGCGCTAAGCCCCGCCCCCCTTCGTCCGACCTCCCACCACGCCCCCCCCCCCCCCACTTTTTTTTTCAAACAAAAGATTGTTTTCCCGCACGAGCGGGCTCCGTTCCGACCGGATCGCATGTGGAGGAGAGCTGAAGGACGGAGAGCCGGAGGACGGAGAGCCGTGGTAATGGCAGTGGGAGCGGCGCGGCATACCGCCGACTGGCCCATGCTCCCTCTGCCTCCTGGAGAGAAGAGGTACATTTGTCCAGGTGGGGGGACATTTGAAAGAAAAAAAAAACCCCTTCCCACGTCCTACCTGGGTTTGGGGTGGAGGAAGCGTGCAGCTTGTATGGACACAGAGAGAGACTGACAAGCATGGAAACAGGTACATGCGCTTGACACCCCCCCCGGTGGAGACTTTTGGCATGACATTTATTTAACCACTTCAATACCAGGCACTTATACACCTTCCTGCCAAAGCCAATTTTCAGCTTTCAGTGCTGTCGCAATTTGAATGACAATTGCGCGGTCATGCAACACTGTACCCAAACAAATTTATCATTTTGTTCCCACAAATAGAGCTTTCTTTTGGTGGTATTTGATCACCTCTGTGATTTTTATTTTTTGCGCAACAAATAAAAAAAAAAAGAGAGAAAAAAAAAAAGTTTGTTAAAAGTTTTTGTAAATAATTAACTTTTGTTCAATGACGGGCAATGATATGGGTGGCCCCTATGAGCGGCACTTATGGGTGGCCCCTATGAGCGGCACTTATGGTCACTGATAGGTGGGCACTGAGAGGTGGCACTGCTGGGCATCACTTGTCTGTACTGATCCATAATGTTTCCAGTCAGTGCCCATTTGAGCGCACTGATTGGCATGCATTGGTCTTTTTTTTTATATGTGGATGGCCATGGGGTACATACGCCCATATGACGCCCAGTCAGGATAACTGAACCAATAGCAAAATGACGGCCGGGTGGAAAGTGGTTAAAGGAGAAAACCCACAAGAACTAGAAAAATTGCTTAGGAATCTCCCTTACCTTATCCAGCTGCAGGGTTCTGTGGTAAAACCAGACAGACCCAATCTTCACCACTCATGGTGGGCTCCGTTTAAAATAAACCTTCAGGGACCCGGGCCCCCTTTAATTTGGGGGATCCACACTCCTGAACCTGTAAAGCACCCAGCCAGGAAATATGGCTGAAAAAAACCAAGCACCGGATCCCGGGGTCCAACTCTCTAAAAAGAGAAGCGTTACAGGCAAGACCTCATTTCTTCCGCCACGAGGCCGGGGACCATTCATTTCAGCCTGAAAAGACACTTTGAATAAATCCGGTTGCATGGCTTGCCCCAGCAAAGAATTTTTCCAGCGGAGCTCAGCACAGTACATCTTTCCTCGTGACCAACACCTAAGACACTGGCGAAAAAACGGAGGTACTCCCGGTAATAGGTGGTGTTATATGGGGAATTTAACTTCCTGTCTAGCATGCGCCAGTGTCCATCACCTGAAGGTGCCATATAACCCATACAGTAATTACTGAGGCTCTGTGTCCCGTGATGTACGATAAAGAAATGTATAACAGGAATTCCAATTTTCTATCAGTTGGATCCCTAAGCATTTGAGCATTGTCAACCGGACAAGTCAAACTTTTATTTACAGAGGATATAGCAGCGTCAATTGCTGGTATACCCCACATCTTTGTAATTTTTTCCTCCATAGGATAAAGACTTGAAAACTTTTTAGGAGGGAAAAAATGCTTATCTGTGTGATCCCACTCAGAATACATAAGCTTTTCCAGCAATGAATGGACAGGAAAGGCACGCAAAGCTTGAGGAGGCTTTAGTGAACCCAAACAAGAAGTGGTCTTTTCAACCGACTCAGTTAAGGGTAGCCTTACCATTTCAGTAAGAGATTGCACCAGCAATTTCTCAGCCTGTGAAGTCTGTGGAGTCATCAGTCTCTTCACGGTCTCCTGAGGGGGATTTATCTTCCCCTTCCCACAGTTCCTCTGTTTGAAGGCCCTGGATGGTAGAAAGGGACCTAATGCATTTTTTCTTCCACTCTGGGAAGATGCTATTAAAGCCGCTAATGTTTCTTCCAATCCAATCATGGCTGAGGAGAAAACCTCCTCAGTAATATATACAGGGACTGAAATGTCGGAAGCAGTTGCAACCCTTGACAACCACGATGGCTCACTCATACCAGCCTCCCTAGGCCTTTCAGGGGGGGATAGTGTTGCAGAGACAGGGTCCTCAGAGACTGAGGGAGATCCCTTTGAGCCCCTGTTCTTTGGGGTATTTGTACCCCCCCTTCTGACCATAGTGCGAAGCATAAATGCAGAGGTACTACCAAAAATGCACCCACTGCTGAGCAAATAGTTCAGCAACTGCCGCTGCTATTAAAGCTCAGCCTGATGCCAAGTAAATGTGCCTTGGGAATGCCTGTGTCACCAACACTCACATACCCCTGTCTGCTCTGTGTCCCTCCGTCAGCTGAATGCACCTGCAAAAAGGTGCACTTCTAGCCTACACAGCCCCTGCGCTGTCAACGTTGAGGTACGTCAACGCTGCGCTAAGCCCCCCCCCCTTTTCAAATACGAAAGCTTTCCTGCGCTAGCGGGCCTCTGATCCGACCGCATTGGCATGTGGAGAGGGGTGGGGTGGAGGAGAGGCTGATGGAAGAAAACCGCCGTGCTGTGGCAGCAGGAGCGGCGCAGCATAGAGCCGACTGATCCAGGCTCCCTTGGCCTCCTGGAGAGAGAGATATATAAAAAAAAAAAAAAACACTCCTGACCAGGTGGGGGATGTTTAAAAGAAAATCCCCCCTTCCAACATTTTACCTGTGGCTTGGGACTGGAGGAAGCGTGCAGCTTGTACTGACACAGAGCGAGACTGACAAGCATGGAATCAGGTACATGCTCTAGACAACACCCCGGTGGCGACTTTAGGCATGACAACATTTACTTAAAAAGGAGAAACCTCACAAGAATTAGAAAAGTTCCTTAGGAACCTCTACTTACCTTATCCTGCTGCAGGGTTCTGTGGTAGACCCAATCTTCACCACTCACCGTGGGCTCCGTTAAAAAACCTTCAAGGACCGGGGCCCCTTTTTATCGGGGGTTCCATACCCTTGGACCCATAAAGCACCCCGAAAGGAAATATGGCTGAAAAAAAAACAAACAAGCACTGGATCCCGGGATCCAGCTCTCTAAAAAGAGAAGCGTTACAGGCAAAACCTAATTTCTTCCGGCACAAGGCCCGGGTACCATTCAATTTGGCCTAAAAAGACACTTTGAATGGATCCGGCTGCATGGCTTGCCCCGGCAAAGATTACACCAGCAGAGCTCAGCACAGCACATCTTCACTCGTGACCAACACCTAAGACACTGGCGAAAAAACTGAGGTACTCCCGGTAAGGGGAGGAGTTATACAGGGGGTTGAACTCCCTGTCTAGGGTGTGCCAGTGTCCATCACCTAAAGTTGCCTATATAAACCATACAGTAATTACTGTGGTTTTGTCCCGTGATGTACCGAATAAGACTTAGGAAAGGGAGTGGAAAGCCAATTGTAAAGCCTGCCCCGCCCCACATATTACTTAAAGGCTGTCAGGCGAGTCTATTCCCTTAACCGTAATTGAACGTCCTTATCTTCCTCACAAAGGGTTCATCAGTTAAGTGGATGTTTGGTTGGAGCTACCAAAAAACAAAAAAAAAATATATATGTGCCCGATAGGACTCTCAAAGACCCCCATGGCAGCACTTCCTGGAACAGGAAAACGTGGAGCAGGCAGTTTGATTTTTCAAGATCTATTGTCTCTGTTTCCTATACCTCACAGAGGGTGCTGGCAAGGGGTGTAGTGGAAAACTGTTACTGTTGTCATCTTTGCTCTAAAGGAGTTTTCCTGTCAACTCCTGCGTAACTGAACTCAGTCACTAGAACAGAAAGCAAACAAACAATCCTCAATTAGGACATAGACAATAATTAAAAACAGAGGTTCTGAAAATTTTCAAAACCAGAACAGGTATCCCCATTGGACACCCCTAACCTCCCGTTTCTTTGACAACTCCAACATTTTGGGTTTTACCGTACCAAGAACAATGGTAACCAGGAGAAATAGGGAGGGTTAGTATTTCCAGCAGGGGCACAGACAATAAAAACCCAAAAGTGGTTTTAAACGGTTTTATATGATATTAGAATTTAAGAAAAGATTTTAGCTTTACATGCACCTTAAAGCAGCAGGATTTGCAAGGAGCAGTACTGACATATTAACCATAATGGTTTGTCACTCACCTCTTTTAAACAACAAGGTCATGAAGGACAAATGCTTATTAGCTACAATGGACCAACAGTTTTGTATATTGTACTTTTCCTACACGTACCCAAATATGTACTCCAAATGATTTACTTACTTTTACTCTATTTAGTTCATACATATAAAAATGTTAACTGATTTCCAAAGACCAATGCACTTAATTAGAGCTCAAACAAAAAAATAGCATCCCAAATCCTTATAAATATGAATTCAGAAAGCCAATTTTAGTAAAGAAAAAACAGTCATGTCAAGATGTTACAAAATAGAAGCTTAATGTTGCAAGTATGTCCTTTCTGGGTTTATTTTATACCTTACTGAAACCGTGAAAGTAATGGATAACTCCATTAGTCCTCCTTTCAGCTTAAATAAAAAGTCATGTTGCAAAATCACAGCCAATCTGGACAGCAATACGTTAGCCAATTTAAGAAGACCCTATTTCACAGAGTAATAAGTACATACCTATTGCAGTAATAGACTGCATTTGCTGGGTTATGCTCAATAGCTTTGGTGTAGAAGGAGATAGCACTGTCAAAGTTTTCCAGCTTCATTTGTTCGTTACCTTAAAATGCAATGCAGACATTTTAAATTTTGCATATACAAAAGGGTATACTTACAAACATGATTCTATATATCTATATATAAAAATCGATATATATATATCTGCAAAAAACTGATGTCCCATTGTAGACTGTCAGAATTAAAATGTCACTTGTTTGTTTCAAAGCAGCAGCAAAGAACGAAATATAGAAACTGAATACATGCTTTGGGTATGGCATGGGCACTTCAGGAAGAAGAAAATGCTAACACAGGAAGGCTTTTTATTCAGGAAGGGACATACTAAGACTAAGCTACTCACCTGCCTCCTGAGAAATTTCTTTAGAGATTGCACACTGCCCTGCACATGCAACATTGGCATACCTTAGACTCACTGGGGCTTGATGGGACTAGTATTTTCCACAAAAAAAGGATGTCTGTGCCTTCATTCAAAGAAAGTGACAGACAATTCATTTTGGCACTGAATGTAGTATATTCTCTACTTGCTGAAAATGTTAGCTTGAAAAAAAGAAAAACAAAAAAATGCAGCTACATCTAGGTACTGGTAAGCTTCAATATTGTACATTTTTAAGTCTAAATACACTAACTGTGCAGGTTGACATCTTACTTTAATTCCATTAAAACTTGTACTGTTTTTCTGGTCGTTGGACAGATTTGACATTCTTTTGGTAGCATACTTCTAGCAAAACCCCCAGGCACGTATGATGCCAATTAAAAGGGGCACGGTCTTAAAGTGGATCTTCACTGCATTTGAGCGCCACAAACCAAAAACACAATTTTTAATATTCAAAGCAAACTTCCCCATAATCCATGTCTCTGCTTTTTTTTGTTGAGAAATCACTTTGAAAAACAACCCCCTAGCATTTCTGGCCATGGCCATCTTGAGTAAGGGCAAAAGATTTATGTAGCATTTACTTCTTGGAATAGATCTGCCCTTAGCTCAAGCACGCAAGCATGAGAGGGTGTGCTTAGCTGAGAAAGCCCCTCCTCCTGGGATGTATGACATTTGCCTAGGCAAGAAATCAGGAAGTAACCGAAGAAATATGGGGGAAAAAAAAAAAAAAAAAAAGTTTAACACAAGTACATTTGTTATACTATCCTATCTATTTACTAATGCTAGCAGCATGAGGATTAAAAACAATCAATGTTGATTGGGAGAGTGAAGTTGCACTTTAAAGCAACTAATGGAAGCTACCATTACTGAACTCTGCTTCTAAAAGCTGGTTCCCTGGCTGTCTGATGCATTGACTTCAATGTAGAGTTAAAAGAACCGTGTCCCTTACTAACCTGTGAGGCTGCTGGATGTGCAGTATAAACTGTATGTAACTGTGGCTACATACAGCATACCTCACTGTGTTCCGTGTGCAAGCCGAGATTTCCTGTCTCATACTCAGAACACAGAAGAGTCTACCTACAGAGGTGCTTATCTGCTCAGAGCAAACAATGTATTCTATCAGTGCAACAATGAATACAAAGCTTCTTTCATTGGCTAAGTCAGAGAGGCGGGCTGATGAAATACCGTATATACTCGAGTATAAGTCGAGTTTTTCAGCACAATTTTTTTGTGCTAAAAGTGCCCCCCTCGACTTATACTCAAGTCAATCACTTTCCTGCAGCAAAAAATTTCATTTTCCGAACCGACTTTGGGGCCCCGTATCTCAGAGCCACTTGGTGCTAGGAACCCCAAATTTGGTGTGCAAACCCAGTGGAACTGGTACCACAACATATCCAAAGATGGAGTTCCTAGCACTAAGTGGGCCAGAGATACATGGCCCCAAAATCGGTTCGGAAAATGTCATTCTCTGCTGCAGAAAAGTGCTTGACATTTTCTGAACCGATTTTTGGGGCCCTGTATCTTGGGGCCACTTGGTGCTAGAAACCCCAGCTTTGGATATTTTATGGTGCTAGTTCCACTGGGTTTGCATACCAAATTTGGGGTTCTTAGCACTAAGTGGCCCCAAGATACGTTTCCACCTGCAGCAATGTCATTTTGGGACCCTTTGGGTTCAGAGACCCCAAATTTTGGCTGCAGCTAGGGGGAATCTAGGAACCCTTAACTACAAAGTTTGAAGTTCGGGGGACCTATGGCTGCAAATGGGCACAGTGAGGCATGCAAATGGGCACAGTGAGGCTGCAAATGGGAATTGTTGACCCTCTTTTCCACTTACTGTACAGTAGCTATGCATTTCTCACCCTCGTCTTATACTCTGGTCAATACGTTTTTCCCATTTTTTTGTGGTAAATTAGGGCCTCGACGTATACTCGGAATGACTTATACTCGAGTATATACGGTAACAACCTCTGACTCAGCCTGAGGAAGCCTTGTATTCATTGATAGAATACATCGCTTGCTCTGAGAGGTTAAGCGCCTCTGTGGTAGACTCTTCTGTGTTCCAGGTATGAGACATTAAATCTCGTCTCGCACCCGAAACACAGTACAGTATGCTGTATGTAGCCACAGCTATATACAGGTTATACCGCACCTCACAGGTTAGTGAAGCACAGTTTGTTTGGGCCAGCTTGGCCCAAATGATCTAAGTGTGTGGAAAGATAGAGGTTATTCTTTAAGTAGTTCTGACACTTATATACAGCATGTTCTGGGACTCTGACAAATATACTGAAGTCAGAGAGACAGGGATCTAGTATTTTTTTTTTTTTTTTACAAAGAATCCGGCAACGGTAGCCCAAGTTTTTGTCTATTGACAGCGTCATTTTAATTCAATTATGTTATTTTTTTTTTTTTTAATTACTACAAGTGAATATATCTGAAAAGGACTTGCTATTGGCTTTGCAAATTGAAATGTGCACACTTAAACTGAAATATGCATGCTTATTTGGGTACATCCTTGTTCTCAAATGAAAAGTAATTAAAAAAAAAAAAAATAGGATTTTTAAAACAGCTTACCTGTAAAATACTTTTCTTGGAGTACATCATGGGACACAGAGCACCATAGTAATCACTATGTGGGTATATAGGCACCTGCAGGTGATGGACACTGGTATACCCAATACAGGAAGTTCACTCCCTATAAAACCCCTCCTCCTACCAGGAGTACCTCAGTTTTTGTAGCAAAGCAATATACCTAAACCCCAAAAAGAGGGGAGGAACCTCTGAGTCCCATGATGTACTCCAATTAAAGGATTTTTACAGGTAAGCCGTTATAAAAATCCTATTTTCTTTATTGTACATCATGGGAGACGGAGCACCATAGTAATCACTATGTGGGACGTCCCATAGAAATGCTATTTGAGAGGAGGGAGACACAACCCATAGGGCACCCCCAGACTTCAGGACTTATACTGCTGCCTGCAGCACACTGCGCCAAAAGACTTTGACCGCTCTCACCACATCGAGACAATGAAGTGACTTCTCTTCCCTGGAACATGGTTTTGGAAAAAACGATGGCAGGATAATGTCTTGGTTCAGGTGGAAACCTGAGACCACTTTTGGTAAAAAAGCTGGACGAGGGCGCAACACCACTTTGTCCTCATGAATAATCAAGTATGGCTCTTTACAAGAAAGAGCAGCCAATTCCGAAACCCTCCTTGCTGAGGATGTAGCAACCAAGAACACCAATTTCCTTGTCAGAAGGACTAAGGGAATATGTTGTAGTGGTGCGAATGGCTGTTTTTGTAACACAGATAAAACGAAGTTACATAGTAGGTGAGGCTGAAAAAAGGCACACGTCCATCAAGTCCAACCCATGTGTGTGATTATATGTCAGTATTACATTGTATATCCCTGTATGTTGCGGCCGTTCAGGTGCTTATCTAATAGTTTCTGGAAACTATCGATGCTCCCCGCTGAGACCACCGCCTGTGGAAGGGAATTCCACATCCTTGCCACTCTTATGCCCCGTACACACGGTCGGATTTTCCGACGGAAAATGTGTGATAGGACCTTGTTGTCGGAAATTCCGACCGTGTGTAGGCTCCATCACACATTTTCCATCGGATTTTCCGACACACAAAGTTTGAGAGCAGGATATAAAATTTTCCGACAACAAAATCCGTTGTCGGAAATTCCGATCGTGTGTACACAAATCCGACGGACAAAGTGCCACGCATGCTCAGAATAAATAAAGAGATGAAAGCTATTGGCCACTGCCCCGTTTATAGTCCCGACATACATGCTTTACGTCACCGCGTTTAGAACGATCGGATTTTCCGACAACTTTGTGTGACCGTGTGTATGCAAGACAAGTTTGAGCCAACATCCGTCGGAAAAAATCCTAGGATTTTGTTGTCGGAATGTCCGAACAAAGTCCGACCGTGTGTACGGGGCATTACAGTTAAGAACCCTCTACGTAGTTTAAGGTTAAACCTCTTTTCTTCTAATTTTAATGAGTGGCCACGAGTCTTATTAAACTCCCTTCTGCGAAAAAGTTTTATCCCTATTGTGGGGTCACCAGTATGGTATTTGTATATTGAAATCATATCCGCTCTCAAGCGTCTCTTCTCCGAAGAGAATAAGTTCAGTGCTCGCAACCTTTCCTCATAACGAATATCCTCCAGACACTTTATTAGCTTTGTTGCCCTTCTTTGTACTCGCTCCATTTCCAGTACATCCTTCCTAAGGACTGGTGCCCAGAACTGGACAACATACTCTAGGTGCGGCCGGACCAGAATCTTGTAGAGCGGGAGAATTATCGTTTTATCTCTGGAGTTGATCCCCTTTTTAATGCATGCCAGTATTCTGTTTGCATTGTTAGCAGCAGCTTGGCATTGCATTCCATTGCTGAGCCTATCATCTACTAGGACCCCCAGGTCCTTTTCCATCCTAAATTCCCCCCAGAGGTTCTCCCCCCAGTGAATAGATTGCATTCATATTTTTACCACCCAAATGCATTTTTTTACATTTATCTACATTGAACCTCATTTGCCATGTAGTTGCCCACCCCATTAAATTTGTTCAGATCTTTTTGCAAGGTTTCCACATCCTGCGGAGAAGTTATTGCCCTGCTTAGCTTAGTATCATCCGCAAATAGAGATTGAACTGTTTACCTCATCTTCCAGGTCGTTTATTAAATAGGATTGGTCCCAGCACAGAACCCTGGGGGACCCCACTACCCACCCCTGACCATTCCAAGTATTCCCCCATTTATCACCACCCTCTGAACTCGCCCTTGTAGCCAGTTTTCAATCCATGTACTCACCCTATGGTCCATGCCAACGGACCTTATTATTATGTACAGTAAATGTTTATGGGGAATTGTCAAATGCTTTTTCAAAATCCAGATACACCACGTCTACAGACCTTCTTTTATCTAGATGGCAACTCACCTCCTAACCAATAGATTGGTTTGGCAAGAACGATTCTTCATGAATCCATGCCGATTACTGCTAATGATACCGTTCTAATGACTAAAATCTTGTATATAGTCCCTTATTTACCCCCTCCAAGAGTTTAGATACTATTGATGTTAGGCTAACTGGTCTGTAATTCCCAGGGATGTATTTTGGGCCCTTTTTAAATATTGGTGCTACTTTGGCTTTTCTCCAATCAGCTGGTACCATTCCAGTCAGTAGACTGTCAGTAAAAATTAGGAACGATGGTCTGGCAATTACTTGAATGAGTTCCCCAAGTACCCTCGGGTGAAAGCCATCTGGTCCCAGTGATTTATTAATGTTAAGTTTCTCATATCTAATTTTAATTCTGTCCTCTGTTAACCATGGAGGTTCTTCCTGTGATGTGTCACGAGGATAATACTGCAGTTTTGGTTACTGAAGCCCCCGATTCCTATGAAGACTGCGGAGAAGAATAAATTCAATACCTTCGCCATCTCCCCATCCTTTGTAACCAGATGTCCTTCCTCATTCTTTATAGGGCCAATATGGTCTGTCTTACCTTTTTTTACCGTTTACATACTTAAAGAATTTCTTGGGATTTTTTTTTGCTCTCCTCCGCTATGTGTCTTTCATGTTCCATCTTAGCCGTCCTTACTGTACCCTTACATTTCTTGTTGCATTCCTTATAAAGTCTGAATGTTGATGATGATCCCTCAACCTTGTATTTTTTGAAGGCCTTCTCCTTTGCTTTTATATGAATTTTTACATTGAAGTTAAGCCATCCAGGACTTTTGATCGCGCTTTTAAAATGTATTACCCAATGGGAAATGCCCTTGTTTAATATGCTCTTAAAGCAAACCCATCTCATCCTCTGTGTTTGTTAAGATTTTATTACAGTTTATGCCTTCTAGCAAGGCTCGTAGTTTAGGGAAGTTGGCTCTTTTGAAATTCAGTGTCTTTGTATTCCCCTTGTGTTTCCTATTTGTGTGATGTATACTGAAGCCAATTGACCTGTGATTATTGTTACCTAAATTGCCCCCGATTTTCACATCCGTGATCAGGTCTGTATTGTTGATAAACAGAAGATCTAGCAACGCTTTATTTCTAGTTGGTGCGTCTACCATCTGACCCATAAAATTGTCCTGCAAGACATTTAGGAACTGGCGAGCCTTAGATGAATGTGCGGTTCCCTCCGCCCAGTCTTTGTCTGGATAGTTAAAATCCCCCATTATGATAACACTTCCCATCCTTGCTGCTAATCCAAATTGTGATAGGAGATCTGTATCACCTTCCTCCCTCCGGTTAGGGGGCCTATAGCATACTCCCAGTATTATTTTCCCCTTAGCTTCATCCCTTTGGAGCTCCACCCATAAGGATTCCACCTCCTCCCTAGCTCCCTTAGTGATGTCATCTCTCACATTCACTTGTACATTGTTCTTGATATATAGGCATACCCCTTCCCCTTTTTTACCCTCTCTATCCTTGCGATAAAGGGAATACCCTTGAATGTTTGCCAGCCAATCATGAGAGCTGTTGAACCAGGTCTCCGAAATTCCCACAAAATCCAAATTCTCCTCGTACAACAGTATCTCTAGTTCACCCATCTTGTCCGCCAGGCTCCTGGCATTGGTGAACATGCCACGTAGTTTAGACCGGTCGCATATTATCCTCTTATTGGGTGTTCCGAGATTTCAACTAGGACTTGCTACTACACTTACCTTGGGTTTATGTGCTTTGGTTAACCTACCAATAATGTCCCCGATACTACCCTCTGGAATATGTTCCGCGCTGACTATGTCTACCTCTGGACCCCCCGTCGCCTAGTTTAAAAACCCGTCTAACTTTTTGGCCATCTTCATTCCAAGCTGATCTGCACCCTTCTCATTTAGGTGCAGTCCGTCCCTTCTATAGTACCGGTTATCGACTGAGAAGTCGGCCCAGTCCTCTAGGAAACCAAACCCCTCCATACTACACCAGCTCTTCAGCCACTTGTTTACTTCCCTAATCTCCCTCTGCCTTTCTGGTGTGGCTCAATGTACCGGTAGTATTCCTGAGAATACTACCTTGGAGGTACTTTTCCTCAATTTAGCTCCTAAGTCAATAAAATCGTCCTTTAGGACACTCCATCTCCCTCTGACTTTGTCATTGGTGCCAACATGCACCAGGACAGCTAGGTCTTCCCCAGCTCCTCCCAGTAATCTGTCCACCAGATCCGTGATGTGCCAAACCCGAGCGCCCGGTAGACAACATACTGTTCGGCGCCTTCAGGTCTTTGTTACAGATTGGTCTCTCTGTCCTTCTAAGAATTAAGTCCCCTACCACCAGAATCCGTCTCTTTTCCCTTCGCTTCCCCCCCCCCACTCTCACTGGAAGAGTTTTTCCCCCAGCAGCTAGGGGAGTCCCTCAGCTCCAGGAGTGCTGGTCCCTGACTGGTTTCACCAATGTCACTCAATGGAGCATACTTATTGGGATGCTCCAGCCCTGGATCGGCCTCCCTGGCACTTCCCCCTCTACCCTTCCTGTCACCCATCTACTCTTTGCTAGAGCCTGCACCTCTTTGTCTCCACCCGCCTCTGTGCTGGCCCCAGCCGGAACTTGCCATGTACGTTCCTGGCTCTCCTTTAGTATGGAGGGACTTCTCAGTGCTGACAGTTGTTTCCCCAGATTCAGAACCTGGGCTTCCAGGGAAACAATGCGCTTACATTTTGCACAGCAGTATTCACCCTCAATCTTATGATCAAGGAACGCATACATGCCGCAAGATGTACAACGAGTCGCCTCTCCACACCCGCCGGGCATGGTACCTATTAAATTTAATGAGGATTTGGGATTATACCCTGTCCAAATGACCTAACAACTAGCTTCCTGACACTAATACTCAACAAGACAATACACAGGTACTCGCAAACCTACGTGCATTCGCAAGTTCATGTCCCAAGGGTTCAAAGGAGGTCTGACTGGCAGATTAAGCCACATCACCCCTTGCATAAAATCCAAGACTAAAGAATGTGTAGCAAGCGGTCTTTGAAATAAGACAGATAAAGCTGAGACTTGGCCCTTAATAGTACTCAAGGCCAGCTTCATCTCTACCCCTAATTGTAGAAAGGCAAGAACTCTGCCTATGATATACTTCCGAGGGTGCCAACCCTTGGGTTCACACCAGGAAACATAAGCCCTCCAGACTCTATAATATATAGTTCTGGAAGCTGGCTTTCTTGCATTAATCAAGGTAGAGATAACTGACCCAGAAAGCCCACGTTTCTTCAGAATGTGGGTTTCAATAGCCAAGCCATTAAATTTAGCGTTCGTAAGGCAGGATGGAATATCGGCCCCTGTGAGAGTAGGTCTGGCCGTAGTGGAAGGGACCATGGATCCCCCACTGCCATCTTTACGATTTCTGCATACCATGACCTTCTGGGACATGCTGGGGCTACCAGAATTACTGGCTCTCTTTCCAGCTTGATCCTGAAAAGTCGTCGGGGCAGCAACTAACGGGAGACATATATAAAAAAGAGACCAAAAAAGCTGCACACCCCGAAATTGATTTGTCTAAAAGATTTTTGGATTCCCCAGTGGGGCTTTAAAACAGCAAAGTACAACATTACGAAAATCATTGATATTGATGTTATGAGGACAGTTTATTGACGGATTGTCCAATAAAGTCATGTGCTTATACAAAGTCTGATCCAATGATGAGTTCATATTACATAAAACGGTAAAAATACAATTATAGTCCATAAAGCGGTAAAAATGCATTGACACATCATTACGTTGCATAGTATAGTAAAATACCGAAGCCCCGACGCGTTTCAACATGTATGCGGTCTCTTCAGGGGGCACATTTGAATCTATAAGAAATAGTACAAATATACAATATATACAATATAAAGATTTTTTAGGAAAATGTCACATTAAATAAATCATGATGATAAGTTTTACCGTTATGGATGAAGTAGATGTTTCTAATGGGGGTATTAGGAGCCATTGAGGAGTCCGAGTGGTACGCAGGCCATCCCCACCTCCCCTGACGGGGGGGGGGGGGGGGAGAGAGAGCCAGCCTCAAGGGGCTTACAAGAAGCCACACTAATCCACGCCCCCCCGGGGGGTGAAGGAGTGCACACCTGCAACAGACATCCATTAATCGCCATTAATGAAGTAGTATACTAGTGTTTAGGTCATCGTTGTAAGTGTTTATTTTTAGTTGTAGAGAGATTGAAAATGTGTACATATTTTAGAATATTGATTGCGTCACATGGAGTAAAAGTGTAAGAATGAAAATGAAAATATGACAAATATAAGTGAATGATCCAAGTAAATTTGGTGTTACTACCAGACACAATGTGGTATACAGAAAGTGCCCAGAGTGTGTGTGAAAATGTGTACAGTGGATGAAATTATGAAATCCCTGAGAAAGTGCATGTTGTGATGAAAGCATGGTGTAATTGACCAAGTGTTGGCAGGGGGTGAAAAGTGAAAAACAAAAAACAAACACAAACAAAGATGTGAAAGGTAAAAACGTGAGATGAGTGAAGAGCCAACCAAATAGGACAGTGTATGAATAATGTGATGTGTGGAGTAAGATGATATGGTTCAAAAGAAGTGATAGTTTACCTTATGCTGTGGCATGATCCATGTAGGTTGTATGACGTGTATAGAGCATGTTGGGGTCGTCGGGGCAGCAACTGAATAAGGGGGGGGGGGGGGATGCATACATCAGTGAGAACTGATCCCACGGGGTCACCAACGCATCTGTCCTGCATGCGAGTGGATCCCTTGTTCTGGACACAAAGTCGACTAACTTTATGTTGAACCTGGATGCCAGAAGATATACGTCCGGAGTCCCCCATCTTAGGCAAACAGCCCGAAAAATGTCAGGGGGAAGAGACCATTACCCTGGGAATAAATGCTGGCGACTCAGGTAGTCCGCCTGCCAATTCTCTACTCCCGGAATGAAGACTGCCGATGGGCACGGAACATTCCTTTCTGCCAAAGTTAGAATATGGTTCACCTCTGTCTGCGCTGCGAGACTCTTGGTGCCCCCTTGGTGATTGATATAGGCCACAGCTGTGGCATTGTCAGATTGGATCCTGACAGGACAATCCCGTAACCTGAAAGTCCAGGCCTTCAGAGCCAGACGCACTGCCCGAATCTCTAGGATGTTGATGGGCAAGGCTTTCTCGGTTCTTGACCACTGTCCTTGGACAGTTGTCTTCTCTAGTACTGCTCCCCAGCCTAAAAGGCTGGCGTCTGTTACCACCTTCCAGATAACTGGTCTGAAGGGTTTTCCTTTCAACAGATTCTGGGTTAGTAACCAACTGAGGCTTTGGGACACCCTTGGGGACAGCCGCATTGGCAAGTCTAAAGCTTGAATCATTTTGTTCCAAGCAGACAGGATACTGTTTTGCAACAGTCTCGAATGGAACTGGGCATAGGGAACTGCTTTGAATGAAGTCACCATGTTTCCTAACAGCCTCATGGAAAGGGAAATGGAGGGATCTACTTTTTACCTGACCATCCGCAGTAGCTCTCTTATGGAGTTGATCTTTGCCTGAGGCAAGAACACCCTTTCTGGGCTGTATCTATGATCAGACCCAAGTACTCCAGCCTTTTTAGCGGTTTTAGGGAAGACTTCTCTAGGTTGAGAATCCAGCCTAGACTTTCCAGGTAACTGGTTGTAATGCGTACACTTTGCTCCAAACGAGCCACCGAATGGTCTATTAGCAATAGATCGTCTAGGTACGCCAAGACTGTTATGCAATGTGCCTTTAACCTGGCTAGAGGTGGGGCCAGCACTTTTGTGAACACCCGGGGTGCTGTAGCTAGCCCGAAAAGCAAGGCTACAAACTGAAAATGCTGTTCTACTTCGAACCGCAGAAACCTTTGGGAAATATAGGGACATGCAGGTATGCATCCCTGATGTCGATAGATGCCAGAAGTTCTCCTCCTTGTATGATAGAAACCACTGACCTGAGCGACTCCATGCGAAAGGAGCAGATCTTTAGGAACGGATTTAGATTTTTTAGATCTAGAATGGGTCTGACATCTCCATTCGGTTTTGGTACCATAAAGAGGTTTGAATAAAACCGCAAACCTTGCTCTTCTGTGGGGATTTGTATGATCACCCCCTGAGCCATTAATTGGTCTAGTGCCCGAAACAGAGATGGTCTTTTCCCTGGATCTTTGGGAACGTTTGACCTCAGGAAATGAGACGGTGGAAAGTCCCGAAATTCCAGTTTGCACCCCAGAGTTACCGTGGAGATGACCCATCTGTCCTGAATTTCCTCTTGCCAGACTTCTGAAAACTGCAGAAGTCTTCCCCCACCGAGGCGAGGGGGGGCGCCTCTTCATAATGAGGCTTTAGAATTCTGTTTTGCATGTTTCCGGCCCCGGGACTTCTTTTGAGCCTGGGCCTGACCCTGAGGTTTTCCTCTAGAGTCTGACGGCGGCGGCCGTCACTACTGCCTAGAGGATGAAGCCCCTGGCGCAGGAGAAAGAGCCCGCTTAAATGAAGGGTGTTTATACTTTCTTTTGACTGGCAATTGAGTACTTTTTCCACTGGAAATCGTGTTATTCAAATCATCCCCAAATAGCCGACCCCATGAAAAGGAAAACCAGTCAGGAGCTTTTTGCATGGTGCTTCGGCTGACCAATTTTTTAACCACAGGATTCTATGCATGTGTACTAGCACAAGCGAAAGGCGGGACGCCTGGTGAATAGAATCTTTAATTGCGTCTATGGTAAAACATAATGCTTTTGGTAGTTCGGCCAAATCCTGGGCTTGTTGTGCAGGAACCTCTTTAAGGTCCTGTCTAAATTGGTCCTTTAGGGATTGACAGATGCCTATTGCAGCAACTGCAGGCTGAGCAACCGCACCTGTTAAGGAAAGAGGATTTTAACAGGAATTGCAACCTTTTATCTGTTGGATCCTTAAGCATTTGTGCATGGTCTACTGGACAAGTTGGACTTTTATCCACACTGGAAATTGCAGCGTCAACTGCTGGTACATTCCATTTTTTTGGTGAATTTTTCCTCCATGGAAGAGAGAACTGAGAATCTCTTTGGAGGGAGAAAATGCTTATCCGGGTGATCCCATTCAGCATAAATAAGCTGTTCTAGTAATGCATGGACAGGAAACACATGCAAAGACTGAAGTTTTTAAAGAACCCAAGGAAGAAACCAAACTTTCAGCGGACTCCGTTAGGGGTAGCATGAAAGTAGAACAAACCATCTCTGTAAGAGATTGTATCAGCAACTTCTCAGATTGCGAGGCTGAAAAGGTTTCATCTACCGTTGTTTCCTCCGCAGAGAAGTCATCGGTTTGTCTTTCCCCCTGATCGCCTGAGGGTATCACCTTATCCTGTACCCACTGTTCCCCTTGCAAAGGGTCCAAGGAGGGGGATCTAGCACGCTTCCTATCCATTTGAATGGAGGATGCGATTAAAGCCAATAATTTTCCTTCTAGGCCCTGCAGGGCAGAGAAAAAGGCATCTTCAGTCACGTATACAGGGGCTGGGGTGAAAGAAGCAGCTGCACCATCAATTTGTTCCAATTACTCACCCTGGCTTGGCATAAATTGGTATTTCAGGTGAGGATGACAGTGTGGAGACACGACTGGAGTTCCTAACGCCTGGGGGTGAAACCTTTGGCACCTTTTTGGTTTTTGTGGTGTCTTTTTTTGGTACGCATAGTTCTAAGCACAAAAGCAGAGGCACCATTTAATTGCACCAATTGCTGAACATAGTCTGACAGAGTAATGTTGCTATATAGGTTCAGCCTAGTGCTGGGAAAAATGTCCTTTCCTTAGGAATGCCACTTGCAGCCCTTACGTGCGCTACCGCTCCTGCGTCCCAAGTGTAGGCTGCTTGCTCCTCCTCGCTATCAGCAGAGGAGACACTGCTCCAGCTGATCTTTAATGAGAAGTAGTATATGATACTGCGCCACTGTATCTACAAGCAAAATACAAGTGAAAAATGAGGGTGAAAATAAAACCAGTGGGTGCCCTGGTAGTCAAAAAACAAGAAATCCTTAAGCCTGTGCCATGCGTCCTCGTGAATGCTCACGGCGCATCGCCCAGGCCCCGCGGGTGGCTTTCGGGTCCGCAGACCCAACACGAGGGGCAGAGCCCAAGGACCCAAGCAGGCAGAGGAAAAACCAAACAGAGGAAACCGTGGGATCTCCACACCCCCTGCGGAGGGGGGGGGGGGGGGGTATTGCAAGGGAGGTACAACAACCGCTGATTCCCTAACCCTTCTGGTCCCTTCAGGGGGGGGGGGGGGGGAGAAAAGAATGGCAGATCTCCTACATCGTGAGGAATCCCCCTGTGCAAGCTGCTGCGGCCACACACAGAATGACACTGAACTGAAAACAAAAGATTAAGGTATGTGCATATACTCCCTCTAGTGGAGACTTAAGCCATGACATCATTTTTCCCTAAAGAAGAAAATCCTAGGTGGACTTTTTAGTTCCTAGGTTTCTTCCCTTACCTTATCCCCGCTGCAGGGTTTGCCGATTTAAAGAGGAGTTCCACCCAGGGGGTCCATTAAAAAAAAAAAAAAAAAAAAAATTAAAAGTCAGCAGCTACAAATACTGCAGCTGCTGACTTTTAATTGGACACTTACCTGTCCCTGGGTCCAGCGATGCGGGGGATCGAAGCCCCGCTCGTCCCCCCCTCCACTCGTCGGCGCCTGCATTTCAACTGTGGGCGCCGGGCTGTGGCTTCACAGCCAGGCACCCACTGCGCATGCGCGAGCGGCGCCGCGCGCCGTGATTGGCCGCTCAATCACCTGGGACTTGTAATGGGTCCCAGATGATTGACAGGAGGGAGGGAGCAGAGCCGAGCCCTTCCTGTGCCGAGGGGGAAGTGATATCACCAGCCCAGGCAAAGGAAGAGGCAGACTACGAGGGACCACCTAGCAACAGCAGGCATTTAGAAGTAAAAAAAAAAAATATCCAAATGTTTTTTTGTTTTTGTTTTTTAGAATTTTTCAGGTATTTTTGTTTTTTGGGTGGAACCCCACTTTAACAGACAGATTCAATCTTCACCCATCACTGCGGGCTGTGTTAGCAAACCTTCAAGGACCGGGTCCTTTTTTATCAGGGTTGCACTCCCTTGGACCTGTAAAAGCACCTCGCCAGGAAAAACTTTAGGTAATGTAGCATGACCAAAGCTCTGGGTCCTGGGGTCCAGCCCTGCAAAGAGGCGTTACAGGCAAAACCTCATGCTTCGGATACGAGGCCCGGGTACCATCCACTTTGGCCTCAGTGGCACTTTGGATGGATCTGGTCTATGGAGGCTATTTAAATCTAGCAAGGATCCCTCCTGGAGCTCCTCAGAGCACATCTTCACTCGTGACCAACACCTTAGACACTGGCGAAAAAACTGATGTACTCCTGGTAGGAGGAGGGGTTATATAGGGAGTGAACTTCCTGTATTGGGTATACCAGTGTCAACACCTGAAGGTGCCTATATACCCACATAGTAATTACTATGGTGCTCTGTGTCCCATGATGTACGATAAAGAAAGTTAGTTTACAGTTGTATCTTAAAAAAAAAACAAAAGACACAATTTGAAAACTAACAGAAAAGAAAATAGTTTAAAAGCAACCTATGAACAAAAATGTGATATATTGCAGCTTACATTCCTTAGTCAGGCTCCTTTTCACCTGGTAATTCTGCCAGTAACACATTTCTTGCTCTATGGTGACAATGCTCAAACACTGTAGTATATCTATCGAAGAGCAGCATTGTCAACCTAGGACTACAGAGTACCTGTCTGTCCACATCTGTATTACCTAGAAGTGAAGGTGGCCTGTAGTTGATAGAAAATAGTTGGGAAGCCTGATAAGATTGTTTATGATTTCAGTTTAGTTCACATAAGTGATAAGGATACAGGATTTCTGGTAGCATCAATTGGTGTTTTCAGTACTTATTGAAAATATACTTAGTCTAAAAAAAAAAAACAAACAAACACACACACCCACCCACCACACATCACATCTAAGGACTGGTAATCTGCAATACATTGCATTTTTGGAATGAACATCACTGTACCAATCGTTTCATTGTGGACCACCTTCTTGGCAACCAGTGATCAATTCTCTTACAAAGTTCTGCCATGCTTTCTTCAGAGTTGCTAAATATTATACATCTATCTATATCCATCTATCTTTGGGAGAATAGGCAAATAATATTAAGCATCACTTTGTGGAATCGGCCTAAAGTACTCCCAAAGGATCCAAAAAGCACCAGTACATCTTAAAAGATCCTCAAACCCCATTAGGTATTCAAAGTGGAATATCATAGAAAAAAGGCAAACAGAGAGGAGGGTAAAACAATGACCCCACCAGGAGGCTAGAGGGAACCAAAATATTTAGACAAGGGAGAAATTGTAAAAAAGTATTCTTTCCTCTTTCACTAGCCTTAGGTTCACCAACACCTCAGGACTGTACTACATGGTCATCAGCAAAGAGGGAGGCATTACTTCAACTGCAACCACGTAAAATTAACAAAAAAGGGAAAGGGACTGCCGATGTGCAGGACTAGGGTAGTACCGATGAAGAGTTAAAAGCAATGTAAAAAAAATAATAATATTTACCTTCAGTTTTTAGTCTTTCGGCTTCTGTTACATCCTCTTCTGATGGTGAATGTTGATTTGAAGTTATATTTGGAACTTCCTAAAGAAAGTTATTAACATGGTTTATGCTTCAAATCAACTCTTCAATAGGACAATATGTTCAATCTACTGTATTTGCAACTGGAGCCTATATACATATTTTTCTCGGGTGCCTACTATACAGTCAGCCTTAATTTACAATTTTGTATTAATTTTACATTTTTTTATTCATACATCTAGGTTACTTTGAGTAAGCAGAGATTTATTCTGTTTCTGGCAATACCCATGCAAGCATTTCAATGAATATAAAAGCAATAGAGAAGACAAAGTCCTCATAAAACCACTAACGCTCTGAGAAAAGCAAGAATTTGAATCATATCTGTGAAGGTTCTCATTTATCCAGGTCATGGTATAGCTGGTAGGGATTACTCCCTTCTACTTGTTCTGCAATACTGAAGACGTTTTGCAGTTTCCCCAAGACACTATTCAGTTCTAATGAGCGTCAGGAAAATACTCCAGCATTTAAATCTACACAGGTAGCCATGTAACGAACACAATGGTTCCACAACTTTCACACCTCCCATCCTGTACTTGTACAATACACTGGGGTATGTAAAACTCCTTAAAACTGAAGAAAGGGCACAGAGAAGCTAAGAAATGGCTTCAACATTACAGGACAAGTCCAGTTGAGTGAATCATTACAGGCAAATTTGTTCGATTAGCAGTGTATTAAAAAAAAAAAGAAAAAAAGAAAAAGTATAATATATTATTAATAATAATAATAATAATAATATGCAACAGATGACTGGCTGTTTGCGTAAATTATTCCACGGGTGGCAATACCATGGGGAGACAAGGAATGCCCACCCTTTTCAGCAGCGATGTGATAAGGAAGAATTATGTCCTCTACTTAGAGCAGGTTATATGATCTCAGGTCAGGGACCTTTACCCCCTTAATAAACATTAAATAAAATAAAAAGTCTGTAGGGATTTGTGCAATTTATATTCCTTGGGATCTAATGTGGGTATATTTCCACACAAAACCCCCAGTATATTTCCATTTATTATACATAAAAGCAGTAAAATTTAACAAATAAAAGTTAAGAGACCTATTGGAAAGGCATCATTCATAAATAGATATGTGGATATGACTGACATGTTCACCAGTTCTGATGGTAGCAAACAATTCAAAATTAACAGCTTCATAAACTGTGCCACAACACGCGTAAATTACATGCTCACCTGTCCTGTCCTGGACTGATTTATGTGGGTAAAACAAAAAGACAGCTCAAAATCAGAATTGGTGAACATGTTCAGAGTATTATCACTAAGGAAGATGGCCGTCCCCTCTCTCTGCATTTCTTGAAAAGGCATGGAGGTGAACCGAAGGGCCTTAAATGCAAAGGCATTTATAAACTCAACCTCCCATCAAGAAGAGGGGACTTTGACAGGATTTTATATCAAAAAGAGAAGATGTGGATTTTTTATTTAAACAGTATGCAACCCCTCGGGTTGAATAATGAGTGTAATCTATCCATCTTCTTAGAGCAATAATTGAGGGGTCCATTGGGGAGGTTGTTTACCCCTATTTCTATCTTTATTTGACTTTTATTTTTATTTCTGTTTTTGCTCATTGCTATACACCTAAGTGGTGCTGGTCAGGTATTCATGTGCCATTGCAGCTGTGACTGGCTTAACCTGATAGGTGATCCCTTCGATGTGTTGACAAGGTGTGTTTCACTGTTTATTGATTTATACACACACACACACACACACACACACACACACACACATACATACATACATACATACATACATACATACATATATATACATATACACACACAGTGGCTTGCGAAAGTATTCGGCCCCCTTGAACTTTTCAACCATTTGCCACATTTCAGGCTTCAAACATAAGGATATAAAATTTTTATTTTTTGTGAAGAATCACCAACAAGTGGGACACAATTGTGAAGTGGAACGAAATCTTTTGGATTTTTCAAACTTTTTTAACTAATAAAAAAAATGAAAAGTGGGGCGTGCAAAATTATTCGGCCCCCTTGCGTTAATACTTTGTAGAGCCACCTTTTGCTGCGATTACAGCTGCAAGTCGCTTGGGGTATGTCTCTATCAGTTTTGCACATCGAGAGACTGAAATTCTTGCCCATTCTTCCTTGCAAAACAGCTTGAGCTCAGTGAGGTTGGATGGAGAGCGTTTGTGAACAGCAGTTTTCAGCTCTTTCCACAGATTCTCGATTGGATTCAGGTCTGGACTTTGACTTGGCCATTCTAACACCTGGATACGTTTATTTGTGAACCATTCCTTTGTAGATTTTGCTCTATGTTTGGGATCATTGTCTTGTTGGAAGATAAATCTGTCCCAGTTTCAGGTCTTTTGCAGACTCCAACAGGTTTTCATCCAGAATGGTCCTGTATTTGGCTGCATCCATCTTCCCCTCAATTTTAACCATCTTCCCTGTCCCTGCTGAAGAAAAGCAGGCCCAAACCATGATGCTGCCACCACCATGTTTGACAGTGGGGATGGTGTGTTGAGTGTGATGAGCTGTGTTGCTTTTATGCCAAACATATCGTTTTGCATTGTGGCCAAAAAGTTCGATTTTGGTTTCATCGGACCAGAGCACCTTCTTCCACATGTTTGGCGTGTCTCCCAGGTGGCTTGTGGCAAACTTTAGACAAGACTTTTTATGGATATCTTTGAGAAATGGCTTTCTTCTTGCCACTCTTCCATAAAGGCCAGATTTGTGCAGTGTACGACTGATTGTTGTCCTATGGACAGACTCTCCCACCTCAGCTGTAGTTCTCTGCAGTTCATCCAGAGTGATCATGGGCCTCTTGGCTGCATCTCTGATCAGTCTTCTCCTTGTCTGAGCTGAAAGTTTAGAGGGACAGCCAGGTCTTGGTAGATTTGCAGTGGTCTGATACTCCTTCCATTTCAAAATGATCGCTTGCACAGTGCTCCTTGGGATGTTTAAAGCTTGGGAAATCTTTTTGTATCCAAATCCGGCTTTAAACTTCTCCACAACAGTATTACGGACCTGCCTGGTGTGTTCCTTGGTCTTCATGATGCTCTCTGCACTTTCAACAGAACCCTGAGACTATCACAGAGCAGGTGCATTAATACAGAGACTTGATTACACACAGGTGGATTCTATTTATCACCATCAGTCATTTAGGACAACATTGGATCATTCAGAGATCCTCGCTGAACTTCTAGAGTGAGTTTCCTGCACTGAAAGTAAAGGGGCCGAATAATTTTTCGCGCACCACTTTTCAGTTTTTTATTTGCTAAAAAAGTTTAAAATATCCAATAGATTTCGTTCCACTTCACAATTGTGTCCCACTTGTTGGTGATTCTTCACAAAAAATTAAAATTTTATATCTTTATGTTTGAAGCCTGAAATGTGGCAAAAGGTTGAAAAGTTCAAGGGGGCCGAATACTTTCGCAAGCCAGTGTATATATATATATATATATATATATATATATATATATATATATATATATATATATATATATATATATATATCTATCTCTCTTCATTAATTGTGGATCGCTCCTGTACATTAGTGTGTGTCTGCACAACATGTGAATGACGTCTTGATTAGGCTGCAGTGCTCAGGTGATGTCCTCAATGGTAGTCTGGTAGTGTTTTAATAACCTGAATACTTAAGTACGGACTCTGAACCACTGCGCATGCTCTGAGGAAGCTTGGGTTCAAGCGAAACGCGTAAGCATCAAGCCATCACGCTGTTTGTGGTGAGGACACGGTGATCCCCACCATACACCATGATCCACCTCTGATAACCCCATAACTTTATGCCGCAATACGGATTCATCCGCTGGAGTGAACCATCCACAACGCTGCTCTTATCTTTGGCTCTTCATACAGCTCAGTGATACTGCAAGTCTGGATGATCTGGACTTTATTATTTTACCCTCTGTTCCAGTTGGAACCACTCCATGCTGACACTAACGTCTGGACCTCCAGAGTGGATCTAGTCACGGTGGGGCTATCGTTACAAGGACAAGACCTCTATGAGCTACGATTACATATACAAGACGTCAAATGGTGAGCTGTATTGCACCCCAAGTACTTGAGGGGGAGTATCTCACATAGCATATCCCGTTTGTTTTCCTTGTGTAACACTAGCCCTATATCCAATTGCCTCTAACTTTCGATCCACACTGGTATCTGCACTCATATGCATCTTGCTGTATCAGAACCATTGTATCAACAGTCTTTACACTAAGGGAACTCTCGTCTACTCCCAAAGCACAACCACTTTCTACATATATTTTTATTGGAACATTGTTTGAGCGCTCCAACACTTCAATTCCTTGGGATTTCTTTTAATTTTTCCTTTAGTATACTTCATTGATCGATCATTCATGCAATTATTCCAGAACTGGATTTAGGATAATTATCTGTGTGTGCGAGATGAGTATGAGGTGTCTGTATCCTGTGTGGTGGCCACCTGTGTCCTATTCAGACGTTTGTCTTATTTTAACTATGTGTTGGAGGTGGGTGTAGATTTCAAAGACTGTTTGTTTTGTAATTTGGATAATCAATAAAAATATTTAGCTTACATCGGCCTGTCCTCTCTGATGAATTGCTGTTGGGTTTTCCCTGCTTTTTTGTATCATTCATAAATAAGTGTGTTGTATATTAACCACTTGCCGACTGGCTCCTGTACATATACGTCGGCACTTTGAAGATGGTTATCTCGGTAACGGCAGCAGCTGCTACCACAACCGAGGCATTCATCCCTTCAGGAGCCGGTTTCGTTTACGATAATGGTGGTCTCTGCAGCGAACTCACCGCAAGATCACCGTTATCGGCGGCGGGAGAGGGCTCCCCCTCCCGCCGCTCTTCGCCGCTTACCGGAGCCGTCAGCAGCAGCAGTGGAGGCGATCGGGTCCTTGTTGTGGCTGGGTATGGAGATGAGTGAGGCTAAGATGGCCCCTACCCGTCACCATACCATAGAAGGGCGGAAGTGGCGTCATAACGTCACTTTCACCCATACGTCTTAAAAGGGCCATTTTTTCAAACGACAACATTTTTTTTTTTTTTTTTTTGCATTTTAGTCCAAATATGAGATCTAAGGACTTTTTGACCCCAGATCTCATATTTAAGAGGATCTGTCATGCTTTTTTCTATTACAAGGGATGTTTACATTCCTTGTAATAGAAATAATAGTGACCCACATTTTTTTTTTTTTAAAAACAGTGAAAAAAATAAAAAAATAAAATCAAGTAAAATAAATAAGAATTTTTTTTTTTTAAAGCGCCCCATCCCGACGAGCTCGCGCGCGGAAGCAAGCGCATTAGTGAGTAGCGCCCACATATGAAAACGGTGGCCAAACCACACATGTAAGGTATCGCTGCGATCATTAGAGCGAGAGCAATAATTCTAGCCCTAGACCTCCTCTGTAACTCAAAACATGCAACCTGTAGAATTATTTAAAACGTCACCTATGGAGATTTTTAAAGGGTAAAAGTTTGTCGTCATTCCACGAGCGGGCGCAATTTTGAAGTGTGACATGTTGGGTAGCAATTTACTTGGCGTAACATTAACTTTCACAATATAAGAAAAAAAAATTGGGCTAACTTTAGTGTTGTCTTATTTTTGTATTCAAAAGAGTGAATCCCCCCCCCCCCCCCCCCAAAAAAAAAAGTGCGCTTGTCAGACCGCTGCGTAAATACGGTGTGAATAAAAAGTATTGCCATTTTATTCTCTAGGGTGTTAGAAAAAAACAATATATAAATGTTTGGGGGTTATAAGTAATTTTCTAGCAAAAAAAAAAAACAAAAAAAAAAAAAAAAAACACGTTTTAAACTTGTAAACACCAAAATGTCAAAACGAGCCTAGTCCTTAAGCGGTTAATATCAGGACAGTCCTGTGACACTTGTACAAAGTATTTGTATAATCATAAATACACCCATTTTACCAGTGTCACAGAAATTTCTTGATATACTGTAACTAAAAACACACTTATGAATGGTACGTTTCCAAAAACATCTTTAATGCTAATTTTTATTTTAACCTATTTTCTTGCTTTTAATTTTCATAGAAGAGTATCTCACTTCTCTTCAGTTCTACTATACATCGCAGTAATACAGTTGTGCTCATAAGTTCACAGAAGTTGGCAGAATTTATGATTTCTTGGCCATTTTTAAGAGAATATGAATGATAACACAAAAACTTTTCTTTCACTCATGGTTAGTGTTTGGCTGAAGCCATTTATTATCAATCAACTGTTTTTAGTTTTTTAAAATCATAATCACCACAGAAGCTACCCAAATGACCCTGATCAAAAAAGTTTACATACCCCTGTTCTTATAACCGTGTATTGCCCCTTTTAACATCAATGACAGCTTGAAGTCTTTTGTGGTATTTGTGGATGAGGCTCTTTATCTTCTCAGGTGGTAAAGCTGTCCTTTCCTATTGGCAAAAAGCCTCCAGTTCCTGTAAATTCTTGGGCCGTCTTGCATGAACTGCACGTTTGAGATCTCCCCAGAGTGGCTCAATGATATTGATGTCAGGAGATTTGAGGCTTGTCTCTGTGCTGTTTGGCGTATTGTAAGTGGGATACTTTGTGACATTTGCATAGTAATGGCTTTCTTCTGGCGACTCGACCATGCAGCCCATCTTTCTTCAAGTGGCTCCTTATTGTGTATCTTGAAACAGCCACACCACATGTTTTCAGAGAGTCCTGTATTTCACCTAAAGTTATTTGCAGGGCTTTCTTTGCATCCCGAACAATTTTCCTGGCAGTTGTGGCTGAAATTTTAGTTGGTCTACCTGACCGTGGTTTGGTTTCAACAGAAACCCTCATTTTCCACTTCTTGATTAGAATTTGAACACTGCTAATTGGCATTCTCAATTCCTTGGATATCTTTTTGTATCCATTTCCTGTTTTATACAGTTCAACTACCTTTTCCCGCAGATCCTTTGACAATTCTTTTGCTTTCCCATGACTCAGAATCCAGAAATGTCAGTGCAGCACTGGATGAAACATGCAAGGGTCTGTCAGGAGTCCAGAAATTCATTGACCTTTTATACACACACACACTAATTACAAGCATACAGATCACAGGTGAGGATGGTTACCTTTAATAGTCATTCAAACCCCTTTGTGTCAACTTGTGTGCGTGTTATCAGGCCAAAATCACCAGGGGGTATGTAAACTTTTTATCAGGGTCATTTGGGTAGTTTCTGTTGTGATTATGATTTAAAAAGAGTAAACACAGTTGATTGATAATAAATGGCTTCAGCCAAACACCAACCATGAGTGAAAGAAAAGTATTTGTGTTATCATTCATATTCTCTGAAAAATGGCCAAGAAATCATAAATTCTGCCAGGGTATGTAAACTTATGAGCACAACTGTACATGTACTTTGTCTCTTCGGGTACAGAACACATTAATAAAAATTACTTTTTAGCACAAACATACTGTGTGTGTGTAAAACAAACGTTCTCTCTCTTCTCAAATTACACAGCTAAAATTTTGACGGTGTTTAAACATCACCTGAACGAAACTGTAAATATTAGTAAACTTTGTACCCAACATGCAAATAAAAACTGTGCAAGACAGACTAAATTAATACATTTTCTGATATATCCGTAGAGCACTAGATACAGTGCATCTGTAAGTATTCAAAAACGCTTCACTTTTTCCACATTTTGTTATGTTACAGCCTTATTACAAAATTTTTTTCCTCAAAATTTTACAAACAATACATAATAATTACAACGTGAAAATTGACAGGTGTGTGCCTTTACAAATCACGTCCAATCAACTGAATTTACCACAGGTGAACTCCAAGTTGAGGAAACAGGATGCACCTGAGCTCAATTTTGAGTGTCATGGCAAAGGCTGTGAATACTTATGTACATTTGATTCTTCTCATTTCATAAATTTGCAAAGATTTCAAATAAACTTATTTCAAGTTGTCATTATGGGGTATGGTTTGTAGAATTTTATGGAAAAGAATGAATTTAATACATTTTGGAATAAGACTGTAACATAACAAAATGTGGAAAAAGTGAAGCACCGTGAATACTTTCCGGGTGTACAGCATGTCAAGTCTACCTTTTCTGTAGCTGATGCAAAAATCTCTGGGAGTGTCTCACATACGGCCAAGCTGCGATCCTCTATTGAAACGTCAAATGCTGTTTCCAGACACTGGATTGCAACTGTGGGAATGAGATAAGCAGTTCAATTATTACTGTACAAATGTCAATATCATATAAAAGCAAAGGAGCGGTTAAACAAGTTAAAGAGGAAACATTTTTAAAGTCCCCGCGTTACAAACATTTGACTTGCATATGACTTGTACTTAAGAACGAAGGCAGCGTGAAGTCATGCTGGTCCCGGAAATCTTGCTGCCACCTACTGGCAGACCTGTCAGCAATCCCTGCATGGCCAGTTAACCCTTCCCTATGCTATTCAAAACTTAAAAATAATTTTTGGCTGGCGTTAGGCCAACCACAGACGTTTCGAATCTTGGCCGGTTCAGCAGGAACGAGATTTGAACCATGTGGGGGCAGGCTGAATGTACCAAGTTGATCAACCAACTTGGGTACAACCAGCCTGCCAGATTTACTTACGACTATCGCTAGCGGCTGCTAGCAATAATCACTGTCAAGAGCGATCCCCGCCGGAAGAATACAATGTCTCAGCAGGAGAGATTCCCCTGTCAAGACTGTCTGTTGATGGGGGAAATCATGCAAATTTCTTTCCTGCAATCCGTGGTTGCTACTTTTCCAGAGACAAGACAGAAAATATGGGGCAATGTCCCCAAAAACATAGTTAGGTTGAAAAAAAAGCCCATTAAAGCAGAACTAAATCCTCCTATCATTTTTAGCCAAGGAAGCTTCCATCTCGGCATCTGTTTTGATCTTCAAATGCCATGGTGCTTTCACATATGATCAGTTATGAAACCAGCCATTTAATGGTTTGACAGTTTGGTTGAGAGCACAACTTATGTGAGTTACATTCCCGACACATGATGATACTGTTAAAATAGAGGATTAGTTCCGCTTTAGGTGTTTTAAGGAGAACAACATATATCCAAAGTGAATGGAACAACTGCCTTTTGACAGTTACTGGAACAGGTGTGCCCAATGAAAAGAAGAGTGCCTCTGCTCCTGTCTTGGTGGCAATTTAGAAAATAGATTTAAACTTGTTCTTTAGAAGTTCATGGGGGGGGGGGCAGCCGACCTCAGAGTATACACTCTGCCTCAGGGAGATTGGATACATGGTTTATAAGGTTGAAAAAAGTCTATCCAGTTTAACCTAGGATACTAGGCCATTCAAACACATTAAAAGCCTTGAGATCCAAGATGAATCAAAAACATCCCAGTTTGTTTGGGTACCATAAATAACTTTGAGTGAAAATCCTGGAAATCGCTTCAAAGCTGGTGAAGGAATAACAACTATCAAAAAAATTAGATCCTTGAAAAGGTGCAAACGTTCAATAAGGTTAACGTGAAGTGAAAAAAAAAAAAGTCATCAGTAGGCAATAGAATCTGTCTTGTATGAAGCTGAGACAACCTCCCTAAACCCAGCATCTAAAATTTGGCAACAGTCAACATACCGCTCTAAATCTGTTGTCCACAGTTGGGGGTAGTCCATGCTGCATATTGTATCAGGAGGATAACTTTTGCTTAGATCAAGGAATAACTTTTGAAGAACAGAAGAATTCAGGGCTTTCTTTCTGAGAGGGAAAGGCTCACCAAAAGGGACCAAATGGGGGAGCACCTCAGTCTACTCATCTGAGCAATGCAAGTGTTTTCCCTTCATATGCATTGATAACTGCAGTCAGAGAGGCCCCAAAAAGCTTATTGTTTATAAAAGGGAAAAGTCAGTAAGTTTCTGAACGGCTGTTCGTCAACCAGCCATGTTGCGGCATCGGAGCAGATAACGTGTTATTTATTATTAGCCTTGGACTTATTGCTTTGACCCAAGTCCAATCCAGGAACAGGAGGAGGAGGATTTCTTGGACCAAAAATTGTTTTGTTTTTTTTAATGGTGACCAATTATGTCATTCATATTAATTTATCAATGGATCCGCGCTTCAGACTTTTAAAACACTGCTGCCCCCCTGTGCAAGTGGGGAACACCTCAGTGATACCCCAAAAGGTTAAAGTCAGAATATAGGGGATGGCGCTGTGTAAAAGACAGAGAGTGTAGATGTGAGTGTTTTAAAGTGACAAGTGCTTTAGTGCGTGGTACAATCCTACATAAATAGAAAAGATAAAATATAAAAGATGTGAATTGACCAAAAATTAATAAATATTATAAAGTGATAAATCGCAGGCTCACTGTCTCTCCACACAGTCCGGGGACGCAGCGCTGCTAGAAAACTACCGCTTGCGTTCCACCGGTCGTTTCGTCATACGGACGTCATCGGAGGCGCTGGCCGTCGACGAAACGCGTAAGGGCGGGACTATCTTGGCACGCACAACGTCACTTCCATGTATCGTGGTTCCGGGAACCAGACCGGTGGAACGCAAGCGGTAGTTTTCTAGCAGCGCTGCGTCCCCGGACTGTGTGGAGAGACAGTGAGCCTGCGAGCTCCCTCTCCTTTTATTAACGCTAATTTTAAGCTTTTCTATTTGGTTGGAGTATATTCAGTCGTAGTGTTGGACTGTATTACACAAATAAAATATTAATCATAAACAAAGTTACGCTATGAAGGAATTTTTATTTTTATCTAACATATGAAAGTGGATGCCTGGCTGAGATCTGTGCTACAGCAAGGGGCAGTGAGTCCCCTCCCCTCCTCAACGAGTGGTTCACCTGGATTGGGCTAAGTGGAAGAATACTGGCACCGGTGGGATCGGAGCGATTAAAGGCCGAGGATTAACATCATACGCTCATACCCCTGCAGGGGCAGGGAGCTCTGGTGAGTGCAATCAGATTGGGGGAAATAGCTAAGAGTTATTGCATGGATTTCCATCGATAAAGAAGAATCTTCTGGCAAATACGCTACACGATTTAGTGCACTGCAGATTGTATCACTATTACGAACTTTTATAATAAATAATAGATGGGACTATATATATTTTTTTGATACATACATTTTTTGATACACAGTTTTTGATACAATTTTTTATATATAATAGATTGGTTTTAATTTCTAACGGTTTTTGCACATAATTGCACTGTGGTTTGACAACCAAAAACTTTTCTATATTGGACACTTGTCACTTTGCATTTTTAGTGAATTTGCTAACACTTGCTCTATAATTTAGATAAGATAAGGATTGAGTTTGCTTAAGGTATGGGATTATAATTGCTTGCAATTCCAATAAGGATTTATCACTTTATAATATTTATTAATTTTTGATCAATTCACATCTTTTATATTTTTATATTTTATATTTTATCTTTTCTATTTATGTAGGATTGTACCACGCACTAAAGCACTTGTCACTTTAAAACACTCACATCTACACTCTCTGTCTTTTACACAGCGCCATCCCCTATATTCTGACTTTATGTCATTCATATGTCTTTGCTGCGGAAGCTCCAGGAAAATAATCCAGATGATTTTAGGAATTATCTCCGGATGACGGACCCCTGCTTTTACCAATTCTTGGCAAATTTTTTTCAATTTTTAAAAATACAATGTAAGATTAACAAGGGACACCAACAAGTTATATCTTTGATCTTAAAAACTACGGGATAATGGTGTTGTGGTAACTTGCACCAAAAAAACAAAAACAAAAAAACAAAAACAAAAAAAAAACCACAAGCATGATAATATTATTCTTGATATCACTAGAAAAAAAAAAAGCCTTTGAAAATGTGTTTGCAATAACTCCATCATTATCACCAGCAAAGCAGCTTCATTATTATCCCATCAAAGAAGAAAAGAATGTGCGCTGCATTTCAAGATTTCATAATTTGCCACGTCACGAATGTTAATTCTATTACGAACGCTAGTTTACAAGACCGACCACATCTGGCTCACCCTTGCTTCCGAGCATGCGCGTTTGTACTTTGGACTTTTGTCCGACGGACTTGTGTACACACGCTCGGAAAATCCAACAACAGACATCTGTCCGCAGAAAATCCGACAACAAATTGTCCGATGGAGCGTACAAACAGTCGATTTTTCCACCAACAGCCAGTCATCACACAATTCCCGTCGGAAAATCCGATTGTGTGTAAGCGGCTTTAGAAGTTTTGCCCAGAGATCAACAATTGAGCTGGGAGACTTTTCATTATTGCAGTCATAGCATTGATATAAGCAATCATCACTCCTCTTTTCAGGGAGGCATCACATATGTACTTGGCCACCAGAACCAACCTGCTATATCAAATCAAGTATTAAAGGTGAGCCCTTTGGATTAAAGTTACTGATATGGAATCTTGCTTACTCTACCACAGCCTGGTACATCCATGTACCGGAGAAACTGGTCTAAAAGCCCAACTAGCTAAAAAGAACTTGTTTGGCCAAGGTCTCCATTTGTCCACTGGTTTCTTAAAATATTTAGAATTGGCAACTGGGATAAACACTTACTATGTGAAGGCAACACACAGGTGGGTTCACCAATCGTGCCACTAGCCACATCTTCACCGATTCCTCAGAAAATGAGCAAAAGTTATTAAAGCATTTTGGAGACAGAAAACTCCAGAGGTGCTTGCTTACTTGATACTGAATGTTGAAAAGCTTACACCAGACTGTCAACTTCAGTGAAATGAAAAGATCTATGCCTGAAAAAAATTCTCCCTTACTAAGGGAGGATAAGTATTTTATGTCAGATGCATGCAGTGGCTGAGGTCTCTGGGGACTCCCTTGAGACCACTCACTCTGGATCAGACTTAACAGATGATCCAGGGTGGGGAAGATGATCGTCTTTAAGACGTTATGATGGATGCCTGAGGCCTCTAGTAATTTAGGCGAAGGGGCAGAAAACCCTCAAATACAGGACCTAACTGTGAAAATACAAGCTGCAGTCACACTTTGGAAGACTAAAGTGACAGTAGATGAACGTAGCTCAGTGGGGGTTTATAACTGTCACAAAGGGACTCACCCATACCATGATCAAATCATGAAGAATAGTCTGTAGAGGTCCACCAATGACAATTCTTATATCAGACAGGCTGCCAGAAGCAAGGGAGAGCAGTGTGGGAAATAAAAATTATCAGGTGTTGACATTTTAGAGACCACTGCACTAGTGCTGAGGGGTAAGCTCCTAGACTTGAGTTCCTGCAGAGACAAAGGGACAGGAGCTAATCAGGACTAAGCAGTACCTCCTTTGCCCCTGGCAAAGCAAAGCGTTGGTAAGCTATCCTAGTTAGCACTTACAGAAAGCATGTGGTCACCAGGAATCCCAGTCTATGTCCTCAGATTTAGATAGAAGTGTAAATGCAGAGTAGAGAAGTGCTGCAAGGATTACGTTCCAGCACAGTTCCCACACCATAGAGATCACCATAGTGAGAATACCACCAACGTCCTGGTAGAGAGACACCCAAAGACGCACCCACCGTGAAGTCTGCTGCTGCAGTGAATCTAGCATCTGGGGGCCCTGTGTGACACTGCCAACAACTGCTGATAGAATATCATGGAGGAGAGAAGTGAAGTTTAATAGTTGATACCAAAATACACCAAGCTAGTTCTGTGTGTTGCAGGGATTCCGCGAATAGCGTCGACCTACACATCTCTAGGATTACCAAAATTATACATCTGTTACTTCCCCAGTGGAAGATGAGTGGTAAAATTGAAGTCCTTGTAAAATGTTTTTTAACAGATGAAATTTTAATTGAAAGATATGTATACTTTTTAATGCAGTTTATTATATATGTGTGTCCATTGGAGGGGTATTTAAAGTCTCGTTACACTTCTGCATTTGTATGTTGAAGGGCGTGTAGCCACTGAGAAAGCCTGCTAGATGCAAGGGTTATACCTGGATTTTTTTTTTTTTTTTTTTTTTAAGAGTTCCCGAATGAATGATAGAAAAGTTTCTTTTTTCCCCTTTGTGTACAGATTAAAAAACTGTTACCAGGACAGATAGTGCAGGTAATCATCCAAACGAAAAAGACAAACTGAAGGGGATTTAAATTTATCCCACTATTACTGAAACAAAAAAAAAAAAAAAAAAAAAAAAAAAATGTTCCTATTGCAGTCAGTTTCTCTCTCACAGCAGTGGTTTAAAACTGGCCAGTGTTGGCTAGTTTGAATATGATGACATTGATAGACAGGCAAGCCAGTAAAGTATAGAAGTCCACATCTAAGACTGCATCTGGGTACACTTTTTTATTCAAACTAAGAGACACATTAATTATAATATAGCTTTAGTATTCCAAGTAGAACTTCATATACCCATAACCTGCTTAATGGGCTTTTAATAAAAATCAAAGTACAATAATGTACTTTAATATATTTTCTCCAGTTGAGCGATTGTCATAAATTATTAATGTCCTGTAATGCAGAGATAGAATGAGTTCTCTAGCAATAATGTAGGCCTGAAAAGTTGTCATAAGATAGACAGGTGTAGCATAAAATATACCAATTTAATCCCCCATTCACACCTGAGCATTTTATTGTGCATTTTCATGCATTCCCCTCCCCATGACAACATCAAAAATCCTATTCTTTTCTATAATGGCAGTTCATATCTCTATATGCTCAGCCGCAAAGTTGGAAAGGGTACATGAGTCTTTTTGGAGCGGTGTTGCTGTTTTTGGCCCCATAGAATTTGATGCAAGAGTCTGTAAACATGCAGCACAAGTAATTTCGCACCTGAAATAATGTTTCCTCCCACCCTGGAAGCCCAGCTAACAAAAAATGGAGGCGCAAAGCCTTGCTATGCTGAATGCAGAGGGATTTATATGTGAGGCATGGGCCTATGTATTGTCTATTCAATAACAATCTTTACGATCCTTGAGATACGCATTCTAAAAAGAGGAGCAGTAGGCAAAGGACGTTGGGAAGCAGGTGTACCCAGATTGGCAGTCATACCACACAGCCACAGTAAGCCTCTATATGTTTGCAGGACCCAGTGTGCCTATATACTGTATGATGTAAGTACACATAGGATGTCACAGATTATATTGCTTGCTTTGCATTCAACCAATCAAAAATAATTGTCTGACCTTGTATACACGCACAAAAACATCTGAAAAATGCTCAGCTTATGTGTAAATGAGGGCTAAGAAGAAAAAACACAAAACTGAAAATCATAAATCCTAAATATTTTCAAGACTGAATGAATAGCACATTAAAAATAAATATTCTGAGGGCTTCTAAATTTACCATTACATTTCTAAAGTCTAAAAGCTCACAACACTCTGCAGAACCTGGTGGTAAATGAATCACTGGCTGTCTGCTACAATTGTATCTTTTAGCAAACTTTGTGCTTTCTCTGGTCATATTGTGACAAAATAGTGTTGCAATAGGGGAGGTTTACTAAAACTGGTGCACACACACACAATCTGGTACCACTTGGCATAGAAACCAATCAGCTTCTAAGTTTTAGCCCTCATTCACATTTAATGCAGCTTTGAAATCTTGCAATTTGAAAGCTGCATGTCAGTGCAACTTCAGGTGCGACTTGGAAGACATCTGTGTGGCTTCATGCAGATGTTTATGCAAGTCACACCTGAAGTCGCCAATAGTAGTGCAGGAACTACTTAAAATCGATGCAGCACTGTAAAGTCACTGTCGCACTGATTTGATCAGTGCCACTGCTGACAATAGGGTGCGACCTGTCAAATAGCATGACAAGTCGCTACGGTGTGAAAAATAGGATTTTTTAAAACAGCTTACCTGTAAAATCCTTTTCTTTCGAAGGACATCACGGGACACAGAGCCACAGTAATTACTGATGGGTTATATAGGTATCACTGGTGATTGGACACTGGCACACCCCATCAGGAAGTTCAACCCCCTATATAATCCCTCCCCCTTGCAGGGATACCTCAGTTTTGTAGCCAAGCAATGTAGTGTATTAGAAGAGGGGCGGGACCTCTGTGTCCCGTGATGTCCTTCGAAAGAAAAGGATTTTACAGGTAAGCTGTTTTAAAAAATCCTATTTTCTTTCTCGAACATCACGGGACACAGAGCCACAGTAATTACTGATGGGATGTCCCAGAGCAATGCTACCTGAGGGGGGGGAACCACGACCAAGTAGGGTGCAATCAGACCGGAGGACCCTGTACCGCTGCCTGCAGCACACTACGCCCAAAGGCGATATCCTCATGCCTTCTCACATCCACCTGATAGAATCTGGTGAATGTATGAACTGAAGACCAGGTTGCGGCCTTGCAGATTTGAGCCATAGAGGCCCGGTGATGCACTGCCCAAGTGCATTGGGCAGTGGAATGTGCCCTGATCTGAAACGGAGGAATCTTCTGTTTCAAACCGTAAGCTTGAATGATCAACTGTCGAATCCATTTAGAAATGGTAGCTTTTGACGCTGCCTGTCCTCTATTGGGACCCTCTGGCAGCACAAACAAAACATCCGTCTTGCGGATCTGAGCAGTTGCCCCGAGATAGGCCTTAACTGCTCTTACTACATCCAACGAATGTAGAGATCTCTCTTCCGGAGAACAGGGATCTGGAAAAAAGGAAGGTAGAACAATGTCTTGGTTTAAATGAAAATCAGAAACCACCTTCGGTAAAAAACTAGGATGAGGGCGTAGTACCACTCTGTCCTTGTGTATAATCAAATAAGGCTCCTTACAGGAAAGAGCTGCAAATTCTGATACTCTTCTAGCAGAAGAGATGGCCACCAGAAAAATTAACTTCCTTGTCAACAAGACCAAAGGAATCTGACTTATTGGTTTAAAAGGCTGTTTCTGTAACACAGCCAGGACCAAGTTCAAGTCCCAGGGGTTTAGGGGCGCTTTAACCGAAGGATTAAGACGCATCACCCCCTGCATAAAATTTCGGACCAAAGAATGCGAAGCAAGTGGCCGCTGAAATAATACTGATAAAGCAGAGACCTGGCCCTTGATGGTACTCAAGGCCAGCTTCATCTCTAATCCTAATTGTAGAAAGTCAAGGATTCTACCTACGACATATTTCCTGGGATGCCAACCTCTGGATTCACACCAGGTTATATAAGCTTTCCAGACTCTATGATAAATCATCCTGGAAGCTGGCTTCCTTGCATTATTCAAGGTAGATATGACAGGACCTGAGAGCCCACGACTCTTCAGAACGTGGGTCTCAATAGCCAAACCGTCAAATTTAGCGTTTGTAAAGGCAGGATGGAACACTGGACCTTGAGATAACAGGTCTGGGCGTACTGGTAGGGTCCACGGGGGACCTACCGTCATCCTTACTATTTCTGCATACCAAGTCCTTCTGGGCCAAGCGGGGGCCACCAGAAGTACCGACTTCCTTTCCTGCCTGATCCTGCGAAGGAGTCGTGGTAATAGCAGAATAGGCGGGAATGCGTAAATCAGTGAGAACCGATGCCACGGAATCACCAACGCATCCGTCCCGCATGCAAGAGGATCTTTTGTCCTTGCCACAAATCTGTCTATCTTTTTGTTGAATCGGGATGCAAAGAGATCTACATCTGGAACCCCCCATCTTTGGCATATGGCCCAAAAGACGTCGGGATGCAGAGACCATTCCCCTGGAAGTAACTGCTGGCGACTTAGATAGTCCGCCTGCCAATTCTCTATTCCCGGGATGAAAACTGCCGATATGCATGGCACATGCATCTCTGCCCAGACTAAGATCTGGTTCACCTCCTTTTGAGCAGCTCGGCTCCGGGTGCCTCCCTGATGATTGACATAAGCCACTGCTGTGGCATTGTCGGACTGGATCCTGACCGGACAACCCTGTAGCCTGATAGTCCAGGCTTTTAGAGCTAGATGTATTGCCCGGATCTCCAGAATGTTGATGGGTAGAGTCCTCTCTGTCTTGGACCATACCCCTTGGACCGCAGCCTGTTCCAGAACTGCTCCCCAACCTGACAGGCTGGTATCTGTTGTTACCACCGTCCAGGTAACCGGTAGAAAGGATTTCCCCTTCTGCAGGTTTTCGGGTATGAGCCACCATTTGAGGCTCTGACGCACCGCATGCGACAGGTGCATCGGAAAGTCTAATGCCTTAACCTTCTTGTTCCAGGTCGACAGAATACTGTGTTGCAGCATTCTTGAATGAAACTGAGCATAGGGAACTGCTTCGAATGAAGACACCATCTTCCCTAGTAGCCTCATACAAAAGGCGGACTGAGGGACCCTTCTTGGTCCTTACTGCCAGAATCAGCTCTCTTAAAGCAGCGATTTTTGCCTGGGGTAGAAATATTTTCTCCTGGCTTGTATCTATAATCAGACCTAAATACTCCAGTCTTCTTACTGGTTTTAGGAAAGACTTTTCTAAGTTGAGGATCCAACCCAGGTGTTCTAGATACCTGACTGTGGTCCTCAAGTTTCCATTCAAAGAGGCTACCGACCGGTCTATCAAGAGCAGGTCGTCTAGGTATGCTATGACAGCTATACCCTGAGCCCTTAATCTGGCCAGAGGAGGAGCCAAGATCTTTGTGAACACTCGAGGTGCAGTGGCTATCCCGAAAGGCAGAGCCACAAACTGGAAATGGCGCCCTCCTACCTCGAAGCGCAGAAACTTCTGACGAGCAGGAAAAATGGGCACATGCAGATATGCATCTCTGATGTCTATTGATGCCAGAAATTCTCCTCCCTGCAGGGTGGGAACTACTGTTCAATCCTTCCGCATGGAATCAATTAGAATCCTTAGGAATCGGTTCAGATCCCTTAAGTCCAGAATGGGCCTGACATCCCCATTTGGCTTTTGGACCGTAAAAAGGTTGGAATAGAAGCCCAATCCCTGGTCCTTTGCGGGAACTATCATAATGACCTCCTGCGACAAAAGTCGCTCTAACGCTAGAAGGAGCGACTGCTTCTTCTCTGGGTCTCTGGGAACACTTGATCTGAGGAACCGAGGAGAAGGGAATTCCTGAAACTCCAGCTTGTACCCTAAGGTTACCGTGGAGATTACCCATCTGTCCTGGAAGTCCTCCTGCCAGAGCTCTGAGAACTGTCGCAGTCTTCCCCCCACTCGAGTGAGCGGGGGCGACACCTCATGCAGAGGTCTTAGTGTTTTGCCTAGTAGGCTTCTTTCCCCAGGACTTCTTTTGTCTCTGGGGTTGACTCTTGTCTCTGGACCCCGATGGAGGCGGCCGTCGAGACTGCCTGGGGGCTGAAGCCCCCGGCGTTGGGGAAAGAGTCCGTTTGAAAGAGGGACGCTTACTCTTCTTCTTGACAGGTAAGAGAGTGCTTTTCCCACAAGAGATTCTCTTGATATAGTTATCCAAGTCCTCTCCAAACAACCTTGCACCACGAAATGGAAACCCAGCCAGTAGCTTCTTACATGGTGCTTCGGCTGACCAATTTTTCAACCATAGGATTCTACGTATATGCACCAACCCCAGTGAAAGACGGGAGGTTTGCACGATAGAATCTCTAATGGCGTCAACCACAAAGCATAAGGCCGCTGGAAGGTTAGCAAACCCCTGGGCCTGCTGTTCAGGTAATACTTTGATGACCTGCTTAACATGGTCTCTTAAGTATTGACAGACTCCAATCGCTGCTACTGCAGGTTGGGCCACTGATCCTGCTAAGGAGAAAATATCCTTCAATAGGGATTCCATCCTTTTATCTACAGGATCCCTGAGCATTGTCTACAGGACAAGTCAGGCTATTATTTACGGAGGAAATGGCGGCATCAATAGCCGGTATTCCCCACATTTTAATAAACTTTTCTTCCATCGGATAAAGTGTTGAAAACTTTCTCGGCGGAGAAAAACGTTTGTCTGGGTGATCCCACTCAGAATAAATGAGCTTTTCAAGTAAAGTATGAACAGGAAAAGCATGTGCTGCTTGGAAAGGTTTCAGTGACCCCAAAGCAGAAGAGGATTCTTTAGCAGTTTCAGGTATGGGCAACTTAAATGTGGAGCGGACCAATCCAGTAAGGATCTGCACTAAGACTTTCTCCTCTTGGGAAGTCGCAGAGGGTCCCTCTCCACCTGATTTCTCCGAAGAGGAATCATCCGTCCCATCCCAATCCTCTGAAAGGGATTCATCTCCTTTATCCCAGAGCTCCTCTGTTTGAGGGTCTTGGGGAACAGAGGAAAGCCTAGTGCGTTTTCTTCCACTGAGTGAAGACGTAATCACGGCCATTAATCTTTCCTCTAGACCATTAATGGTTGAGGAAAAAACCTCTTGTGTAATATATACAGGGGCTGAAGTGCCAGAAGCAGGTGTAGCCCCTGACCCCGATGGCTCTCCCTGGCTAGCCGTCCCTGGCCCATCTTTAGGGGGGGAGGATGCTGCCGACAGGGGGCCCTCAGAACCTGAACGAGATCCCCTAGTGTCTCTGGTTCCTGGGGTGCTTGAACCTCTTCTACCCATAGTGCAAAGCAACAAGGTGTGAGGTATACAAATGAACACTGCCCGCTGAGCGATGTAGTCTGGCTAAAAGCCTTGCTACCCAATGCTCAGTCTGGTGTTACTTCAGTAAATGCTGCCTAGGAGACTGCCTGTGTCCCACCTTACATGCGACCGTCAGCTCTGTGTCTCTCAGAAGGCTGAGTGCACCTGTACAGAGTGCCTCTAAAAGCCTGCAGCTGGCCTGAGTGGGAGTCTAAGCACCTGTGCTGACGTCCCGCCCCCCCCTTTACCGCCCCCCCCCCCTCGAGTTTTGAAAAAAACGAGCGCTTCCCGTGCTGCCGACTCTCCTGTCATGCTTCTGGAGAAAGGCTGGGGATGGGGGGAGGGGAGGGAGGAAGGCTGGTAACAAGATCTGCCTGAACGGCTATCTCCAGAGATGGTGGCCATTAGGCCGCAGAGCCCGGGTGGTATAACCACTTTCTAGACCCCTGTGGCCCCTCTCTAGCCTGGGGGGGGGGGAACATTCAAACATGAGAAATCCCCCTTTCCACCTTACCGGTTTGCAGCCTGCTTGAGATGCTGGGACATAATCAGCAATGAACACCTGAGACAGACATTCAGCATGTGTAGGTTTGTGCTCTTGGCAGCCCCCGGTGGTCACAATAGGCATAGCATGCATTTACCTTAAAGGAGAAAAACCACTAGAACTCAAAAATTCTGTGGAATCTCCTCTTACCTTATCCAGCCGCAGGGTGCTGTTTACACAGACCCAATCTTCACCTCTCACGGTGGGCTCCGTTTGAAAAAACCGTCAGAGACTGGGGCCCCCATCAGTAGGGGGATCCAACAGTTCTGGGACCGTAAAGCACCTCGCCAGAAATTAGGAAGTTTAAAGCCATTTTCTGATCTGCGGGGTCCAGCTCTCTAAAAAGAGAAGCATTACGGGTAAAACCTAGTTTCTTCGGACACGAGGCCCGGGTACCATTCAATTCGGCCATGAAAAGACACTTTGAATGGATCCGGTTCGCCTGGCTTGCCCCAGTATAGGATCTTAGGATATTCCCTTTGGAGCTCAGCACAGGACATCTTTACACGTCCATCACCTAAGACACTGGCGTAAAAACTGAGGTATCCCTGCAAGGGGGAGGGATTATATAGGGGGTTGAACTTCCTGATAGGGTGTGCCAGTGTCCAATCACCAGTGATACCTATATAACCCATCAGTAATTACTGTGGCTCTGTGTCCCGTGATGTTCGAGAAAGAAAGGGGCTTTTTGTCAAATCTTATGCCGCGTACACACGGTCGGACTTAACGTCCACAAAAGTCCGACGGACGCCGACGGACTAAAGCTGGCTGACAATCCGATCGTGTGTGGGCTTCCCCGGACTTTCAGCGGACTTTTCCAGCTGCAAATCTGACGGACTTTAGATTTGAAACATGCTTCAAATCTTTACGTCATAACTACGCCGGACCCAGAAATCCACTCGACTGTGTGCTAGTCCGACTGACAAAAACCCACGCTAGGGCAGCTATTGGCTACTGGCTATCAACTTCCTTATTTTAGTCCGGTGTACGTCATCACGTATGAATCCATCGGACTTGTGTGATCGTATGTAGGCAAGTCCGTTCGTAAGAAAGTCTGCCGCAAGTCCGCCAAAAGTCTGACAAAAGGCTGTCGGACAGGCTGTCGGACAGGCTGTCGGACTTTTGTAGCCGAAAAGTCCGACCGTGTGTACGCGGCATTAATTGAACAAGCTTTAGAAACAGAAACCAATTGGTTACCATGCACAGCTACACCAGATTAGGTGTGCACCAGTTTTAGTAAGTCTTCCCCAATGTGTCAAAATACTACATGCACACCATGCAATCTATTCAATAAACAAACACTGTCCACAAAAAAAAGAGAAACAGACAAACCTTCAAGACTTTCCTGGGCATCAGAGGAAAGTTCTCCATTTTGCATCTGGTCTTGTAAATACTGGATGATGGAAAATGCCAAACGTTTCTTGTCCGCCATTATTTTTACAAATCTTTAATGTCACAAGAGCCACCTCTACAAATGCATTAAACAGCTGTTAGAAAACGAATGCAAACCATCATCTTACAAAGTCTGCAATGTCACAGCTAGGTACAATACAGTAAGGGATAAAAAGCAGTGGCACGAGTTTCATTGTGAATTGATCAATTGGCCTATAGACATGGAAGGCATATTAATTTGAAAATTAAAACATTCTACATAAAATATGCAAAACAAAGAATAGAGCTGGGCTAAATTAATAATTTATAATAGCACAGTGGAAATTTTGCCTGGTTGGCAAAGTTGAGTTGTAGATTCAATTCTAATTGGGGAGATTCTCAGCATAGAATTTTTATGCATTTTTCATGCTTGCATGAAGGTTTTCTTTAGGAAATTAAAAAAAAAAAAAAAAAAAAGCTGGTGTGATATGTGTTGTAGCGCAGAAAAATGCAGCACGACTGCATTTTTCTGTAGAGCACTGGATGTCACTGTGCTGCTGTGCTGAGCCATGAATGATTAAAAAAAAAAAAAAGGGGGGGGGGGCGGAATTTTCCCAGACCGCTCACAACAATGTGGCGATCTAACAGGGAAGTGGGGGCGGGTACCTGGTTTGAGAGTTAGGCCCCTTTCACACTAGGGCGGGGTCGGCGGTAAAGCGCCGCTATTGTTAGCGGCGCTTTACCATCGGTATTCGGCCTCTAGAGGGGCGGTTTTACCCCCCGCTAGTGGCCGAGAAAAGGGTTAAAAACCACCGCAAAGAGCCTCTACTGAGGCGCTTTTCTGGCGGTATAGCCGCGCTGTCCCATTGATTTCAATGGGCAGGGGCAGGAGCGGTGTATACACTGTTCCTTTACTGCTCCGAAGATGCTGCTAGCAGGACTTTTTTTCACGTCCTGCTAGTGCACCGCCCCAGACTGGAGAGACAGCAGCGGCTGTTTCAGGTCAGTTTGCAGGCGCTATTTTTAGCGCAATAGCGCCTGCAAACTGCCCCAGTGTGAAAGGGGCCTTATCATAGCCTGAGTGCTTTCACACTTGGGCGGTGGGCTTGCAGGAAGGGAAAAAAAGTCCTGCAAGCAGCATCTTTGGGGGGGTGGGGAAGCGGTGTATACACTACTCCCAAACTGCACCTGCCCATCAGAATGGATGGGCACCGCTTCCGAAGCGCCTGAAAAGTGTTTCGGAAGCGCTGCATCACAGACGCTTTTAACCCTTTCTTGGGGGGTAAAAGCTCCCTGCTACCGCCCCTATAACAGCGTTAAAGCGCAGCTAAAACGAGTAGTGCTTTACTGCCAACGCTGACACCGCCCCAGTGTGAAAGAAGCCTTAGTGTTGTTGGGGTCAGAAGGAGAACACTTAGGGTGCTTTCACACTGAGGCGTTGGGGGTGTCGGCGGTAAAGCACCGCTATTTTTAGCAGTGCTTTACCGTCGCGATTCGGCCGCTAACGGGGCACTTTTGACGCCCGCTGGCGGCCGAAAAAAAGGATAAAACCGCATGCAAAGCGCTGCTGCAGCAGCCGTTCGGCAGCGCTGCCCCATTGATTTCAATGGGCAGGGGCACTTTAGGAGTGATGTATACACCGCTCCTACAGCACTGCAAAGATGCTGCTTGCAGGACTTTTTTTACCATCCTGCAAGCGCACCGCTCCAGTGTGAAACCACTCGGGCTTTCACACTGGAAAGAGGAGAGGCTCTTTACAGGCGCTATTTTTAGCGCTGTAGTTCCTGTAAAGTGCCTCAATGTGAAAGAAGTCTAATGCCGCGTACACACGGTCGTACTTTTCGTCTACAAAAGTCGGACAGCCTGTCGGACAGACTTCCGGCAGACTTTCGGTGGACTTGCCGCGGACTTGCGGCCTACTTTCTAACGACCGGACTTGCCTACACACGACCACACAAAAGTCGGTCGGATTCGTACGTGATGACGTACACCGGACTAAAATAAGGAAGTTCATAGCCAGTAGCCAATAGGTGCCCTAGCGTGGCTTTTTGTCCGTCGGACTAGCACACAGACGAGCGGATTTCGGGGTCCGTCGTAGGTACGAAGTAAAAGTTTTGAAGCATGTTTCAAATCTAAAGTACGTCGTATTTGAGGCTAAAAAAGTCGGTTGAAAGTCCGGAGAAGCCCACACACGATCGGATTACCAGCCAGCTTTAGTCCATCAGCGTCTGTTGGACTTTTGTAGACGAAAAGTAGGACCGTGTGTACGCGGCATTAGAGCTGCAGGGGACACAAGAGATCAGCACTTCATACATTTCCTCTTAGTGAAGCTATACATGTGGCAGAAACTTTCTACTTTACAGGCGCATATTTAAATGAGTTTTCTGCTGCCTCTGATGTTTAACAAGGTAAACCCTTTCCTCAAAAAATACAATTTAATTAAGAAAATAAATAAAACCATCTGTCAAAATGAGTTGTTACCCTTACACTGTGGCAATTTGCTGTGTAGTACTGGATGAAGTGGTAATGTTGAACGAGGTCACATTCAGACTCCATTCACACTAGCGCTATTTCAGATGCGAATTGAACTTGACTCTTACAGAATCACGACAATGAAAATCACATCGTTTTCAATGGTGCCCATTCACACCCAGCAAGGCGCTATTTTGGAAAAAATTTCTGTACTACTTTGGTGCAATTCCAGCCCCATGGAACATGCAAACCACTTCAAAGAAGCAACCAAGTTGTACTACTGCCTACAACAGGAATTGTTTGGGTATTCAGGCAGCCATGGGTGATGGCTGTCTGCATACAATAGCTAGCATGGGAGATTCATCCATCTGTGTTTAGCATGGATAGGGGAATTGATTTCTTTAATTTAGCCCGTGGGTATGTGTATGGTTAGCCTTAAGGAGCTGAGAATGCTCACATAAAAAAGATCACTCACATGACAAGTACATTTTTATTCATTTTACCTGTACACGATTGTCTCATCCACAGCAGCTGTCACTTTTGAAATTGCCACATCTGTGCAGGGCTCCCCCTGCACAGACGCATCATTCATGCAAAAAAGATCTCTGCCACTGTGTCAGATGGACTTTTCAGTTCTCAAAAGAACAGTAAATTAAAAACAAATGACTGAGCTATGTTTTTAAGGGCCCATCCTGGACTAATTTACATTTGTGTTGCTCTCTAAAGAGCAATCTGCGTTTGGATTGCACTTTAGAGAGCATTTGACAGGTGGTGAGGAGGTGTTGTATTGCCAGTTATGAACCACCTGTTCACACATGTGCGGTGCGAATTGCAGCTCTGGTTTCCCTGCGAAGATAAAAATGATTCATTCATCGGTTTCTCCCCATGGTACATAGTTAGTAAGATTAAATAAAGACACCAGTCCATCCAGTTCAACCTGAGTGAGTGTCTACAATTGTCCCTATCCCTAACATTGTGTCTCATTAAGATGCTAATCTATTATATCATTATTTTATTTAAATGTACCCATATAGCACTGTCAATTATACGCAGCGCTCCACACATACATCGCACACTCACATCGGTCCCTACCCTCAAGGAGCCCACAATCCAAGGTCCCCAACTCACATTCATATACTAGGGCCAATTTTGAACAGAAGCCAATTAACCTACCAGCATGTCTTTGGAGTGTGGGAGGAAACCGGTGTACCCGGAGGAAACCAACGCAGGCACAGGGAGAACATGCAAACTCCAGGCAGGTAGTGTCGTGGTTGGGATTCTTTTTAATACTAGGCGAGAGTGCTACCCACTACACCACTGTGCCGCCCATTGCTTCCACCTGTGGATCAGCTGAGCAGGGGGGGGGGGGGGGATAATTCCTGTTCATAACTGAACACATCTGTGAATCAGATGCATTCCCTTTGAAGATTATGTGCCTGCAATTCTCTCACCGCACTGCCTAGAAAATGCACTTTTTTGTGCAGTGCGGACTGCGGATACAACACACATATGTGCACCAGATCCATTGAAAAGAATATATTTTCTAATTTTTTGCGCATCCAATTCGCATATGCGTGAACCCAGCCTTAACCCCTTAAATGCTGGATCACTGCATTGAGTGCGACAGGGCAAATAATTCCTGCTGCAGCATGTGCGCACCCCGGTTATCAGCACTCCTTTCCTCCCACAGACACAGCACGTAAGAAAACGACTGCCGATAACTGGCAAGTCTGTTTACATGTTATCAGCTGTGAGTGGACACAGCTGATCACATGGTAAAAGGCTGCTGTGATTGGCCCTTCACCCTGATCAGCTGTGGCCAAAGGGGTCCTGCGTGGCTCTGAAAAACGTAGCTTTCTGCTGTAATTATATGATCACTGATTAAAGTTTAGATCACACATGATGCGGCAGGAATTTTTGGAGATCCTGGTGACATTACGGTTCCAATACCCATTTATAAATACAGCCATCTCTACAGCAATGTGTGCGTTAGGAATATTGCATTCGAAGGACACAGCGGTCACAGAGTGTGCTGCAGGGGGCAGAGTTCTAGGAAGACGTCTCTGGAGCCCAAAACTATAGTACCATGCTGCAGCTGTCTTTTGGCTATAGCACGATACTAAGATGCTTAAAGTGGAACAATACTCACCTCAGCTCCAGCGATGTGGAGTCCTCGAGCTCCCTGCCTGGCCGCTGACATCTTTAAGCTGGCTTCCAGGTCTCGATTGCTGACATTGGCTGGGTGGGATAATGTCACTACTGAGCATGTGTTCAGTCAGATTCGACATTGCCTAATCTTTACAATGAGCTACACATGCGTGGCTCACTGTACATGGGTGGACAAGCAGGTAAGTCGTTTTAATGCAGGAGAGACAAAACATGTTTCTTCTGCATTAAAAATCTTGCCTGTCCGCTCATTTTAACTGGTTAGCATAAAGTTCCACTTTAAAACGGGAGTATACTCCCATCTCTGACTTGTACCTACAGTTAAGCCTATAATAAGGCTTACCTATAGGTACTGTAAATATCTCCTAATCATGCGCCGTATAGGAGATATTTACTGTACTTGAAGCCGATTACGTCAGGGAGTGATGTCATTGCAGCTCCCGCCAGTCACACAGCCGGAGTCTGCGGACCCTGAAGGAAGATAGGTGAAGATGGAAGCGGCCTCCAGTGGTGACATTGCTTTGCTGGGTGGCTTCGTTTTCAGGTAAGTGTCACATAATGTGCTAGTATGCGATGCATACTAGCACATTATATTACCTTGCAGGTCAGAAAAAAACCCCCTCACCTAGTGGTTTACTACCGCTTTAGGCCCCTTTCACACTGCCGCGACTTAAAAGTCACGGGATTTTTCAGCCGCGATTTCAGGGAATGCCTGTGTAATCTTGAGGTCTATGGACCTCAACTCGCACCAAAGTTGAACCAAAGTAGTACAGGGACTACTTTGAAGTTGCACACATATGAATGGCGCTCATTGGAAATCATGGGATCTGACTTGTCATGCGACTTTGCACTCCCAAGTCGCAGGACATATCGCACAAGTGTGAAAGGGGCCTTAAGCTACAAAAAGAGCCTAAAAGGGTTGTATACTTGCTGTGGCCGCGATGTACTACTATGGAAGGATCAAAAATTCTGGGAGGAGAGTCAAGGGTTAAAAAAAACCCAAAAAAAACAAAACACCATGGAATCACATTACGATCGCATGCACCTGCAATTTGTGTGTGCATTTCTATTGAAGCCTATGGGTCAGAATCGCACCAAAGTAGTACGGTAACTTTTCAAATTGAATCCCACTGGTGTGAACGAACACCACTGAAAAAAAAAATAAAATAATGTGATTGTCATGCAATTCTGTGCGATCGGCATCTGAAATCACACTCAAATCGCATCAGAAATGTGAACAGAGCCTTAGCCCCCTAAGCTGCATTTCTCCATCAGCTCACCCCCCACAGTTATTACCTTTTGTTCCACTTGGCCCTCCCTTCTAGATTGTAAGCTCTAATGAGCAGGGCCCTCTGATCCCTCCTGTATTGATTTGTAATGTAACTGTACTGTCTGCCCTCATGTTGTAAAGCGCTGCGCAAACTGTTGGCGCTATATAAATTCTGTATAATAATAATTCCAGGGGCAGTACCTCACACTTATGTCCTAATGTGCAAGGGTTTATGTTCTTATGACCATACACATTATAATCTGACCATATAATAGGGTTGCCACCTCATCCCTTTAAAACCAAACACATATTAATTACACGGGTTCGGTGGTTGATTGAGGTGATAGTTAAACTCACTTTGTGCCTTATCTGCATTTAATTAGCCTCAGAATCTGTGTAATTCATGTGTTCGGTTTTAAAGCAGGGGTCCCAAACTGGTGGCCGTCCAGCTGTTGCAGAACAACAAGTCCCATGAGGCATTGCAATGCTGACAGTTACAAGCATGACTCCCACAGGCAGAGGCATGATGGGACTTGTAGTTCCACAACCAATGGAGGGCCGCCAGTTTGAGACCGCTGGTTTAAAGGGATGAGGTGGCAACCCTTCCATATAGTCAACTTTAAATCTATAGGAGGACCTACCTAATCTATCCAATTTATGTCCTGCCAGGCAGACTCTTGTATTTTATAGCTGTTGGTAGATCTAAAGGAAATTGTATAATCAGATTGTACTGTGTGTGGTGAACTTCCAATCACAGCTAACACCTCCTGGCACTATGAAAGGATGAAGACTACTGGTGGTAGGTTGCCCTGATCAGGCAATCCCATGTAATAGTGGTGTATACGATGAGCAGACAGGAAGCAGTACTCCTCAGCTGACTGTCCCTGTGGGGGGTGCCCAGTGTCTCTCTCCATATCATGTCTGACCACCTAGCCCTACTCCCAATATAACCCCACCACCCCTCCGAAAGCTCCCCTAGGACACAACGAACAAACAACAGCTCACTCACTGGACACTCGGCACATGCAAGCGAACAGTCTCTGGAACCGGAAGCGGAATGAGTTGTACGGAACACAAGCGGAAGTGGCGTGTCCTTAGAGCTGTGCCCCTCGTGTAACCCCTTATTGTTAGGTTTGTATGTTCCTCGTGTAGCATGTGAGATAAGGAGTCGTTTGTATGCATTGAGAAGGGATATAAAGCGTGTACGTAGGACATAAGGGACAAGGCTGAGCTTACCCGAGCATTCTCCGCCCAGCGCCAATACACACAGGACATGTCACCTACAGGTATTGGAAGAGGCCGGGGGAGGGGGAGGGCGGAGAGCTTTCCATGGGATAATGTGCCTGTTCTGTCATTTGTCCCCAATCACCTGGCTCTCCGTCTGCTGCACGCCTGCTGCTCCTACTGCTCGGCCGTCTAGGTAAGGCTGCCATAGGAGCTTAGCTTTATTTACCGGGGGAATAGCTAGCAGCCAAATGTACTCTTCCTAAGGACAGTCATGGACATTTCTATTGACTATACAGACCTGCTTCTTTTCTGCAAACCTCCATGAGATTAACCACTTCACTGCCAGGGCAATTCGTTCATTTTTTTTTTTTTGTTTGCACTCCTGCAGGTTTTTTTTTTTTGCCCCCCCCAAGAACTTCCTGATCTCTTTTCTGAAAGCAGAGGCCCTGCGGAGAATTAAAATGCAACCGTTTCATTTGCGCAAACCCCTATTTCCAAAAAAATATACACCAACAAGATTTTTAGTGCACCCAAATAGAATGCCCAATTTTTGGTAAACTATAAAAGATGGGATTGCGTTGAGTAAATTGATACTAAATATGTCAAGCCTTAAAGGAGTTGTAAAGTCTTGAGGTTTTTCTTTTGTGCTGCAGCAGCCCCCCAGTGCCCCCCCCCCCCTTTTTTACTTCCCTGAACCCGATCGTTCCAGCGACGAGCCCAGCAGCTTCAGCCACTGTCTCAGGACCTCATGGGATAGATTGATAGCAACAGGAGCTATTGGCTCACACTGCTGTCAGTCAAATCCAGTGACACAGGGCCGAGTCTTGCTGGGAGGGGGGGGGGGGTTGTGTGCCCCCATGGATAGTGGCTCTCCATGGGGGGCACTCGAGGAGGAGCCAGGCGTGCATAGAGGCGGTAAGTATAACATGTTTGTTATGATTTTTATTTTTAAAGCAAACCTTTACAATCGCTTTAACATGATTGTAAATGCTAGATTTTTTTTGTTTCTTAAAGTGGCTGTAAAAAAGTTGCCCATTTCTACCTGAATTCACAGCGGCGCTCACGTGACTCCTCGCTGCTCCCGCTGTGATCTGACAGCTAGAGCGGGAGGGGCCGAGATTCCCCCGCTGACGTCCGTCAGGAGGAGAGAGCCGAGATGTCAGTCGGGGGAGGGCGGGAGCAGCAAGGAGTCATGTGAGTGGCGCTGTGAATTCAGGTAGAAATGGGCATATTTTTTACAAAGCGCATACACTGCAGCATAGGGTGCTTTCTAACAGAGCGGATTGCATGTAATTTACACTGTAATTTCAGCAGGAGGGGGGCAGACACTGTCACTAGCTGACAGGCAGGGGGAAAGGAGAGCTGTGGATGATGGAGGCACGTCAACTGACCATGGTGTCAGGGCTCGGCAGCCATGATAAACTGTATTCACTTTACAGAGGGGAGGGCAGGATCAGCCAGGTATTTCAGGTGATAAAGGGGGCCAATTTACACAGCACAAGCACTGTGCTGTATAACATGCTTTAAAGTAACAGGGTCTTTTTTTTTTTTTTTTTTTTTTTTTTGGGTAACCTACGCTTTAAATAAGAAACATGTTATACTTGCCTGCTCTGTGTAATTGAGCAGCCCCCAATACTCCTCTTCTGGGACCCCCTACCTAGTGCCCCCTTAGTAAGCCACTTGCAATGGGGGCATTTGTGCGTGTTTGCTCCTGAACCCTGCTCTGTGTGTCCATGAGACACATAGAGCTCGGCTTGAGTTTATATTGCAGGGAATGCCCCAGTGCATGGGGAATCCTCTTTTATTTTTATGTAGCCTGGCTTTTAAATTCTATCCTAGATCATATAATGGAACTGCAACTCAAAAATGAAGAGAACCGTCTGAGATGGGATCTAACTCCAGAACAGATACAGCTAAAGACCATTGAGCTCACTGAGAAAACCAAGGGTGTTTATGATAACGTTGGACGTCTTGATATAAACTGTGTCACCTATGAAAATACTTTAAAAGCTCTGGCTGATGTAGAAGTTGAGTATGCAGGTAAGAATCTGTACTAGCTTGTAACTGGTACACATTTGCATAACATTTTGGTGTTTATTGTTTATTTGTTTTAGGCTTAAGGGCAAGTAATCTAAATGATTAAAGTGTATATATTAACCCTAACAATGAAATCTCTTCTTCAGTTTTCTCCCTTTTGGACTCTTTAAAAATAACATTGTGCAGGTTTTGTAAAATCTGTTAAATAATTGCAAAAACTATGTGTTGATCTTGCCAGAAATCCTGTGATTTGAAAAGTTCCTGCACTCTCTGCCTTTGCTGACTTTTTCAGTTACAATTGTTACAGGTAATCTATGTGGACTACAGAACACCTGTCTCCTATAGAGGAAAGGAGAAGAGGAAGCATTTTGTAGTCCTAAACACTTTCTGTCCTAGGGTCAAGGCGCTACTCTTCCATAGAGTATGGTGAGTGAACGTTGTCACCTAAGGATTGTAAGTGTTCCTGGCAGCCTTAAAAAAGAAACTAATGCAGCCACCACAGCTATGTACTGCTCAGCTGCAATATTTTACATTTTTTCTTCTTGGCTTTGTTATACATTTTAACATAGTTGCCTCCATTGCATTTCCTGAACTACTGAATATGGCAGGGATCCTCAAACTACGGCCCTCCAGCTGTTGCAGAACTACACATCCCATGAGGCATTGTAAAACTCTGACATTCACAGACATGACTAGGCATGATGGGAATTGTAGTTCCTGAACACCTGGAGGGCCGCAGTTTGAAGACCCCTGGAATATGGTATCATGATGGCACCATGATCTGAGCTAGAAACAGGCCTGGGTCTGGTTGGGCTACCTACACCAATGGGGCCTGGGACAGCTGTCCCTTTTTGCCTATATACTTAAAATGGTCCTGTATCAAACACTGGTTTTAAAACCATTCAAGTGAAACTCCAGTTTCCCAAATTATATTCCAGAATAGCACATTAGAGCGTGTGGTCCATCTACCAGAACAGGAATTAACAGTACCATACATTTTTAAAACCCTCCTAGAAGTTATTGTGTTTTCTCTGTTTAGATAGGAACTTTGATGCTTGAATCTTTTACTTCTAGGCTCCAGGTTCTCCTTTTGATCGGCGAGGTTTGCACCTGGTCTTTCTCCTTTCTATGCTCAGGCCAGGACTGTTGGTGCCTCTCACTTAACGAGATGCTGTCACTTTGCCCTTTCAGGCAGACTGGAATGCTGCAGTGGTGAGGTGGCAAGGGAGTATTGCACAATAAGTGTAAAAGGCTGGGGGTCGAAATACCGGCAGACACTTGTCACTTTGCCCTGATAGTACAGTGTCTCTTCAATGGATGTTTATGCAGTGCTGCTAAAATCATTAGAGCTATGTCTCTGTGGATATCTAAAAATAATGGAAATTATCGCGCTAATGGTCTAAAATGTAAAAGGCTGCAAAACATTACAGTGGACAAAATATTGTGTTAAAGAGGAAGGCACGTAGTGACGTCCCCACGCGATCATACCAGGTGGACCAGCTCCATTTGTTTGTGACGGCCGCCATCTTTTTTTAACGCATACCAATTTCATCATAGATGTAAGTGCAATATTTCATTTTAATTAATAAATATATTTAGGTAATATTACACTATGGTCAGTCTTCTTTCTGCTGGGGCATCCACCTGAGCAAAGACTGACTCCATAGTGGGAGAGAGGGAGCGATCTGCACGATCCAGGCTGCTGATACCAGTGTTGACATCTGCAAGCTAAAGGCTGCGGCTGAGTTATAGCCACCTGCCCTTTATGCTTGCCATCTGCTAAGCAGATTTACATTACAATGGTTGGGCACTCTCTTGTCTGTGTTGGATTACACTGTGGTGACATCAAGCAGCTGAAGTGATTTAATGTAGACTTTTTCTCCCTTCGCCTTTCAGGACAGCACCTTGGAGAGAGCGTAGCTCCACCTCTTAGACAGGAAACACTGCGTGACAACGCCCCTTTAAAAAGCAGCTGCTTCCACCATGCCATCAGTTTTAGTGTTTCCTCCGCCATGGTGGAAGCACTGCTTGGGGAACCAGAGGGGCTGCGCTCTCTCCAAGGAGAGGGTTTTGGCAGGACCTCCACGTTTGGATACTCAGACCAACCCAGCTCCTTCCCTTACGTGAGGAGGGTGCTCCGGTGTCCCTTCCTTCTCCGGCTCACAGGAGTAATGGTCTGCCGGAAGTTTTCCACCCGGGGTGTTCGGGGGGCCGCGGTTGTGCTCAGAAGAGCGTCCATGCCAGGCCTCTGCATGGCGGCGCCGAATCCCGGACAGCAGGTGATGTCAGTTCCGGTGGGCGGATACTTCCGGCGGGGCGTAGCAGCGATTGGTTCCTGCTGCTGGAACGCAGGAGGAAGGGGCGGGTCCTCTGGCCGGGACTTCCTTTTGTTTGGCACATGGAGCCTAGTACACAGTGCAGCAGCTGCGGATTGCACTATGGATACAGCGGAATCGTCAGCAGCAATGGCGGATGCAGGCGCCCAGGTTCCCGGCCAGGCCCAGGTAGGAGAGGTGCGGTGGCACCTCTTTCCTTTTATATCACTGGGTGTTTTATCTTTGATGTGATTATTCAAAACCTGCTGCTGTCTGCTATGGGGTAACAGTTTCCATTAGCAGTTCAGCAAAGGAGTGAGACTCTGGGCACTTAGGGTGTTGGCTGGAGGTGCTACTTTTCTCTGAAGCCTTAGTTCTAAAGGACCTGGGTTTTTTCTTGTTTCTCTGTTTCAGAAAGCTACTGCCAAATCAGAGAGAACAGGGAGAAAGTGCCCCTCATGCAAAAATCCTTTAAGGGACTCTTGGCCCAAACCACTGTGCAAATCCTGCATTGTGGATTTAGTAAAAGAAGAATCCTCACAAGAGTGCAAAGAACTCTTATCTTCTGTGAGGAAGGAGTTAGCAGAGGCCCTAGGGACAGTGCGTTCCCTTGTAAAGCACGGCCAGAGTTCCAGCCAAGATCAGAGTTCTCACTCCAGTTTCCCTCAGTCCACTTCCAGACAGGTGGAAAGTGAGTCGGAGGAGGAAAGGGAAAGCATTCCACCCTCAACCATTGATTCTGAGGAGGAGGAGGTGGAAGAAGAGTCAAGATCATCTAGATATAAGCTGTCACTTGAGGAGGTGGATGAATTACTCAAGGCAATTTATACTACCCTGGAGATCCAGGAAGAAAAGGCTCAGCTGTCTGTGCATGATAAGATGTACCTGGGGCTGGAGGAAATTAAACACAGGGTGTTCCCTGTGCATAAAGTGTTAACAGACACTATTAAAAAGGGGGCAGATGGGCTACTGAAGAAAGCCTGGGACTCATCTCTAGCTAATCTTAAGCCAGCAATGGCGGCTACGGTTGTGGCTAGGAATCTGGAGTGCTGGTTAGAGCAACTTAAAAATCATGTTGTGGCAGGTACCTCCAGAAAAGACTTATTGGAGTCCTTCCCTACCCTGCTTAAGGCAGTAAAATATATGGCAGATGCCTCTGCAGAATCTATCAGGATGTCAGCCAGGTCCTCTGCGCTTGTTAACTCAGCAAGAAGAGCACTCTGGCTAAAGACCTGGTCAGGGGATTCAGCTTCTAAAGTAAAACTGTGCGGAATTCCCTTTTCAGGAGACCTGATGTTTGGGCCAGAACTAGAGACTGTCCTTGACAGGACAGCAGACAAGAAGAAAGCTTTCCCACAAAAGAAGAAAACGGTACAGCAGAGGAAAAATTTTCGTCCTTTTCGACAAACCGATAAGGAAAAGGACCACACACAGAAGAGACCCTGGTCTTCTCAGAGAGGAAGAGGTAGAGGTGGGGTACTCTTTAGAACCCCAGAACAAACCCCTAAAAAACAATGACCATCTAGTAGGGGGGAGACTACAGGACTTCTTACCAATCTGGGAAAAAACAACAAAGAGTCCTTTTGTTCTGGGGTTAGTCAAAAAGGGTTATCAATTGGAATTCTCACAAAGCCCCCCAAGTCGGTTTTACATCACAAACCTGCCAAAGGATCGGGAAAAGGCTCTGGCCAGGAAGTCTCTGTTACAGGAACTGATGCAACAGAAGGTCATTTCCCAGGTTCCGAAAGATCAAGAGGGGAAGGGGTTTTACTCCCACATTTTTATGGTCAAAAAGCCATCAGGAAAGTTCCGCCTGATTCTCAATTTAAAGGTCCTAAATCGATCCATAAAATACAAAAAATTCAGAATGGATACGATTTTCTCAGTAAGGAATTTGCTAACCCCCAAATGTCATATGGCTTCCATCGACTTGAGAGATGCCTATCTCCATATACCAATAGCGCCCCCATCACAAAGGTTCCTGCGTCTTGCAGTCAATCTGGGGGGAGGGGAGATTTGGCACCTGCAGTTTCGGGCCCTGCCTTTCGGTCTTTCCTCTTCTCCCAGGGTATTCACAAAAGTGATGGCGGAATCTTTGGAGCCCCTGAGACTGAAGGGGATTTCAATAGTACCCTATTTGGACGATCTGCTACTGTTTGCAGACTCAAGGGGTCAAGTAGAGGTCAACCTACAGACAGTTCAAACACATTTAAGTGGTTTGGGATGGCTTCTCAATCTTCAGAAGTCAAACTTAATTCCATCTCAAAGGGTAAGGTTTCTGGGGTACGAAATAGACTCGATAGAACAGAGAATTTTTCTACCCCAGGAGAAAATAAAGATGCAGTTGACCCTGATAACACTTCAATCCAACGCAGAGATCTCTGTAAGACAAGCCATGTCTGCTCTGGGTCTGTTGACAGCAGCAATTCCTTCGGTACAGTGGGCCAGGTTGCATTCCCGTCCTCTGCAATTGGATATCCTGATGAATTGGTCATACCAGGAACCTCTGGAGAAGAAATTCAACTTGGGGGCAAGAGCAAAAAGGTCTCTCTGGTGGTGGAGGAACCTAGGAAACGTTTCAAAAGGGCTTCCTTGGGTCTTTCCGGTAACCAGAAGGCTGACTACAGATGCCAGCGCCTGGGGATGGGGAGCTCACCTGGAAGAAAAAACGGTTCAGGGAGTTTGGACCAAACCAGAAGCAAGAAGATCTTCAAATTGGAGAGAGTTAAAGGCTGTTCACTTAAGCCTCCTCTCCCTCCAGGAATTTCTAGTGAATCAACATGTCCAAATATTGTCAGACAATATGACGACAGTATTATATTTAACAAAGCAAGGGGGCACAAAAAGCAAAACCCTAATGGGTCTAGCGCATCAGATCCTAAGATGGGCAGAGAACAATGTGGCCTCTCTATCAGCAGTCCATCTAAAGGGGACGGAAAACACCTTAGCAGATCTCCTCAGCAGGAAAGAAATAAGGGAAGCAGAGTGGTCTCTCAATCAGGAATTATTCGAAAAGATTTCCAAGAGTTGGGGTCATCCCCAAGTGGACCTCTTTGCAAAAGAGGAAAATGCAAAAATACCAGTCTTCTTCTCTCTTCAGAGACAGGATCAAGCTCTCGGAGTAGATGCGTTAGTTCACAAATGGGACTTCCATCTGTCCTACGCTTTTCCCCCGTTCCAACTGATACCAAAGGTGTTAGCCAAATTCAGATTGGAGTCCACGGAGCTAATATTAATAGCTCCTTATTGGCCAAAAAGACCCTGGTTTTCAACCTTGATGAACCTCTCAGTGAAACCTGCTTGGAGATTACCAATCAGGGTAGACCTGTTGAGTCAGGGCCGAATTCTCCATCCAGATCCAGCTTACCTCAAACTAACAGCTTGGTTTCTGAAGAACAAATCTTAAGACGGAAGGGTTTATCAGAGAGGCTTATTTCTACCCTTCTTGCAAGTAGAAAAAAAGTGACGAGAGACATTTACTTTAAAGTCTGGAAGATCTATAATTCTTGGTGTTCCAGTAAAAACTTTGATTTTCGTACCACATTTTCAGTTTTGGAATTTCTTCAAGAGGGATTGGAGAAGGGGTTAGCAGCAAGTACGCTCAAGACGCAGGTAGCTGCTTTATCAGTTTTTTTGGAAAGAACCCTGTCAGGGGAACCTTTAATAATCAGATTTTTTAGGGCAATGGCAAAAGTAAAGCCTAGACCTGTTGTTAGTTTTCCCAAATGGGATTTATCTTTAGTTCTTCAGGGCCTAACTAGGGCACCGTTTGAACCCATAGAAGAAGCATCATTACGTTTCTTGACGTTAAAGACTATTTTATTGGTAGCAGTAACTTCCGCACGTAGAATTAGTGAGTTACAAGCCCTTTCAATTAAAGAGCCCTTCATGAGATGTCTACAGGATAGGGTAGTCTTAAGGACGGATCCAGCATTTCTACCAAAGGTGGCTTCAGTTTTTCACCGTACACAGGAAATCATTCTCCCTACTTTTTGTCCTTTACCTTCGGGAGCAGGAGAAGAAGCTTTCCATACCCTTGATGTCAGGAGGTGCCTGCTTAAATATCTGGAAAGAACAAAGGAAATCAGAAAGTCATCCTCACTCTTTGTTTTAATGGAAGGTACTCACAAAGGAGGTAAAGCTTCCAAAAGCACCCTTGGAAGATGGTTAAAGCAGGCCATCAAAGAGGCATACATATCTTTGGGTCTGGAACCTCCGGAAGGGGTATTACCTCATTCTACTCGAGCAGTGGCGGCATCATGGGCAGAAAGGGCTGGGGCATCTCCTGAGCAAATCTGCAAGGCTGCCACATGGTCCAGTTTTTCGACCTTCATAAGGCACTACCGCTTGGATCTACTATCAGCCTCGGACCAATCATTTGGTAGGAAGGTTTTGCAGGCAGTAGTCCCACCCTGAAGTAAGTTTCTCGGTTATCCTCTCCAAGGTGCTGTCCTGAAAGGCGAAGGGAGAAAACCTTAGTTAGACTTACCGGTGACGGTATTTCTACGAGCCTTTCAGGACAGCAGCCTACTTCCCTCCCTTGGTTATCATATGTAAAGTATAATTATAGGACCTGGTAATTGTCTGATTATATTTTCCAGCATGTCGGAGGATTTCTCGGTAACAACTGATGGCATGGTGGAAGCAGCTGCTTTTTAAAGGGGCGTTGTCACGCAGTGTTTCCTGTCTAAGAGGTGGAGCTACGCTCTCTCCAAGGTGCTGTCCTGAAAGGCTCGTAGAAATACCGTCACCGGTAAGTCTAACTAAGGTTTTTTTTTTTTATGTTTTGATCGATCAAAACTTTTGCAGCGCAGCTTTCCTATTCTAAATGATATTAATAAAGATTACATATATCACATACAAACCATTGTATCAAAACGAGTGTTGCATGTGAATAACAAAATATACAGTGGGGACGGAAAGTATTCAGACCCCCTTAAATTTTTCACTCTGTTATATTGCAGCCATTTGCTAAAATCATTTTTTTTTCCCTCAATGTACACACAGCACCCCATATTGACAGAAAAACACAGAATTGTTGACATTTTTTTCAGATTTATTAAAAAAGAAATACTGAAATATCACATGGTCCTAAGTATTCAGACCCTTTGCTCAGTATTTAGTAGAAGCACCCTTTTGATCTAATACAGCCATGAGTCTTTTTGAGAAAGATGCAACAAGTTTTTCACACCTGGATTTGGGGATCCTCTGCCATTCCTCCTTGCAGATCCTCTCCAGTTTCGTCAGGTTGGATGGTAAACGTTGGTGGACAGCCATTTTTAGGTCTCTCCAGAGATGCTCAATTGGGTTTAAGTCAGGGCTCTGGATGGGCCATTCAAGAACAGTCACGGAGTTGTTGTGAAGCCACTCCTTTGTTATTTTAGCTGTGTGCTTAGGGTCATTGTCTTGTTGGAAGGTAAACCTTCGGCCCAGTCTGAGGTCCTGAGCACTCTGGAGAAGGTTTTCGTCCAGGATATCCCTGTACTTGGCCGCATTCATCGTTCCCTCGATTGCAACCAGTCGTCCTGTCCCTGCAGCTGAAAAACACCCCCACAGCATGATGCTGCCACCACCATGCTTCACTGTTGGGACTGTATTGGACAGGTGATGAGCAGTGCCTGGCTTTCTCCACACATACCGCTTAGAATTAAGGCCAAAAAGTTCTATCTTGGTCTCATCAGACCAGAGAATCTTATTTCTCACCATCTTGGAGTCCTTCAGGTGTTTTTTTTTTTTTTTTTTTTTTTTTTTTAGCAAACTCCATGCGGGCTTTCATGTGTCTTGCACTGAGGAGAGGCTTCCGTCGGGCCACTCTGCCATAAAGCTCCGACTGGTGGAGGGCTGCAGTGTGATGGTTGACTTACTACAACTTTCTCCCGACTGCATCTCTGGAGCTCAGCCACAGTGATCTTTGGGTTCTTCTTTACCTCGCTCACCAAGGCTCTTCTCCCCATTATTAGCTCAGTTTGGCCGGACGGCCAGCTCTAGGAAGGGTTCTGGTCATCCCAAACGTCTTCCATTTAAGGATTATGGAGGCCACTGTGCTCTTAGGAACCTTAAGTGCAGCAGAAATGTTTTTTTAACCTTGGCCAGATCTTTGCCTTGCCACAATTCTGTCTCTGAGCTCTTCAGGCAGTTCCTTTTGACCTCATAATTCTCATTTGCTCTGACATGCACTGTGAGCTGTAAGGTCTTATATAGACAGGTGTGTGGCTTTCCTAATCAAGTCCAATCAGTATAATCAAACACAGCTGGACTCGAAGGTGTAGAACCATCTCATGGATGATTAGAAGAAATGGACAGCACCTGAGTTTAAATATGAGTGTCACAGCAAAGTGAATACTTAGGACCATGTGATTATTTCAGTTTTTCTTTTTTTAAAAATCTGCAAAAATGTCAACAATTCTGTGTTTTTCTGTTAACATGGGGTGCTGTGTGTACATTAATGAGGGAAAGAAAAAATGAACTTAATTGATTTTTAGCAAATGGCTGCAATATAACAAAGAGTGAAAAATTTAAGGGGGTCTGAATACTTTCCGTCCCCACTGTATGTAACAAATGTTTTTTAAAAAATCCGCACAAGTGGGCATTAAATTGCAACGTGCATATAACACAAAAAGAAGGTGATAATGGTCCCAAATTGAACAGTCCAGTGTTTAAAAGACTCGTGTGTGTGTGTGTGTGTGTGTATATAAATCTTCAGAGTGTAAATCCCGTGATAGTGGGCAATTCCACATAAGACCTCAGGTTGTCCACCAAGGAAGTGATATCCACCACCGGGAAAAATGAAGTGCGCTTACTAGAAAGCATGGACTCAGAAACCTTTATGGTACTGAGTCAGACAAGCTGACTAGGAAATACATCTCCACAGGAGTAATGCATTAGGTGGCTCCAGGGGTCTTGCGTTGCCATGCTGTAGCTGAGATACCTCTGTCTCTGTAATATCATACGGTCTAGAGAAATGTGAAGAAAATTATTCAAGCTTCAAAGTGAAGCTCTTTTAGACATTTCACTTTGAAGTTTGAATAATTTCTGATAAGTCCTGTCTGACTCAACACCTTAAGGTTTCTGAGTCCACACTTTCTGGTAAGCGCATTTAATTTTTCCCAGTGGTGGATATCACTTCCTTGGTGGTTAACCCGAGGTCTTATGTGGAATTGACCACTATCACAGGATTATTTACATTCTGAAGATTTATATATGCGTCATTTAACACTGGACTGCTTACACTATTCAATTTGGGACCATTATCACTTTTTTTTTTTTTTTTTTTTTTTTTTTTTTTTTTTTTTTTTGCGTTCTGTACACATTGTACTTTAATGCCCACTTGTGCAGATTTTTTTTTAAACATTTGTTACATATATTTTGTTCACATGTATCACACTTTTTGATACAATGGTTTGTATGTAATATATGTAATCTTTAGTAATATAATCGTTGTGTATATATTTAGCAGGTTTTCTATTTATGATCACAGTTGAGATCATTTTTGTGGTTCCTTTCATTAGACCACTGATATTTTAGCGCAGCACTTTATCACACAGATCCCTGTTGATAGCAGACTAGGTATTTTTATGCAAGGGAAGGAATCTTACTAGGCAAGTACTGCAACCATGAGTTCCAGCTTTTGAAGCAACACAGAGGGAAAGGTGGTAAGGGGGAACCTCCGTTCCTCCTGGTTTCTGGAACAGCAGCACACAGATACTGGGGCCATTCTCTTAGGCTGGATTCACACCTATGCATTTTTAGTGCTTTTTGCATTTTGCAGATTTGCACTACAGTCCATTTAACATGGTTTCCTATGGAACATGTTCTGTAGGGCAAATCTGCAAAATGCAAAAAGCACTAAAAATGCATAGGTGTGAATCAAGCCTTAATGAGCCCTTCTCTCAGCTGCAATAACGTATTTCTTAAAGCTTAGTTTCTAGTTGTCCTTTTCAGCACATATGGCATTTGCACCTCAGGTGTGTGTCTAATGGTTATTTTGGATTGTTGTATACTGGTGTTTTTTGTGTGGTGTGTTTTTTTTTTTTTTGTTTTTTTTTTGCCCATGTTTTAGACAAAGGCTACGGAAAAATCAAAAGCTCCTGTTCTATGCAGGGAAGTTTTGGGTCACTACATTAGAAGTTATTGGTGCAGGCTGTGGCCATTGGGTTCCACATATATTACATAGTATAAAATGTATCCTTTCACCAGATAAGGGATTTGTAGGTGCCAAGAACATATGACACATAAAATGCATTGCAATCTTTGTTAGCAGTGGCATGTAATTACACCCTGCGCTACACCCATTGGGTGTGGTGCTGAGTGTAATTGCATGCCACCACTTTTAAATATTAATTGAAAAGAGAAGTAAGGGTGGGTGTTTTGGTGTTTTCGTACTTGCCTAGGTGGATGAAGCATTGGTCCCCCACCGCCTCTAAGACAGAGAACTGGGCTATCAAATCTCGCTCATCGCTCAGTTCTCAGAGCTCTGTGAGCAGAGAGCCAGTGACTGTCATTTACCGGCTCTCTGCTCTGCCCCCTCCTGCACTCACTGGAGCGCTGGGCTGTGGAGGGGAATGGCTGGCTCAAGCTATCAGCTACCCACTGAGAGCCTGATTCAGTTGGCGGTCCAGGCATTTGGGTGAATCCCGACCATATGGTCGCAACCTTTACCCTGCCCGGCTCTGTGACGTTAGCTGACAGTGGGCTTCAGCCCACTGTCTGCTGAATACTGGAGTGCAGAAAGAACTGCACTCCTGTGATCCACAGAAGTACAGCTTTGGCTGTACTTATCCTTTTTTTAGTTTTTTTTTTTTTTTTTTTTTTTTTTTAAGGCTGGTTCACACCTATGTGGATTTCATTGCATCCAATTCGTATGACAGGAGATTGTGACCGGCGCTCTCTATGGAGCCGGTTCACATCTCTACTGTGGCATGCACAGGAACGCTGTGCGTCTTTGGCTCCATTTCAGGGCTGAATTCAGGCAAAAATTTAGCCCTGATTTGTCCCTGAAACAGGGAGGAACCGGACCCCTGCTGTGATCTGCATCTGATTTAGGTGTGAACTTATAAAATCTGTATAAGGTGATCTTGCGCAAAAATTAATTTCACTGTAAAGACACTGATTAAATCATTGATTCTATATCTCTGATTCCTGGATCACGTGAACAGAATATCACAAAAATTTATATTAAGACCAAGTAGTCCTGTGAAAATATAATGGACTTCTGCCGAATTCACAGGCTGATGGATCCGATATGTGATGTTGGGTGGCCAAAAACACATATAAATGTCCATAGATATTCCACAAAGTGTCTCTTATTTCCAAAGTCTCACAAAACTCTCACCTTTAGTTACAGAAATAAATCGCATCCATAAACAATAAAGGATCTCCACTGTTGTCTATAGGCACTTCTTTCAACTGTACACACTGCAGATGGACACATAGGTATTCCTCCAATGGAAAAGGTAATCCACTCAGCTGTCCCAATTCAATCCAGTACAAAGTACCAGAGAGGGATTTTCAAGAAGTAAAGCGGACCCCTGCCTCTACTCCAGGAATCAAGGCAACCGATGGATATATGTCCTTATCCACATTGATGACATTATCACTGGCTTCCTCAGTCTCCCAGACTCTCGTAGCTGGCCAGACTTTCCCAGTCCTAGGGCATAGAATCCCCCTTACATGGGCTGCAGTGTCCAACAAGGCAGACCATTTTCCTGACAGGGATCTGTCTTCAAACAGCAGCAACTGCTCCAACCCCACCGTCCACCCAAGAATTTGTTTTTGGCACCTAAAAAAATCTATCTGGTGAAAGGATGTTTTTAATAGTTTGGGAAGTTTTTTGAAAATTTTTGCTAGAACCGGTTTAAGCCATTTTTTTTTTTTTTTCTTCCACTTTCTAGAAAATGGTCACTATCAAGATTCCAGGCTCTTTGCATTTCTCCCTGAGGCGTGTGAAACCTTTTGCCCTTGATTTCTGGTACAAGAAGGGGTCATACGTCTTCAAAAAAATTCTGTTGTCAGGCTGATCACACTGCCAATTCAGTAGACCTACAAGGTTATAAAAGTGGATTCTGCATTATTCCTACTTTGCCGCTTCTTGGGCTGAAAGAGTGGTGCCACTAAGAGCAAATATAGCCTATTATGTTTTATATGTATGGACCTCTTTACCTCCTAGCACCTGTTGGTTCAGGAGAAACCGGACCTCCCCCCATTTCTTATATGATGAATTTTCTTGTGCTGCCCTGAAAGACAAAGTTAGACATACCGATAACTCAGTACTTTTCCAGGACAGCAGCACTTTACCTCACATATTATGCTGTTTTTACCTAATGTCTTTTTAGGCCCCTTTCGCGCGAAGGGTCCGATGAGGTCCCCCAGTTTTTCAGGCAGACCTGATCGGATGATCTATTCACCTCCTATAGACCGACTGGTGTAAATGGACTTGTGTCTGTTTACACCTGCCTACCTCTGATTCAGTCCAGTATAAAAAAAAAAGCATAATCTGTCCTTCTCCATGTAAGCGGATTGGATCAGAGGGCAGTTGGATGTAAACGGACAGCAAAGTTAATTTACTCCTAGACACCCCTTAGAGCAGAGCAGGCTCTGTCTGTCTGTCCGCTCTGCAGAACCTGAACAGACACAAACCTCTCATCTGCTCTTTTTTTTTTTATCTCTTCTGAAAATGCTCTCATACTGCCTCCAAAACTTCTATAATTTCTCGGTTACTTGCCCAGAACAAGCATGCAGGTAGGAACTCTCTAAAACTTTCTCTTACTTTCCTGATCTGTTTAAATGTTCAGAGACTTAAGTATTGAACCCAGTGGATCATTTTAAAATCCAGGCATCTAGCACTTTCTGAAGGCAGTTGGTAATGACAGCCTCTATACTTCTTCCATGATAGGTTCACTTTGTGGTAGTGTTCCAGAAGGAGGAAATATATCCTCATATGTGCTGTCCTACACTTTTCCTGAAAGCTGTTACCAGTAGGTTTAACTTCAATTTTTCCTTGAGAAAAGCGAATTTTCCTTCTCTTTTTATTCAAGTACATTGTCTTTATCTGTAGGTATTGTTTAAATGAATATCTGTTTGCTTGTTCAAATAAGTTTGTAAAGTCAACAATTTCCATGGGGTGTGCTTACTGACACGCATTTGAAGTCTTCAGCTGTCTTTTTAAAGGCAATGTGTGGGCTTCTGGTGTGTTGCTGTACCTGTAAGGAGGAAGAGACCTGCCATGAGGTAAGCCTGCTCTTAGTTTGTGCACTACTTATGCATGCTTCATAATTGGAACGCACACTCTACAGTGGTGTCTTGGGGCAGCTGCCCGGCTTCAACATGTATTTGAAATATATACTACAAAAGCCTCTGTTTTTGTTTTTTTTTCCCTACTAGAAGTGTGCTAGAGCCCCCCTTATGAAGGTATAGTGTACTGTCCACTTTGAAGTCATTTTAGGTCTTTTGAAAATACCCCTGGGCAATTCAAACAGGGCATATGATAACTTGCATGAGGAGAGGTCTTGATTGAAAACTCAGTAGGTCCAGAAACAGTAGATGAATTCATATGCAAATCCACACTTTTATTGGAAAAGTTAATTTTCATCCCACTACCTCAGACTACCATGACCAGACTGATGGCAGCTAGTGGGGTTAACCACAGTGCCCAGTGAGAACTAGGTATACAACACACACAAGTGCCAGTGGTGAACGTAGCCCTTTAAGAAAGTGGAAATTTGACTCATGCCTTCCCTGAAAGGTATTTAAACTTATTTTACTGGTGATTGTGCTTTAATTTATTTATTTTTTTATTGTAACAGGGTAGCTTTATGTGCTACTAGGTAATTGGACATTTTAATGTTTATTCTTCATCTTAATCTACTTCCTCTTACAGCTGTCCACTAGTCAAAAATCTGTAATAGAACATTCCTGTGTTTTATTTTATTTCTACAAGCTCCCAAGGGCTTGAATAAGAGAACCATGAGCTCAGCATTTGTATAGTCCACTGACTACCCATTGAACAGTAAACAGTATTGTAACTGTGAGAAATTTCCGGCATTGTATCTTTGCTAAAAGGATTACTGTGAGATCTATAGGGTAATGATTCTATTCTGTATTGTGATGTGCACAATTACTGCCCTGGTTTTGCATTGTGTCCTTATATTACCCCAAAAATGTGCTTGTTTATTGTTGCAGTTGAGAGGAGTATGCTGGATTTCCTTCAGCATGTGTCCACAAACAAAGATGTCCGGACTGCAAGTACTGAGGCCGATAAACAATTGTCTGAATTTGACGTAGAGAAAAGTATGAGGGAAGACATCTATAAAAGACTTGAGCATTTGCAGGTTAGACCAGCAAAATCCATAAGCTCCTCTTGACCCCTCTCACTTATGGTTTGGTTTCTGTAGATCTCAGATTTTATATGAAGCTCTTTTCATAACTTTGTTTTACACCATCTCTGTAATGCTGTTAAGGGAGAAAACATTTAGTTTTGTCAGCTGAGAAAAGGTAGATGGCCATGAGATAAGTGACATTTTGGCTTATTAAAGAGGACTCATGCAGGGGCCATCTTTGCATAAATGTTTTTCATAATATAGACTTCCAAAATGTCATAGTTCTTATCCCTTTTAATAGGTCAGTTCAGTATTAAAATTTTTTTTATTTTTTTTTAAATGTTAAGCTGCAAACGAAACAAAATTCGTTTTTTTTTTTTTTTTTTCTTGTTATAAAAAGACATGCAGTACATCGGGGATATCGGAGGGACAAGGAAGGTAAAAGAGGGCGAGGGGTGTGCCTGTATATCAAGAACGATATATGGGTGGAGGAGAGGAATTACATAAGGGATGGGGGGGAGGGGGGAATATGTGTGGGTGGAACTTCAAAGGCAAGAAGCAAGTGGAAACTTAATATTGGGGGTATGTTAAAGGCCCCCCAAAGTGAGGAGCTGGATCTCCTTTCACAGCTAAAAATAGCGTTGAGGCAGGGAAATGTCATTTTAATGGGGGACTTTAACTATGCTGATTATTGACTGGGCAGCAGGGACAGCTTACTCGGTAAAGGCCCGTCATTTCCTAAATGTCCCACAGGACAGCTTCCTGTCACAAGCCAATTTTTCAAAACTGCACTCAATAATGCAAGACATTAAAAGGAACCAAACCTTAGATGCATTAAACACAAAAGATAAATGGGAGTGCTTTAGGACAGGGCTCGACAAACCCCGGGCGCCAGGTCGCATTTGCGACTAGAATTAGCGACCTGGCGCCTGGGGCGGCACAGCTGGGGTATCCTGTGTCCGTTCGACACCCCCCCCTCCCGCCGCGATCGCGCTGGGCCGCGCCGGTAATTGAGGCCCCGGCTTTGCGGCCTACTGCAGTCCTATGGTTCCTGGTTCCTTCTGCAATCGGGCGCCCTCTGGTGGTGGCCGTTGGTATGACAAGACATCCACCAATGCTAATGGAGCTTTCCCTACCTGTTTTCACTGCCTGCTCATCTCCTTCCCTTTACTTAGAACCCCCAAACATTATATATATTTTTTTATTCTAACACCCTAGAGAATAAAATGGCGGTCATTGCAATACTTTCTGTCACACCGTATTTGCGCAGCGGACTTACAAGCGCACTTTTTTGGGAAAAAATACTTTTTTTAATTAAATAAGAAAACAGTAAAGTTAGCCCAATTTTTTTTATATTGTGAAAGATAATCTTACGCCGAGTAAATTGATTCCCAACATGTCACGCTTCAAAATTTCATCCGCTCGTGGAATGGCGACAACTTTTACCCTTTAAAATCTCCATAGGCATCGTTTAAAAAAATTCTACAGGTTGCATGTTTTGAGTTAGAGGAGGTCTAAGGCTAGAATTATTGCTCTCGCTCTATTGATCGTGGCGATACCTCACGTGTGGTTTGAACACCGCTTTCATATGCGGGCGCTACTCACATATGCGGGCGCTTCTGCAAGCGAGCTTGGCGGGACGGGGCGCATTTAAAAAAATTATTATTTTTTTCTTATATATTTTACTTTTTATTTTTTATTTTTACACTGTTTTTAAAAAAAAATAAAAAATTGTGTCACTTTTATTTCTATTACAAGGGATGGGGCACATTTAAATTTTTATTTTTTCACTGTTCTTTTAAAAAAAAAAAAAAAAAAAGTCACTTTTATTCCTATTACAAGGAATGTAAAAATCCCTTGTAATAGAAAAAAAGCATGACAGGTCCTCTTAAATATGACATCTGGGGTCAAAAAGACCTCAGATCTCATATTTACACTAAAATGCATTAAAAAAAAAAAAATAAAAAAAATGTCCCTTCAAGAGCTATGGGTGGAAGTGACGATTTGACGTCGCTTCTGCCCTGCAATGACTTGGAGATGGGTGGGGGGGGCCATCTTCCTCTCACTTGTCTCCATGTCAGGCCAGGGACAGATCCAGATCGCCTCCGCCGCTACCGACGGCCACGGTAAGCGGTGAAGGGCACCGGAGGAGAGCGGCGGTAGGGGGGGCCCTCTCCTGCCGCCGATTAAAAGTGATCTTGCTGCTAATCTGCTGCAGAGACCACTTTTATCTGAAAGAGAACCGCCGGCTCTTGAAGAAGATACCGGGGTTATGGTTAGAGGTCGACCGATATGGGTTTTTCTCTGGCCGATGCCGATATTTAGAAATTGCGGTGGCCGATGGCCGATATGTGATGCCGATTTTTTTTTTTTTTTTTTTTCTTCCCTTCATCTCATAAAATCTAACAGTTAGACCCCTTTCACACTGGGGCGTTTTTCAGGCACTTTTGGGCTAAAAATAGCGCCTGTAAAGTGCCTGTAAAATGGCTCCCCTGCAGTCTCAGTGTGAAAGCCCGAGTGCTTTCACACTGAGGCGATGCGCTGGCAGGATGTAAAAAAAAGTCCTGCAAGCAGCATCTTTGGAGCGGTGTATACCGCTCCTCCACCACTCCTGCCCATTGAAATGAATGCGCACCGCTGCCGAAGCGCCTGCAAAGCGCTTTGGCAGCGGCGCTTCAGGGGCGCATTTAACCCCTTCCTCGGCCGCTAGCTGGGTTATAAGCGCCCCGCTAGCAGCCGAATAGCGCCTCTAAAATGACGGTAAAGCGCCGCTAAAACTAGCAGCGTTTTACCATCAACGCATGCCTGCTCCAGTGTGAAAGCAGCCTTAAGTAATACAGAAATTTTTTTTTTCATTTAAACATTAAACAAAACAAACCTCCAATCAGTTCACATGTATGTATAATTTAGAAAACAAAAAAAAAAAAAAAAAAAACTATCTTGAATATTAAATACACAAAAACAGGTAATCAAAACTTTTGGACGAAAAAAAAATGGGCTAACTTTACTGCTTAGGTTTTTTTTTTAATTCATTACTGTATATTTTTTTTTTAAAAAAATTGCGTTTGAAAGACCGCTGCGCAAATACCGTGGGACATAAAATATTGCAACAATCACCATTTTATTCCCTAGGGTCTCTGCTAAAAAAATATATATAATGTTTGGGGGTTCTAAGTGATTTTCTAGCAGAAAATACAGGATTTTTACTTGTAAGCAACAAATGTCAAAGATTGAGTCTTTAAATGGTTAAACTGAAAACTTCTCCACGGAGTTCAGTCTATTGATAAGAAGATACTTTCAGGTTCTTTTTATCAGACTTGGCAGGCTGCCCAGAGGAGGAAAGAATCCTCTCCACAGATAACTCCAGGAAACTTGCATTAACTTCTATTACAGAAGTCATTTGCAAGTCACGGCTGGCCTTTTTTATCAGCACAATCGGCCGATGAAGTAAATAACGCCAAATATCGGCCGATATATCGGTCGACCTCTAGTTATGGTAGCTAGCTGCTACCATAACAACGGTATTTCTCTTCAAAGACAGGACGTATATAGTCGTCCTGCGGGAAGGAAGTGGTTAATTAAAATGAATTTATTATTTGTCATCTCCCTGCTTGGGCCCCTTTCACACGGGCTGTCTGATCAGGTTCGCCTGTCAGTTTTTCAGGCGGACCTGATTGGACCCTTAGCGAGAATATGGCGGTCTTATGTTCCTGCATGGCAGGAAATAAAAGCAGTCACATTAGTTCTAGTCGTCTCTGTGTAAATTTAAGATTGGTTAATTTTTATATTGAAAATAAAGCTTTGTCGGTCGTTTAAAAAAAAAAAAAAAAAAAAAAAAAAACCTGGCTCCTAACTTTTTTAGCTGGCTCCTAGATTCCAAGCAAATTTGTCAAGCCCTGCTTTAGGAACATATTAATTAAAGGTATCGCCAAGTGCATTCCATTGGGCAATAAATATAGAAGAACAAAGGTTAAACCTGGGTGGCTAAACCGTAACTTAAAGTCATATTAACCACTTGCCGACCGCCTCACGCCTATATACGTGAGCAGAATGGCACGGGCAGGCAAAATCACGTACCTGATACGTGATGCCTTCCCGCGGGCGGGGGGTCCGATCGGACCCCCCCCCCCCGGTGCCAGCTGCAGTCGGCATTTGGCTGGGAGAAGTAAGAGACGAGGGGGAGGCCATCCGATCGTGGCCCCCCCCCCTCGCGATCGCTCCCAGCCAATGAGAAACATCCTCTGCCTCTGTATAGTACACAGAGGCAGAGGATGTGATGTCGTCTCTCCTCGGCTCTGGAGTTTCCGTTCCGGCCCGAGGAGAGACGACATGTAAGTAAGTGCACAACACACACACAACACAGTAGAACATGCCAGGCACACTAAACACCCCGATCACCCCCCCCCCCCCCCTGTCACAAACTGACACCAAGCAGGGTTTTTTTTTTTTTTTTTTTTTTTCTGATTGCTGCATAGTGTCAGTTTGTGACAGTTAGTGTTAGGACAATTAGGGTTAGCCCCCTGTAGGTCTAGGGTACCCCCCTAACCCCCCCTAATAAAGTTTTAACCCCTTGATCACCCCCCGTCACCAGTGTCACTAAGCGATCATTTTTCTGATCGCTGTATTAGTGTCGCTGGTGACGCTAGTTAGTGAGGTAAATATTTAGGTTCGCCGTCAGCGTTTTATAGCGACAGGGACCCCCATATACTATCTAATAAATGTTTTAACCCCTTGATTGCCCCCTAGTTAACCCTTTCACCACTGATCACCGTATAACTGTTACGGGTGACGCTGGTTAGTTCGTTTATTTTTTATAGTGTCAGGGCACCCGCCGTTTATTACCGAATAAAGGTTTAGCCCCCTGATCGCCCGGCGGTGATATGCGTCGCCCCAGGCAGCGTCAGATTAGCGCCAGTACCGCTAACACCCACGCACGCAGCATACGCCTCCCTTAGTGGTATAGTATCTGAACGCATCAATATCTGATCCGATCAGATCTATACTAGCATCCCCAGCAGTTTAGGGTTCCCAAAAACGCAGTGTTAGCGGGATCAGCCCAGATACCTGCTAGCACCTGCGTTTTGCCCCTCTGCCCGGCCCAGCCCACCCAAGTGCAGTATCGATCGATCACTGTCACTTACAGAACACTAAACGCATAACTGCAGCGTTCGCAGAGTCAGGCCTGATCCCTGCGATCGCTAACAGTTTTTTTGGTAGCGTTTTGGTGAACTGGCAAGCACCAGCCCCAGGCAGCGTCAGGTTAGCGCCAGTACTGCTAACACCCACGCACGCACCGTACACCTCCCTTAGTGGTATAGTATCTGAACGGATCAATATCTGATCCGATCAGATCTATACTGGCGTCCCCAGCAGTTTAGGGTTCCCAAAAACGCAGTGTTAGCGGGATCAGCCCAGATACCTACTAGCACCTGCGTTTTGCCCCTCTGCCCGGCCCAGCCCACCCAAGTGCAGTATCGATCGATCACTGTCACTTACAGAACACTAAACGCATAACTGCAGCGTTCGCAGAGTCAGGCCTGATCCCTGCGATCGCTAACAGTTTTTTTGGTAGCGTTTTGGTGAACTGGCAAGCACCAGCCCCAGGCAGCGTCAGGTTAGCGCCAGTACTGCTAACACCCACGCACGCACCGTACACCTCCCTTAGTGGTATAGTATCTGAACGGATCAATATCTGATCCGATCAGATCTATACTGGCGTCCCCAGCAGTTTAGGGTTCCCAAAAACGCAGTGTTAGCGGGATCAGCCCAGATACCTACTAGCACCTGCGTTTTGCCCCTCTGCCCGGCCCAGCCCACCCAAGTGCAGTATCGATCGATCACTGTCACTTACAGAACACTAAACGCATAACTGCAGCGTTCGCAGAGTCAGGCCTGATCCCTGCGATCGCTAACAGTTTTTTTGGTAGCGTTTTGGTGAACTGGCAAGCGCCAGCGGCCTAGTACACCCCGGTCGTAGTCAAACCAGCACTGCAGTAACACTTGGTGACGTGGCGAGTCCCATAAGTGCAGTTCAAGCTGGTGAGGTGGCTAGCACAAGTAGTGTCCCGCTGCCACCAAAAAGGCAAACACAGGCCCGTCGTGCCCATAATGCCCTTCCTACTGCATTCGCCAATCCTAATTGGGAACCCACCGCTTCTGCAGCGCCCGTACTTCCCCCATTCACATCCCCAACCAAATGCAGTCGGCTGCATGAGAGGCATTTTTATGTCCTCCCGAGTACCCCTACCCAACAAACCCCCCCAAAAAGATGTTGTGTCTGCAGCAAGCGCGGATATAGGCGTGACACCCGCTATTATTGTCCCTCCAGTCCTGACAATCCTGGTCTTTGCATTGGTGAATGTTTTGAACGCTACCATTCACTAGTTGAGTATTAGCGCAGGATACAGCATTCCACAGACTAGGCGCACTTTCACAGGGTCTCCCAAGATGCCATCGCATTTTGAGAGACCCGAACCTGGAACCGGTTACAGTTATAAAAGTTACAAGTTTGCAAAAAAAAACACAAACAAAAATAAAAAAAATAATTGTTGTTTTATTCTCTCTCTCTATTCTCTCTCTATTGTTCTGCTCTTTTTTACTGTATTCTATTCTGCAATGTTTTATTGTTGTTATGTTTTATCATGTTTGCTTTTCAGGTATGCAATTTTTTTTATACTTTACCGTTTACTGTGCTTTATTGTTAACCATTTTTTGGTCTTCAGGTACACCATTCACGACTTTGAGTGGTTATACCAGAATGATGCCTGCAGGTTTAGGTATCATCTTGGTATCATTCTTTTCAGCCAGCGGTCGGCTTTCATGTAAAAGCAATCCTAGCGGCTAATTGGCCTCTAGACTGCTTTTACAAGCAGTGGGAGGGAATGCCCCCCCCCCACCGTCTTCCGTGTTTTTCTCTGGCTCTCCTGTCTCAACAGGGAACCTGAGAATGCAGCCGGTGATTCAGCCAGCTGACCATAGAGCTGATCAGAGACCAGAGTGGCTCCAAACATCTCTATGGCCTAAGAAACCGGAAGCTACGAGCATTTTATGACTAATGCCGCGTACACACGAGCGGACATTACGGCGGACTTTGCCCGGCGGACTTTTCGACGTACTTTCCGACGGACTTTATGAATGAACGGACTTGCCTACACACAATCCACCAAAGTCCGTCGAATTCGTACGTGATGACGTACGACCGGACTAAAACAAGGAAGTTCATAGCCAGTAGCCAATAGCTGCCCTAGCGTGGCTTTTTGTCCGTCGAACTAGCATACAGACGGCGGACTTTTCGACCGGACTCGATTTCAACGGATAAATTTAAAACAAGTTTCAAATCTAATTCCGTCGAACTTTTGAGAAAACAAAGTCCGCTGGAGCCCACACACATCGAATTGTCCGACGAAATCCAGTCCGCCGGGCAAAGTCCGCCGTAATGTCCGCTCGTGTGTACGCGGCATTAGATTTCGCCGGATGTAAACAGCGCCATTGGGAAATTGGGGAAGCATTTTATCACACCGATCTTGGTGTGGTCAGATGCTTTGAGGGCAGAGGAGAGATCTAGGGTCTAATAGACCCCAATTTTTTCAAAAAAGAGTACCTGTCACTACCTATTGCTATCATAGGGGATATTTACATTCCCTGAGATAACAATAAAAATGATTTAAAAAAAAAAAATAATAAAGAAGAAAAAAAAAAAGCACCCCTGTCCCCCCTGCTCTCGCGCTAAGGCGAACGCAAGCGTCGGTCTGGCGTCAAATGTAAACAGCAATTGCACCATGCATGTGAGGTATCACCGCGAAGGTCAGATCGAGGGCAGTATTTTTAGCAGTAGACCTCCTCTGTAAATCTAAAGTGGTAACCTTTAAAGGCTTTTAAAAATGTATTAATTTTGTTGCCACTGCACGTTTGTGCGCAATTTTAAAGCATGTCATGTTTGGTATCCATGTACTCGGCTTAAGATCATCTTTTTTATTCCATCAAACATTTGGGCAATATAGTGTGTTTTAGTGCATTTAAAATTTAAAAAAGTGTGTTTTTTCCACAAAAAATGCGTTTGAAAAATCGCTGCGCAAATACCGTGTGAAAAAAAAAAATGAAACGCTCACCATTTTAATTTGTAGGGCATTTGCTTTAAAAAAATATATAATGTTTGGGGGTTCAAAGTAATTTTCTTGCAAAAAAAAAATAATTTTTTCACGTAATCAAAAAGTGTCTTTTTTTTTTTTTTTTTTTTTTTTTTTTTTTTTCTTCTTTCTGTTTTTTCTGTTTTTCTGAGTATGAATGTGGGGAGATGGGTAGGTAAACAGGTTTTAAGTATAGGATATACATCCCTGACTCAAAAAGAAGAAGAATTAAAATATAAAAGAAATTTCGAATGATGTTTTGATAAATAATGGAAAAAACTGTTTTGTCATACGGATGTATATAAGTTGATTAAATGTATTCTTTGAAAACGTTTTGATAAATTAAAAATTGTTAAAAAAAAAAAAGTGTCAGAAAGGGCTTTGTCTTCAAGTGGTTAGAGTGGGTGATGTGTGACATAAGCTTCTAAATGTTGTGCATAAAATGCCAGGACAGTTCAAAACCCCCCCAAATGACCCCATTTTGGAAAGTAGACACCCCAAGCTATTTCCTGAGAGGCATGTTGAGTCCATGGAATATTTTATATTGCGACACAAGTTGCGGGAAAGAGACAAATTTTTTTTTTTTTTTTTTTTTTTTTTTTTGCACAAAGTTGTCACTAAATGATATATTGCTCAAACATGCCATGGGGATATGTGAAATTACACCCCAAAATACATTCTGCTGCTTCTCCTGAGTACGGGGATACCACATGTGTGGGACTTTTTGGGAACCTAGCTGCGCACGGGACCCCGAAAACCAAGCACCGCCTTCAGGCTTTCTAAGGGCGTAAATTTTTGATTTCACTCTTCACTGCCTATCACAGTTTCGGAGGCCATGGAATGCCCAGGTGGCACAAAACCCCCCAAAATGACCCCATTTTGGAAAGTAGACACCCCAAGCTATTTGCTGAGAGGTAGAGTGAGTATTTTGCAGACCTCACTTTTTGTCACAAAGTTTTGAAAATTGAAAAAAGAAAAATTTTTTTTTTTTTTTTCTGGTCTTTCTTCATTTTCAAAAACAAATGAGAGCTGCAAAATACTCACCATGCCTCTCAGCAAATAGCTTGGGGTGTCTACTTTCCAAAATGGGGTAATTTGGGGGGGGTTTTGTGCCACCTGGGCATTTTATGGCCTTCAAAACTGTGATAGGTAGTGAGGCGTGAAATCAAAAATTTATGCCCTTAGAAATCCTGAAGGCGGTGCTTGGTTTTCGGGGCCCCGTACGCGGCTAGGCTCCCAAAAAGTCCCACACGTGGTATCCCCATACTCAGGAGAAGCAGCTGAATGTATTTTGGGGTGCAATTCCACATATGCCCATGGCCTGTGTGAGCAATATATCATTTAGTGACAACTTTTTGTAAATTTTTTTTTTTTTTTTTTTTTTTTTTTGTCATTATTCAATCACTTGGGACAAAAAAAATAAATATTCAATGGGTTCAACATGCCTCTCAGCAATTTCCTTGGGGTATCTACTTTCCAAAATGGGGTCATTTGGGGGGGGTTTGTACTGCCCTGCCATTTTAGCACCTCAAGAAATGACATAGGCAGTCATAAACTAAAAGCTGTGTAAATTACAGAAAATGTACCCTAGTTTGTAGACGCTATAACTTTTGCGCAAACCAATAAATATACGCTTATTGACTTTTTTTTTACCAAAGACATGTGGCCGAATACATTTTGACCTAAATGTATGACTAAAATTTAGTTTATTGGATTTTTTTTTATAACAAAAAGTAGAAAATATCATTTTTTTTCAAAATTTTCGGTCTTTTTCCGTTTATAGCGCAAAAAATAAAAACTGCAGAGGTGATCAAATACCATCAAAAGAAAGCTCTATTTGTGGGAAGAAAAGGACGCAAATTTCATTTGGGTACAGCATTGCATGACCGCGCAATTAGCAGTTAAAGCGACGCAGTGCCGAATTGTAAAAAGTGCTCTGGTCAGGAAGGGGGTAAAATCTTCCGGGGCTGAAGTGGTTAAAGACAAAAAAAATGGCCTTTAAAAAAATAAAGTGGAGGGGTCATTATCAGCATTCTAACACTAAAAGGAACGCAACAAGAAGTGTAATAGGGCGTACACACGGTCGGACTTTGTTCGGACATTCCGACAACAAAATCCTAGGATTTTTTCAGACGGATGTTGGCTCAAACTTGTCTTGCATACATACAGTCACACAAAGTTGTCGGAAAATCCGATCGTTCTGAACGCGGTGACGTAAAACACGTACGTCGGGACTATAAACGGGGCAGTGGCCAATAGCTTTCATCTCTTTTTTTTTTTTTTTTTTTATTCTGAGCATGCGTGGCACTTTGTGTGTCGGATTTGTGTACACACGATCGGAATTTCCGACAACGGATTTTGTTGTCGGAAAATTTTATCTCCTGCTCTCCAACTTTGTGTGTCGGAAAATCCGATGGAAAATGTCCGATGGAGCCCACACACGGTCAGAATTTCCGACAACATGCTCCGATCGGACATTTTCCATCGGAAAATCCGACTGTGTGTACGGGGCATATGAATGCAATCGGGATGGCTAAAATAGCGCACGAGAGACACATAGTGGAGGAGAGTAAAAAAATCCCAAGAAATTCTTTAAATATATAAACAGTAAAAAAAAAGTGAGGTCACCGCACATTGCCCCCATAAAGGGGGATGAGGGGAATTTGGTTACAGATGGCAAAGAGAAGGCAACTGTACTAAATGCTTTCTTCTCAGTTTTTACACCGGAAAAGAGAGGGTATACCAACCACGACTGTATTGTTAGGAACATGTCACAGGATACAACCTTGTGGCTTACAGAAGTCTGTGTCCAGAAAAGACTAGAAAAACTTAACACAAAAAAAATCACCAGGACCTGATGGCTTGCACCCGAGAATCCTCAAGGAACTCAATCAGGTTCTAGCCAGACCACTATTCCTAATCTTTATGGACAGCATACTGACGAGAATGGTACCAATATTCAAAAAGATAATTGTGTTTTCACCATATCAGAACACATATAGTGTGTTGCAGCATCCCTGTACATAGAAAAGGTTTACCCCCTAAATGGGACTTTAAATGGCAACAACGCTACAAAAGTGAGAGATAATGCTAATGTTTATTGAAAAATAGATAAAAAATCAATCACACATGTGGTGACTAGTATAAAAAAAACAAGTGGACAAATCAAAAACACAGTTTCTAACAATCGTGAATATAAATTTGTACATATAGGTCTGAATAATTGCCTGACGTGTTTCAGGTTCCTGAAACCTAAAACGCCACGGTAACTGAAGAGTGTTCTCGGACATTGGAGACAATTATTCAGACCTATATGTATAGTTTATATTCATGATTGTTAGAAACTGTGTGTTTTTTGATTTCTATTTTTTTTTTTTGTTTTTTTTTAATCTATTTTTCAATAAACTTTAGCATTTCATTTCACTTTTGTAGCATTGCCATTTAAAGTCCCATTTAGGGGGTAAACCTTTCTTTCAATATTCAAAAAGGGGCAGAGGTATATTCCTGGTACAGTAACTACAGGCCTGCCAGCCAATAGCAATAGTATGTAAAGTATTTGAGGGCATGATAAGGGACTATATCCAAGAATTTGCTTATGAAAACCGTATCATTAGCAGTAATCAGCATGGGTTTACGAAAGGTTGTTCTTGCCAAACCAACCTATTAACCTTCTAGGAAGAAGTGAGTTGCCACCTGGACAAAGGTAGGCCTGTGGATGTGGTGTATCTGGATTTTGCAAAAGCATTTGATACAGTCCCCCACAAACTCTTAATCTACAAACTGAGGTCCGTAGGCATAGACCATAAGGTTTGCTCTTGGATAGAAAACTGGCTACAGGGGCAGGTCCAAAGGGTGGTGTTAAATAACGTATACTCAGAATGGTCTAGAGTGGTAAGTGGGGTACCCCAAGGCTCTGTCCTGGGACCAATCCTGTTTAACCACTTCAGCCCCGGAAGAATTTACCCCCTTCCTGACCAGAGCGTTTTTTGCGATTCGGCACTGCGTCGCTTTAACGGACAATTGCGCGGTCGTGCGACGTGGCTCCCAAACAAAATTGACATCCTTTTTTTCCCACAAATAGAGCTTTCTTTTGGTGGTATTTGATCGCCTTTGCGCTTTTTTTTTTTTTTTTTTTAAACGCATGTTTTTACATTTTGCTATAATATCCCCCAAAAATATATAAAAAAAAACATATTTTTTTTTCTTCAGTTTAGGCCGATCGTATTCTTCTACATATTTTTGGTAAAAAAAATCACAATAAGCGTTAATTGGTTTGCGCAAACGTTATAGTGTTTACTAAATAGGGGATAGTTTTATGGCATTTTTATTAATAATTTTTTATTTTTTTTTACTAGTAATGGCAGCTTTTTTTTTTTTTTTTTTTTTTTTTTTTTGTGACTGCAACGTTATGGCGGACATGTCGGACATTTTTGACACATTTTTGGGACCATTGTCATTTATACAGCGATCAGTGCGATTAAAAATGCACGGATTACTGTGTAAATGACACTGGCAGTGAAGGGGTTAACCACTAGGGGGCGGGGAGGGGTTAAGTGTGTCCTAGGGAGTGATTACTAACTGTAGGGGGATGGGCTGTGTGGGTGACGTCACTGATCTCTGCTCCGATGACAGGGAGCAGAGATCGAGTGACACTTGTCACTAGGCAGAACGGGAAGATGCTGTTTACAACGGCATCTCCCCGTTCATCCGCTCCGTGAGGCGATCCTGGGTATCCCCGCGGCGATCGAGTCCGCGGGACCCGCGACCCGACTCACGGAGCTCCCGGCCGGCGCGCACGCAATGGCACGGCGGGAAATTCAAATGGACGTACAGGTACGCCCATTTGCCCAGCCGTGCCGCTCTGCCGACGTACATCGGCATGCGCCGGTCGGGAAGCGGTTAATTTATTTAAAAATGATATAGAGGATGGGATAAATAGCTCAATCTCAGTGTTTGCAGACGACACAAAAATGAGTAGGGCAATAACATCATAGCAGGATGTAGAAACCTTACAAGAAGACCTCAATAAATTGATGGAGTGGGCAACTAGATGGCAAATGAGGTTTAACAATGTAAAGTAAAGCAGTTGGGGGTTAAAAATATAAACACAGGTTACTTACTAGGGGGTAGGGTTGTCCCGATACCACTTTTTTAAGACCGAGTACAAGTACCGATACTTTTTTTTTTTTTTTTTTTTCCCCCCCCCCCCCCCCCCCCAAGTACTCGCCGATACAGATTTCCGATACTTTTATTTTTAATGCTACGTGACAGTTTTTTTTTATTTTTTTTTTTTTTTTTAGGGGGGAGGGGGTGGACGGTGTCTGTGTTTATTTAAATTTTTATATATTTTTTTTTTTTTTACAATTTTTTTTTTTTATTTATTTATTTTTTTTAATCAGCCCTGTTGGGGGGCTTTGGTGAGATATCGGGGGTCTTTAAAGACCCCTGATATCTCCCCCTTGAGACAGAGAAAGAGACCAAGGATAGAGAATTCCTAGTCCCTCTATCTGCAGCCTTAGCTGCACTGAAAATGAATTGAGAGAAGACAGCGGCTCCGCTCCATTCATAAACTGAGACATTGTAATCACAGGAGGTTACAATGTTTCAGTTATGTGAATGGACAGAGTCAGCTGACTCTGTCCATACAGAAAAGGAAGGAGGAGGGGGACAGCCGGAGGGGGCATGAAGGATGCGGTGATCGCGTGTGGGGGAGTTACAAGCACCGCTGTATAGATTTCACTAAAGCGGCTGAAAGCCATGGGGGGGGGGGGGGGAGCTTGTAACTCTCCCACACGCCGATCACTGCTGACTGTCCAGGTATCGGGGGAAGCATCGGGAGCATTTGCCCGAGTACAAGTACTTGGGCAAATGCTCGGTATCGATACCGATACTAGTATCTGTATTGGGACAACCCTACTAGGGGGAGAAGCTCTGGGGAATACCAGGATGGAGAAGGATCTGGAGGTCCTAGTAGATGACAGACTTGGCAATAGCATACATTGTCCTACTGTGGTAAGCAAAGCCAGCAGAATATTAGCATGCATTAAAAAAGGGATTTACTCCAGAGATAAAACTATAATTCTACCACTCTATAAAACTCTGGTTCAGGCAAATCTGGAGTATTCTGTCCAGTTCTGGTCACCAATCCTAAGAAAGGATGTGCTGGAACTGGAGAGAATTCAGAGAAGGGCAACAAAGTTAAGGGGGCTGGAGGACCTCAAATACAAGGAATGACTACAAGCGCTAAATTCTCGCTTGAGAGGAGATATGATTGCTATATACAAATATCTCAATGGTAATCCCTGTGTAGTTAGGAAACTATTCGGTCTCAGGGAGTGTAAGAGGACACGGGGCCACACACAGATTGGAAGAGGATCCGTTTAAACTTAGGCCGCATAGGGGGTTTTTCACTGTCAGGGCATTAAAGGAGAAATCCTGCCAAAGCTTGTTTGGCTGTACTTCTATGAATCGCATTAGTGCAGTTTGTTTTGCACTCCTGTGACCCGTTTTCAGCAGCTGGCAGGCTGAAGTCTGCTATCTGCTGACGTCATAGGTGTTAGTCCAGGCACTACGTCATCGCAACAAAGTCTGGATCCGCCAGGTGCCTGGACTTGCACACGGCTCAACCTCTCAGCGGGCTGCTGGTGGCTGATGTCCCCTCCATAGCCCAGCATTCCAATGAGCAAGAAGGGAGCCGCGCAGAGAACTGTGACTGACCATCTACAGCTCTCTGCTCATGGAGATTTGAAAACCGAGCAATTGGCGGTGTTTGATCGCTCAGCTCTTAGTGAAGAGGTTCCCGGGGGGACAGATGCAGCATCCACCTAGTAGAGTATAAAACTGCAAAAAAAAAAAATCCTTTACTTCTCTTTTTAAGGATGTGGAACTCTCTTCCACAATCAGTGGTGTCAACAGGAACTGTTGATAAATTAAATGTATAAAAAGAGGTATGGGTGGCTCTGCCTGATATAAATATATAATATGAGTGCTAATGCCGTACACTGCCCCTTTTTTTTTTTTTTTAAATGTGCTAAATGGTAAACTGGATAAATTATAACACCGAATGTAAAGGTGATTCTATGTATAAAATGTGTAAATTCATAAATGAAAAAAGGGGGGTGGTAATATTGAGCTAAATCTAATGTCTTAAAACTATCCAACACGGTGACTAAGGTGCATAGTGTCCTTTAAATGAGAATTATGTGCAAAAGTGCACTATGTAACAATGTAATAAATAATATAACGGATGATAAAAAAAAAAATCAAAGTCAAAAAGTAATAATGGGTGGACGCTGTCCCTTTTTTTTTTTTTTATTTATTTTTTTTTTTTTAAAGAGAGATGCTGGGTGCTATAAAAAAAAAAAATCTACACATCTCTCCTCGAGCAACCAACTACACAACAGGTATATGTGACCTTATAATCTTAAAGTGCGTAGTGAACCAAACAAATCTACATCTGAAAAAACAATACACTGTGCCATATATTAGTCTATATGAACTGTCCCAATCAGGGCTTGACAAATTTGCTTGGAATCTAGGAGCCAGCTAAAAAAGTTAGGAGCCAGGTTTTTTTTTTTTTTTTAAACAACCGACAGCTTTATTTTCAATATAAAAATTAACCAATCTTAAATTTACACAGACGACTAGAACGAATGTGACTGCTTTTATTTCCTGCCATGCAGGGACACAAGACCACCATATTCCCGCTAAGGATCCAATCAGGTCCGCCTGAAAAACCTGACAGGCAAACCTGATCAGACAGCCGTGTGAAAGGGGCCAAGCAGGGAGATGACAAATAATAAATTCATTTTAATTAACCACTTCCTTCCCGCAGGACGACTATATACGTCCTGTCTTTGAAGAGAAATACCGTTGTTATGGTAGCAGCTAGCTACCATAACCCCGGTATCTTCTTCCAGAGCCGGCGGTTCTCTTTCAGATAAAAGTGGTCTCTGCAGCAGATTAGCAGCGAGATCACTTTTATCGGCGGCAGGAGAGGGCCCCCCATACCGGTGCCCTTCACCGCTTACCGTATAAAAGTATAAAAAGTAAAATATATAAGAAAAAAAATAATTTTTTTAAACGCGCCCCGTCCCGCCGAGCTCGCTTGCAGAAGTGAACGCATATGTGAGTAGCGCCCGCATATGAAAGCGGTGTTCAAACCACACGTGAGGTATCGCCACGATCCTTAAAGCGAGAGCAATAATTTTAGCCCTAGACCTCCTCTGTAACTCAAAACATGCAACCTGTAGAATTTTTTAAACGTCGCCTATGGAGATTTTAAAGGGTAAAAGTTTGTCGCCATTCCACGAGCGGACGAAATTTTGAAGCGTGACATGTTGGGAATCAATTTACTCGGCGTAACATTATCTTTCACAATATAAAAAAAATTGGGCTAACTTTACTGTTTTCTTATTTTTTTTTTTTTTTTTTTTTTATTAAAAAAAGTATTTTTTCCCAAAAAAGTGCGCTTGTAAGTCCGCTGCGCAAATACTGTGTGACAGAAAGTATTGCAATGACCGCTATTTTATTCTCTAGGGTGTTAGAATAAAAAATATATATAATGTTTGGGGGTTCTAAGTAAGGGGAAGGAGATGAGTGGGCAGTGAAAACAGGTAGGGAAAGCTCCATTAGCATTGATGGATGTCTTGTCATACCAACGGCCACCACCAGAGGGCGCCTGATTGCAGAAGGAACCATAGGACTGCAGTAGGCCGCAAAGCCGGGGCCTCAATTACCGGCGCGGCCCATCGCGATCGCGCCGGCAGGGGGGGGGTGTCGAACGGACACAGGATACCCCAGCTGTGCCGCCCCAGGCGCCAGGTCGCTAATTCTAGTCGCAAATGCGACCTGGCGCCCGGGGTTTGTCGAACCCTGGTCCCAATTAAAAGGTGACTTGTGCTGCTTGCTGTGGGGGCACTCAGCAGGGGGAGGGGCCAGGAGCGCCAGAGAGGGACCTGAGAAGAAGAGGACACACAGCCCAGCTTGAGATTGAGCCCGCAGGTATGCCCCCATAGGAATTGGCTTCCTCTGGTGGCACACCAAGAGGAGAAGCATAGAGCGCAGTCTGGGGACCCATGAGGAGGATCAGGGCCTCTCTCTGCAATACCATTCCACAGAGCAGGCAAGTATAACATGATTTTTTTTTTTTTTTTTTTTTAATGGAAGCCTTTACAATCACTTTAAAATTCATGTCCGCTGTGAATTTCAGATATTTTAAGCCTACTCATATTAAAGCAAAACTTCTCCCATAACAACTTGATAAAAAATAATGTTCTTTAGCAAGCAACATACATTCTACATTATTAATTATGCTACCAACATTACTGTGTTGTGTGCTGTAAATTGCCTCCAGCATTGCTCCTGTTTCTTCTCGCTGGAGGATGCCATTCCGGGCTGAGGCCCGGAGTAAATCGGAAAGCATAACTAAACACATCGATTTAACAGTTTAAAAAAAAAAGTTACATTCCTGGAATGCCGGGATTGCTAACTCAAATTTTATCAAACCATCAAATGGCTGGTGTCATTACTGATGGTGCAGCACCATGGCAGTTGCAGATCAAACAGAAGTGGCTTCCTTGGCTGTAAAGAATAGGAGTATTTATGATTTTTTTATTTTTTTTTTTTTTTTATCATTAAAGAATTTTTATTGACATTTCCATACAAATAACGGAAAAATGAAAGGCAGCTGGTTCTGGTATATAACAATCGGGTATAGCTGTAAAACTTTTACATACTAATCTAAAGTAATGGACGATAGTCATACAAATGATCAAATAAAGCATACATAAACAGTAAAGTAACATTCCTGTTTACCCCATTGGGTTCTAACTGTAAAACAGGCGCTAACTAATATAATGACAACATGGACAATTAGAAAAAGAGAACTGTGAAGCCTTGATATTACTCATGGAATAATACTGAAATATGGTTTAAAGTGGAGTTCCACCCCAAAAAAATAAAAATAGTAATGTGCTTAAAAAAAAAAAAAAAAAAAAAAATTTGTAGAATTTTTATTTTTTCCCTTACCTCCTAAATGCCTGTTGCTAGGGGGTCCCTCGTAGTCTGCCTCCTTCGGTGCCTGGGCTCCTGACGTCACTTCCCTCAGTGCAGGAAGGGAGATCGCCTCTCTACCTTCCTCTTGTCAATCATCTGGGACACGTGGCTGATCCCAGATGATTGCGGGGCCAGTGACAGTGCGACTCGTGGGTGCCCAGCTGTGAAGCCACAGTCGGGCGCCCACAGTTAAAATGCCGGCGCCACAGAACGGAGGGCTTTAAGAACTGCAGCTCATGTTTTTGAGTGAGGTAGAAGCTCTAGGGTGTCTAGTCCATATTTGCCATAATTTCTCAAACTTAACTGTGTTGTAATTTTTTATATGCCAACATTAACTCATATTGAGCTTGTGTATTCAACGTTATAACAACATCAGATAAATTTAGTGCTTTGTTCGATTTCCATAGTCTGTTAAAGTCACCCTTGCTGTTATTAATACATTTGCTACTACTGGTCTATACTCTACTCTACTCTACAGAGTAAAGATCCAGATTTATTCCTAAAAGGCCATTGTGGGAGTAAGGGGATGTAAATTACCAGTGAGGTTAGCAATAAATGTTGAAACTGATTTCCAAAATCTACTAAGATTTTTGCAATTCCATAAAATATGATAAAGGGAACCAGTTTGTTGATTGCATCGCCAGCAAGTTGGGGAGAGTGATGGGTAGATTTTGGAAAGTTTATATGGTGTAAGGTACCATCTGTTTAATATCTTTTGGACATTATCCCAATGTTCAACGCAGGATGATTCCTTATTGCTCAGAATTATGGCCTTATTCCATTGTTGCCAAGAAATATATAGGGAAAGATCCTTTTCCAATTTCAGCATATTATTGGTTTTAACAGATTTAGGGAATTCTGAGAAAAATTTGTAAAATAAGGATATTCCCTTCTTATCACAAGCGTATTTGTTCAGTAGGAACCTCCAGATTATTGATGGGATATTCAATCTTTCAAAATGTCAAGTTTTTTTTTTTTTTTTTTTGTTTTTTTTTTACACCAACTCTTTTTATAGGCTAGGTGTAGGTTGACCTAGTAATTGGCCCTTTCATGACTAAGCCTAACCCAGTAAAGTTAGCCCAAATTTTTTGTATAATGTGAAAGATGATACCCCAACTAAAAGACCCCCGATCCATCCTTTGCACTTCACAGTATTCAGATCGCCGTTTTCGTTGATTCTGAATACTGTATATATATTTTTTTTTAAACTGGCGCCATTGGCGGCCGAGTGAACGGGAAGTGACGTTATGACGTCGCTTCCGCGTTCACAATTAGGAGGCTGGAACGAAGCCGCTCACGGCTTCGTTCCAGACTGTCAGCAGCTGCCAGAGGCGGCGGATTGGTGATTGGGCCTCCCGGTGGATCGGGAGGCCCGGTAAGAGCGGCGGGAGGGGGGGACGTCCCCTCCTGCTCCTCCGGTATAACAGCCAAGCGGCTTTTAGCCGCATCCGTTGTTATACTTGGATAGCCAATCGCCCGCTCTACAAAACGGTACCGGGATGATGCCTGCAGCTGCGGGCATCATGCCGGTATAACCCCCGAAAGCCGAGTACGCACATCTGCGTATGCTCGACGGGAAGGGGTTAAACCCCTGTGAAATCGAATTATTCACTGAGATACGGGCTCTACAGTAGTCCAGCACTCTTAAGGGCACAGGGATTTTAATTGGTTCACCTAGTTCTTTTGATTTCGATAATGTGTTTCCAAGCTATCAATGTGGATTTAATAGTGATGAGTTTTGGTATTACGACTTTAGGAAGCAAAGCATACGCTATAGCTAATGCGCACGTCATTGCCCTTAGTGGCTTCTTTTTCAATATTTACCCAAAGTTTCTTGTCTGAATTAGAAAACCAAAATTTCATTTTATCAAGGAGTGACACATAATAATACTGTTGAATATCTGGGAGACCCATTCCACCTTTATTCTTAGTAGTGGTAAGAATTGAGATGGCCACTCTAGGTTTTTTTTTTTTATCATTCCAAATACATTTTTTAAGCTTTAGATTCACCTGGTTGAAAAATGTATAATTCACCTGGATGTGGAGCGAGTGGAAATAATAAAGAATTTTAGGAAGGGTCTGCATTTTAAAAGCCGCTATTTTCCATACTCAGGAGAGTTGTGTTTTATGGAAAGATCGGAGATACTTTTATTTATATTTTTCTAGTAGTTTAGGGAAATTTACTTCATATAATTTTAGCTGGATCCCCAAATAAGAAACTGAGGGCTGGTCCCAATTGTGAGTCATTTTATTTTTATGGGTCATGTAGAATAGGAGTTTTTTAAAGCAGTTGCATCCATTTTTGAGAGGTGGTCTTAAACGAAAGACCACCCCTCGTTTTTTGGATATTAAAAAAAAAAATTTTTCTTTAAAGCGGGAGTCCGGCGAAAATTTTTTTTTTTTTTTTTTTTTAGATGTCAGCAGCTGCAAATACAGCTGCTGACTTTTAAATTAAGGTCACTCACCTGTCCCTGGGTGCAGCCATGTTGGCACCCGAGACCTCGATTCTCGGGTGCTGCCGCCGCCATTCTCAGTGAGGGAATCAGGAAGTGAAGCGTTGCGGCTTCACTTCCCGATTCCCTACTGTGCATGCGCGAGTCACCCTGCGCATTCTCAATGGTCCCCGCTATCTCCTGGGACCTGTGTCTTTCCCAGGAGACAGCGGGGGAGTGCGGGAGGGGGCGTGACTCCCGTGGGATTCTATTCCCGGAAGTGGGTGCAGATACCTGTCTAAAGCTGGCCATACACCATACAATTTTCCTGTTCAATTTTCTTTAGATTTACCTTCAACTATGTAGTACAAGGGCCTGCCTGATTGCATCCAAATTGAAAGTGTTTAGGTTTGACCTCCTATTATATGGTTTTGGTAAATCTCTAAAGGAAAGTTGAACAGGAAAATTGAATGGTGTATGGCCAGCCTTAGACAGGTATCTGCACCCCCCTGAAAGGTGCCAATTGTGACACTGGAGGGGGGGGGGGGAATCCGATGAGCAGAAGTTTCACTTTTGGGTGGAACTTCCGCTCAAGTACAGCCTGCACTTCCGTTCCATCCGGGTCGCAGCACAGGACATCATGTCCTCTTGTGCAGTGAGCAAACCCCCCCTCCTACTTTCTGGGGCCTGTGTGTGTGTCCCAGAAGACAAGTTAGCCATTAACAAAGCGCCACGTGACTCGCGCATGGGCAGTAGGAAACCAGGAGTGAAGCCGCGAGGCTCCGCTGTCGCTTTCCCTTAGTTAGAATGGCGACGCCTGCACCCAATCCGATGGACGGATCGGCCCTTAGGGGGCTGACATCGCGGGCTCCCTGGAAGGTAAATGTCCTTTATAAAAAGTCAGCAGCTACAGTGTTTATAGCTGCTGACTTTAAAAAAAAAAAAAATTGTCAGGAGATCGGCCTCTACAAATTCAGCAGTGCCTAAAAAAAAAAATAAAAACCCCAAAAATTTAGAACTGAGCATGTGCAGAGCAGTGTGAAACTGTATTACTGGATAGACTGTTATTTGTAATGTTTTACATAGCTATACCTGCAAAAGGGGCCAACCTGAAGTGATCTAGCAAGACTTAATTTTCTGACTTAAGTTCCATTTTAACCTGAACAATCTTGAAGTTTGAAAACTGACTTTGTGAAGAATTTAACATTTAATCCTTGAATTCTGTGACAATATTCCCTGTGAGTAGGCACAGCTGTGTTACTGAATTCAGAGCTTGCTTTCTGAAATGCAGCAGTGCTGAGAGAAGTTGCGGGAGGCAGAATCAGTATAAGAACCACTGCTTGCAAGCGGCATGGTACCATGAGACATGTAGTCTTTAGAAATCAAAAAGTAAACCGCAGAGGAGAAGCTGCAAAGCATGCAGGGAATATAAGAAGTTGTAGAAAGGGATGGCCAACAGACAGGCAGTATTCACAACATGAAAGGAGATATTTTCAAGTAAGCTTACATTCGATGTACAATGCTGATGTTGAAAGGGTATAAAAATGTCAGGCAAAGGAAATGTATGGTCACAGCAAACGCTTCCCAGCTCTTCTGCATTGAGGATTATATTCTTATTTGCTGCATTTTTGAAATAGGCATATATCTGCTTCAGTTGATTTCTTTTTTGCTAAAGAGTGACATCTATGGATTCACATATGGACTAAAATTATTTGCTCTTTGTGACTCTTGTGTGTTTACATTTATTGCAGTCAGTGCTACCTCCTGATTCCTTGAAACCCGAGGCAGAAAGGCTTTTGGAAAGGTTGATCAAACTGGGTCAGAGAAATGGTCTTAATCTTTCATCTGAGTTGCAACAGGTAAGCTGTTCAGTTACTTATGTACTGTAGAATTGGCGCATACCTGTCAGAAGCCTGAGTATTTCAAAATGAGTTGAGCATATGGTGAAAAATAGTACTGTGCGCAAATATTTTTAGCATATGGGGAAAAAATGCTATAAAGCATAAAAGCTTCCATAAATTCTGCAATTAATATTTTTATTAACCAATAAACTTTCTAAAACATGATTTAAAGAGAAAAAGTGTATATAAAATCATATTTGTGTCCAATTTTTGGTTCTAGTACAGTTGCTTATTTACATGTAGTTTCTGAGGGTACTGGATTGTTCTAAGCATCCCGAAGAACTTGCCACAGTTAATATTTTAGCTGTCTTATTTACTTCTGTCTCTGCAAAGTAAAACCAGACTAGCTTGATGATACTGAGATCAGGGCTCTGTGGTGGCCAAACAATCTGCAGCACAATTGCTTGTTCTTCATTTCATTGCAGATGGTTCTTTATGACTTTAATGTGTTTGGGGTCATGTTGCAGAATGAATTTAGGACCAACCCAGACTCTTTCCTGATAGTATTGGATAATGTGTGTGTGTGTGTGTGTGTGTGTGTGTGTGTGTATGTTCAAGGGATTGCTGCACAAACATTTATTAAAATAAAATAGACGTACGAAAAGCAGATCAAGTTTTCCATCATATAGTTAGTTTCGGGCTATATTGCTAACTCCCTTCCTCAGACTGGAACACATCACAATTTAAATAATTGCATCACATTATTTATAGCAAAATCTTAATTGGTATCAATTGCTTCAACAAGATCATTATCAAAAATTACATCTGTCAGTAATCGCTTCAATCAAAGTAGCATAATGAAAGGCTATAGGCTGGATACAAATTCCCGCTCGCTCTAATATACATCCCTGACGGTAACCTGTAATAAAGACATTCACTTTTTTATCTTACATCTACTACATATATCGTTCAAAACAACCCTTCTTATCACTAACTACTACCAACAATTCTTCAGTATAAACAGAGTTGTGATCTCATACAAATAAGTACAGATCAGTTTCTGCGTTTAACCCTTTGGGGTACATCGTATCTAGGGAGTGTATCCACTGTACTTCTTCCTTCTCAAATTTAGTTCACGGTTATCTCCTCTCCTATTACGGTTCACACCGTCTATAACCATAAACTTAAGTTGTGAAACTTCATGACCTTTTTCAACAAAGTGCCTAGCTAATGGCAATTGTGTAAGTTTATCTCTTATAGAATACTTATGACAGCAATGCGATCCTTTACTTTTTGTGTTGTCTCACCCACATAGAGGAGCCCGCAAAGGACATTTAATCACATAAACAACGTATGAAGATTGGCAAGTGTAAAATCCTTTGTAATATCAGTCCTATGACCTCTATGGGGGTGAATCAAGAATTTACCCTTGGTCATTGAGTTGCATTAAATGCAGCTCAGACATGGGAAGGAACCATTATTGCGAGGTTCCAAAACAGGGGGGGTTGGGATAAAGTATTGATCAGTCCTCACCAGTCTGTCTCGAAGTGTCCTACCTCGTCTGCAAGATGCCAGAGGAGGTGTGTTAAATTCAGAAATATTGGGATAGCTCTCACCCAAAATTAACCAGTGTTTCCTGATGATACTAAATCTCCGCAAGGAAAAGGGATGAAACTGAGACACAAATGTTATCCTATTGTGTCTAACAGTTTTTGGTCTAATACCAGAGGAAACCATCCCCCGTTCTTTTTGTACCACCTCTAAAGGGTAATCCCTTTGAGTGAGTCTCTCTTCCATCTCGTTAAGTTGCTGATGACTCCTCTCAGAATCGTTTACAATCCTAGTTACACGGGACAGTTGACTCTTAGGAATAGATCTAAAAACAGCTGGAGGATGAAAGATAGTATAGTGTAAAAGCTGCTTTCGATCTGTTTCTTTAATATATAGATCACTCATAATTTTTAGATCCCTGTATACTCAACGTTTAATCTGTAGTGAGGAGGGGGATGGGTGGAGCTTTGACAGACATGGTGTCTGACTTGTGGCAAATGGCTGGTCAAACTCTCACACCACGCTGATATGTGACCATGACACTTTTAGCCTCACCCTGCACAAAGATGTTCCAGCTCGCAGGACCACAATTTAGGTGCCAACAGACTGAGAAAGATCACCACTAGGTTTTGTGAACTACAGTTAACTCTTTATACCACAAATCAATCATTGCCACCAGCTATTTGTATCGTAAAATATCAAATGTTCACACTAACAACTATGACTTGTGATAAAGGTCTGTAAATCACACTGTCACCACAGAATATCCAGGGATTTAGCAATTACAGTAGTAGCACTTTTCAAAGAGAAAAGGATTCTTTAAAGTGATTGTAAAGGCAGAAGGTATTTTTATCTTAACGCACTCTATGCATTAGGATAAAAAAACCTTCTGTGTGCAGCAGCCTCCCTAGTACTTACCTGAGCCCATCTCTATCTAGCAATGTTGCAAGAGAGACTCTGCTGCCTGAAACTCTCCTTTCTCATTGGCCGAGAGGGACCTGAGAAGAGGAGGATCAGAGCTGCTCTATACAAAACCACTGCACAGGGCACGTAGGTATAACATGTTTGTTATTTTTTGGCAAAAAAACGAGACTTTAGTATCACTATAAGCTCTGTGTTAGTGCATTAGAGACAATTAATAATAAAATTTTTCAAACCATTATTTGATACTAGAAAAGGCACTATGGTACAAATAAAATATTTACATAAAAGTAGCATTACAAAGAAAAAGATACAATGTTGCAACAGAAAAACAAAAGGTTTAAAAGCGATAAGTACTTAAAGTCTGGTTTGGGGAGTTCAGCAGAGTCCAGTCAATAAGCAAGATGGATCAGTGGCTGTCAAAGATCTTGGCTGATGTTCCGTGTTTTGATTAGTAAAAGGGCTCCAGACTGCTAATCGGTCTTTTCTGGTCCCCGAGGAGGGTGTGGACAGAAATGTCCTGACCAATGGGATGTCACAATCTTTACGATCATTCAGCTGTTCCTGTCGTATACAGTCATCTAAATGTATTAATGTCTTGGAATACCTAGGAGTTACCTTCTGGTAATTTGTATATTATTGACCAGGTAAGTATAAAATTGTTTATTAATTTAATAAAGAAAAATAGCCTTTAGTAACACTTTAAGCTGATAGTGGTGCTGGACATCTGGTTTTCAGAAGAGCTTTGGAAGTACATCTAGAAATGCTGCAAAATGTCTACATCAGAGAGACCTTGCTGATGCAAGATAACTTCTTTAACTCTGTTTAACCAGATACACACTAAAATATAAATATATAATATAATTTTTTTTTTTTTTAATAGAACAGAAGCATATTTCACACCAATCAGTCTTTTTCATGTGCATTTAGAACATTTAAGTGAAAGGGGGGGGGGGGGGGGGAATGTTTGCCTCAAGCTTGACTTTTTCAGGAAAGGTATAACTTCAGCTGCCTAGATCTCCAGCTATACTGTTCTTTTGACTTTAAATTTCCACTGAGGGAAACCACTGTTTATGTATTTTTCTTCATATGCTCAGATTGAATTGCACAGGATTATGATGGATTTGCTTCAGGTATAACATCACTTATAATAATTCTATACACCCTTTTTACCATTGTGCCCAGCTATAGGTTTTCCAGTATGTGTATCTCTCTCAGCTACCTCTGTTTCTTGCAGAATATGGATGGATTAATAAAACAGTCTGCCTGGACATCTCTAAATTATACAGGCCTTATACGTCTGAATGCAGTCAGAGACTGCATACACAAAGGCCTAATGTGTAACATTTTTGTCTAAGGTTTATTTTTAACCAAGTTATTTTACTGCGTTTTTTGCATAATTAAACATTTACAAAACCAAAAACATTCCAATCTTACATCTGCTCCCCTTTCAAGCATAGGATAATCCAGTAACCCAGGGCTCGACAAACCCCGGGCGCCAGGTCGCATTTGCGACTAGAATTAGCGACCTGGCGCCTGGGGCGGCACAGCTGGGGTATCCTGTGTCCGTTCGACACCCCCCCCTCCCGCCGCGATCGCGCTGGGCCGCGCCGGTAATTGAGGCCCCGGCTTTGCGGCCTACTGCAGTCCTATGGTTCCTGGTTCCTTCTGCAATCGGGCGCCCTCTGGTGGTGGCCGTTGGTATGACAAGACATCCACCAATGCTAATGGAGCTTCCCCTGCCTGTTTTCACTGCCTGCTCATCTCCTTCCCTTTACTTAGAACCCCCAAACATTATATATATTTTTTATTCTAACACCCTAGAGAATAAAATGGCGGTCATTGCAATACTTTCTGTCACACCGTATTTGCGCAGCGGACTTACAAGCGCACTTTTTTTGGGAAAAAATACTTTTTTTAATTAAATAATAAAACCGTAAAGTTAGCCTAATTTTTTTTATATTGTGAAAGATAATGTTACGCCGAGTAAATTGATTCCCAACATGTCACGCTTCAAAATTTCATCCGCTCGTGGAATGGCGACAAACTTTTACCCTTTAAAATCTCCATAGGCGTTGTTTAAAAAATTCTACAGGTTGCATGTTTTGAGTTACAGAGGAGGTCTAGGGATAGAATTATTGCTCTCGCTCTAACGATCGTGGCGATACCTCACGTGTGGTTTGAACACCGCTTTCATATGCGGGTGCTACTCACATATGCGTTCGCTTCTGCAAGCGACATCGGCGGGACGGGGCGCATTTAAAAAAATTATTTTTTCTTATATATTTTACTTTTTATTTTTTATTTTTACACTGTTTTTAAAAAAAAAATAAAAATTGTGTCACTTTTATTTCTATTACAAGGGATGGGGCACATTTAATTATTTTTTTTTTCTTATTTATTTTAACTTTTATTTTTTCACTGTTCTTTTAAAAAAAAAAATGTCACTTTTATTCCTATTACAAGGAATGTAAAAATCCCTTGTAATAGAAAAAAAGCATGACAGGTCCTCTTAAATATGACATCTGGGGTCAAAAAGACCTCCGATCTCATATTTACACCAAAATGCATTAAAAAAAAAAAAAAAAAAAAAAAAAAAAATGTCCCTTCAAGAGCTATGGGTGGAAGTGACAATTTGACATCGCTTCCGCTCTGCAATGACTTGGAGATGGGCGGGGGGACCATCTTCCTCTCACTCGTCTCCATGTCAGGCCAGGGACAGATCCGGATCGCCTCCGCTGTTACCGACGGCCACGGTAAGCGGTGAAGGGCACCGGAGAGCGGCGGTAGGGGGGGCCCTCTCCTGCCGGCGATAAAAGTGATCTCGCTGCGAATCTGCTGCAGAGACCACTTTTATCTGAAAGAGAACCGCCGGCTCTTGAAGATACCGGGGTTATGGTAGCTAGCTGCTACCATAACAACGGTATTTCTCTTCTAAGACAGGACGTATATAGTCGTCCTGCGGGAAGGAAGTGGTTAATTAAAATGAATTTATTATTTGTCATCTCCCTGCTTGGCCCCTTTCACAGGGGCTGTCTGATCAGGTTCGCCTGTCACTTTTTCAGGAGGACCTGATTGGATCCTTAGCGAGAATATGGTGGTCTTGTGTCCCTGCATGGCAGGAAATAAAAGCAGTCACATTCGTTCTAGTCGTCTCTGTGTAAATTTAAGATTGGTTAATTTTTATATTGAAAATAAAGCGGTCGGTCGTTTAAAAAAAAAAACAAAGAAAAAACCTGGCTCCTAACTTTTTTAGCTGGCTCCTAGATTCCAAGCAAATTTGTCAAGCCCTGCAGTAACCTAACATTAAATAGAATCAAGGATAACAAAGCCAATAATAAATACATGTGAAAGGGGCTGTGGATTACCCTCTGAGCATTGCGACAGTTGGAGGGCACATTAACTCTGGAAACAATTCTGAGTCTGCGTAACTAAGGTCAAAATCTTGAAGACTGGTTAATTCAGTGGTTCCAACTGTACCACTGTTCATCATCTTCATCACACAATTTTCTTTGGTGTTATATACATTGCGGATCTTTTCACATGAATGTAGAAATCGGTCAGATCTTGTGTGGCAGACAGTGGAAACCTGGTAGGTTATCATGGGTGTATATTGGGATGCTCAAAAACAGTACCATCTAAACAATCGTGCTAAGCTTTAACCCTTAAAATCATGTACTAAGCACCATTATGATTGGATTGCATTTAAGCTGCACTGAACCTAGATCCTACAAGTGCAATAAAAAGTATGTGAACCCTTTTGGAATGATATGGATTTCTGCACAAATTGATCATAAAATGTGATCTGATCTTCATCTAAGTCACAACAATAGACAATCACAGTCTGCTTAAACTAATAACACACAGAATTAAATGTTACCATGTTTTTATTGAACACACCATGTAAACATTCACAGTGCAGGTAGAAAAAGTATGTGAGCCCTTGGATTTAATAACTGGTTGAACCTCCTTTGGCAACAATAACTTCAACCAAACATTTCCTGTAGTTGCAGATCAGACGTGCACAACGGTCAGAAGTAATTCTTGACCATTCCTCTTTACAGAACTGTTTCAGTTCAGCAATATTCTTGGGATGTTTGGTGTGAATCGCTTTCTTGAGGTCATGCCACAGGATCTCAATCTGGTTGAGGTCAGGCCACTCCAGAAGGCGTATTTTCTTCTGTTTAAGCCAATCTGTTGTTGATTTACTTATATGCTTTGGGTCGTTGTCCTGTTGCAACACCCATCTTCTTTTGAGCTTCAGCTGGTGGACAGATGGCCTTAAGTTCTCCTGCAAAATGTCTTGATAAACTTGAATTCATTTTTCCTTTGATGATGGCAATCCGTCCAGACCCTGAATCAGCAAAGCAGCCCCAGCCATGATGCCCCCACCACCATACTTCACAGTTGGGATGAGGTTTTGATGTTGGTGTGCTGTGCCTCTTTTTCAACACACTTAGTGTTGTGTGTTTCTTCCAAACAACTCAACTTTGGTTTCATCTGTCCACAGAATGTTTTGCCAGTACTACTGTGGAACATCCAGATGCTCTTGTGCAAACTGTAAGCAATTTTTTTTTTGGACAGCAGTGGCTTCCTCTGTGGTATCCTCCCATGAAATCCATTCTTGTTTAGTGTTTTACGTATCGTAGATTCGCTAACAGGGATGTTAGCATATGCCAGAGACTTTTGTAAGTCTTTAGCTGACACTCTAGGATTCTTCTTCACCTCATTGAGCGGTCTGCGATGTGCTCTTGCAGTCATCTTTACAGGACGCCCACTCCTAGGGAGAGTAGCAGCAGTGCTGAACTTTCTCCATTTATAGACAATTTGTCTTACCGTGGACTGATGAACAGCAAGGCTTTTGGAGATGCTTTTTATAACCCTTTCCAGCTTTATGCAAGTCAACAATTCTTAATCGTAGATCTTGAGAGCTCTTTTGTGCGAGGCAGCATTCACATCAGGCAATGCTTCTTGTGAAAAGCAAACCCAGAACTGGTGTGTTTTTTGCAGGGCAGCTGTAACCAACACCTCCAATCTAATCTCATTGATTGGCCTCACTCCAATTAGTTCTTGGAGATCTCATTAGTCTAGGGGTGCACATACTTTTTCCACCTGCACTGTGAATCTTTACATGGTGTGTTCAATAAAAACATGGTAACATTTTAATTCTTTGTGTGTCATTCGTTTAAGCAGACTGTGATTGTCTATTGTGACTTAGATGAAGATCAGATCACATTTAATGACCAATTTGTGCAGAAATCCATATCATTCCAAAAGGGTTCACATACTTTTTATTGCAACTGTATTTAGTTGTCAAGTGTGCCAGCTTGTCAGGTCACCTGAGGCCAGGTGACAGATGCACACCATTGGGGTCAGGACTGCACTGTTATGGTAGTGGACCCTATGGCTGACTGCTGCATATGGAACTCTGGGTGGTTCAGAAAAGCAGGTCCACTGGAGCACCAACATGGATCCCACTGGCAGGTAGAGTATAAGATTCCCCAGGGTGTGGAGTCTAACAGGCGGAAGGTGTTCACCAGAGCCTCTAGTGATGGGGATGGACTGAGCTGCAACTGGCTCCAGGTCGCGGCCCTCAGGGTCCCCCAGCTCACGCTCAAGGTAGGCTACAGGAGGATAGAGGGGAAGCAGCAGCCCAGGATGTGACACTCACCCGGGACAGAGGCTTTTGGAGGGGACTGAATGCTAGCCTCTTGCCTACCGACTATGAGCCCTGGCATTTGAGGGAGCTACAAGCATTTAGGAAGATATTCTGTTATGTAATGCAAAAGGACATTATTAAGGAGGCCATTATGGTCTCTGCCAGCTTGGGACTCAGTGGACAGATGCATGTGAAAGGAATGCTGATTAATGAGATCTGGAAAGCCTGGGTCTTTCAAAACCCAATAGTTTATTGTGCTCATTAACACACCTTTTGTCTCCTAGCAAACTATTGGATGTGTTTATACTTGTGTATTGTAAGTTGAGTGAGGGGGGTGTGTTTATACTTCTGTGTATTGTAAGTTGAGTGAGGAGACAGCAAGTCTACCCTGAAAGGTCATCTCTCTGGGTCACCAAGTCTGGGTAAATGATTAGATAACTAGCTCATGTTAATTAGGTTTCTGGTTACAGGTGTATTGTTAGAGTAATATGAGCAGGAGGGGGGAACCTCCTTCGACTGTATTCTTGTTCTAATAAACAGTCCATGTTCAGCAACCAAACTAGTATTGTGGTTGGAATATCTGATATCTATATTCAGACTGGGAGGAAGCAGTATATGACAAACACTCAAGCGTAGTGTGGGAAGTTTTTTGTTACACAGGACAACAAGGGATAGTCAGGAGATAAGCCAAAGGTCGGGGCAACTAGCAGACAAGGATAAATAGAGAACACGCCAAAGGTCAGGGTAACAAGCCGGCAGAGATCGTCAAAGAACAAGCCAAGATCGGTAACAGACTTAGAGCACAAGGCAAGCAGGAGACAGAAAACCAAATGCACAATATTGCTCGGACAAGGTAGGCTTGGACAGCACAGTGTTAAATAGTTTATCCTGTAGAGGCTAGGGTGGAGCCACACTGAGGGAAGATTACTTAACCATGCAGGTGTAAGAGTGCAGCCCAAGGCTGACACACAGACCAGGTAAGCAGACAGACAGGGTATGACGGTATTACTGGCGATTCATGACACAGCTGTAGCCAACACAGGAAGTAAGAGGAAATCTCTCCAAAATGAGGGAATCCCTGGTTGTCACCAGAACTAGTGACCCTGTTGGAAGATTTCCCCTCTTTTCCTGTTCTGGTGACAAACCAATTTGTGAATGTAACATTTTTTAAGAGTCCACTATCCTGATTTTGAGAGATGGTGTATTGGGGTCAAGGGGAAGTAAAAACTGATTTTATTCCAGTTAATTTATTTGATTTGACAAGATAAAAATTGTTGTAGATGTTTAGCAGGGCACATTTTATGATTGTGAGCCATAACTGTCACATTTTGTGAGTCCTTGTGTTTTTGTCTCCTTGCAGAAAATCAAGGATATCAAGAAGAAGATGAGCACTCTTTCCATTGACTTCAGCAAGAATTTAAGTGAAGACATTACATTTCTGCCTTTCACCAGGGAAGAGCTGGGTAAAATGAAAATACTGAAAATGTTCTTACCACAACCTCTATGGTTATACTGTTTAGTTGTGTAAGAAGGAACTTAAAAAAATTAAAGTCCTCCTACCGAATCATGGCACAGTAAAGCCCTCTAGCCTTTTAGAACAGGTCAAGTCAAGCCCTATTGTCATTCCACTGCACGTAAGAACATACAGTAGAACGAAATGTATCTCACAGGGCCACGGTGCTACATACAAATTAAACCTAATTCTAACTAGATGTACAAAGAATAAAAACACAGTGAGGAATACACATCTGGGAACTACGTAACTGTACATATACTATATATTTCCAAAAGTCTTTGTAGCAGCAAGTGTTTATAAAAGTATCTAGTGCATATTCAAGAGTAAAAAGGTGGGGACGTGAGACGTTCCTGATCACAATATATAGGAATAGAAGAGGTTTCAAAGAGGATTGGAGTTGAAGGCTCACAGCCTTGGAGAAAAAACTGTTGAACAGCCTGACAGTCCTGGTTTTGATACTCCAGTACCTTCTACCTGATGGCAACAGCTGAAAGAGACTGTGGGAGGGATGAGTAGGATCCCTCACGATACTGGTAGCTTTTCTGGAGCATCATGTGGAAAATGTCCAGAATGGAGGGGAGAGACACCAATAATATTTTTAGCCGTCTTCACTAGCCGCTGCAGGGTCTTGCGGTCAGCAGAACTGCAGTTCCCATACCAGACAATGATGCAGCTGGTCAGCACGCTTTCAATGGTTCCCCTATAAAATGTAGTAAGGATGGGTGGAGGAAAACTGGCTTCTTTAAGGCTGCTGAGAAAATCTAGGCGCTGTTGTGCCTTCTTGGTTCGTGACGTGTTGTTGGTTGTCCAGGTAAGATCCTCTGAGATGTGCACTCCCAGCAATTTAATACTGCTTACTCTCTCCACAGTCAAGCTGTCGATGGTCAGTGGGGAGTGATCAACAGAATTTCTCCTGAAATCCATCACAACCTCCTTTGTTTTGCTTACATTAAGGAACAGGTTGTTTGTACTATACCGTTTAACCAGTTGTTCCACTTCCTCTCTGTAGAGTGTTTCATCATTGTTGCTGATGAGACCTACCACAGTTGTGTCATCCGCAAACTTGATGATATGGTTGGAATTATGGTTGAACTTGGCAGTACAGTCATGGGTCAGCAGTGTGAAGAGCAGCAGGTCCCCACACATCCCTGTGGGGCACCTGTGCTCTGTGTGGTTGGTGCTCGACGTGCTGCAGCCAACACGGACTGACTGAGGTCTTCTGTAATTGGATCCTGGACTTTTTAACCGGTAGGACAGGTTGAGGCTCAGCGAGTTCAATTCAGTGATAAGTTGCTGAGGAATTATTGTATTAAATGCTGAGCTAAAGTCAATGAACAGCATTCTAACATAACAGAACAGAAGGTATTCAAGTATCTAATCCCATTGCATATTCCAAAAATAGGATAATTCATCATTTCACTGATTTTTCAGAGGGAGAGGTCAGCAATGGCAACCTACACATTTCTTCCATGTATGTTTGAGAGAGCAGATTTTTGTGAGTTCATGGTGGACTGTCAGTCACACCATAGGTTTTTATAATTTGGCAGCTGTGTATCAGAATGCAAGTTCAATATCCGCTCAGAGTTTCAACTAAATAGATCAGTTATGACATTTTGACCACTCACCATAACCTGTAGAGGCATGGACTCCACTAGACCTCTGAAGGTATGCTGTTACCTGGCACCAAGCCGTCACCAGCAGATAATCCTATAAATTGAAGGGTGGGGCCTCAATAGATTTGGAATTGTTTTTCCAGCACATCCCAAAGATGCTTAACTGGATTGAGAATTTGGAGGCCAAGTCAATACCTCAAACTTATTGTTGTGTTCCTTAAGCCATTCTTGAAATCGTCAGACCAGGACACCTTCTTCCATTGATCTGTGGTTCAGTTCTGATGCTTATGTGCCCATTATAGGAGCTTTTGGCTGTGCACACGGGCTAGCATGGGCACCCTGACTGGTCTGTTGCTACACGACCCCATACACAACAAATGCACTATGTGTTCTGACACCTTTTCTATTGGAACCAAGATTAACTTTTTCAGCAATTTGAATTACAGTAGCTGCTTTATTGGATCGGACTACACAGGCCATCCTCTACTTCCCACGTGCTGTCCATGGCCCTTTCACCAGTTTGCTGGTTTTCCTTTCATGGAGAACGTTTGATAGGACCTGACCACTGCAGACTGGGAACCTCCCACAAGAGCTGCAGCTTTGGAGATGCTCTGTCCCAGTCATCCAGCCATTACAATTTGGCCCTGGTCAAAGTCACTCAAATCCATACGCTTGCCCATTTTTTATGCTTTCAACACATCAACTTCAGGGGCAACATGTTCACTTGCTGCCTAATATATCCCACCCACTTTCAGATGCCACTGTAATGAGATAATCAATGTTATTCACTTTACCTGTCAGTGGTCATAATGTTATAGCTGATCGATGTAGTTCAGAGATACCAATATCAAAATTACTGCACCTTTTCAAGTTCACTAACCAAAGTTATTTAAAACTATTTATTACTCTTTGCTAGTTTATTTATTTTTTGTATTTTATTTATTTTTTTTACTTCATATCATTAAAACACTTATAGGACTTTGCTTAAATGATGAGAAACTGTATAAAAGGCATATACCTATTCATATATGTGTATGCCATGGTGATGATGTTCAAGATTCCATGTCTCAAAAAAAAGTGTATGAAGAGGGTCTCATTATCTATTTGACCTCTGGAAGATTTACCCTCTTCATGACCAGGCCATTTTTTGCGGTATGACACTGGTACTTTAACTGACGATTGCGTGGTTGTGTACCCAAATAAAATTTGTCCTTTTTTTTTTTTTTATTTTTTTTTTTATTTTTTTTTTTTTTTTCCCCCACAAATAGAGCTTTCTTTTGGTGGTATTTGATTACCTCTGCGTTTGTTTGTTTTTTTTTTTTTTTTTTTTTTTTGGCACTATAAATAAAAAAAGAACCTATCCAATAAAAAAAATTTGAAAATCTAATTTAGGCCAATTTTAAATGTCAATGGGCTAAATACATATGTATTCTGCTACATATTTTTGGTAAAAAAAAATCCCAATAAACCTATATTGATTGCTTTGTGCAAAAGTTATAGCGTCTACAAACTATGGGATATTTGTATTAATTTTTATTTATATACTAGTTATGGGGGCGTTCAGCGACTTTTATAGCGGGACTGCGATATTGCGGCAGACATTCAGACACTAGCTGACACTTTCAACGTTTTTTAGGGACCAGTGACCCTACCTAATACAGTGATAATACTGATACACTAATACAGTGACAGCTAAAAAATATGCAATCACTGTACTAAAGACACTGGCTGGGAAGGGGTTAACACCCGGGACGATCAAAGGGTAAACTGTGTGCCTAGCCTGTGTTTTAGTACTGTGTGGGAGGTGCTTTTACTAAGGAAAGACATGGTTCCATGCCTTCCCACCTGTCAGAACAGCGCTCTGCCTTGTCTACATAGGCAGACCGCAATGCTTTCTCCCTGCAGGATGATCGGTGGGTACCGGCGGACCTAGAGTCCGTGGTACCCGTTGATTGGCACCAGCTGTGATTTATATGAACGAGCTGCCGTTTCCGGCACGGCTCCGAAGGTCCGGCGCTGTAAGCTGGACTCTCAGAGCGCATGTGCCGATTATGTCATCGGCTGCATGCACTCTGAATATCTCCTCCTAAACTGTGCAAGGTTAGGAGATGTACGCAGTACCCACAGGTAAGCCTTATTGTCGGCCTCCCTGTAGGTACAAGTGGTAGTACAGAGTTTACTATCACTTTAAACCTGTGCTACCAAACATGCAATGGTCATTTATATTGTTTTCCTTTGCCAGTAAATAAGAATAACCTTTTATTCTCTTTTTTTATGCATTTTAAATCATCAGTTTCATAGGGGGATTATTCCTGGGAATGGATATTTGCAGGGGATTAGCGTGACAAGCACTAGAGGAGGCAGAAATGTTAGGTAGTTAGAACTGTACTCTGACCATGCCAGGCTTGTTACCTCCAGGGTTCCTTAAGGCCAGGTTCACACTGGTACAGCATGCGCTCTGACTTTGGGAGCAAGTCACATGACATGTTTAAATCAGTGATTCCCTAATGAGAGCTGTCTTTACTGGTCTGACGCAAGTCGGTCCGACTTTGAAAAAGGTTCCTGCACTACTTTGATCCGACTTTGGCCCATTGATATAATTTAAGTTTGATCAAAGTTGGATCCTTGTCCTAACCATCCAACATGGTGATTGCAGCAGCAGTAAAATAAATTTTTATCTCGCACTGGGATTGTTTTGGTTGGTCAAAGGACAAGTGAGGCTATCTCAAAGTCGGAGCAAAATCTTATCCTGTTCAAGTTGGATGGAAGTAGGACCGATGTCGTAGGTCAAAGTAGGATGACAGTCGTACAACAGTCATGTCGCGCCAGTGTGAGCCCGGCTACAACACAACAGTCATACGACTGTGGATCTGACTTTCCCCTTCGACTTCACGTCTGACATATGTCCAATTTCAATGAACGGGGATCCGACAATGCTAGGCACTTTGTGTCTGGTATGAATCTTTAGGGGGAACTCCACACCAAATAAGGAAAAACAAAAAAAAATGGCATGAGTTCCCCCTCCAAGAGTATACCAGACCCTTCGGTATGGTTTTTAAGGGGAACCCCCACGCCGAAAAACTGCATGGGGTTCCCCCCAAAATCCATACCAGACCCTTATCCGAGCATGCAGCCTGGCAGGTCAGGAAAAGGGAGGGGACGAGCGAGCGCCCCCTCCTGAACCATACCAGGCCACATGCCCTCAACATGGGGGTAGGTGCTTTGGGGCAGGGGGGCTCTGCGCCCCCCCACCCCAAAGCACCTTGTCCCCATGTTGATGAGGACAAGGGCCTCTTCCCGACAACCCTGACCGTTGGTTGTCTGGGTCTGCGGGGGGCTTGTTGGAATCTGGAAGCCCCCTTTAACAAGGGGGGGCCCCCAGATCCCGGCCCCCCCACCCTATGTGAATGAGTATGGGGTACATTGAACCCCTACCCAATCACCTAAAAAAAAAAAAGTGTCAAAACTGTACACAGGTTTTTAAAGTAATTTTATTTAGGCAGCTCTGGCGTCTCCTCCACTGATGTCTTCTGCCTCTGACCGTTCTTCTCGGTTTTTCTAGCCCTCTACGGTTCTTCTCCCTCTGTCTGCTGTCTTCTGCCTCTGCCAGGTCTCCTCTCTGCGCTGTCTTCTCCCTGTTGTTCTTCTGATGTTGCCTCGACATGCTCTCCTGGTGTAATGCCAGATCCGCCGTGTGCTATGACTTATAAAGACATGGGGCAGGGCCATCTGGTGATATATAGGCCACACCCCCATATGACGTCTCCACCTGGGGCATGTGATGTCACTGGATGGCCCCACCCCATGTCTTTTTATAAGTCATAGCACACGGCGGATCTGGCATTACACCGGGAGAGCACGTTGAGAAGACAGCGCAAAGAGGAGACCCAGCAGAGGCAGAAGACTGCAGAGAGCGGCAGAAGAACCAAAGAGGGCTAGAAGACATCGGCAAAGAGTATAGAAGAACCGGCAGAGGACATTAGTGGAGGAGGGAGAAGAGCCGGAAAGGGGAGAATAAATCGGAAGAGACGCCGGAGCTGCCTTAATTACTTTAAAAACGTGTGTACTGCGTTTTTATTTTTGACTTTTTTTTTTTTTTTTTTTTTTTTTTTTTTTGTGAATGAGTAGGGGTAAAATGTACCCCATACTCATTCACATAGGGTGGGGGGCCGGAATCTGGGGCCCCCCCTTTGTTAAAGGGGCACCCAGATTCTGATGAGCCCACCGCCTGCAGACCCCGACAACCAACGGCCAGGGTTGTCGGGAAGAGGCCCTTGTCCTCATCAACATGGGGACAAGGTGCTTTGGGGTGGGGGGGCGCACCCACCCCCCCCCCCATATGTTGAGGGCACGCGGCCTGGTATGGTTCAGTAGGGGGAGGGCGCTCACTCGTCCCCACCCCCTTTCCTGACCTGCCGGGCTACGTGCTCGGATGAGGGTCTGGTATGAATTTTGAGGGGGACCCCACGCCGTTTTTTCAGCGTGGGGGGGTTCCCCTTAAAATCCATACCAGACCGAAGGGCCTGGTATGCTCTTGGAGAGGGAACCCATGCGCTTTTTTTTATTTTATTTTTTTTTTTCTTCCTTTCATTTGGCGTGGGGTTCCCCTTCAAGATCATCTGCGCACAAGTCGCATGCCAGTTAAGACGGTGATCCGACTTTGATCCTACTTCAGCTCACTGAATATCACTGAAGTTGGATCAAAATCGGACCAAAGTAGTACAGGGAGCATTTTCAAAGTCGGACCGACTTGTGTCGAACTAGTTAAGACGGTTCTCATAGGGAAACATTGATTTTCACACGTCATGTGACATGAGCTCCCGATGTCTGAGCGTTTTTTGTACAAGTGTGAACCCGACCTAAGAAGTGAAGTCGGTCTTTGTGCAGCTCAGTTTTCATCGGGGACTCTGGGGGGGGGGGGGGATGTGAAGCCACACCATCAAAACCACAAGTTACCATAGGTCTAGCTATAAATGCCAAAGAAAGAGATAATGCTGCTGTCTCTGCATCCAGCTACACTACAGGAGTTGCCTAAGGGTACATGAAGCTTGTGTTTGATTTAGTTATTTAGATATATGTGCGTTCAGCTGTCACTATTTACCCATATTTGATATATCTACTTAGAAGAACTGACACCTTCATTTCTAAACAGGCAACCATATTATAAAGGAATAGAACATTATCCTAGAAAATACATTTTCCTAGCTTTTTGCCTTGCTTTTGAATACTTCATTTATATATGTAGTTATAAAACACTGATTTTGTAGGAGGGCTTCCTGATGACTTTTTGAATTCCCTGGAGAAAGATGAAGATGGAAAACTAAAGGTTACTTTGAAATATCCTCATTATTTCCCGCTGATGAAAAAATGCTTTGTTCCTGAAACACGGAGAAAAGTGGAGTTAGCTTTTAACTCCCGCTGTAAGGAGGTAATGAAAATACTCAAGGTGCTGACCTGACAGTCCACATCTTTACAGGGCTCTCAATAATTGCCTTTTAATTGACCTTTTACAGGAGAACAACAAAATTCTTCGTGAACTTGTCAAGTTAAGAGAAGAGAAAAGCAGTTTACTTGGCTTTAAGACACATGCAGATTTTATATTGGAGATGAACATGGCAAAGAACAGCAAAACTGTGGAAAACTTCTTGGGTAAAGACGCGCTTTATTTTTCTCATTGACATTCTAACAATGAATAATACAAGAGTAAAGTTGATGCTGATATTCAAGGTTTTGGAATATGTTAAAAGTTTGTGTGTGCCAATGGAGCACACATCAACCAACATTTAATATAAATGTTTGCTTCTTTACTGGGGTCATACATGGCTGGAAACTAGTTTTTTGTTTGCCAGTGTCCAACTTCTCCAGAAGGAAGCAGTATAATTCAGTTGTCTTTGAATCATTACTGATCCTGTGTCCTTTAATGAACTCCAAGTAACAGATTAAAATTCTGTTTTTCAGTTCATTGTACGGGAACGTGTTGGATGCTACAGGGAAGCAATCACAGTTTTTAGTAGTCCTCTTGACAGATGAAGCCCATAGTTTTGCATTGAGGAAAAGATGCACAATTTGATTAGCAAATATGGCATTAAATTTTAAACAGACCTTTTTGTTTTTATAATCCAAAAAAGAAAGCACTTCAAAACTATACACCTTTTAAAAGCTCTTTTTTACTGTGGTTCCCTTGTGTTTGCTTTTATGGGTTTTTTTTTTTGTTTGTTTGTCTTTTAAGCCTGTATTCACACCTGTCTGTATTGACATGCTTGTGGTTACAGTGGAATGGCATATAAACACATGTCCAATTTTCAATGCAAAACAGGAAAATGCCCGCTCATGTGCTTTTTTTATGTGTATGCATTAAGTTCACTGTAAACCTATGTTTTAAATGTGACATGATCTACTGAATGTAGCCTACAAGCTCAGAGAGGAAATACACGAGGATGTCTTGGAATCCAAAGTGTAGTTTTTAGTATTGATGGTTAACCTTTTTTTTTTTTTTTTTTTTTTTTTTCCATTTTCTTTTTAGGAGAGGTCAACACACCTTGTTTTTGTGTTTTCTCCAATAAAGTGATATTAGACCCTCAGTTTTGCTGATTAATCACTTGCTGAGTATACAGATTCCTTATCTTTTTAATCCTTGCCTATGTTCCAGTTTAAGATGGTTCCATGACTGCTGCCCCAGGTTTCCTTTCAAGGTGACTTATTTCTCTTGCAGCATCCTATGGAGCCATCCTTGCATGCAGGGACTAGAGTTGTGTCTTCATACACTGTATGTCAGTAAAAACACGCAGCCTTCAGCCTAGGATGGCAAAGCACTCCCTTTTACATCCCACCTGCCCCCTCCCTTTTCCAATCCAACAGACTGACATGAGACTGCACTATCTGCTTTTAACGCTTTCCTATGAAGACCAGACCATTTACCGTTGTAAACTGCAGGTGCTGGGATAAGCAGTTTAACAGGGCACTGGGGAATTTTTATTTTATTGTGCTTAATAGGCTAAAAACGCTGAATTTAATACTACTTTAAAGCCCTGTACATATGGGCAGAATGTCAGTAACATTTGCTGGTTCAATAAAAAAAAAAAATGGGCGACATTCTGCCAATGTGTATGTCGGACAGAAGCCTGCCTTTTGGCTGACGTCTGTCGGAGGAGTCATCGGAGTGATCTGGCAGGGGGATCACCCCCCCCTGTCAGAACACAACAGCTCAGCGGGTGAGATCGCTGGACTAACCTTGCATGGTTAGTACAGTCTCTCCAACCGGAGCTGTCAGTTTTTTGTTTTTTTTTTTCCCCCTGCAACCCACTGGATTACATACAAAAAAAAAAACTGTTAGTGTGTACCCTTCTTAATGGTGTGAAAGCATTTATAGTAACAAATTATAAAATTTGTGGTGACAAAGGACAAAAGCCTGAAATGTTTAGGGGCTCTGTAACTTTCCAATATGACTTATTTAAAGAACCGCTTTTAAGGAGTACACTTTTAAAAGCGCTTGTTTTTGGACTTTACACGTCACACCATGCGCTATAAGTTTTGCCAGTGGAGAAGAATATGTGAGCTGTTGAAATCTGATTTTTCATATAGTGTGCTGTGGAGGACAAATAGAATTATACTGCAACATTAGTGTAACTAACATAATTTTATAACAGAAGTGGCGTTGGCTGCTGTCTAACATTGGAAGATTGGGTTAAAAGTAGACACACAGTGTACACTATATAGCAAGATTTAGCTTCTCTGCTACACAGATCCTGGTATTTTTCGCCAGAGATTGTTTAAAGTGGTTGTATACCTTTTTTTTTTTATTTTTAACTTTTACCTACAGGTAAGCCTATAATGAGGCTTACCTGTAGGTAAAAAAAATATCTCCTAAACCTGTAAGGGCCACTCACAGCGCCGGAGCCGCGATACCCGGAAGGCGCCGAGGGGAGATGTCAGCTCCCTCAGCGTGGACCAGGTGAGATGCCGGCGCCTCGTTCTAAGGTAAGTATCTTTAATGAGCTAGTATTCAGTGCATACTAGCTCATTATGCCTTTTCCCTTGCAGGTGTAGAAAAAAAGACAGCGGGTATACAACCGCTTTAAGTATTTGGTCCCAAGTGCTGCAAGCATTTAGTCCAAAACGTATTGTTTGCGCATGTCTGTGATGGGATTGCTTCAGTACTTAACCACTTGACAACTGGGCACTTAAACCCCCCTCCTGCCCAGACCAATTTTCAGCTTTCAGCGCTCTCACACTTTGAATGACAAATACTCAGTCATGTAATACTGTACCCAAATGATTTTTTTTTTGTCTTTTTTTTTTCCAATACAAATAGAGCTTTCTTTTGGTGGTAATTGATCACCTCTGGGTTTTTTATTTTTTGCACTATAAATGAAAAAAGACTGAATTTTGAAAAAAAAACAAACGCATTTTTCTTAGTTTCTGTGATAGCATTTTGTAAATTATTAATTTTTCTCTTCATAAATTCTGGCCACAATTTATACTGCTACAAATCTTTGGTAAAAATAACACAAATTAGTGGATATTATTTGGTCTTTGTGAAAGTTAGTTTACAAACTATGGTGCAAATCGTAAAAAATTGATCACACCTGATGTACTGAGGCCCATTTCTTGTGACCCGAACAAGCCAAGAATGTACAAATGACCCCTTTTTTTGAAAGTAGACATTCCAAGGTATTTAGTAAGATGCATGGTGAGGTTTTTGATGTCATTTTTTTTCACAATTCTTTGCAAAATGAAGATTCTCCCCCCCCCCCCCCCACACACACACACAAAATTGTCATTGTAATAGGTTATTTATCTCACATGGCATGTATATACCACAAATAACACCCCAAAATACATTCTGCTACTCCTCCTGAGTATTACGATACCACGTGTGTGGGTCTTTTTCACAGCCTGGCCACATAGAGAGGCCCAACATGCAGGGAGCACCATCAGGTGTTCTAGGAGCATAAATTGCACATCTAACTATTAAACTTTTGAAGGCCCTAGAGCACCAGGACAATGACACGTGACACTGACATGACACTGATACGTGGCACTGATGACAGATGGCACTAATACATGGCACTGATGACACGTGACACTGATGACAGATGGCACGTGACACTGACAGGTGGCACTGATGACGGATGGCACTTGTACATGGCAGGGACAAATGGCAGTGGGTACACTTTTTTTTTTTTTTTCCCACTTACCGCTGCAGCGGTACGCTCTCCCTCACACGCTGTCTGTGTGAGGGAGAGCCGGCGATGAGAGATGATCTCATATGTTTACATATGAGATCATCTCATCTGCACCACCGATCACGCTGAAAACGGCCGCTGTGATTGGCTGTTTTCAGCGATCTGTGACTGGCTGTGTCCAAGGGACACGGCCAGCACAGAACTGCCCCGATGCGCGCCCGCAGCAGCATGCATCACGGAAGTAAACAGGACGACGGCCTCCCGGCAATTGGCATCCGCGCTGCAGCCGTCTTTCGGCTATAGCGTGGGCGCGAAGAGGTTAAAGTGATTGTAAAGGTTTGTTTATTTTGTGTTTTTGTTATTAAAAAAACAAAAAACATGTTCTAGTTACATAGTAAGGTTGAATAAAGGCACCAGTCCATCCAGTTCAACCTGAGTGAGTGTGGGTGTCTACAGTTGTCCCTATCCCTGTACATTGCGACTCATTAAGATGCTCCTCTATTATATTACATGTTATATTTACCTCCTCTGTGCAGGGTTTTGCACAGAGCGGCCTAGATCCTCCTCTTCTGGGGTCCCACGGCGGCACTTCTGGCTCCTCCTCCGCATCGAGTGCCACGGAGAGCTGCATTCCTCCCGAGTCCTGCTGCTGCATCTATTGACACAGACAGCAGAACTTGGCCCCGCCCCCTGGTTCCTGTGTCACTTGATTTGATTGATAGCAGCAGGAGCCAATCTCTCCTGCTGCTATCAATCTATCCAATGAGGACCCGAGACGTTGGCTGGAGCTGCTGAGCTTGTTCTCGTCGCTGGAAAGATCGGGTTTAGGTAAGTAAAAGGGGGGGCTCTGGGGGGCAGCTGCACCACAGAAGGTTTTTCACCTTTTAATGTATAGAATGCATTAAGGGGAAAAACCTCAACTTTACAACTCCTTTAACAGCAAAAGCACCCAAATAGATATATTGAGCCTGATCTTCTTCTATTTAATTTGATATATACATCTCCCTTACTGTAAACATTATTTTACATGTATGTATTTTTCCAGATGAATTATCACAAAAACTGAAACCTTTGGGAGAGCAGGAAAGAGCTGTCATGTGGGAACTCAAGAGGAAGGAGTGTGAGAAGAGAGGTTTTGAATTTGATGGCCAGATTAATGCCTGGGACATGAGGTACTTTATGAACCAGGTAGAAGAGACCACATATAGTGTGGACCAGAATCTTCTGAAAGAGTATTTTCCAATGGAAGTGGTGACATCTGGTCTGCTGAATATTTATCAAGAGTTGCTAGGCCTGACCTTTGAACTGGAGAAGGGTGCTCCTGCGTGGCATGAGGATGTGTCCTTGTTCTCTGTGAAAGATGTAGCAACTGGACAGCTTCTAGGAAAATTCTATCTTGACTTGTACCCTCGGTAAGCTACTAATTTCTTTATATGCTACTGACTAGAATTGACTTGGACCATTGCATTTTTTTACCTTTTTTGTATTGTATTTTGCAGTGAGGGAAAGTATTCCCATGCAGCTTGCTTTGGGCTGCAACCAGGATGCCTTTTACCCGATGGCACAAGACAGATATCTGTGGCTGCCATGGTTGCCAACTTCACCAAACCCACACAGGATGCCCCATCTCTTTTACAACATGATGAAGTGGAGACATACTTCCATGAATTTGGCCATGTAATGCATCAGCTTTGTTCTCAGGTAGGTGACATTGGTGTTCTTTTCTATAATGTACATTGATTGTATTGGATTGTATTAACACTACATGTGTGTCACAGGCAGATTTCGCAATGTTTAGTGGAACACATGTAGAGAGAGATTTCGTTGAAGCACCATCTCAAATGCTGGAAAATTGGGTGTGGGAGAGGCAGTCACTTCAAAGAATGTCAAAACATTATAAAACGGGTATTCCCATTCCAGAAGAGACTTTGGAAAAGCTTATAAAATCTCGTCTGGCAAACACAGGTATGATTCACTGTAAATTATCTTATAAGTGTATCCTTGATGTTTTTATAATCGCAAGATGAAATTTACAGTCTTCTAATCTTACTCTTCCCTACCAAAAAAATAAGCATTTTATGTCAATTGTAGATTGACAACTTTGGTTAATTAGGCACAGGGCCAAAGTGAATTGCTCCATGTAAGATATTTAGAGCCACACAAATTAATGCAGCTATGTATTATAAAAACAGTAACAAATGGGAGTTAATTCCTTTTAAACACCTGCTACCAGGCAGATTTGCAAATTAAACAGGGAAAAGGGGGAAAGGGAAAGGGAACAAGGAGCATTAATGGAGTGGCCAAATTAAAATGACCATAAAGTTCATAGATGAACTGATGCTGTAACCATAATAGTACGAAAAATAAAAAAAGGCACCCAGTCCTAGTGTCTGGGTAAGGGGTTACCTTAGCAAAGCTTTCTGATAGTCAATCACAAATTGGCTGAGTTGCCAGAAAGTTAAATAATTCACTTTATTTGAATAGTTAAAAACGTTATACATTTAGGCAACACACTTAATTAAAATGTTCATGGGTGAGGCGCAGTGGGACCAAAGGGGCCCTATTACTGCGACTATGATGTATTAATAGGCCTGACACAACAAACAAAAAACGCACTACACAAAACAATACATACAACGGATGACAGCGCCCGGACGCCGTAAGGATCTTGCTAGTAGCTGGCTGGTAGCGGGTGATCAAGTTGATGTCACCGATTTGGTATCTATTATTATTGTATTTATATTCACAATTAGCCAAAAAGTACCGGTCAGCAATAAGAAAGATCCTTTTGGGGATAGGTGGGAATGGTAGTGGGGGAACAGGTTAGGTGGTAATTAACTACTGCCGTCTTAACTAGTAATGCTAAGCATTGAAATTCCAAAGCTATTGGTGAGGATTAGAAAGCAGTAGAAGTCCACATGATGATGATCAAATCCTAGGAATGTTGATGAGAGGATCAAGGTTGTGGTTAGAAAAGATGCGGTAAAGGAATGATTGTCCTTTGTGCAGTTTAGGTGAAAGTCATTACACATAGTGAGTATAGAGAATATTCTCAGATGTATAGGGATATGAAATCTACCAAACTTAACTCAGATGAATAGAAATATTGGACTTTACCATTTGTAGCATCAGTTGTCCTCTGAGATCCGCTCTGGATTGATCATTCAAAAACACTGCCCACCTGATGAGAAGGAGTGCTGGTGAGAGGATGCGGCTCCGATGCAGGCAGGAGCAGCTGGAGGGACGGCAGGATCATATATTGTGAACCGCGGTCACTACCTCCTAGTCAGGTCACTGCTGTAGTAGCCATCTGCTGATGAAAGTCCTCCGGCTCCTGATATTCCTCCTAGGGGCTTGGATCCACTGCCAGTTGGTAGGGGAAATCAGAATTGGTGCGGATGCCGGATTAACATCCGTGGGATGGGCTGGTCGGAGCGGTCAGCTGTCAGCAGCTACTTGACGCTTCGTCTCATCTCCTGGTCTCACGCATGCGCACTATGCCCAGGCGCCCGCGGCGTGACGGCGTTGATGACGTCAACGCGTTTCGCTATTGCCGATAGCGTAGCTTCTTCTCGGACGACTCCAGGGCTGGTGATGACGCTCCTCTTGTATCGTCGGCTGCGATTAATCACCGCCCTGATGCTTCAGTTTTGACACAAGTGAATCTCAGTAAATTAATCACACTTGTATGTTTCTGTCAGGAGAGTTTAATGTGTTGTTTGTAAAGGGTAATGAGGGGATAACGGATACAGTAAACTGTGGGGGTGAGATTTTTTTTTGATTTTAGTAGTTAATTAAAATCCGGCTATATTTTTCAAATTGAGTTACAAGTGCCTGGCGTAGTGAATAATAGGGAAGGAGGACAAGAGGGAAGGGGTGAAACAACAAAAATGGACATGCTAATGCACCTAAAGGTAAGTAGAAATTAATAATACTGGATATTAAATGGAAATAAAAATAAAAAACAGAATGATAAGCATACTAGTAATAATATAAAGCTACCTAGGTATTAAGAAGTGGATATATTATAGTGTTGCCTACCATGTCAGCGTTTTATTCGTGTATGGTATCGATTCGCTGGCATGATTGGAGTGAAACGCCAAATATAATCCTTGATTGTTGTTTAAGTGGGTAGAAAGGGCTGAAAGTTTAGTTCAGTGTTTAGCCCTACCGGAACTAGCGACTTTAGGCGGTAAACCCACCATTTTTCTTTTTGAAGTAGTATGCGATCAAAATCGCCGCGTCTAGGGGGTAATTTTAGGGCATAAATGCTTTTTACCGTCATCCCACGCGAATTGCTCCCATGAAATTTAGCAAAGTGCTTTGCCAGAGGTTTCTCGGGGATTTTTGTTTTGTCATTAATTTCTCGCAAATGTTCTCCAATGCGAATTTTTAGCTGTCTTTTTGTTTTACCAATATAAATTTTGGGACATGGGCATGTAATCATGTAAATTAATCGAGATGTAGAACAGTTAATTAGATCATGAATTTTAAATGATCCCTTTCCATGCGCATCGGTAAAGGTGGAGGTTCTGTGTACATAGGGGCAAATTTGGCACCTATTACACGGGTACATACCGAGAGTTCGCGGATAGTCGGACAACCATGAATTTTCAGGTTTTCGCGTGAACTCTGACTGTATCAGCATATCCCCCAGATTTTTGGCCCGTCGGGCAACCATCTGGGGGGAAGTGCCTACTATCTTACCCAGACCCGGTGAGTTCGTGAGTAAGCCCCAATGTTTCTCTAGGATGGATCGAATGTCATTCCATTGAGAGCCAAAGGTGGTAATTAGTCTAACTGGACCGTCAGTTTTTGGTTTAAGTGGGTCCGTGTTGTGAGTTGACTCAATTAAGAAGAGTAGGCTCTGACGGTTTCGAGTCAATGCCTTCCGCCTAGCTCGCTTAATTTGACGATGTGAGTAGCCACGCTCTCTAAAGCGTGTATAGAGATCCTGGCTTTCCTTTCGGTAGTCGCTGGCTTTTGAGCAGTTTCTTTTGAGACGTAGGAATTGTCCCACCGGAATACCATTTTTTACCCAGTGGAGATTTGTTTTGTGTAGTGCGTTTTTTTGTTTGTTGTGTCAGGCCTATTAATACATCATAGTCGCAGTAATAGGGCCCCTTTGGTCCCACTGCGCCTCACCCATGGACATTTTAATTAAGTGTGTTGCCTAAATGTATAACGTTTTTAACTATTCAAATAAAGTGAATTATTTAACTTTCTGGCAACTCAGCCAATTTGTGATTGACTATCAGAAAGCTTTGCTAAGGTAACCCCTTACCCAGACACTAGGACTGGGTGCCTTTTTTTTCTTTTTCGTACCAGGCAGATTTGCGTGTGGTGGTGTTTTTTTTTTTTTTTTTCCCTGAGTTATTTTATTTTTCTTTTTTTGGGAGGGGTAGCCTAGGCCAGAATGATTTGCACTTGATCTCAGTCTCCTGGAATACTTTACATTACGTCTTCCAGATGTCTGCAGGACTGGGCACACAGCGCCCGGAGGGGGTGGGTTGGAGGGCGGGCCCAACATGTCATTGGTAGCTGGCTTCCTGCACATGAAAGAGGAAGCCAGCTTAAGAGGACTTTTATCTTGTTTGTGGCTGGAGCTTTTTTCTTTACAGTAGAACTCCAGCCTTACCTGTTTCTCCCCCATCTGCTTCTGCCTCTGATGCTTGGTGGAAAACTGTACTGTTCTTTAAATTTCTCCCCCTCCCTTCCCCACTGTGTGCCTCTGACTTTTCATGAATAGGTAGTGTAACATGCACCTTTCCTGTCTGGTTATGTCCATCCCAATAGACCCATTGAGTGTATTGGATGCAGCTCCTGGGCTGCAGAGGGTGATAGTCACTGCTACTATGTCTTATGTGGTGCATACAACTTCCATAGCTTCAGTTTGATCTACATAAGGAACCACCCCCTCCCTTTCTGTACTGAATTTGGGAAGTTACTTGAGAGTAGTCTGTGAAGTGTAATTGGGAATGTGAACACAAATAACAGCATCTCGTTTCATTTGCAAAAGTCCCCTTAAAGTGATTCTAAGGGTTAGTGTTTGCTATTAAAAAAAAAAAAAATATATATATACTTACCTCCACTGTGCAGCTCGTTTTGCACAGAGTGGCCCTGATCCTTATCTTCTGGGGTCCTCTAACGGCTCCCCACATCAGATAACTCCCTAGGAGAAGTGCTCTCCAGAAGGGGCTACCTTGCGCTACGCTCCCGAGTCCTGCATTCGCGTCCATAGACGCCGAATGTATGACTCGGCCCCGCCCCCGGCACCCACGTCATTGAATTTGCAATCAATCTATACAAATCAAGAGCCGAGAACCCCCTGCAGAGAGAAAGCATGTCCCCGCCGGGTCAAGTTCCAGGGCTCAGGTAAGTAAAACGGTGGGGCTGGGGGGCCGGTCACTGCCAGGTGTTTTTTCACCTTCATGCATAGGATGCATGAAGGTGAAAAAAAGCCAAGGTTTACAACCCCTTTAAAAGCTTATTATAGTATCCTTTTACTGTGCAGTGTGATCTGGTCTTTGACATGTGTAACACACACAGTATGCGCATTTCTGTCTTGTATTATCACGCTTACCCCTAACGCAGGTGGTCAGACGTTATAGCAGCCCCCTTTCCCAGAAGGCAAGCAGGCCTTCCAGTACTCAGTTGCCCCCAGGACTTATACACAATGCTAAAGTGCCTGGCTACCATGCCAGAGCATGCGCGAGCTGAGCAAACAAGTACTTGCAGTTGGTAGACAGGCAGAGTGGTTCAATGACAGTCCAGGTAAAAGGCAGGTAGAGTACAGAGAATAGTTGTTATCAGATCCAAAGTCATACACAGGGAAATCCAATCTAGCAGGGCAGACAAGCAGACATCTCGATCAGGTCTTGCACACTATCACAAGCATGAGACTGAAGGTTTGGTTTGCTTAAAGTGATTGTAAAGTCTCTTTTTTTTTTTTGTTAATAATAAACCTGTTATACTTACCTGCTCTGTTGCTGTGGATTTCCACAGGGCAGCCTGGATCCTCCTCTTCTCGGGTCCCTCTTCGCTGCTCCTGTCCCCTCCCTCCGTTTGAGTGCCCCTACAACAAGCAGCTTGCTATGGGGTCACCCAAGCCGAGCTGCAGCTCTGTGTGTCCATTCAGACACGGAGCTATGGTTCAGCCCTGCCCCCATTCTTACCTAATTGGGTAACTGGCTTGACAGCAGCGGGAGCCAATGGCGCCGGTGCTGTGTCTCAGCCAATCAGAAGGGAGAGTCCCGGATGGCTGAGGATCAAGCTAGAGCTCAGGTAAGTATTAGGGTGGCTGAGTGGGACTGCTGCACACAGAAAGCTTTTTATCTTATTGCATAGAGTGCATTAAGATAAAAAAACTTCTGCCTTTACAATCACTTTAAATCAGGTTTGGTCTCCACTCAGAGACTGGCCACATTAATCACCTTGCAGGTGGACAGGCAGAGAGGGGAAATGCATCATAGCCAAAACCAGGATGTTGGAACCAGCAGTTATGATGGAGCAGAAGCGCTTAAACTCGTGACATTACCCCCCCCCCCCCTTCTGAGGAGAGGCCTCTGGACCCTTAGAGGCAAGCTGGACATCCGGCACAGGACCATCTGGCTGAGCAAAAGTCCAGGAATCCGTGAGGTCAGGTCGGTCAGCAGGTGCCGTGTCACTGGAGTCAAGCTGGATAGCTGAAGCACTAACTGGATGCAGAGTGGTTTGAAGAAAAGGTCAAAGATCCCACCTGGCCTAATGAGGCAGTCTATCCAAAGGATGGAACTTCTTAGACAGGTTTGAGCAGATGTAGTTGCAGTAGGGTGAGGCAAGGTTACTGAAAGTCCCGAATATGAAAAATCAGGAGGCTTAATTGGCATGGGCTGAACCAGAAAAACTGATGCAGAGACAGACTGGACAGCATTGGCAGGTGTAGAAGCCGCAGAACTTGAGGACAAAATGGCCTGGATGTTTGTCCAAGGATATTTAGGGCCAGGAAAAGGTAGGGGTAATCCAGAGAGCTTGACTTTTGAGGACTTAGAGCGAGCACAGGTTTTGCAAGCCTTTACATAGGAATCAGAGTCCTTCTGGAGAGAGGGCCACCAAAGCCTGCAAGAAACCAAAGAAAAAGTTTTAGCAATCCCTAGGTGCCTGACAGTCTTAGAGTAATGTGTCTCTGAAAGCACTTTTATGCCTAAGGTGGAGGGGAACAAAAAGCTTTCCAGGGAGTAGATTGGGCGGAACACAAGACTGAGGCTTTAAAATAGAGTCCAAAAGGTCAGGGGAAAAGAGGTAAGATATTGAGAAACTTAGAAGAAGTTTCCAAACAGGGCTCAAGGCTGCAAGACAGCAGGTAGGTTCTGCCTGTAGGAGGAAAAGATTCAGACTGAGGCAATTGGCTGGAGAGGTGGCCTATAGAGAATTCAATAAACTTGTCAGTGTCTTTTGCTACAACAGAGTCCTATAAAGGCAAATAGTTATGCAAACTGGAGTCACACTTGGAACACACGTCCATGATCAAAATCCAAATAGGACTGTAATTAAGGTACATGACTGGTACTGGCCACAAAATAGTTACTAATGGGCAACTGGTCAGCAGTTTTAATGCAATTGTGGATGCAGGTCTGGGACAAGGACCTAATCTCCCCTGCAGCCCAATCTATGTGTGGGTTCTGAACTTTAAGCCAAGGATAACTTAAGATAAGGGGATACACAGGAAATGTTATCAAGTAGAAGCGGATTGTCTGTCTCCCTATGAAATTCCTCAATGGTCAGAGTAATAGGTATAGTGCACAAGGGTGACCAGGCTCCTGGACAAGGTAGAGTTATCAACAGCTAAGACTGAAAAGGGTCTGTGCACATTAGTCAAGGGAATCTGTAGACGGTGTGCTAGGTCCCTATCTTTGAAATTGCTAGAGGCACTGGAATCTGAAAGCAGAGAGGTGATGAGAAAACATGACAGAACTAGGTTGTGCAGGAACAAATGATTAATCTCAGGGGGAACCTGTCACTGTATAGTCTAAAGAAGCAGACCCCACCCGCACCTCCACTCTCTGCATGCCTTTCCCATAAACGCCTGTCTATACGGATGGATATTTGCATTGCTTCATTCAGTGACTTTGGTTCAGGGTAGTGTACTAAGGAGTCTTTGAGGTCTGATAAGCCTAACCTGGCTTCTTAGAGCTGGGTCATTCTACCCTGAGTCAGGTGCCCAGTGGCGAAAATCTGAGCAGTATTGTTCAGCGGTGCTTTTACCCTGGCGTAATGACCTAAGGTTAGTTTTTGCTTAGTTGGCACAGTCAGGCTCATCATAGAGTAAAACTAGGGCCTTCCAAAAAGCTTCAACTGACCCTCTGGCTGGTTTGTCTGCAGGGAGACTAAAAGCCCAAGACTGGGGGTCCCCCTGCAACCATGTAGTAATCGGGTTAATCCGCTGTGCTTTAGAACCAGAAGAGCGTGGCTTAACCGCTTCAGATCCGGGCCATTGCCAAATGACGGCAACAGCGCGGATCTAAATTGCCGGGACGACGTCTATTGACGTCGTCCCATGCACGAGCGGCCTGCGCGCCCCCTGCAGGGCGAGCTCGGTGATCAGCAAGTCTGAGACTCGCCTGATCACAGATCAGAGTAAGGGGTTGGTCCCGACCCCTTACCACATGATCAGCTGTCAGCCAATGACAGCTGATCATGTGATGTAAACAGAGCCGGTAATCGGCTATTTTTCCTCCTCGCGCTGACAGCGTGAGGAGAAAAAAAATACCTGATCACCGGCGGCCGTGATCAGGACATCAGTCCCGATCACAGCGATCAGACTGTCACAAAGCAATACCAGTGCCCGCCAGCGTCACCCATCAGTGCCCACAGTGCCACCCAGTGCCCATCAGCGCCCACATCGGTGCAACAGTGCTGCCCATCAGTGTCACCTACCAGTGCCCCCATCAGTGGTACCTATCAGTGCCCATCAGTCCCACCTATCCGTGCCACCCATCAGTGCCGCCTTAACTGTGCCTATCAGTGCCGCCTTATCTGTGCCTATCCGTGCCCATCAGTGCAGCCTATCAGTGCCCACCAGTGCCGCCTCATCAGCGCATATCGATGAAGGAGAAAAATTACCTGTTTGCAAAATTTTATAACAAACAATTAAACATGATTTTTATTTTTTCCAAAATTTCCATCTTTTTTTGTTTAGCAAAAAATAAAAACCCCAGCTGTGATTAAATACCACCAAAACAAAGCTCTATTTGTGGGAAAAAATTTTAAAAATTTCATTTCGGTACAGTGTTGTATGACCGCGCAATTGTCATTCAAAGTGTGACAGCGCTGAAAGCTGAAAATTGGTCTGGGCAGGAGGGGGGTTTAAGTGCCCAGTAAGCAAGTGGTTAAAGTGGTTGTTAAGCCACTACTATAAAAACCTCCCACCCCTCTGTAAGATTACAGTTGTGCCTGTGTTTATACAAAAAATATGCCAATCTGTACCTATATCAGAGCAGCTCTCGGCGCTCACTGCTCTCTCCTCTGCCTGGCTGACAGTTCCAGCGGGCGGGGCCGAGCACACCCGGTGATGTCAGCCAGGGAGAAGGGGAAGAGAGGAGCGAGCAGAGGAGTCACGGGAGCCGCTCTGATATAGGTACAGTTCGGCATAATTTTTATATACCAGAGGCACAAATTTTTTGTTATGTTACAGAGGGGATGGGAGGATTTTTATAGTAGTTATGAGAGCAGCGAGAGGGGAGGGGGCAGCCTCTGACCTGAGCAGACAGGCAGGGATGGGGGGGGGGGACAGAGCAGGGCTGCGGATGAAGGAGGCATGTAAACTGACCATGGTGTCAGGGCTCAGCAGCCATGATATACCGTGGTTAGTTTACAGGGGGGAGGATATAGCCAGGCAGGATCAGCCAGGTTGTTGGGGGTGATAGAAGGGGCCAAATTACACAGCGCAAGCACTGTGCTGTATAACATGCTTTAACCACTTGCTTACTGGGTACCCCTCCTATCCAGACCAATTATCAGCTTTTAGTGCTGTCGCACTTTGAGTGACAATTGCGCGGTCATACAACACTGTACTCAAATTAAATTTTTATCATTTTTTTTCCCCACAAATAGAGCTTTCTTTTGGTGGTATTTGATCACCTCTGTGGTTTTTAGTTTTTGTTAAAAAAAATTGAAAGACCGAATTTTTAAAAAAATTATTTTATTTTTTTAATATTGTTATAAAATTTTGCAAACAGGTAATTATTCTCCTTCATTGATGTACGCTGATGAGGCGGTACTGATGGGCACCTATAGGTGGCAGTGATGGGCACTGATGGGTGGCAGTGATGGGCACTAATTGCTTACACTGTTGGCAGCACTGCTAGGTGGCACTGATTGGCACCACTGTTGGGCATTGATAGGTGGCACTGCTGGGTACTGGCAGGCACAGATGAGGCATATGTGCCTCCTTCCTCTTTGGGACCGATGTCCCTTTTAACATAAGCCGGTGATCAGTTTTTTTTTTTTGTTTTTTTTTCTCCTCACGCTGTCGGCAGAGATATTTAATTAGCGGACCTCCAGCTGTTGCAAAACTACAAGTCCTATCATGCCTTTGGGTCACATGCTTGTGGCTGTCAGAGTCTTGCTATGCCTCATGGGACTTGTAGTTCTGCAACAGCAGGAGGTCTACTAATTGCATATCCCTGTCCTAAAGCAATGCCCCTGAAGGGAGGGAGACCCTATTATAGAAACTGCCACCAAAGGAGGACCTAATCTGTTATTTGTAATATGCTGAGTCCAAAGGCAGCATTTTCTACGTGCTTGATATCGACCTGGTAAAAACCCTGTAGATGCATAAACCAAAGACCAAATGGTGGTCTTGTACCCCTGGGTCACCGACCTCCAATAATGGATGGCCCAAGATACTCCCACACCTGGTAGAGAATCTCTCCCCAGAAAAAAAAATTGTTTTTTGCCATTTAAACCATAGGCATCATTGATAAACTGGCAGATCCACTGCTAAATATTCGACCTGGATGCCGCCTGCCCTTCCTGGGCTCTTCTGGCAGCACAACCAGGATTCCTGACTTGTGAAGACAACTCAAGTAGACCCTGAGCGTCTGGGGGGTGGGGGGGTGGGGGGAGTGTCAAATAAGGGAGAACCAGACCTTAAGGTACTATCAGTGTATGTACCTCCATTGGCAGTGGGACTCTTGTCTTGGACACACCTGTCCCAACTGTTGTAGAACTTGGAATCTAGTAGATTCCCCTGCAGATTTCCCCTTGCCACTATCCTATACCTGAAATACGTATTGGCGATGGAGACAGCACTTGTACAGAAAGTGGTACACCTCCCTGAATCGCATGACCTCTGGTGCCGCTCCGGTGGTTTAGAATATAATCTCTGCAAAGGCATTTCCAGATTGAACAGGTTTGTCCTATAATCCAGAGCAACGCATACTGGCCAAAAAATTACCCGCTATTGGACAGTATTTTCTCCTGTGGAGATCAAGCCTACTGAACTGTAGTCAGCCTTAAGTCACCTTGGAGAGACTGGCATCAGTGGTTATCTTCCAGATTCCTTAAATTCCTGAAGAATATCAAGCACCAATCTTTGCTCTGCAACACCCCGGAAACAGAGCCTTCCGGCAAACCAATGCCTGCATCCTCAAGTCCCTGACAGGGAATGAACCTTTACCAAGACCTGGAGTAGGGCTGTATGTGAAGAGCGTGCTTTGACCCAAACACAGGTTCCTTCTGTAGAAATATACAGTGGGACGGAAAGTATTCAGACCCCCTTTAAATTTTTCACTCTTTGTTATATTGCAGCCATTTGCTAAAATCATCTAAGTTAATTTTTTTTCCTCATTAATGTACACACAGCACCCCATATTGACAGAAAAAAACAGAATTGTTGACATTTTTGCAGATTTATTAAAAAAGGAAAAACTGAAATCTCACATGGTCCTAAAGTATTCAGACCCTTTGCTGTGACACTCATATATTTAACTCAGGTGCTGTCCAATTCTTCTGATCATCCTTGAGATGGTTCTACACCTTCATTTGAGTCCAGCTGTGTTTGATTATACTGATTGGACTTGATTAGGAAAGCCACACACCTGTCTATATAAGACCTTACAGCTCACAGTGCATGTCGGAGCAAATGAGAATCATGAGGTCAAAGGAACTGCCTGAAGAGCTCAAACAGAATTGTGGCAAGGCACAGATCTGGCCAAGGTTACAAAAAAAATTCTGCTGCACTTGAGGTTCCTAAGAGCACAGTGGCCTCCATAATCCTTAAATTGAAGACGTTTGGGACGACCAGAACCCTTCCTAGAGCTGGCCGTCTGGCCTGAGCTATCTGGGGAGAAGAGCCTTGGTGAGAGAGGTAAAGAAGAAACCAAAGATCACTGTGGCTGAGCTCCAGAGATGCAGTCGGGAGATGAGAGAAAGTTGTAGAAAGTCAACCATCACTGCAGCCCTCCACCAGTCAGGGCTTTATGGCAGAGTGGCCCGACGGAAGCCTCTCCTCAGTGCAAGACACATGAAAGCCTGCATGGAGTTTGCTAAGAAACACCTGCAGGACTCCAAGATGGTGAGAAATAAGATTCTCTGGTCTGATGATACCAAGATAGAACTTTTGGCCTTAATTCTAAGCAGTATGTGTGGAGAAAACCAGGCACTGCTCATCACCTGTCCAATACAGTCCCAACAGTGAAGCATGGTGGATGCAGCATCATGCTGTGGGGGTGTTTTTCAGCTGCAGGGACAGGACGACTGTTTGCAATCGAGGGAAAGATGAATGCGGCCAAGTACAGGGATATCCTGGACGAAAACCTTCTCCAGAGTGCTCAGGACCTCAGACTGGGCTGAAGGTTTACTTTCCAACAAGACAATGACCCTAAGCAACACAGTTTAAATAACAAAGGAGTGGCTTCACAACAACTCTGTGACTGTTCTTGAATGGCCCAGCCAGAGCCCTGACTTAAAACCAATTGAGCATCTCTGGAGAGACCTAAAAATGGCTGTCCACCAACGTTTACCATCCAACCTGACAGAACTGGAGAGGATCTGCAAGGTGGAATGGCAGAGGATCCCCAAATCCAGGTGTGAAAAACTTGTTGCATCTTTCCCAAAAAGACTCATGGCTGTATTAGATCAAAAGGGTGCTTCTACTAAATACTGAGCAAAGGGTCTGAGTACTTAGGACCATGTGATATTTCAGTTTTTCTTTTTTAATAAATCTGCAAAAATGTCAACAATTCTGTGTTTTTCTGTCAATACGGGGTGCTATGTGTACATTAATGAGGAAAAAAAATGAACTTAAATGATTTTAGCAAATGGCTGCAATATAACAAAGTGAAAAATTTAAGGGGGTCTGAATACTTTCCACCCCCACTGTATATCGAAGGAACCCCTGGAATTGACTGCTTCTTGAGCAAAGATTGAGGTAAAGAGTATTGAGGGGTCTTCAGCAAACCCAGCACTGGGGCTAGATGCTTTGAGAATCCTCCTGAGCTGTGGCCAACCCAAAGGGAAGATTCACAAAAAAAGGCTTTCCACTGCAATTACAGAAATCCTTGATGAGCCTGAAAACAAACCGCCACATGAAACCTACCTCTTGCAGAGAGGTCATCCCTGAACCACCTAACCGATCTGAAAACAGAAGGATGTTCAGCGAGTTGAGATCTTAAGATAGACATCATGTTCCTACTGCCACCATTTAATTGTCTCACAATAATGAGCTCCAAGAACAAATGTAAGGCAAAGACTAACAGACCCCCACCCAAGAGGTGCCCTTAACCTACCAGGTTACTGCCGGCAAAAGATGGAACAAACCACCTCAGACTGCCCTAAGTCTTACTGGCCTGAGATACTCTCAAAAACCCAGCAGCCTCAGATGCCTCCTTCAACCCGGTGGGGAATAGCTTACAGCATCTGGTATCCTCGGGCAGTCTCCCATCTGTATACTAACCAGGCTTGATCATGCCGAGATCAGGCATGAACAAGGTGATGTGGCCGCAGTCTGACGAAAAATTAATGCGCCAGGACACCCTGTAATGCCAAACACCACAGTGGTTCAGATGCACCCAAAACCACTGTCCATCAGGGGATGTGGATACCTGCCAGATCACTGAACCTGGGAGCGGTACTCTTGCTTCCCCCGGCTGCCTCTTCTTCTTTTTTTTTTTTTTTTTTTGCAACACTTTAACCTCCCTGGCGGTTTTCCCGAGTGTGGCTCGGGGTAAAATTCAGTCCCATTAGCGGTAACCCCGAGCCACACTCGGGATCGCATTGCAGGATCCTGGTGCGGCGTTACCTTGTCCCCGGGATCCTGCGATGTCGCCCGCAGTGTCCGTGGGCTCTGTCTCCTCCGAAGCCTCTCCTTGCCAGGCTCCGTTCCCTGCGAGCGTCGCGACGCACGGGGGCGGAGCCTGGCGGCAAATTCAAAAAATAGTAAAAATCATAACACATACAGTACTGCAATCTTACAGATTGCAGTACTGTATGAAATCATTTCACATCCCTTTTTGTCTCCAGTGCTTTGTCATATGCCCTGCATGCAGTTTTATATTATATATACTGTTCTTTCTGCCTGGAAACTGGAGATTGTCCATAGCAACCAAAAAGTGTCCCTTTACGTCAAAAGTGGCTTTAGACCAGCTAGAAAACAGCGATAGTAAATTAGAACACTTGCAGAATTGAGCGATAGTGAATCGTGGGGAAATTTATTTTATTATATTTTTTTTTAATTATTTTTATTTATTATATTATTTATGCTTTTGTGTTTCAAACTTTATCATACCCGGGATATCTACTAGACTCTTGTTTGGACAGATTTAAGTGTGTTATTGTTAAGAATAACAGGCCTACAATATAAAACGCCAAATTTCCATGCAAAATAATTGTACCGCTTTCAGCACCTAAAATCCGAAATAATCATACCGCCAGGGAGGTTAACTGATATAACGGGTATCCTAATAAATAGTCCTCCAAGGATGCAGGCCTAAATCAATGTTTGTTTACCTCTATACAAGCCCTTGGGTATGCAAGTACCTAGGCATGCAAATATGCAGGTATACAAGTACTCTTGCCATTCCTGCATTCTTGTATGCGGTACAGGGTCAATACACTCATATGGACGTACCCTCAGGCAAACAAGCACCCCGGCAAAAAGGCCCATATGCATTATTCCTATGTAAATAAGTACATGGGTAAATGGTCCCGGAGAAACCAAGTACATATGTATACAGCTTAATTTAATAAACATGTGTATGCAGTACAAATAAAAACATGCCAGCATGTGTCCAAGCAATATGCTTCTATGGAAGTATGTGTTCATGCAAATATGCATGTGGGCAGAATATGAAAGTGTGTGTTGTATACACGCATTCATGCAACACGTGCCCATGGAAACAGGTATTCCCGCAATAAGCAAGCATGCGTTTATGAAGCTTGTTTATGCAACATGGGTTTTGTTTTTGTTTTTTCTTTTTTGTGATCATGTATTTTTATGCGATCCAGCATCTTTATGCGAGCCAGCATTTTTAAGCGAATAAGCATCTTTATATATCAAGCAGCTTTATGTGATCCAGCAGTTCTAAGAGATCAAGTATTCTTATGCAACCATGGGGGTTATTCACCTAAGGGCAAACCCACCTAAAGTCAAAAGTGTACCGCAAGTGCACCTGGAAGTCAAATCGCCGGAGATCCGAGGGGGATATGCAAGGAAAATAAAAAAACAGCATTTTAGCCTGCACATGATTGGATGACAAAATCAGCAGAGCTTCCCCTCATTTCAGATCTACCTCCTAGATTCAGAGCGACTGCACCCACAGTGCAAAGTGGATACGCCCTCCGCAAACAACTCCCCATGTATCCTATGTGAACATGTATATTCAAGCAAACCTGTATAATCCTGTATCTTTATGCAATCAAACATCTTTATGCGATCAAGAATTTCTATGCGATCATGCATCTTTGTGACTATGTAAAATCATGTATATCTATACAAACATGTCTAAACACTCATCTTTATGCAACCATGTATGTTTTTTATGCAACCATGCATCTTCATGATCATGAATAATCAATGTCCATTTATATAAACATGTCCAAACCTGCATCTTTATGCAAGCCTTAATAACCATGTATCTCTATGCGATTATGCATTCTATGCAACCATGAACATGTATCTCCATGCAAACATGTAAATTCTTGTACATTTCTGGAAACACGAAAAAAACATGCATCTTTGTGCATGCTTAAGCAACCATGCATTCTGTGCAACCCTGATCATGTATCTCTATGCGAACATGTATATTTATGCAAAACATGACTTCTTGTGCAACCGTGCGTTTTTGGCAACCGTGCATTCCAGCAACCGTGCGTTTTTAGCAACCGTGCTTTTTCAGCAGGTTTTGCTAGCACCTGCTTAACCGAAGTTGGGCCCAACTAGACCTGCAGGATCTAGCCAAGCACATATGCAATATACTGGAGATATGCCCACGTTTTCCAAAACGTGTATATTTAAACATGAATTTAAGTAACAAGATTGCAAGCATGTATACTACGCTGCACATGCTTATAGAGCAGTCAACATTTTTAAAGTGAACTGCTAACCATATAGGGGGGTGTTTTAACTTTCAGTTGTACAGTCCCCCCGAATAAGCAGTAAATGTGCAGCATAAAATCATGACTTGCCTCACATAGTAAGTACTCACACTTTGTTAGTATCCTTAGGCTGCTGCTAGGTCTCCAGAGGCCAACTGAACCTGTTGCCAAATGGCATCGCTGCCCTTCCACTTCCGGCCTATATAAAAATAGGCCATACTGAGCGAGCCTGCGCCCTCTAGTGGCTGGAGGATAAACTGCAGTCCACGTGAGTAAGAGTACATGGCATGAATAAACGGCACACTGCTCCCAGTGGCCACCGGGAGAACAGACAGTCAGATTTCTCTCTCTTTAAAAAAAAAAAAAGAGAAACTGCAAAAAAATGCAGACTTACCATTCCTGCTGCAGGACTCTGAACATAACAGGAGTCCAATCTTCACCCATCACGGCGAGCTTTGTCATAAAAGACCTTCAGAGACTGGGTCCCCCTCAATCTGGGGTCCACTCCCCTGGACCTGTATAGCACCCTGCAGGAAAGCACCTTGGTCAGAACAAACACTGCACAGGTTTCCATTACGCAGGGTCCAGCGCTGTAAGGCTGCATTACAGGCAAAATCTTCTCTCCTTTCCATGAGGCTCGGGTACCATCCATTTTAGCCTTCATGCCATCCGAATGGATCCAATCATAACGCCCTTTACTGGGACATCATTAAGTTTTGAAGAGCTTCAAACGGCTATGACCATCACCTTCAAGACACTGGCAAAAAAACTGAGGTACTTCCTATATGGGAGAGGTTATATGGGGGGAACTTTCTTACTATTGGTTGTCCGTGTCCAATCACCTAAAGGTAGCGTATAACCCAGATAGTCATTATTATGGTGCTTTGTGTCCCGTGATGTACCACGAAGGAGGGTAAATCTTCTGGAGGTCAAGTGGTTAAAGGCTTGTGATCATGTAAAGCTTACCCCTAACCCAGGTGGTCAGACACTATAGCTGGCTACTCTGTTCTTTGCCTATAGCAGCCCCTTCCCATAAGGCAAGCAGGCCTACCGGTACTCTGTCAGGACTACACAATACCATAGTGCCTGGCTACCACTTGCGATTGGCAGACAGGCAAAGCGGTATAGTGACAGTCCAGGTAAAAGACAGGCAGAGTTCAGAGAATAGTCATTATCAGATCCAAGGTCATACACGGGGAAATCCAATCTAGCTATGGCATATTTTTGTTTGTTTTTTACTAGTAATGGCAGTGATCTGCGATTTTTAGCGGGACTGTAACATTGCGGGGGACAGATGAGACGCTTTTGACACTTTTTTTGGGACCATTGACAATTTATACAGCGATCAGAGCTAAAAATGGCTGCGGATTACTGTATAAATGTCACTGTCCGGGAGTGTTTCTAACTGTGGGGGGCTGGGACTGCCTGGAGGAGGAGAAAGATCGCTGTTCCTAAACGGTAGGAACAGGAGTTCTGTTTCTCCTCCCCTGACAGAACGGAGATCTGTCTATTTACATTGACAGATCTCCGTTCTGTCTCTGTCGAGAGCAATCGTGGGTGGCCGACAGGCATCGCGCCCGCTGGCCACGCGCATCGGCGTCGTGACGAGCGCCCCCTACAGCTCTTAAAGCGGCCGACTCAACAGTTACAGTGATTTGCCCAGGGAGCCAACCTGCCGCAGTATAACTGCGGCGGTTTGTCCTTAAGTGGTTAAAAAGGAGCTCCAGTCTGGGCAAAAAAAACTAACTGACTTTTAATATAAGGACACTTGCCTGTCCAAGGGTTCAGCGATGTCGGCACCCGAACTGATTCTTCAATCGGCTTCAAGTGCAGGTGCTGGCATCTTAGGTAAGAGAAACCGGCAGTGACGCCTCTGGCGTCACAGCCGTTTTTCATACTGCGGATGCGCGAGTCCCTGTATAGCTCAAGTGGAGGCAGGTACCTGTCAAGACCAGGTACCCCCCCCCCCCCTCCAAAAAAAAATATGGCAGTGGAGGGGAGGAGGGTGCAAACAAGTGGAGCTTCCCCTTTTGGGGATATCTACAAAATGCAAATAATTGAATCGTTGGGTGGAACTACAGGGATGTGCTGGCTCCACCTGACTCCTTGAGGCTGTAGGACCATTCACGCAGGGCAGCACAGCTTGTGCATGAGAAGCGGGGAGTCCGATGTGAAGCCGCAAGGAATCATAACCGGCTTCCCACAGTAAACGTGCCAGGGACCCGAAGACCGGGAAAGAATCGGCCTGGTTGAGGACCGTGCAGGATCCCTGGACAGGTAAGTGTCCTTTTTATTAGAAGTCAGCAGCTACAGTATTTGTACCTGCTGACTTTTGATTTTCTTCAAACAGCCTGAAGATTCTCTTAATCTGTCCTCATAGCTGGGCTCCTCAGTGTCTCTTAGTTTGGTTGCCCTTCTCACTTTCTCCAGTTCTCCAATATCCTTCTGTTCAAGGTTTCCAAAACTGAACTGCATATTCCAGATGAGGTCTTTCTAATAATTTGTACAGGGATAAAATGATTCTCTCTCTCTCTCTCTCTCTCTCTCTCTCTCTCTCTCTCTCTCTCTCTCTCTCTCTCTCTCTCTCTCTCTCTCTCTCTCTCTCTCTCTCTCTCTCTCTCTCTCTCTCTCTCTCTCTCTCTCTCTCTCTCTCTCTCTCCTCTCTCTCTCTCTCTCTCTCTCGAACCCCTGCACTCTGTGTCCCTTTAAGCCAGCAGATAAGCAGGAGGGTTCAGTGGTGGGACAGAAAAGCGGGGGGTGGAGCAGATGTGAAAGGAGGTGTATTGGTGGGACTGATGAGCAGGGGGTTACAGTGGTGGGGCAGGAGAGCAGGGTGGTACAGAGGTGAAAAAGATGTGCAGGAGGTACGTTGGTGGGGCAGATGAGAAAGCGGGTTACAGTGGTGGGGCAGATGAGCAGATGGGTTCAGTGTGAAGACAGATGAGAAGGATGTGGAAACCTTGCAAAAAGATCTGAACAAATAGGGTGGGCAACTACATGGAAAATGAGGTGTAATGTAGAAAAATGTGAAATAATGCATTTGGGTGGCAAAAATATGAATGCAATCTATACATTTGGGGGGAGAACCTCTGGGGGAATCTAGGATGGAAAAGGACCTGGGGGTCCTAGTAGATGATAGGCTCAGCAATGGCATGCAATGCCAAGCTGCTGCTAACAAAGCAAACAGAATATTGGCATGCATTAAAAAGGGGATCAACGCCAGAGATAAAACGATAATTCTCCCGCTCTACAAGACTCTAGTCCGGTCGCACCTAGAGTATGCTGTCCAGTTCTGGGCACCAGTCCTCAGGAAGGATGTGCTGGAAATAGAGCGAGTGCAAAGAAGGGCAACAAAGCTAATAAAGGGTCTGGAGGATATTAGTTATAAGGAAAGGTTGTGAGCAACTTATTCTCTCTGGAGAAGAGACGCTTGAGAGGGCATATGATTTAAATTTATAAATACCATACTGGTGACCCCACAATAGGGAAAAAACTTTTTTGTGGAAGGGAGATTAACAAGACACGTGGCCACTTATTAAAATTAGAAGAAAAGAGGTTTAACCTTAAACTACTTGGAGGGTTCTTTACTGTAAGTGCAGCATGGATGTGACATTCCCTTCCACAGGCAGTGGTCTCAGCGGGGGGAGCATCGATAGTTTCAAAAAACGATTAGATAAGCACCTGAACGACAGCAACATACAGGGATATACAATGTAATACTGACATATAATCACACACATAGGTTGGACTTGTGTCTTTTTTCAACCTCACCTACTATGTAACTGTAGCATGGGAATACGGCGGTGGAGCAGATGTGCAGGGAGATACAGTGGTGGGGCAGATGAGAAAAGGCGTACATTGATGGGGCAGATGAGCAGGGGGGTTACAGTGGTGGGGCAGATGTGCAGGAGGTACAGTGGTGGGAAAGATGAGCGGGGGGGGGGTTGTTGGGGCAGATGAGAAGGAGGTTCAGCACTGGGACAGAAGAGCAGGGGGGTACAGCGGTGGGGCAGATGTGAAAGGAGGTGCATTGGTGGGACAGATGAGCAGGGGGTTACAATGGTTGGGCAGAAGAGCAGGGGATACAGAGGTGGGGCAGATGTACAAGGGGAAACAGTGGTGGGGCATAGGAGAAAGGAGGTACATTGGTGGGACAGATGAGCAGGGGGTTACAGAGGTGGGGCAGAGGAGTGCGGAGGAGAAAGGAGGTACATCAGTGCAACACATGAGCAGGGGTTATAATGGTGGGACAGATGAGCAGGGGGCGTACAGTGGTGGGGCAGATGGGCATGGGGGTCACAGTGGTGGGTTAGAAGAGCAAGGTGGTACAGTGGTGGGGCAGATGTACAGGAAGTTGCAGGGGGGTACAGAAGTGGGGCAGAGGGATGCAGAGGAGAAAGGAGGTACATCAGTGGAAGTTCAGTGTTTGGACAGATGAGAAGTTGGTTGAGCAGTGAGACAGAAGAGCATGGAGGTACAGTGGTGGGGCAGATGTGCAGGGAGTTACAGTGGTGGGGCAGATGTGCAGGGGGTTACAGTGGTGGGGCAGTGTGCTGAAAAATGTTTCCAAAGAAATTTGAGCGTGCTGATTTTATAACAAAAAAAGTCAACTTCACACTCTCAATCACAAACTATTTTTTATAAAGTAAATGCTGTAAACTACTTGAGTATCAGTAAGAAATTAACATCCTGCACTCTCCCAGCCTCAGATCAGCCCCAATTCCTGCACCTTCACACCTCAGATCACTGTACCCCCTGCAAATCTCTTCCACCACTGTCACCCCCTGCGCATCTGCCCCACCACTGTCACCCCCTGCGCATCTGCCCCACCACTGTCACCCCCTGCGCATCTGCCCCGCCACTGTCACCCCCTGCGCATCTGCCCCGCCACTGTCACCCCCTGCGCATCTGCCCCGCCACTGTCACCCCCTGCGCATCTGCCCCGCCACTGTCACCCCCTGCGCATCTGCCCCGCCACTGTCACCCCCTGCGCATCTGCCCCGCCACTGTCACCCCCTGCGCATCTGCCCCGCCACTGTCACCCCCTGCGCATCTGCCCCGCCACTGTCACCCCCTGCGCATCTGCCCCGCCACTGTCACCCCCTGCGCATCTGCCCCGCCACTGTCACCCCCTGCGCATCTGCCCCGCCACTGTCACCCCCTGCGCATCTGCCCCGCCACTGTAACTCCCTGACCAGACATATGACGACCTCCCATGCAGTCAGTTGGCAACTGCTCAGCATGTTCTAACTGTGTAGGGATGAGAGTGACTAGGAGAGGAGCCATATCGTTTTTTCCCTACTTAGAAGAAGAAACTATATGGCTCCTCTCCTCTGACCGCACAGGGATTAGTGTGTTTACACACACAAATCCCTTTGCTGGCGCTCGTGCACGCGATCGCGTGTGGCGATCGTGCCTGCTGGCCATGTGCATCGGGTCCCCCCGCCGTGCAGCAGGCGCTCACGCGCCCTCTGGTGGCCGAAAACGGGAAGGACGTACCCATATGGGATTTCGCTCAGGAGTGCCATTGTGCTGCAGTATATCTGCGTGACACGATCGGCAAGTGGTTAAACTACGTCTTTGACAGTACATGCCGGAGAGACCACCAACCTGTAAGTGACCGGAATCTGAGAGTCAATTTTAGGAACACCAGAGCACCTCCTTTGCACATAACCCAGCAAAACGAGGACTTGTACGCATTAAATGGTGGGAAGTTAAGCCTGTGCTGACGGTGACTACATGGAAAGAGAATTACTAATAAGACAATATGTTTTTTTTACTATGCCCTCAAAAAACACACCCCAGAGATTTACTAAATAAGTACCCTATGAGTGGGTCGCAAATAAAATAAACTTTTCAGCCAAAGTCTGCCTTCTGATCCAGGTCCTTGTTTAGTCTATAGTTCTTCACAAAGGCATTGACACTAGTCCCAGTAGTCATTTTACAGGTCTGGTTTACTGTTGCTGAAGCTGCTGTGACCCAAGAAGTAGGGGCTGTCCTGGTAGAATGAACTTTTAAACACTTGAAGACTTATGACCAGTTAATTTTAGTGATTTTTCTAAGCTATATTTCTCCGTTTACAGAGGGGTGTAGAATTACTATCTATCCATCTCCTGTAAATATTGTAGCAAGAAATTTCTTGACAAACAATTCTAAAAAGACTATCTCTCTTCATTTGGTGGACATGAGTGAAAGCCAAGGTAATCTGGGTATGACCTCCAGCAGCTAGGAAGGATCTAAAGAGAATATGATCCTAGCTTGGAAATTTTGAAATAAAGGTGGACCATTCCTGCATAACATGTGTTGTAATGGCCACTTGTAGTCTGTTAGAAGATCATGTGTCTGGAAGACAGGAATAGAACATTGTCAGGAAGTGTCTGAACAACGACCTTCATGTCAGGATCACCAGAAGCTGGAGATGTAAATATATTGGAAATTACATTTGAATCTACCTTAACATGTTAATATATGCAATTTTCATATCTAGGTTTACATATACTTTAAGTGTAATGTTAAATGCCAGGCTGAACTAATTTTGTTAGTTACTCTGTCAGCACAGGATCACTTGTAGCCAAAACCCCCACCAGAAGAGCAAGTAAGCCAACATCCATGTCTTGAAATGCCATAATTTCTCTGACCCCTTTATGTTTACTATACATTTGTGAAATACTTCCCTACCTCGCATTGTGGTTTCTCCCACTAGCTCCCACATCACTAAAGGAAATGTGAGCCAGCAGTAGTAAAAGCCACTGTGTGCTACAGGGGAAACAGGTTTTCGACCCAGCCAGTCAAATACTTGCAACAGGCAGAGAGAAGTGAATCAAATAACGGAAATGTAAGCATATTCCCTTTTCTCTGATCGGGTATGATTTGGTTACAAGTTACCCTGTACTGATAGTCTCTTTAAAGGAAGGTAAATTGTACTGTGTGGTAATATAGTACTGATATACATTTTAAATCTGTTTTTACAGGTCTGCTGAATCTTCGCCAGATAGTTCTGGCTAAGATAGACCAAGTGTTGCACACACAGAAGAATGTGGATCCAGTAGATGAGTATAGTAAACTGTGCAATGACATTCTTGGAGTGCCAGCAACGGCAGGTAAGGGCATATTTAAGTAAGCCTATATTCAAATGTTCCTTGAATACATAGATAAATGATATTGGTAGCAATGAAGTATGTAAATTTTCCCAGAGAAAGTGGTGCTCCAAATTCTCTCCAATCCTGCCCACATAGTAGCCTAGATATTTGGTTACATGAACTTTGAGTTGGATTAGCCTATCTGAATTGTGATAATTCCTTTCAGCATAAAGCACTTGACCAAATGCATAGGCCCTTGGTCACATGACCATCACTAGAGGAAACCTGGAGCAGAATTTAAGTTCACGAAAGGTATTTTGACCCTTTAGTTACCCTTTATCACAGATAGGCTGTTAAAATGTTGAAATTTTAAATATAGGTTCTGGGTAAGCCATTTCAGCACAGTAGTAACACTGTAGTCATTGCATTCACTAAGCGTTTCTCTCTTAAAGTGTTTGTAACCTTAAAAAAAAAAAATGGATCCTGTTCCTTTAAAGCATATTATACAGCACAGTGTTTGTGCTATGTAATTTGGCCACTTGTATCACCTGAAATGCCTGTTTCTGCCCTCCCACCTGTAAACTGACCACAGTTTATCATGGCTGCTGAGCCCTGACACAGTGGTCAGTTTACGTGCCTCCATCATCCGCAGCTCTCCTGCGTCCTCTCCTCTGTCCTCTCCCCCCCCCTCCCCTTTCTGTTTGTCAGCTCCGTCCGTTCCCCAGTCCTCCCCTCCTACTGCTTTTATTGCAGTTTCATTTCCGTACAAACCGCTCTGTTAGGTAACAATATGTGCCCCATTGTATGTCCTTTTTTTTTTTTTTTTTTTTTTTTTTAAAAAGGCTCACGTCTATATAAAGGGGCAGAATGGCTCCCCTGTGCGAAACCTCATACAGGTACGGGGTTCCTTTTTAAGAGCCGCCAGAGGGTGCACCCGATGCGTGTAGCCGGCGGTCACAATCGCCGCCAGTCACACGCGATCACGAGCGCCAGCACAGGGTTTTGTGTGTAAACAAATCCCTGTGCTGTGAGAGGAGACATGTCGTTTGTTCCTACTATGTAGGAACAGCGACATGTCTCCTCTCCTCAGTCCAATTCCTATACAGTTAGAACACACTGAGAGAACACACACTTAACCCCTTGATTGCCCCTAGTGTTAACCCCTTCCCTACCAGTGTCATTTACACAGTAATCAGTGCATTTTTATAGCACTGATCGCTGTATAAATGTCAATGGTCCCAAAAATGTGTTGTGTCTGATCTGTCCGTCACAATGTTGCAATACCGCTAAAAATCGCAGATCACGAACCGCAGGGTGCACAACACCCCTATGTGCTTGGGAGCCAAGATTACCTTGGCAAAAGCCTAGAAAAAAACGACAGTATTAATCTTGGCTGCCAAGCGGAAAATATCCTGCATCATGACCCAGGAACAGACTGTTGCAAAGCTGCTGGACACGGTCCAGCGCTTTGAGCGGGTCTGGGGACCATGGGCCGCACATATCAAGATCCCGCTTTACCCGGGTCGCCTATGTTTTATGACAACATGTAATTACTCTTTTGTTTCCAATAGAAAATATTGAAACTGATGATAACGCAAAACATATATAGCACATATACGATTACTGAGTTACGCATAGAGATGTACACACAGGTATATGCCAAGCATTAAATGTTAGATATTTGACTCTTACATGTTTGACACTCTGGTCAGGCTATGTTGGCTTGTAGGAGGGGGCATTATCTGTATTGTTACTTTTTATATCTGAACTGAAAATCTCAATAAATATATTGAAACAGAAAAATCGCAGATCACCGCCATTACTAGTAAAAAAAAAAAATAATAATAAAAATGGCATAAATCTTTCCCATAGTTTTGTAGACACTATAACTTTTGTGCAAACCAATCAATATACGCTTATTGCGTTTATTTTATTTATTTTTTTACCGAAAATATGTAGAAGAATATACAGTAAGTTCTCCCACTTAAAAAGATGAGAGAGGCCTGTAATTGTCATCATAGGTATACCTCAACTATGAGAGACAAAATGTGGAAACAAATCCAGACAATCACATTGTCTGTCTGATTTTTGAAAGAATTTATTTGCAAATTATGGTGGAAAATAAGTATTTGGTCAATATCAAAAGTTCCTCTTAATACTTTGTTATATATCCTTTGTTGGCAATGAGAGGTCAAAAGTTTTCTGTAAGTCTTCACAAGGTTGTCACACACTGTTGCTGGTATGTTGACCCATTCCTCCATGCAGATCTCCTCTAGAGTAGTGATGTTTTGGTGCTGCCGCTGGGCAACAGACTTTCAACTCCCTCCAAAGGTTTTCTATGGGGTTGAGATCTGGAGACTGGCTAGGCCAGATCTGGCTTCGCTCCTTCTGTGACTGACCGAAGCCTCAGCAACACGTTGTCCAGGAGGACCAGGAAATTGTAACCTCCCAGGCTCTGGAAACGCATTGCACAAATCTTTCTGCAAGGCCTCCCGAAGATGTTTCATCCTCTGCTCCCTCTGCGAAGGCTGGATAAATTCCGCAACCTTACCCTTGTAATGTGGATCAAGAAGGGTTGCCAGCCAGTAATGATCCCTCTCCTTGATACCATGAATCCGAGGGTCCTTTCGCAGGCTTTGCAGGATCAGGGAGGCCATGCAGCGAAGGTTTGCTGAGGCATTCGATCCGGAGTCCTCTGGGTCACTAAGGATGACATGATCCACAGGCACCTCCTCCCAGCCACGTACCAGTCCATGGGTTCTCCTCCCTCCTCCCTCCTCCCCCCTCCTCCCTCCTCCGCAGGAATACTGTCTGGATAAAGGGGGCCTTGAGAGGTAAGGAAGTCCTCTTCCTCCCTCAGTTCTGCCTCAAGTGCCCTGTCCATTATTCCACGAAGCGTGTGCTCCAACAGGAAGACGAGGGACAGTATCATTGATGCATGCACTCTTCACCATTCTCGTGGCCTCCTCAAATGGTGATAGGACAATGCATGCATCCTTGATCAGTAGCCATTGGCGTGGCGAAAAAAAGCCAAGCTCCCCTGACCCTGTCCTGGTGCCATATTCACACAGGTACTCACTGATGGCCCTCTGTGTGTGCAGCCGCTGCAGTATTGCCAACGTTGAGTTCCACCTGGTGGGCATGTTACAAATGAGGCGGTTCTTGGGCAAATTGCATTCCTTTTGAAGGTCAGCCAGCCGAGCTCTGGCATTATATGACCGGCGGAAATGCCCACAGACTTTCCTGGCCTGCCTCAGGAGATCCTGTAAGCCCTGTCGGAGGGCGGAGAGGAGGTTGGTGCCATTGTCGCAAACCACCATTCCTGGCTGAAGCTGGCTTGGTGTCAACCACCTCTGAGTCTACCCCTGCAGAGCTGACAGAATCTCTGCCCCAGTGTGGCTCCTGTCCCCTAAGCAGACCAACTCAAGCACCGCATAGCATCTTTTTGCCTGAGTGCTTGAGTAGCCCCTTGAACGCCTATGGAGCACCGCTGGTTCCGAGGAGAAATCTGCAGAGGAAGAGGCCATAGAGGAAGAAGAAGAGGTGGGGGTGGAGGAGAGAGGTGTGGCAGAATCACCACTACTAGCATTTTGGAGGCGTGGTGTGGTGGCGGAACAAGCTCCAACAATACTGCACCCTGTCCTGCATCCTTCCCAGCTGCCAACAGAGCTACCCAGTGCGCCGTGAAAGAAAGGTAACGTCCCCGTCCATGCCTGCTGGACCATGAGTCAGCGGTATTGTGCACCTTGCCGCTGACCGCTCTGTCCAACGAGGCCAAGACATTGCCTTCCACATGCCGGTAGAGAGAAAAGAAATGGCCTTTGGGAACCTGCCACTGAAGTACCCCACATTCCACAAATTCACGAAAGGGGGCAGAGTCTACCAGCTGAAAAGGCAGCAGTTGGAGTACTAGCAATTTAGTCAAGCTAGCATTCAGCCGCTGAGCATGTGGATGGCTGGGGCTGAATTTCTTTCTATGGTTTAGCAACTGGGGTAGGGAAATTTGCCTGCTTCAACGGATGTTGGTGTAGCGATAGCAGATTGGCCGCAAGTACTTGGCACACCTAATTTTACACCTTCACTCCTCTCTTTTTGTTCTTTGGTGTGGGTCTTTTAAGTACCATTGCCAACGGACTGCATGGGAGGTCAACATATGTCTGGTCAAGCATGTGGTGCCCAAGCGGCTGTTTTGGCCACGCTTGATACGCTTCAGACATATGTTGCAAACGGCAACGGTGCGATCTGCTGCACACGTATCAAAAAAGGCCCACATCAAAGAACTTTTCAAAATATGCGGGGAGTCAGCAGTGCCCTGCACATGCGGAGCTCTGCGGTGTGATGCAGTCGGGTGGCTGCCTTTAAGCTGGCTTCTCCTCCTCCCCAGGCACTCACGTAGAGTACATGGGTGCCTGGGAGGAGGAGGAGGTCACGGACTCTACGTGGGTGCCTGATAGAAGGGGGGGAGGTCGTCACGGACTCTCTGTGACCTCCTCCTCCTATCAGGCACCCATGTAGAGTCCGTGACCTCCCCCCCCCCTTCTATCAGGCACCCACGTAGAGTCCGTGACCTCCTCCTCCTCTCGGGCACCCACGTAGAGTCCGTGACCTCCTCCTCCTCTCGGGCACCCACGTAGAGTCCGTGACCTCCTCCTCCTCTCGGGCACCCACGTAGAGTCCGTGACCTCCTCCTCCTCTCGGGCACCCACGTAGAGTCCGTGACCTCCTCCTCCTCTCGGGCACCCACGTAGAGTCCGTGACCTCCTCCTCCTCTCGGGCACCCACGTAGAGTCCGTGACCTCCTCCTCCTCTCGGGCACCCACGTAGAGTCCGTGACCTCCTCCTCCTCCTCTCGGGCACCCACGTAGAGTCCGTGACCTCCTCCTCCTCTCGGGCACCCACGTAGAGTCCGTGACCTCCTCCTCCTCTCGGGCACCCACGTAGAGTCCGTGACCTCCTCCTCCTCTCGGGCACCCACGTAGAGTCCGTGACCTCCTCCTCCTCTCGGGCACCCACGTAGAGTCCGTGACCTCCTCCTCCTCTCGGGCACCCACGTAGAGTCCGTGACCTCCTCCTCCTCTCGGGCACCCACGTAGAGTCCGTGACCTCCTCCTCCTCTCGGGCACCCACGTAGAGTCCGTGACCTCCTCCTCCTCTCGGGCACCCACGTAGAGTCCGTGACCTCCTCCTCCTCCTCCTCTCGGGCACCCACGTAGAGTCCGTGACCTCCTCCTCCTCCTCTCGGGCACCCACGTAGAGTCCGTGACCTCCTCCTCCTCCTCCTCTCGGGCACCCACGTAGAGTCCGTGACCTCCTCCTCCTCCTCCTCTCGGGCACCCACGTAGAGTCCGTGACCTCCTCCTCCTCCTCTCGGGCACCCACGTAGAGTCCGTGACCTCCTCCTCCTCCTCTCGGGCACCCACGTAGAGTCCGTGACCTCCTCCTCCTCCTCTCGGGCACCCACGTAGAGTCCGTGACCTCCTCCTCCTCCTCTCGGGCACCCACGTAGAGTCCGTGACCTCCTCCTCCTCCTCTCGGGCACCCACGTAGAGTCCGTGACCTCCTCCTCCTCCTCTCGGGCACCCACGTAGAGTCCGTGACCTCCTCCTCCTCCTCTCGGGCACCCACGTAGAGTCCGTGACCTCCTCCTCCTCCTCTCGGGCACCCACGTAGAGTCCGTGACCTCCTCCTCCTCCTCTCGGGCACCCACGTAGAGTCCGTGACCTCCTCCTCCTCCTCCTCCTCCTCTCGGGCACCCACGTAGAGTCCGTGACCTCTTCCTTCCTCCTCCTCCTCTCGGGCACCCACGTAGAGTCCGTGACCTCTTCCTCCTCCTCCTCTCGGGCACCCACGTAGAGTCCGTGACCTCTTCCTCCTCCTCCTCTCGGGCACCCACGTAGAGTCCGTGACCTCTTCCTCCTCCTCCTCTCGGGCACCCACGTAGAGTCCGTGACCTCTTCCTCCTCCTCCTCTCGGGCACCACGTAGAGTCCGTGACCTCCTCCTCCTCCTCTCGGGCACCCACGTAGAGTCCGTGACCTCCTCCTCCTCTCGGGCACCCGCGTAGAGTCCGTGACCTCCTCCTCCTCTCGGGCACCCACGTAGAGTCCGTGACCTCCTCCTCCTCTCGGGCACCCGCGTAGAGTCCGTGACCTCCTCCTCCTCTCGGGCACCCGCGTAGAGTCCGTGACCTCCTCCTCCTCTCGGGCACCCGCGTAGAGTCCGTGACCTCCTCCTCCTCTCGGGCACCCACGTAGAGTCCGTGACCTCTCCTCCTCCTCCTCTCGGGCACCCACGTAGAGTCCGTGACCTCCTCCTCCTCCTCTCGGGCACCCGCGTAGAGTCCGTGACCTCCTCCTCCTCTCGGGCACCCGCGTAGAGTCCGTGACCTCCTCCTCCTCTCGGGCACCCGCGTAGAGTCCGTGACCTCCTCCTCCTCTCGGGCACCCGCGTAGAGTCCGTGACCTCCTCCTCCTCTCGGGCACCCGCGTAGAGTCCGTGACCTCCTCCTCCTCTCGGGCACCCGCGTAGAGTCCGTGACCTCCTCCTCCTCTCGGGCACCCCGCGTAGAGTCCGTGACCTCCTCCTCCTCTCGGGCACCCGCGTAGAGTCCGTGACCTCCTCCTCCTCTCGGGCACCCGCGTAGAGTCCGTGACCCTCCTCCTCCTCTCGGGCACCCGCGTAGAGTCCGTGACCTCCTCCTCCTCCTCCTCTTCCTCTCGGGCACCCACGTAGAGTCCGTGACCTCTTCCCCTCCTCCTCTCGGGCACCCACGTAGAGTCCGTGACCTCTCCTCCTCCTCCTCCTCTCGGGCACCCACGTAGAGTCCGTGACCTCCTCCTCCTCTCGGGCACCCGCGTAGAGTCCGTGACCTCCTCCTCCTCTCGGGCACCCGCGTAGAGTCCGTGACCTCCTCCTCCTCTCGGGCACCCGCGTAGAGTCCGTGACCTCCTCCTCCTCTCGGGCACCCGCGTAGAGTCCGTGACCTCCTCCTCCTCTCGGGCACCCGCGTAGAGTCCGTGACCTCCTCCTCCTCTCGGGCACCCGCGTAGAGTCCGTGACCTCCTCCTCCTCTCGGGCACCCGCGTAGAGTCCGTGACCTCTTCCCCTCCTCCTCTCGGGCACCCGCGTAGAGTCCGTGACCTCCTCCTCCTCTCGGGCACCCGCGTAGAGTCCGTGACCTCCTCCTCCTCTCGGGCACCCGCGTAGAGTCCGTGACTCCGTGACCTCCTCCTCCTCTCGGGCACCCGCGTAGAGTCCGTGACCTCCTCCTCCTCCTCCTCCTCCTCTCGGGCACCCACGTAGAGTCCGTGACCTCTTCCTCCTCCTCCTCTTCCTCTCGGGCACCCACGTAGAGTCCGTGACCTCTTCCTCCTCCTCCTCCTCCTCCTCTCGGGCACCCGCGTAGAGTCCGTGACCTCCTCCTCCTCTCGGGCACCCACGTAGAGTCCGTGACCTCCTCCTCCTCTCGGGCACCCACGTAGAGTCCGTGACCTCCTCCTCCTCTCGGGCACCCACGTAGAGTCCGTGACCTCCTCCTCCTCTCGGGCACCCACGTAGAGTCCGTGACCTCCTCCTCCTCTCGGGCACCCACGTAGAGTCCGTGACCTCCTCCTCCTCTCGGGCACCCACGTAGAGTCCGTGACCTCCTCCTCCTCTCGGGCACCCACGTAGAGTCCGTGACCTCCTCCTCCTCTCGGGCACCCACGTAGAGTCCGTGACCTCTTCCTCCTCCTCCTCCTCTCGGGCACCCACGTAGAGTCCGTGACCTCTTCCTCCTCCTCCTCCTCCTCTCGGGCACCCACGTAGAGTCCGTGACCTCTTCCTCCTCCTCCTCCTCCTCTCGGGCACCCACGTAGAGTCCGTGACCTCTTCCTCCTCCTCCTCCTCCTCTCGGGCACCCACGTAGAGTCCGTGACCTCTTCCTCCTCCTCCTCCTCCTCTCGGGCACCCACGTAGAGTCCGTGACCTCTTCCTCCTCCTCCTCCTCCTCTCGGGCACCCACGTAGAGTCCGTGACCTCTTCCTCCTCCTCCTCCTCCTCTCGGGCACCCACGTAGAGTCCGTGACCTCTTCCTCCTCCTCCTCCTCCTCTCGGGCACCCACGTAGAGTCCGTGACCTCTTCCTCCTCCTCCTCCTCCTCTCGGGCACCCACGTAGAGTCCGTGACCTCTTCCTCCTCTCGGGCACCCACGTAGAGTCCGTGACCTCTTCCTCCTCCTCCTCCTCCTCTCGGGCACCCACGTAGAGTCCGTGACCTCTTCCTCCTCCTCCTCCTCCTCTCGGGCACCCACGTAGAGTCCGTGACCTCTTCCTCCTCCTCCTCCTCCTCCTCTCTCGGGCACCCACGTAGAGTCCGTGACCTCTTCCTCCTCCTCCTCCTCCTCCTCTCGGGCACCCACGTAGAGTCCGTGACCTCTTCCTCCTCCTCCTCCTCCTCCTCTCGGGCACCCACGTAGAGTCCGTGACCTCTTCCTCCTCCTCCTCCTCCTCCTCTCGGGCACCCACGTAGAGTCCGTGACCTCTTCCTCCTCCTCCTCCTCCTCCTCTCGGGCACCCACGTAGAGTCCGTGACCTCTTCCTCCTCCTCCTCCTCCTCTCGGGCACCCACGTAGAGTCCGTGACCTCTTCCTCCTCCTCCTCCTCCTCCTCTCGGGCACCCACGTAGAGTCCGTGACCTCTTCCTCCTCCTCCTCCTCCTCCTCTCGGGCACCCACGTAGAGTCCGTGACCTCTTCCTCCTCCTCCTCCTCCTCCTCTCGGGCACCCACGTAGAGTCCGTGACCTCTTCCTCCTCCTCCTCCTCCTCCTCTCGGGCACCCACGTAGAGTCCGTGACCTCTTCCTCCTCCTCCTCCTCCTCCTCTCGGGCACCCACGTAGAGTCCGTGACCTCTTCCTCCTCCTCCTCCTCCTCCTCTCGGGCACCCACGTAGAGTCCGTGACCTCTTCCTCCTCCTCCTCCTCCTCCTCTCGGGCACCCACGTAGAGTCCGTGACCTCTTCCTCCTCCTCCTCCTCCTCCTCTCGGGCACCCACGTAGAGTCCGTGACCTCTTCCTCCTCCTCCTCCTCCTCTCGGGCACCCACGTAGAGTCCGTGACCTCTTCCTCCTCCTCCTCCTCCTCCTCCTCCTCCTCTCGGGCACCCACGTAGAGTCCGTGACCTCTTCCTCCTCCTCCTCCTCCTCCTCCTCCTCTCGGGCACCCACGTAGAGTCCGTGACCTCTTCCTCCTCCTCCTCCTCCTCTCGGGCACCCACGTAGAGTCCGTGACCTCTTCCTCCTCCTCCTCCTCCTCTCGGGCACCCACGTAGAGTCCGTGACCTCTTCCTCCTCCTCCTCCTCCTCCTCTCGGGCACCCACGTAGAGTCCGTGACCTCTTCCTCCTCCTCCTCCTCTCGGGCACCCACGTAGAGTCCGTGACCTCTTCCTCCTCCTCCTCCTCCTCTCGGGCACCCCGTAGAGTCCGTGACCTCTTCCTCCTCCTCCTCTCGGGCACCCACGTAGAGTCCGTGACCTCTTCCTCCTCCTCCTCCTCCTCCTCTCGGGCACCCACGTAGAGTCCGTGACCTCTTCCTCCTCCTCCTCTCGGGCACCCACGTAGAGTCCGGTGACCTCAGTTCCTCCTCCTCCTCTCGGGCACCCACGTAGAGTCCGTGACCTCTTCCTCCTCCTCCTCCTCCTCTCGGGCACCCACGTAGAGTCCGTGACCTCTTCCTCCTCCTCCTCCTCTCGGGCACCCACGTAGAGTCCGTGACCTCTTCCTCCTCCTCCTCCTCCTCTCGGGCACCCACGTAGAGTCCGTGACCTCTTCCTCCTCCTCTCCTGGGCACCCACGTAGAGTCCGTGACCTCTTCCTCCTCCTCGCTCTTTCCTCTTCCGGGCACCCACGTAGAGTCCGTGACCTCTTCCTCCTCCTCCTCTCGGGCACCCACGTAGAGTCCGTGACCTCTTCCTCCTCCTCCTCTCGGGCACCCACGTAGAGTCCGTGACCTCTTCCTCCTCCTCCTCCTCTCGGGCACCCACGTAGAGTCCGTGACCTCTTCCTCCTCCTCCTCCTCTCGGGCACCCACGTAGAGTCCGTGACCTCTTCCTCCTCCTCCTCCTCCTCTCGGGCACCCACGTAGAGTCCGTGACCTCTTCCTCCTCCTCCTCCTCTCGGGCACCCACGTAGAGTCCGTGACCTCTTCCTCCTCCTCCTCCTCCTCTCCGGGCACCCACGTAGAGTCCGTGACCTCTCCTTCCTCCTCCTCCTCCTCTCGGGCACCCACGTAGAGTCCGTGACCTCTTCCTCCTCCTCCTCCTCCTCTCGGGCACCCACGTAGAGTCCGTGACCTCTTCCTCCTCCTCCTCCTCCTCTCGGGCACCCACGTAGAGTCCGTGACCTCTTCCTCCTCCTCCTCCTCCTCTCGGGCACCCACGTAGAGTCCGTGACCTCTTCCTCCTCCTCCTCTCGGGCACCCACGTAGAGTCCGTGACCTCTTCCTCCTCCTCCTCCTCCTCTCGGGCACCCACGTAGAGTCCGTGACCTCTTCCTCCTCCTCCTCTCGGCACCCACGTAGAGTCCGTGACCTCTTCCTCCTCCTCCTCCTCCTCCTCTCGGGCACCCACGTAGAGTCCGTGACCTCTTCCTCCTCCTCCTCCTCCTCTCGGGCACCCACGTAGAGTCCGTGACCTCTTCCTCCTCCTCCTCCTCTCGGGCACCCACGTAGAGTCCGTGACCTCTTCCTCCTCCTCCTCCTCCTCTCGGGCACCCACGTAGAGTCCGTGACCTCTTCCTCCTCCTCCTCCTCCTCCTCTCGGGCACCCACGTAGAGTCCGTGACCTCTTCCTCCTCCTCCTCCTCCTCTCGGGCACCCACGTAGAGTCCGTGACCTCTTCCTCCTCCTCCTCCTCCTCTCGGGCACCCACGTAGAGTCCGTGACCTCTCCTCCTCCTCCTCCTCTCCTCTCGGGCACCCACGTAGAGTCCGTGACCTCTTCCTCCTCCTCCTCCTCCTCTCGGGCACCCACGTAGAGTCCGTGACCTCCTCCTCCTCCTCCTCCTCCTCTCGGGCACCCACGTAGAGTCCGTGACCTCCTTCCTCCTCCTCCTCCTCCTCCTCTCGGGCACCCACGTAGAGTCCGTGACCTCTTCCTCCTCCTCCTCCTCCTCTCGGGCACCCACGTAGAGTCCGTGACCTCTCTCCTCCTCCTCCTCCTCCTCCTCTCGGGCACCCACGTAGAGTCCGTGACCTCCTCCTCCTCCTCCTCCTCCTCTCGGGCACCCACGTAGAGTCCGTGACCTCCTCCTCCTCCTCCTCTCCTCCTCCTTTCTCCTCCTCCTTTCTCCTCCTCCTTTCTCCTCCTCCTGTCCTCCCTCCTCCTCTCCTCCGACCCACGTAGAGTCCGTTCTTCTCCTCCTCCTCCTTGGCACCCACGTAGAGTCCGTGACCTCCTCCTCCTCCTCCTCCTCCTCCGGGCACCCACGTAGAGTCCGTGACCTCCTCCTCTCCTCCTCCTCTGGGCACCCACGTAGAGTCCGTGACCTCCTCCTCCTCCTCCTCCTCTCGGGCACCCACGTAGAGTCCGTGACCTTCCTCCTCCTCCTCTCGGGCACCCACGTAGAGTCCGTGACCTCTTCCTCCTCCTCCTCCTCCTCTCGGGCACCCACGTAGAGTCCGTGACCTCCTCCTCCTCTCGGGCACCCACGTAGAGTCCGTGACCTCCTCCTCCTCTCGGGCACCCACGTAGAGTCCGTGACCTCCTCCTCCTCTCGGGCACCCACGTAGAGTCCGTGACCT